>JAIFGZ020000265.1:0-1200000 GCA_019925245.2 Oryza australiensis | reverse complement strand
AGTCGATGACTGTTTCCTTGGATGCTAATCATACGTGCGAAAAGGAAGGATTGATTTCATTTAGAATTCCATAAAATCCAATAAAAGTTGAATAAATTGCAAAAGCGGCTCCGAGACGAATCTACGACGTTAAATGAATTTCCGATCAAGCTATACAAGAATTCGAGTCAAAATGAGCGAGTTACGTTATCGTGAAGTTCTCGTGTTTTACCATTTTAAGTAATCATATGGTGGTATTATCCCTAGCTATTTGTCTCAAGTTTTAGGAATAGTATGTTCTGAGGATTTAGAAGTTTTATATCGAAAAGAAATTGTTAAGTCTAATTCTATTTTTAATTTTTATCAGGTAAACAACCCGAGGTCAAACCTTATTTGAATCCTACTCAACTACCCTAAGTGTGATGTTGCTCATAATAATTTGAATTTTAATTTAAGTTTTTGGAAATAAGTTCATGTGATTAAATTAATACTTACATAAATAATTTCTAAATTAACTTAGGCAAAAATTCAATTTTCTTAATATTATTCAATATTTAGCCTATAATTGTCCCTTAAAATTTTTATTTCAGGAAATAAATTTCTATTTTAAATTTCCCAATTATTCTTCCTAACCTATATTTCTTTTTCCATTTTATTTTTTTCTTTTTCTTTTCTCTCTTTTTTTTTCCTTCTCTTTTCTTTTCCCCCTCTCTTCTCTGTTCTTCTCTCTGCTAGCACCGACGGCCGACGGGGAAGAAGGGAGCGCCGGCGGTGAGGGAGGGTCGTAGCTCATGATTGAAGGGGTTTTTGCCCATCTACAAACCATGGGGGTTCTATTCCACGGCTTGGCCGAGCTAGAGAAGCGGCGGGGAGGGTCGCGACGGCGAGGCGGCCATGGCGGCGGCGGCGCACGGTGCGGCGACGCTCGGTGACAATGCGGCCGAAGCAAGGGGTCCTAGAGTATCTACGGGACACGGGGGTGCTAGCTAGGGGGTTGGCTTGGCCGGAAAGACACGGGGGCGACCTGGCGACGTGCGCATGGCGACGGCCGAGGCAGGGGAGTTCGGTGGCGCTCGTCGCCGACGATTCCGGCGGCCATTTGGCTCGGGAAACCTAGGGGAAATAACGCTTAGGGGACGTAGATCGTGGACGTCCCTTTAATTTGAGAAGATATCAACCGAGGATGACGAATTTTGAGTTTTGCTCCGGGCCGTCGAGTTAGGGTTCTTCCGGCCGGGCTTCGATCTTTTGCGAAATTCTAGCACTGTGGTGAATGGATTTTGGGGAAAATTGGAGAGGAGCTAGATGAGACAATAAGGAACAAGTTTCGCTTTGGGAGTTTCGGCCGAGGAGCGCTATTTATAGCCGACCGCGCGAGCTCGAGCTCGGCTGCCGGGACGGCAACGCTAGGGTGACGCCCGCGTGAGTAGGGGAGGGGAGAGGCCGACGCACAACGGGCATGGCTACAGCACGGGCGGAATGGGCATGGGGTACGGCGCAGCGTGGCTGGCATCGGCTCGGCGTGGCTACAGGCGACAGCATTGACGTGGGCTCGCGCCGTGGTACGGCGACGCGACGACGGGGTACGGCACGACATGGGCGCGACACTGTGGCTAACGCGCGCGGCGTGGGCGCGGCGTACGGTGCATTGACGCCGGGGCGGGCGCGCGCGCGTACGGCGCGTGACGTGCGCGCGGTACATCCCCGTCCGGCGTCGAACACCGGAGACAATGAATAGTGCGATTTCCGATTTTCCCGATTTAATTTCTATTTCACCCATTTCTTTTCCTTTCATATTTAAAATTTAAAATAGGACCTATCCCATTCAAAATTAAATTTTAACCTACATTTTCAACCTTTTGCCCTTTTTTATTATATTATATTCTATTATATATATTTTATTTAATTCCTTTCCCTTTTTTTCCAAAATGTGATTTTTGATTCAAAATAAATTCTCATCAATTTCCCTACATATCTTTTAGATAAATTTCTCTTTATTAATTTTGCGCGACAATCCTGGCAAACAAGAGGCAATAAACACGGCGAGATGCAAGAATACCAAAAGTTTTTGTAAGTTCCGATTTTTAATTTCGATTTTAAATTCTCCGATTTTTAGGGTGTTACAACATGTCATTAATTGTATGCACTATCCTCTTTCTCCATTCTCAACAGAACGCATGATGTTGAGAACCGGCCATGACTAGGGTGTTACCCCATGAGAATCACCTAGTCGACTAGGTTTAAGCCCATACAAGAAAGCGGTCGTAACCCTATTCGTTTCTTGCCTGTTTTCTTGACTCGGTCCTTACTTGGCTAGGGTCAGTGCTAAACTTTTCCAGGAACCACCCAATTCAATTCTGGTCGCCCCAACTGAAAATAGTTTTATTCACTAACCTTAGTTTTTTCCTCGAACATTTTCACAAGTGTATCGCAAGTGGCATTTATGCCTTCACTTGCATAAATATAACCACTCCCTACCCGAAGTGATTACTTCCATTCCAATTATCACAACATAAGGTATGAATCATCTATTAAGCATGACTCAGCGTTTGTCAATAATTTACTAGGGACATAGAATAGTGTATGGCATCAAGGTACAGGGCAACAATATCAAAGTACAGGCATACACAACAATATAAGAACACGGTTCAAAAAAGCATGCAATTTTTAGTTGCAAACAAAACATTCTACAATAGGATTAACATGTTCAAAGGAGGGGGATGTGGTGACTTGCCTTGCTCAGCTACAACAACTTCTTCCTCTGTGTCAAAAGGTTGGTCCTCACAAATGTAACCTAAACAGCGAATCGGCTAATTCAGAATACAGTCCCACGAATAAATACCAAAAAAGGGGAAATACCAAACAAGTGTCAATGGATAGATCTTGATTTGAGATGAATTTATATGAAATTTTCATTGGATTTGGACTTGAGATGAATAAGTTACAAGGGTTTAAAGATTCAAATTTGAATTACATAAAATAATTATGAAAACTTATGGTGCACTATTTGGTCTCCTACCGACCAAGACAATAACTCCCTGACAGGTGGGTCCCAAGCATTTCCCATTATTACCCTAAATATTTTCCTAAAGAAAAAGGCCCTAGTCATGACAGGTGGGGCCAGGGTCAAGTGGACTTGGTCAAATTGACCGGTCAATGGTCCAGGGCCCACATGTCGGCGACACATGCCTTTAAACAAATTTAATTTAGAGTTTCTTAATGACTTGGTTCCACATGTTAGTCTAAGATTTAAGGAACATCACTAACTTAATTAAGTCTATTGATTTCAAAAAAACTTAATTAAGTCGATTAGTAACTAATTAAATGGTTAACGGGTGGGGCCGACATGCCGTCGGAGAGACGAGAGGAATTTATCCCCTTCTCCTCCTCCTTTGCTTCGCTCGGCCCGGCGGAGCTGGGTGCAGGCGCAGGTGGCACAATGGTACCGGAGGCCGGCGGTGGCCCGGGATGGTTCGCCGGACCTCACCGCCCTATGCGCAAGCGGCAGTGAACCTACGGGCGGCACGCGTGAGGGCCAACACAGTCCGGCGTGATCAGCTCAACGCAGGTGGTGGAAGCACCACGGGGAGTGGTGGCAGCCAAAGATAGGGAAGGTGCGGGAGGGCGGCGGATGCTCACCGTGCGGCTGCCGGGAAACGGTGCAACCGAGAGGAGGGGAGGATGGAACGACGGGCATCGAGGTACGGGTTTGGGATGGTCGAGGTAGAGCCAGGACGGTGCCTCCTCCATGCTTCGGTGGAGTCGGCCTGAGCACGGGAGCGGGAGTCACTTCGGTGGTCGAGCGAGGGTGGGGGAGGTGTGGCGCAGAGGTGAAGAGGCGAGGTGGCTTAGCGGATGGAGGTGCGGCAATGGCGTCCCAATTCGCCCCTTCTATAGGTGCTGACGGCTCGACCGATGCCCTCTCTTCCCACCGCACAAGGACGACGAGGACGGCATGGCGCCGCCCGGCGGTATTGGGGAGGGGTGTGGGAGTGATTGCGACGAGGACGGGGACGACACGAGTGATTGGGGAAGGAGGAGATTCCCTAGTGGTCCGTCGTTGGGTATGGCGGCGGTGCTTGATCCGGTGGCCCGAAGTGGGTGACGGCGTGGGCACATGGCGTGGTAAGTGGCGGAGTGGGCAGGCGGCGTGGGTAGCAGTACGGGCATCCTTGCTCGAGGGCGACCGACATGCGCAAGATCCGGCGGTGTGGGCAGGGGGGACGTGGCAAGGACGGGAAGGACAGCATGGATGGCGTTGTGGACAGCGTCGTCGGCATGGGCAAAGGGTATGGTCACGGTGTGGGGTGGTTGCCAATAGTGCTGGCCAAACGGGTCGCCCAGCACGGCCCGCTATGGCACAGCCTGTTAGGCATGACTCCTGTAGTGGGCCGTGCCATGCCGACCCACATGCCGACCCCCTCGGCCCAAGCACGGCCCACGGGGTGGCCGGACGTGCATGTCGGCATAGGCCCTTTTAAAGGCCCATGGGCCGAGGTCGGCCTGGTGACACTATTTAGCACTATTTGGAAACTGTTTGGGCCCGTTAAAGGCCCTTGGGATACGATACTATGATATAGTGCTCTGCTACAGTCAACGGGCCGTGCAGTGTCGGCCCACGGGCGGAGGCGCTGGCCCAGACAAGGCACGGGCAAAACGAGCCATGCCGACACGGCCCATAGGTCGGCTTGCCGAGCTATGTTGGGCCGAGCTATAGCACATCCGTGCTCGGGCCGGCCCGGCTAGGCCTGGCCCATTTTGCCAGCACTGGTTGGCAACGTGTGGTACGGTCGATGTGCGCTGGCGAGGACGAGGGAGGCGGCGCGACGCTCGGTCCGTTGGGCAGAGGGGTGGCGCGGGGAGGGAGATGGTCGCGCGAGTGGAGGTGAAGCATTGGGCAGGTGCGGGGAAGGGAAGAGGAGAAGATGAAGTAGACTTTTAGGGGCACGAGCTGGAATGGGCCGTGGCCAGCCTGCTCTGGCTGGGCTGCGAGGGGAGAGAGGGATCTAAGAGGGGGAGAAATGGATTGGGCATTGGAAAAGAGAGTGAGAGATTGAGCCCAAGGACGAAACATAGACTTCGATTACGGTTTCTTTTTATGGGAAATTGCTTTGAAGGTTTTGGGGATTACAGAAGCTTGCAAAATAATTAGTAAATTTTAAAATGGCACTAGTGAGAATATAAATGTGAACTCCAGGAAGATCCAGCATGATGCAAATTTTGGAAAAATTTTGTTGGCTCCAAATTTTGGTTTCCAGATTTTATTTCAAGATTTTCAGGGTACATTTAATGAATTTGTAATGTGCTAAATTTTATATGCGAAAATTTCACATCTGAAGAATTCCCATACAACAAATTTCGAACGACAAAGTTCCCTTCAAGGCACCCGCATCATCTGAAGGAAGAAAAGCGGTGTCTAGTGAAGAAACATGGCTCACCCCTAGCGACCCTTTTTGATAGAAATAACGCAAGTGGCCCCTCGCGAGGATGACCTCGACTATATACCTATCGAGCAGGCAATAAGTCTGAAACTTTGTTATCCTATTTTGTAACTAGTCGGTGTAGAGATCGTAGGCGTCTAATGGTTCTTAATTATGCATTCATGCAGATGGTTGCATGACGTCGCTCAAAACGAAAGGTGGCCTAGACTGCCGCCCGTACATGAAATAGAGATGGACACAGCCACATCGGCCCAAAGCCTACGGACACGTCAGCAAGTGCAATAGAATGTGCAAAAGAAAGACAAGGTGAGAGAAGTAAGGACCAGCTGCCAAAGGAAACATATTACATAACATCTCTCAACCGGGAAGGGAAGCCTGTCAAGCCAAAGTGGTGTTGTCCAAGTTTAGCAACACATCCGAAACTTTGGCCAGAAGTCATGGGCCATTAAATGTAGAGCTCTAGGAGAAGGTAGAAGACAACGTTAAGACCCTGCTATGGGATGAGCTGCAAAAATACCTAGTTTATCCACCTGGTTCAGAGGTTTAGGGAGGGAGTATGCACTGAAAAAATGGGAGCTTGCTGGAGACAATGGAAGTCAGATATGAACACATAGTACGTTCAGAAGAACAAGTCACCATTCAAGGATTACGGAAATATATTGTAAGACAAATGGGATAAGTTTGTCTCGAAGATAACAACACCAGAAGCATTGGCAATGAGAAAAAAGATGTTAGACCTAGCCAAGAAAAACAAATATCGGCATAGATTAGGGTTGAGCTGGTACGATGGCCACATAGATCAATGGCAAGAAATGGAACAAAAGTTTACAGCCCAAGCCAAGCCCATGTTGGTCGACCCCCTACAGAAAGGAGCAAGAACTGGATTTGGGCATGAAGCATTTGGCAGGTCACAGAGCGAGACTTCTTCGAGGCTCCTGAGATCAAGCAGGTGACCCCCAATCTACAGCAGATCACCGAGAAGAAGAAATCATGGGAGTTCATCGCCAAAAGGGAGAATGACCAACTCACAGTGGCATCGGGCAACCCTGAACACTCCAGTAGGGTCAGAGGTGTATCGTCAGGGATGAGTTGGAAGGAAGGGTTTCCACACGACTCCAAGAGTTATAAGAAGCGGCACAAATACAAAGAGAAGTTGGAAGACAACATAGCCGCTCAAGTGAAGCAACATTCCTACTTTCTAGTGGCCGAGAATCTC
Organism: Oryza australiensis; assembly: GCA_019925245.2. Classification (NCBI taxonomy): domain Eukaryota; kingdom Viridiplantae; phylum Streptophyta; class Magnoliopsida; order Poales; family Poaceae; genus Oryza; species Oryza australiensis. Next base: position 1,193,364 of record JAIFGZ020000265.1, on the reverse strand, counting down.
ACCACCTTTCCTAGATTATTCCCTGAATCCTAGGAAACTGCTCAAGTGCCACAGCAAACTACTCGGATGTCAAGCAGTGTTGGGTTAGTTGAAATAACCCCCTACCTCATAGATCTTATTACCACTCCGACTCCATGCAGTCTGGTCATTCCCATCGGCAGAGCTAGGAAGACAAAAGATGTTGGGACTGGCTTAGTGATACTAGACTAACAATTCCACAACACCCTAATTCCAAACAACTACGCAAGGGTTTAAGTGGCAAAGGCCCATGCCGAGCATACCTCGTTGGAGCTAGACATCCCCGCACCAAAGGGGATAGAACTTCTCGGAGATGCTATGAACCAGTTCACCTTGTGGCACCATAGAGACATTATCCTAACCGGACAGCCACTGTCAACCATAGCTCCATCCCAACTAATGATAGTTGTCGCTCCTGCACCACCTGCCCCACCAGGACCCCCTTCCCCACCAGCTTCCCCAGATCCGACAACCTTACCATACCGTCCACAATCCCCACCTCCATCTCCTGCTCAAGTCCCCCTCTGCCACCTGTTGAACAACCAGTTTCGATTCACCAATCTCTGCCCACACCACAATCAGTTTTCATGCAACAAGTCCCACTCCCTAGAAAGCTAGAACTGGCGCACTTTCTACTACCTTCGAACCTCGTCGGCTCATACCAAAAAATGGTTTCCATGTACAACCCCAAGGAAATGTCAATAGATCAAGCAAGGTTAGCATTTTTGACCTTTAGGGGGAGAGCTTCGACAGAGAGGAAGAAAGAAGATGATCCAAAAGAGCTATCAAATTCGCAAAAGTTAGTACAAGGTTGCATGGAGTACTTGAAATCTTGGCTATCTACAAATGTGTCCAAAAATTATGAATATGGCAAGCCTTTCTTACCATGGCATGTCACGAAAGATCTACCCTGGCAGATGAGGGTGATGCACCTGGATGTAGTTAGAAAGGGCTTCGGTTTCATTAGTGTCAAGGTCCCGCCTGACACTTTTGTTAGTGGACCCAATGTAATCTTGGTAATCAATTTCAAGGACCTACAAGACCTCTTCAAGCTCGATCAAATGGATGTCAATTTCCTTTCAGCGTTTTGGTGCTTACTATTGTTCAGCGTAAGTGAATACATGAAACAAACTTCCATCTCATTTAATCTATATTATTCCAAAGGTCACAACTCCATGACGCAAAAAGAACAAGGCAATGAGTAGGCTACATCAACCCAACAATGGTTTGCCGAACACAAACACACTGTGCAGCTTCATCAGGATCATCCCGAACTAAAGGATAAGACCTTGAAGGTACAACAAGCATATATCAAGAAATTGCACAATGAAAAGAAGATTGAGGTGGCAACCTACTTGGAAAAACCAATGCTCTCGCACCAACACAAAAATGTCTTAATAATCCCTTAAGCTTTTACGTAAGCAACATCTCTTACATTTCAAATGTTTTCGCGGTACTACAACATTACTAGAAAATGTTGTCTCTAATTCATCTATCTTGCTTGTAGCAACCACTATATATTATTCCCGGTGTATCCGAGGGACCACTTGGTCATAGTGCTTGATCCGGCACACTACGACCAACGTTCATAGAGTTTCTCATTTTATTGAATTTGTAAATATAAACATACCCCCTCAATACCTAGTTTATTTTCTCAAATTTTAAAGTAACTCAACCAATTTTTATCGACATAGAGGACACATGTATTACATCAGACACTACGGGCCAGTGAATGATCCGTAGAAGCAAAAGCTTACCATGAAGACACACTGGTCGGCAATGACATATGCGGTTAACATAAATTGTTGCAATGATTACTTTTTTATATTGATGGTGTTATTATTTTGTTCCAGCGTTTCAAGCAACCCCCGAGCACTTTTCTATGTGGATATTACATGTGCGAGATGCTTGAGTCAACGGGAGGTTCACAACAAACAACGATAATGTAAGTCCGAAGATCATTCTCTATACAGTGTATTTCGTCTAATTTCATTTCCTAACTTTGTTTGTGTTATTTTTTACACAGATCTCACAAATACCTCATGTAGCAAACCAATTCAACAAATAGACAATTCTTAACGTATGCGCCGACCTGTGCCACTCCGTCGTGACCGCTGCAACGCATTAGGGGAATTCTACGACGTTGAGAGCCAACTTGCATTAGAAGACAAGTTCAAACCCTTGAGAGAGTGGGAGAAAGAATATATGCAATGAAAAATATAGTGTTACATTTGTGTTAAAAACATTGACCTGTAAATATATGGGGCAAACATGTTTAACATGTATATAAATGTTTTCTGTTTAAAGTATTGATATCCTATTATTTGACAAGGCAAGATTGTATTATGTGCGAATAACGACACCTTGGTTAGCTCGTATGCGTAGAATTTGAAAAATCGATTATAAATAAGCGGGGACTATTGTAACACATAGGGGACGGGATCTTCCCAAATGGCCAGCTATTATTGGCGCATGCGAAGATCTATCTTCACAAGCGGACCTCTTAACGCAACCACATGCGAAAATGGATCTTCGCGTGCGGGCACGTTAGGAGGCCAGCCTGCAAAGATAGATCTTCACAGACCTCTTCGTGCAGACGGGCCATCCAACTGCCTGTGAAGATGGATTTTGCCCGCCTACAAAAATTATTCTATAGTAGTGTCATAATGCGTGCACACTCGCTCTTATAAATGTACACACGAGTACACAATGTGTAGCTAAGCTAGTCTGATTGTGACGAATCATACTACTGGAGAATCGATTTTTGCGTGCGGGTCGAAAGGCATCTTCCCGTGCGGAAGGTCTGCCCACACGCGCAAGATGGTCTGGGAAAATCAAATTTTTGCGTGCGGGCAGCCTAACCGCACGGGAAAATCGATTATTCCGTGTGGGCGACTTAAGAGGCCCGTACGAGAAAATCTATTATCCCGTGCGGGCCACTTAAGCCGTCCACACGGGATAATAGGTCTTTCTGTGCGGACGAATTAAGTGGCCCGCACGGGAAGATACATCCGTCCTATATTACATATTGAATTATTTAATTATTGAATTAAATCAACAACCAATATCACATCACAAATTACACAAAAATAATTTCACATCATCACAATTTTATCATAAATTTCACATATACAATTTTACAACAAATTTTACAATAAATTTTATTTTGCAATAAATTGTGTTGTTGGCGGCGGTGGATCCGCAGTGGAGGAGGCGGCGCGGTCGGAGGAGGCGGTGGTGGTGGCGTGGCGGAGGAGGAGGCAGCCGCGGTCGGAGGCGGTGGAGGAGGAGGCGGCTGCGGTCGAAGGAGGCGGAGGAGGAGGTGGCCGCGATCGGAGGAGGAGGAGGCGAAGGAGGAGGCTGCTGTGGTAGGCGAAGGAGGTGGCGCGGTCGGTGAAGGAGGCGGCGCGTTCGGTGGAGGAGGCGGAGGAGGAGGCGGTTGCGGTCGGTGGAGGAGGTGGGCGTGGTCGGTGAAGGCAGCGGAGGAGGAGGCGGCCAGCGGAGGAGGCAGCCGACGAAGGACCGCGCTAGAAAATTTCATCGGGAGTTAGAAAATTTCGAAGCCCGCGTGCTCCTATATAGGCGGTGGTGATCATCGTGTGCGGGCAACTTAATAGCCCGCACGGAAAGAAGTTGATTCCGTGCGGGTGGTTTAATGGCCCTCACGGAAAGATTATCATTCCGTGCGGGCGGCTTAATGGCCCGCACGGAAAGATTATCATTCGTGTGGGAGGCTTAAGCGGCCCGCACGGAAAAACTATCTTTTCGTGCGAGCACTTAAGCTGCCCGCACGCGATAATCTACAAACCTTACATTTGACTACAAAAATATAATAATATCTAAATTTGGTCAAAAATTCTATAAATCGACATGACAACTTATTTTTGTTTCATAACACTATCATAAAAGATTGAATCAGTTTTGATAAGTGAGACTAATCTATTGTTCATAAATAGTTACACCTCTGTTTCATCTAAATGAACTCTAAGTTTCAATGTTTATATATTTTATAAGAAACTATAATTAACATGATAACTCATATACAATTAACATATTCCTTTTGAAGCTTGAGTTTACATTGCAATCCTAGACTAGATGCTCCTCTAGATATATTGTTCCTCTTTTGTCCCTCTCTATTTTTCCTTTTCATCTGCTGTTGACCAAGACAGGGAAAATTCAACTTTTTCTTTTTATTTTTTAAATATTTTTCTTGACTTAGGAGCACACGAGAGGTAACCACATAAAATTTTAGCCTAAACAATAAAAAGACGTGGCCGGTGAAAAATTCAAAAGACACGCTCGAATCGAAAAAACTTGGGACTCAAAAGGCAACCTTCGAGCCGTTTTGGGGAAAATAAAATCGCCGAATGCGGCGAACGAACGCATCCGAATTTTTTTAATCGATTTTCATATATGAAACGTCTCGATTAGAGTTCGTATGCGAAAGTCCGAGTTAGAGGACGAAACGGGAACAATGCGTGCAAAAACTTGTTACACGCGCATAAACTGCATTATATGTGCAGTGGAGCCACTATGTTATAATTTTATCTAAATAAACTCTAAGTTTCAAGTTTATATACCTTATAAGAAGTTATGAATGTGTATACATCTCAATTTTGTTTATAACCTTAACATTAACTCAATATCACAACATATGAAGTTATATTGTCACTTTTATTGTGAAAAAATATTTTTCTATTTTTTATTTCATATCCAAGAATTAGATGGAGAATTCAATAGGTCTATAGATAATTAAAACCTTACATCTTTAAATTGGTTTAAAAGAATATAGGCATCATCCCGTGCGGTCCACTTAAACGATCACACGGAAAAATGAATTATCCCGTGCGGTCACTTAAATGGACCTTACGGGATATTATTCCATGCGGTCGCTTAAGTGCACCGCATGCGATAATATTCCGTGCATGTGTATTATCACGTGCGGTCCACTTAAATGACCGCACGCGATAATATTCCATGCGGTCTACTTAAGCGACCGCATGGGATAATCCATTTTTCCGTATGGTCGCTTAAGTGGACCGAATAGGATAATGTAATTGTCTCTGAGGATCGATTTTTCTAGGCGTGGCCACTTATAACTTGTCTGAAACCTATCACGGCCTCGTCTAAAAAAATATTTCCTGTGGTAGAGGAAGTGGCACGGAGAAATATCGCACCGTCCTGGTCTTTCCTAATGATTGTTTCATTGGTTCGGTGACTTGGGGCTTTCGAGGGGCTTTTGGGGTACTGTAAATTTTCTTCCTAGAGCCTAGACCTGTTTGAAATCTCCAGGGTTGCAATGTTTCACTTTCACCGGACATATATAGTAGCTCATCGTAGGTCGATTATTTGGCTAAAAAAAAGGTCGATTATTCCGCTTAAGGTTCGAGTATTTGGATAAGCATCCTGGAATTGTGATGCTCTTTTTGTGAGTTCTTACATGCATGAAGCTTAGAGCTGGCACTGGGAGGGTACGAATAACACATACCTATATCTGATTTCATATATCCATACCCGTTTCAAAACTAGCTTACCCATATTCGATGAGTACGAATAAAATAGATATTGTTCAATGAGTATGAGTAATATATATGTGAACCCCACATGTAAAATTTGCTTAAAAATTGTACAAAGTTGTTTTCCTGTATAATAAATTATCTCTACAAAATTTAACTAGATTTAAAAATATTATAGTGTGAACGTGAGTTTAAAAATTTTGAATGTTAGTTTTACACACATATAATGGCTATGAAATGGATTTAAATAAAATAAATATTACCCTTTCATACCAAAATCATAAACCCTATCCTTTCGGGTAGGGATAAAGAGAATGGATACCCAAAAGAGTTTTTATTGGAGCATCTGAATTAAACTTAAAGCTTATGACCCAGTTAACTGGAAATTTGGAACCGATCCGTAGAGCACCTACAATTGTGTAAACAGATGCTCCAATCCAAAGCTCAAAGATTATGGAACCCACTAGCTAGGTTAGTGCAAGCATCAGATGCCCAGCCCGACCACTTAACACCGCGACGTCTTTTAGCCGACCGAATCTTTCAACTCGAAAGAAATTCGAACTGATCCTGAAGTTTCAGATATCACCACTGCTTCAATTCATCCGGGACCTGGAGAGGCAACGCGCGAGCCAACGACCAAGCTAATTAAAGCAATATAAGCAGTGCAACCTACAGGATAAAATAATTGGCGTTAGCGGTGATCGATCGGATCCAAACAACGCCGCTCGATCCCCTCGACGCGCGCAAACACACACTCACGCACCGCCCGCCCGGCGCCGCACACGTCACTCTACCTACCTATCTGTTCGACCACATCAAGCTTGCACGGTTCGATCCACACTGACACACAGCGCGCCGCGCGCGAGAGCAACACAGGCAAGCCAAAGGCAGGTAGGCATGGCCGAGCACCACCTCCCGCCGGAGCCAGCCGAGGAGCGCCACCAACACCACGGCGGGAAGGCTGTCCACGCCGACGACCTCAAGCCCGGAGGGCGTCGCCGCCAGTATGGATACTACTACGGAGGCGGGGACGTGTACGGCTCAGACCCCGCCCGCACGCTCTGCTTCGTCGTACTGGTCGTCATCCTCCTCGCCGGGATCACAGCGCTCGTGCTCTACCTCGTCTACCGCCCCTCCCGCCCGGCCTTCGCCGTCACCTCCGTCGCCGTCTACTCCCTCAGCCTCAACGGCACCACCACCGCCGTCCCCGGCATGGCCTCGCCGGGAGCTTTACCCGGCGCCGGTGCGCCAGCCACGCTGGCCGCGTCGTTCCAGTTCACCCTCGTCATCCGCAACCCGAACGGGCGGTCGGCGGCGCGGTACGACCGGCTGGCGGCGTACGTGGCGTACCGCGGGGAGCCCATCACGGCGCCCATCCCGATGCCGCCGCTGGTGCAGGACGCGGACAGCGCTGTGGCGGTGGCGCCCGTGCTCGGCGCCGGGGCCGCGGCGCCGCCCGTCCCGGTGTCCCCCGACACAGCGGCGGCGCTCGCCACGGACGTGTCGTACGGCGTGGTGGCGCTCCGGGTGGTGGTGCTCGGCCGCGTTCGGTTCGTGTCCGGCCCGTTCCGGAGCGGGTGGCACTCCATGTACGCGCGCTGCGACCTCCTCGTCGGCGTCCGCAAGAGCGTGCATGGCGGCGGCGGCGCGGGTGCCGGCCCGGAGGCGCCGCTGCTCGGCAACCCTACCTGCGCCGTGGACATGTGATCGGTCGGATCTGTCAGGCAGCTGGCTAGCTTCGTCACCTCCTATGTATGCGTAGAATTTACCTATACGGGTAGACGACGTACGTACATGTATCTGTGGGTAGGGTGACCGCGTGTCCGTATGTACGTATATTCGTAAGCAGACGTGTCGCCGCTTCTGCATACCTTCGCACAAGATACGTGTATATATATATATCTAATAAATATGTCCGTGCGTTATACGACGTCATTTTATTTTATCATAATTATTTTAAAGTTGAAGTCTTATGTAATTTTAATTTATATTTTTTCTTTATGTATTTCAACATTGGGATGCGGGTTAATTTTATAAACATTTAAGGAATTTTCTACAAAATAGCCAGGGCGGATCGGATTAATTTTATAAACACTCGAGGGTTTTACGAAAATAATCGGCGAATAAAATTTTGATGGACTATATATATATATATATATATATATATATATATATATATATATAATGATAGCATGCACTGTCCCATTGAATTTTCAGGATCGACGTAGAATTTATGCTAGCTGCTTGCTGTAATGAGATCTACAATTTTAATTAGAGTTACGGAATTGCTAGAATACTTACGAGTTATGCGAAACCCATGTGAAACATGGCATTGAATTTCACCGGCTAACTAACTTCTATAGCAATCGTAATCATAATCGTTTGATAGTAAAAAATGTGGTTTTAACTTCAAAATATCATGTTTAATTCTTAACACCGATTTGAAGGACGTCTCTTCATTCAAATTTTTGGAGCAGCGGCGACCGGCGATGGGCTGAGCGTAGGAGGCAGGACTTCCGGACTGGATCAGGCCCAAATGGAGACGCATGCCCAACTCACAACAAACCAACGGTTTTTCGTTTTTTTCTTTAACGCAGCATCTCTCTCGCACACACACCCAAACACACACTCGCTCAAAATTTATCGTTTTGATGTCCATTTCATCCAAATAAAAATAAACAGGAGCTAAACAAACTAGATAAACTACTTTTAGCTTCATGGATATATGAGGTCACCAATCTAGCCGACCGAACAAGACTCAGCTCAACAGATCCAGGGAGTCTTGGTATCTACAAACCTACGGACCTAAAAACATCATCGAGAGACTCGATATATTTAAGCCCCAAAAATCTATTTATAGAAATCCTAAACAGATTTTGATGAGTAAAATAGCTATCCCTTCAAAAGATTAGGTAAAATTGACTATTTAAAAAAGGTGGATCCATACATTAACTACCAATAGAAATTGTCTTTTCCACCTCCTCTCGGGTCCCACGTGATCAGGGTGTTCAGAGAGAACGATGGCTTGGGCAGTCGGTCCCTGCAATGATAGTGAGCAGCTAGCCCGGCCTATACGCCAGAGGGTGCAAGAATTTGGTAAGCGTTATCATTTCTTGCTATGAGATCGTAGCTCTGTTAATATAAGTCGATTAAACTCAGTAAAAATTATATACATGATAATTATAATTTAGATGAGATGTATCTTTCTATCTTAGATAAATTTAATCTTATCTTTCTATATTTAGCTAAATATATTATTCTATCTAACATCCTCCTTAATCATAACTTACATAAGTTGATATTATATAGGAACATATCTAACTTTCGACTACTTAGAGCCTTTGTAAAGCCATCGGCGACTTGATCATTTGTAGAAATGAATCATACTTTCAGACGTTTTTGTGCAACCCTTTCTCGCATAAAATGATAATCAACTTCTATATGCTTTCTTCTAGCATGAAACACAGAATTAGCTTACAAATATGTTGCACTAATGTTGTCACACCAAATTTGAGCAGCTCATAGACTCGGCACTTTCATCTCTCATAGAAAAGTTTGAATCCAAATTATTTCGGTTGTAGCATTTGTCAAGGATTGTACTCAGCTTCTGTGCTAGATCGGGACACCGTAGATTGCTTACATGCACTCCATGAAACAAGATTGCATCCCAAAAAGATTACAAACCCACTTATGGATCGCCGGCCATCTACACTGCCTGCCCAGTCAGCGTTTGGAAAGGCGCTAACTAGGGTAGAAGAATTCTTCTTTAGTTTCAAACTAGTGCCAAGAGTATGATGTAAATATATGAGGATCCTTTTAAGAGTTGTCCAATGATCTGTTGTTGGTGTTTGAAGAAATTGACACACTTTCACTACAAGAAATGTGTTGGTTTATGACGTTTATGGTATGATATTTGATCAAAAGGTCACTAAATCGACTTGTTTATGATGTTTTCTTTAAAAACATTTCAACTTAGTGATATAACTAAATAAACATAAAAAAACGTCTTAAAGGTAGTCAAATTTCATATTGTGACATTTTTTGTCCTGTCAAAATCACCAATTACAGTCGTCATAAATGTATGAAAAGGATAGTATGTCAAAAAGTATTTTATATAACATGAATAATTTGCGAACAACATATAGTCTCACTTGATTAAAATTGATTGAATTTTTTATGACAGTGTTATGGACCAAAATTAAGTTGTTATATTGATTTATAGACTTTTCTAACCAAATTTAGATTAAATAAAGTGTTTGAATAAAATCTATGAAAATTTGAACATCAAATTGAGCATCAAAAGTATCTATAATAAATTTCATTAATTTGCGGTGAAGTAAATATGAAAAATAAAATTTCTTAATTGAAACATGGGTAGATTTAATTTTTATTAAATTCTGCGTGATTAAATATACTCTCTGAAATTTTCTCTGATTTTTTAAAGCTCAAATATTAATTTTAATGCTACAAAGAGCATTTCAGTAATTATTTACATAAATAAATTAATCATTTAATGATATAGTTATATTTTTCTTAAATACTATGAGTGTCCAACTATTTCTAGAATTTTTTTTGAAATTTTTTGAGTATTGTAAGTATTTATGAAAATTCAAATATTATTTAAATGATTAATTTAAATGGAAAAGTAATTTAAAATCCTCTTTCCAGATTTGGGCCAAATTATGGAAGTCTATCTCCCCTCCCTCTATTCAGTCCGGCCAGTTCTGCCTCTGTGAGAAGTCTATTTTCATCGTTGTTTCTTTTCAGCCCACAACTGTTTAGAAAATACAAGTCTGACTTACCTCCTTGTCGCAGCATGCAGAAATTTATTTAATTGTTAAAAAATAGTATATTACTTCAAAAAATTTCAAATTCCTATAGGACAACATATACGCAATCCAATCCATGTAAAAAATTTATAGGAGTATGTAATAAAATATTTCTATAGGTTGATTCACAAGGGTCCATTATGCAATTACTTAGAAAATAGAAAAAATATTTTTTCACAAAACAAGTAGTAATATAACTTCATATGTTGTAACATTGAGGTAATGTTAACGTTATGTCAAAATTTGAGGTGCATATGAGTTTGAAAATATTATATGTTATGTAAACTTTAATTTTTTAGTTTTTTTTAAGTTAAGTTATATGAGATTATGTGAAAAGTGTAACCATTTGTGAACAATATATATTCTAACTTGACCGAAATTGATTAAAATTTTTATGGCAATGTTACATACCAAAATTAAGTTGTCATGTAAATTTATAGAATTTTCTAACCAAATTTAAATATTATTACAGTTTTTGTAAACCAATTTAGAGATGTATGGTTTTAATTATCTATAGCAACCTATTGAATTCTCCATCTAATTCTTAGATACGGAATATAATGAAGTATTTGAGCATGCCTATATTTTTTGTTTATTTTTTAAACCTTATTTGGGGTACTTGTAGTTCAATTCAAAATTAATTTTGAAAACACATAGAAATTCATTTAATTGTTAAAAAAATAGTAGATGAATTCAAAAAAATTTGAAACTTCTCTGAAACAACATATACACAGTATACTCCATGTAAAAAATATTTGTATAGGTTCATTCACAAAGGTCAATTATGCAATTAATTTGAAAATAGAAAAAACATTTTTTTCACAAAACAAGTGGCAATGTAACTTGATATGTCTTAATATTGACATAATATTAAGGTTATGTCCAAGTTTGAGGAGAATATAAGTTGAAAAATATTATATGTTCTACAAATTTTAAATTTTGAGTTAAGTTAGATGAGACTTATTGGGAAATATACTATTTTGTGAATAACATATAGTCTTACTTTATCAAAACGATTGAAATGTTTATGGCAACGTTACATACCAAAGTTAAGTTGTAATGTTAATTTGTAGATTTTTCTGACCAAATTTAGATATTATTATAATTTTTGTAATTCAATTTAGAGATGTAAGGTTTTAATTATTCATAGATACCCATTGAATTCTCCATGTACTTCTGCACTATTGCAAATATCTTGATAGTGTAGATGTCATAGATACATGATGTCACTATTTTGCAATTGATTGTCTGTGGTACAATTTTATAGTTCATAATGTCCTACAAAGAAAACTTTTAAGCAAATTCATTTCCATTTTCTGGAAATTGTGCTCCCACTATTTGCATAAGGAACTACTGGCTATAGTTATGAACATACTCCATATCTTGTCATAACTGTCCACTTTATCTTATGCATTCCAAATTAACTTATTAAAATATGGGACAAACATTCCTTTTGACGGTTGACTTAAATTTTTATGTCATGGGATCTCTGAATAAGGAAAATTGATATTGCTGAGCACGGTGTAGAGTCCTGTTAACCTTAGCAAATTATTAGTCAGATTCTCACAAAGATCTTTGACGAGATTGAAGCCTAGCAGCTAGCTGATGTGAAGAAGTCACAGTTGTTAGTCATCAGTAACAGATCATAGTACCACTTGTATTGACGAGAGTGGATGCATTCTGTGCAGATTACATATGTAGCTATGGTTGTTTATGATTCTTGATGACTTGGCTTTCTTTTGTTTCATACTATTAGCTGGCGATGTTATGCAAATAGTGAAACTATGCAAATGTAATTGTTGGTGATTTCTCTATTGCTGATATGAACAAATGGTTACTAGGCTATCATGTGTCTCTTGTATATTGATGGATGCAGCAATTTTTTATTGAAATGTAATATTATTTTTGGATTGAAAATTAGATTAGCTGCTTTATTATTGGCTAAAAAAATATCATGCCAAACATGGGCTCTATGTAGAAGCCCAGACCTAAATGTGTAGGCCTACTATTTTCAAAAAATTAAACAAAACTAGGTCTTAAATGGGATAAGCCCAATCTAAAATGAATCTTTACATGTCCTAGGCCCAAGATTAGCCCATGAATGTAGTGGGTTCTTTTGGGCTGTTTCATGAATTATGACAATTACATTCGTCACATATTTGTTGCCATGTCACCCGCCACGTCCTCCGCCACGTGGCACTACATATGGCAGCATGTCTATTATGACGTTTTCATAAAATTTTATGATATCTAAACCAATGTCATAAAATTTTATGACATCTAAACCAATGTCATACATTTATGACTTCAACATCGAAACGACATAAATCATGGTTTAAGGCGCCTGGTTTTTGACGCAGGCTTTTTCGTCATTCAGTCGTCACAAACGTTAACCTATGACATAAATTATAGATATTATGACAAAAATAAAATGACATAAACCCTAACATCTCCTGTAGTGTTTATTTACCAAGTAGGAAATGTCCGGCCTAGTAAGAGTTAGATATTGAAGTGCTCCTATCACACTTTGATACCTAGTTGCATCTACCGGCCCAAGAACTTCTCCTTGCTGCAAGGACAACTTCTCTGTGGCACATAATGGAGTTACTGTTGGTTTGCAATTTTCCATGTTCACCTTCTTAAGTAAATCCGATGCGTACTTGTTCTGTGTCAACAGGATACCATCTTTTGCTTTAGAAACTTCAATGCTGAGGAAGTAATGCAAATCACCAAGATCTTTTAGGGCAAATTCTGCTCCTAAGTCTTTGAGTAACGCCGACATCACTTCTTGTGAAGAACTTGCTACTATATTGTAATCCACATAAATTAATAAATACATTGTAACTGATCCTTTGTGATAGAAGAACAATGAGGTGTCGGCCTTGGATGAATTGAAACCAAGTTGCTGCAGTTTATTGCTTAACCTAGCAAACCATGCTCTAGGTGCTTGTTTTAATCTGTATAAAGCTTTATCCAACTTACATATGTGGTGTGGGATAAGCTTGTTTTCATACCCTGTTTGCCTCATGTAAACTTCCTCCTCAAGAACACCATGAAGAAACGTGTTCTGCACATCCAATTGCCTGAGACTCCATCCCCTGCTCACTGCAATAGATAGAACTACTTGAATGGTTGCAGACTTAACCACAGGACTAAATGTGTCCTCATAATCAATGCCACACCTTTGTTTGAATCCTTTTGCAACCAAGTGAGCCTTCTATCTGTTTAGTTACCCATATGCCTTCTTCTTGATTTTGTAGACCTATTAACAATCAATTACATTTCTCCCTTCATTGGCTGGTACAAGATGCCATGTTTTGTTCTTGATCAATGCACCATACTCACAATCCATGGCTTTCCTCGATTGTTGATCAGCTAAAGCTTCATCAATATTTTGTGGTTCTCCTAAAGGTTTGAGAAAATTATACCTAATTTGGCCATCTGTATAGACTTTGGGTTTTGAAATTCCACTTTGTGATCATGTGTGTGACCGAAATGATCCTCGAGCCGCAGATGATCCGATCACTGCAATTTCCGAGGGAGAAAGTGTGTGGGAGATCTGCTGCCTTGAGCCGCCTGCCTCTAGCGTTGCATCCTGATTGGCTGCATGGTCACCTGTCCACGCGCCGAGCAAATCATCTGTTGGCTCTCCTATTGACGACCGCGATCCCGAGGGCGATGCACCTGCCGCAATGCCAACAAGAGTGGGAAAATCATCCTCATGTCCGGTGCCGCCAAATTCATGTGAATTTTGATCAAAATCAACAAAAATTGCTACAGGACCACTAGAAATATCAGTAGCATTATTAGGAGAATGAGGAAGCACATTAGTTGATTGATCACTTGACACTATACCCCCATGATTAGGAATCAAATGAGGAAAAAGAAAAACTTCAGAACAAAGAAGAGCACCGACATTAACATGAAGGTTAGTGAAAGGAAAAACACTTTCATCAAAAATGACATCGTGTGAGATGTAGACTCGGCCAGTGGAGACATGGAGGCATTTATATCCTTTGTGCATTAGGCTATAGCCTAGAGAAAACACACTGCTGAGAACGAAACTCAAGTCTCCTATAATTGTAAGGACGTAAGTTGGGCCAACATGCACACCCGAAAACATGAAGAGAAGAGTAATCGGATTTTTTTATGAAAAGGGCGCTCCAAAGGTGTTTCAAATTGAATGACACAACTAGGAGTCCGGTTAATCAAGAAGGTAGCAGTGATAAAAGCCTCATCCCAAAACTTGAGGGGCATGTCAGCATGAGCCAAGAGGGAAAGCCCAACTTCCACAATGTGGTGGTGTTTACGCTCGGTGGATCCATTTTGTTGATGAGCATGAGGACATGAGACAAGGTGTGTGATCCCGATTTTTGAAAAATAAGAGTGCAACTTTTCATATTCACCACCCCAATCACTTTGCGAAGCAATGATTTTTTGATTGAGAAGAAGTTCAACAAGATCTTGAAATTCTTGAAACTTTTGCAAGACATCAGACTTATGCTTTATTAAATAGATCCAAGTGAACTTGTTGTAATCATCAACAAAGCTCACATAATATGTTTTTCTACCCACAGAATTAGGAGTAGACCCTAGACATCAGAAAATATAAGGTCTAAAGGAGCAACAGAAACTTTGGATGACACAGGATAGGGGAGTTGATGACTCTTGGCCTGTTGATAGGCATCACACACCGACTCACTAGACGCTTTGGAATACAAAAGTTTATTTCTAGAGATAACTTGTCTGACAATGGCATGGGAAGGATGGTCGAGTCTGTCATGCCATCGAACTAGAGAAGGCTTGGTAGCAATGCACGCCTGCTTCATGTTATTGCATGTGGACACGGGCGACAGGAGGTAGAGACCGTGTTTACATCGCCCGCAAAGAAGAACTCTCTGCGTGGCTAGATCCTTGATCAAGAAGAAATTCGGATGAATCTCAAAGTATGCATTGTTATCAGCAGAAAAATGACAAACTGATATAAGGTTTTACTTTGAATCGGGAGAATAAAGAACATTATTTAGATGCAACGGGCGGTGGGGAGTATAGATTGGAGTATCACCAGTGTAACTAATGCACATAACTGAGCCATTGGTTGTATGAATCTGATCTCCACCACGGTATTTCTCCCACACACTCAGCTTGTCCAGCTCGCCGGTAACGTGGTCTGTTGCACCCATGTCGACATACCAGTTCGTGTCAACCCCGTAGGATTGACACACTACATTGACTACCTTTTCTTGTGGAGCAAAGTCTGGATCTGTTAACGACCAAATTTGGTAACCAAATCCCCGGGTTTGAAACCAAGATTGAAGCGGAATCGGAGAAGAAACGTGATTTGCGGAGAAACAGTTCTGCATCGGCTAAGTCCGAATCGGCTGCGCGCCATGTGAGTCCGAGTTGGACCAGGATAGCCGATAGCTGATTCCGATTGAAGATAGAAGTGAAGCCAATCTGAAAGGAAAGCTTGAGGATAAAGCATTGGATTCGGTTTCAGAGTACGTTAAAGATATTGCCATCTATGGATAACGTCATGTAACGGTAATTGTATCTTTATATTAGGATATTTTGTATAGTTTCCTTTCGTGGTAATGTTGGTTTGTTTTGTAATCTAATCTGTAATAGGAATCGTGTCCGTCACTGACTCATTATGTATCCGGGTATAAATAAGACCCGAGGGCTTGTAAAAAGATATATCACACAATCAATACACCTTCGGCGCATCGCCAACCTTTTCATTTTACTTTTTCTCGACAAGTTCTTGCTCTTGCTCGGGCTGCATCGGCTTCGATCTTCGGACGAGGTAATTCCTTGTTACAAGTGGCTTGTATCATCGGGGTTAGTGCTTCCATCGTAATGATACTCTGATTTCGATGTTATAAACTGCTTAGATTATCATACACGATATATAATCTAGAACAATGTCTAGATCTATCTCGCCATCGGTTGAT
Organism: Oryza australiensis; assembly: GCA_019925245.2. Lineage (NCBI taxonomy): Eukaryota > Viridiplantae > Streptophyta > Magnoliopsida > Poales > Poaceae > Oryza > Oryza australiensis. The sequence continues at coordinate 1,177,047 of JAIFGZ020000265.1, read as the reverse complement.
TTCTCTATGAAGACAGCAACCGATAGAGCTAGATCTAGAGGTTGATTTAGATTATATGGCGTGTCCACCGTCTCGAGGGGTTGCCATTAGCTTATACAGATATTGTATTTCTTTTGTACTTAATGCTGTATCAAATCAACCTGTTAAATCGCTTTTAGAGGTATGTAGATCTGTTCGGCATAATGTTTTTCATTAGAGACAGTGTTGGGGTTTTAGTCAGCCTTGCCTGTTTTAAGAACTGCCTTTATATTAAGATCATGATATAACTAAATGCCCTAAGCCGGCATCAATCCGTTGAGTAATATCAACAGGCGATTGATCTAGGTTTATCGCATTTGATTCAAATTGATATCTTTTTATAAAACATATCAAAGTACTAGCCGATTTACACTGGATCTGCGACATCGGCTGGGTTATAAATACATATAATTTTTATACTAATGCACTTTTGATCTAAGTGGTTTATACTGTCTCGGTATACTACCGATCTATCCTAATCACTTAGTTTAAACGTGTGTTGGGATAACGATTATATGTTTATTGATTCCTTTAGCCGATCGAGTAGGATCTAATCTTAACCCAAACACATATTTCTTGTTTTCTTGTTGGTTACAGGATCAAACCAACTAACACGCCCAGACTTCACCAAAGGCGACCAACGTGGACCTGTACTAGAGTAAAGCAAATCTCTCAGGCCAGTGCGTGGGAATCGAATTTCTCATCAACAGGATCAAACGATGCCAACATGTGCCAACCGTGTGCCCAACCTTGCCACAGAGTTGGCACATTGGACATTTGCCTTCTCATCCCGTGGCTAGTGCTTGTCCGCCGCCACGGCCACGGCCAGCATGACCGCAACCGCGTCCTCAGCCATGCTGGTTTCCGCCTCTTCCAAAAAAGGCAGAGTTCGCGACGACTTAGTATGTTCCTTGACGTAGATTTTTTATTCCTTCAAATCCTAGCATCTGGTTGTACAATTCAGCAACAGTGATTGGTTCTGCTCGTGCCGCAACAGCAGACACTACCGGTTCAAAATCAGCATCAAGCCCGGCAATGATGTACGCCACAAGATCTTCATCCAAAGGCCTTCCTCTGGTTTTCATCTCATCTTCTAAAGCTTTCATCTTAGTAACACATTTATTAACGACATGTTACCTTTCTTGGTGGTCGACAAAACGATATGTGTGTTGATGGATCTTGCTCGAGTTCTCAAAGAGAAAATTTGCTCGAATGTCCTCCATAGCTCTGCTGCCAAGGTGACAGACACCACTTGCATCATGACATCGTGAGTTAGGGATGTCATTAGGTAGCCAAGGACTTGGTGGTCCTCGGCCATCCACTTGACGAACTCTCGATTCGTCTTCTTGATGACGTTGTTACCTTGCTTCTCGTCAATCTCCTTTGGAGGGGCGACAGTGGATCCATCAAGGTAGCCAAACATCTGAGCTCCTCGATAGCTAGAAGAACTTGAGCCTTCCATAACAGATAGTTATTCTTTCCCAGCTTCTCCGTCACCAGTACACTGAACAGTGATCCGTCGGCTGAGACTGAAGAAGAGGAGGATGCGTTCATGGCAATTAGATGTGTTTTTGAGGAGATTGTTCTGATACCATGTAAGAATTTGGTAAGCGTTATCACCTCTCACGATGAGGCCGTAGCTCTGTTAATATAGGCTGATCAAACTCGGCAAGAATTACATACATGTTAATTGCAATTTAGGTGGGATGTATCTTCCTATATTATGTATCTTCCTATCTTAGTCAAATCTAATCTTATCTTTCTATCTTTAGCTAAATATGTTATTCTATCTAACAGAGTGGCCATGCAAAAGACAAGACCAGCGAGTAATTCATGAGAGCTTCATTCTCTTACTTTCTCACATAAGTCATTAGGCAGGAGGCCTATCGTGGGTGATGGCCCACCCTCCTGCGAGAAAGTGAAGCTTCTTCCTCTCCCTCCATCTCATCTCTGATCCCTCCACCCCACTTTCTCTCCTTGAAAAAAAACATAAAGGGCCGCAGCGGACAAGTGGTGGTCAGATGGCCGCGTCGAGCAGCGCCGGTCGATGTGGATGCGGTGAAGTGGGGCCGGCGCCGCAAGAGCGCGAGCTACTAGCTTGAAGAATGGCAATGCTAAGGAGGATTTGGGAAGCACCGAGGAGATTTCGGTCGAGGTCATGGGAGCTAGGGCTGTTGGCAAAACTCCTCCAGGCGATGGCGGGCGAGACTTCCCTAGCATGTGCAAAGGCGACAAAATATCCAGGTGCGCGCGGAAGAGAGGATTGGGAGCAAAGCAAGTTCCTGATATGTGAAGAGTGACTTTCACAGAGATGGGGTTTTCAATTTTTGAGTAGGTGGATAGGATTATTGTTGGAGCTGTTTTTTAGGAAAGCCCCAAAATTTTGGTTTGGAAATGATATAGGATGACTCTTGATTATGCTCTAATGTCCGACGATGATAGAAAATCCATCCATGTGTTGATCTCACTAGATTTTTTTTGCAAAGGACAAGTTTTTTCACGCAAAATAACCAGACCGGGCATCAGGGGCGGAGCCAAGATTTTTACATGGGGTATGCCGAACCAAAAATTTCATATGCAAACCGGTAAAAACTATTTAGTAATTCAGTAAAGTTTCATAGAAATTATCGAACAATTCGATACACAACTACTAAATGGCATACTAAGTCTTAAATTACAATACAAATAGTTTAAAATAACACATCGATAGCTTAAATAACAAATAAGATTACAAAATTATTTTTTGGAGCTACGCTTTCTGATGACCATGAAAGTCTTGACTACATCATCTTCATCCACATCTTCCAAAATGTCTCTTTCAATGAACATGACAAGGCAATCATCCAAAAGACTATCACTCTTCTTCTTTCTTCGCTTGGTTTTGACAAAATCCATACTAGAAAATTCCCTGTCAACACTTGTGGTCGCCATAGGTAGAAGCAATACCACTTTGAGAATCAAGTAAACCAAATCATAAACTTTGTGCTTATTTGTTTCCACTAGCTTAACTGATAGGTCAACGAGGTTTTCTATGCCTCTGAATCTATCATCTTGTCTTATGACATCAATATAGGTATCGTTGTAATTCTAGCCTTAGCTAATCAGAGCCAAATATATCCTTAGGATAGAATTCAGCAAGTCGACGTACCTTTTGTGCATCAAATGATGCAAATGAATTGAAAGGGTTGAGGACAAACATACAAGAAAGCAACTTCATATTAACCTCATCAAACCAACTATCAAGCTCTTGACTTATTTTATCAATGACCCCAATGTATACCTCTCTTCTAAAGTGATCATCATTTGTTTGATTTTGAACAAACCGTCGTGATCTTCCAAAAGGCACATAATCTTCCAAAAGTTTCCTCTGTTTCTAGACTCTTCACTTTTATCATGTCCCTGGAATGCCAACCCTTGATGCAAAAGAAACTTGATACATCTTAGTAAATAAGTCAATCTGATTTTATAAAGCCTTATTTCCTCATCACTCCACTTCTCAATTTTATCATCTATAGTTGTAGCAGGAGTTAAATACCCAATGTAGTTTTCATGAGCTTCCTTGTATGCTTGAGAGCGACAATGTTTCAAAAGTGACTTGTCTCCTACATTCCAATTTCTCCAACCATCTGCAAGAAATTTATTCGACCCCTTGCCCTTGTATTTCTTGCTTTGGAACAAGTAGCAGAAAAAGCACAACACAGAATCCTTCTTGATGCTATATTCAACCCAATCATATTTGGCAAACCATATACATGTGAAATTACGATCTCTATTTCCAATTTTTCTTTTTGAAAATTTATGTGCATAAGGTTGGAATGCCCCTCTAAGAATATATGCTATTCTAACTACATCTTGATCATTAGCATGATAATTTGTAATAGGCAACCTTTCACCTTGATCATGTGGAAGGTGATTGACATCAAAACCTGATGGTGGCGGTGACGATGGTGGTGGCAGCGGCAGTGACGGTGGCGGTGGAGTTACATCTTCAATTGGTTCTAAAGATTGAGTAGGTGGTGTAGGAGTAGGACCAACAACTTCTTCAATTACTCTCTCTTTGTCTTGCTCTTGCTCTTGATTTTCCTTTTGCACCACGGAAGATGAAGCTAAAGCACGTTTCTTTGCATCATGTTTCCGAAACATAGAAGCAATGTCTCCATCCCTCTTCATAGTTCACAAAATCCTATAACCAAATCGCATAATGCATAAGTAATGGAGCAATACACTCTTAATTCCTACTGCATACATATATAACCTACATCAATTGAACTAAATCTACCAAAAATCAAACAACAACCTCAATCCCACAAAGTTAAGGTTTACGAATTTGGCCATTTGGGAGAAAACTAAAGCAAATACCACGCCGGGGAGGACAGCGCCGGGAAGGACCACGCCAGGAAGACACTAGTGGAGAATTGATTTTTGCGTGTGGGACGAAAAGGCATCTTCCCGTGCGGAAGGCCTGCCCGCACGCACGAGATGGTCTGCGAAAATCAAATTTTTGTGTGCGGGTGGCCTAACCGCACGGGAAAATCTATTATCCCGTGCGAGCATCATAAGAGGCCCGCACGGGAAGATCTATTATCCCGTATGGGCCACTTAAGCTGCCCGCACGGGATAATAGATTTTCCCGGAGGCCGGCGGTAGACGAGGCGGCCGCGGTCGGTGGAGGCGGCGGTGAGGAGGCGGTCGCGGTCGGTGGAGGCGGCCGTGGTCGGTGGAGGGCGGAGGAGGAGGCAGCGGTGGAGGAGGCCGGCGGAGGAGGAGGCGACGGCGGTGGAGGCAGCGGGTCAGTGAGGAAGCCGCGGCGCTAGAAAATTTCGTCGGGAGTTAGAAAATTTTGGAGCCAGCGCGCACCTATATAGGCGGTGGTGATCATCGCGTGCGGGCGACTTAAGAGCCCGCACGGAAAGATAGTTTTTCCGTGCGGGTGGCTTAAGCGGCCCGCACGTAAAAACTATCTTTTCGTGCGTGCTCTTAAGCCGTCCGCATGCGATAATCTATAAACATTTAGATATGGACTACAAAAATTGTAATAATATGTAAATTTGGTCAGAAAATTTTATAAATTGACATGACAATTTAATTTTGTTCCATAACACTGTCATAAAAAATTCAATCAGTTTCGATCAAATGAGACTATATGTTGTTCATAAATGGCTACACCGGTGTAATAGTTTATGAACTCTAAGTTTCAAAGTTTATATACATTATAAGCAGCTATGAACTTGTATATTACTCAAATTTGTACATAACATTAACATTAACTCATTATCACAACATATGAAGTTATATTGCAACTTTTGTTGTGGAAAATATTTTTTTTCTATTTTTTAAGTAATAACCCTTTTTTTGGAAATAATTTTGATCTTTTATTTTTATTTTTTAAATGTTTTTCTTGACTTAGGAGCACACAAGAGGTAACCACAGAAAATTTGAGCCTAAACAAGCGAAAGACGTGGCTGTGAAAAATTCGAAGACGTGCTAAAAATTAGAAAAAGCTTCCGGCTCTAAAAGGCAACCTTCTAAGACGTTTTTGGGAAAATAAAATCATCGAATGCGACGAAGCAGCGGATAAACACATCCAAAATTTTTTTATGATCGTTTTTCATATATGGAACGTCTCGATCGGAGTCCGTATGCGAAAGTTATGACCGATTTAAAAACCGACTGCGAGTTAGAGGATAAAACTAGAACAATGTGCGAAAAACTTGTTACACGTGCACAAACTGCATTATATGTACAGTGGGAGCCACTTTGTTATAGTTTTATCTAAATGAACTCTAAGTTTCAAGCTTATATACCTTATAAGTGTAAGATCGAATACCCAAAGCAAAGTCAACCAAAGGGGGTGAATGGTTGATGTAACCCAAAAACCAAGTTTTAGCGGAAATAAAACTTTACCTCTGATCTGACGCAGATCGGTTTGACCGGAGTTGATCTGCCGGTCCGACTGCCCTGTGTAGCCGGTCTGACCACCCGTATTGCCCCGGTCTGACCGCCCGTACAGCCGATCGCCAACACTTAGCCGATTCCTTTGTCTTTTAGCCGATCGCCGATGAAGTCCAGTCTGACCGCAGCAATGCGTGCGGTCTGACCAGGGAGTTGAGTCGGTCTAACCGCCGTTTAGACCGCCGCACCGAGGAAGAAGAAAACACAAAGAATTCTCCAAGAAGATTGATCTTTATTAAATCTCTCTGTGTTTACAAAGTGCAAACAAAGCACTCCTCACAAAATCTCAAGCTAAACTTGAAACCCTAACTCGAAACTCTCTAAAAATTGAATCTAAAGCGATACAAAGAGCATACCAAGAGGCCACGCCTCCCCTCACTATTTATATACAAAACCCGCAGCCAAAAGCCACGAATCCAACTCATACAAGAAGTCCTAATCCACCAGGAAACCTTCCCGTACGAGAAACGAACTTTACATAAAACAACCATAGCAATCTCGGTCTTCCCATAACTGAAATTCCGCTTTCCATTCGTACACAATATCTCCATCGTATGTCATATGGAAACTTCACCAATCATGTGCATTAATCTCTACCCTTCAGCATCCTGCATGATCTCCATCTTGGACATCACCTTATCACCAAGTTGACTCCAACTCGATCACCGGCAACACTTTCCCGAGGCGTAAAGATTACCTGCACACAATTAAACAAAAATACCATATCCGAGCACAAGCTATCCCAACTCTACTCATTGTTAGCATAACTGAACATACACGTGCATAGGAATACGAAACTCCCATGTATATGCAAGGAAACAAACCGAAACCAAAACCGAATCAAAATCGGCAACCAGTCGGACTGGCTCGACCGGTCTAACCGCAGTTGCCTACCCGGTCTGACCGCACGAACACCTCCGGTCAGACCAGCAGTACAAGCCCGGTCAGACCGGCTGTGCAGCCAACTGAACACTGTTCATTGTCCAAAAATTCAACTATCTCAAAAACCACTTTGTCAATAAATCTCCAAATAACAAAACACACAAAGCAATAATCCCAAACGCCAATTGTTCATCATCAAATGAAGAAACAAACACACTTTAATTTTGCAATCTCCCCCTTGATGAACACATTGGCAAACAGAAATAAAAAGTGTCCCATGAAAACATCTTGCCTCTCTGTTCTCCCCATGTGATATTTAACCAAAAACAACATTTGTTCTCCCCCTTTTGACAATGTTTTCATCAAGCATAAGAATTATGGTTATGAATAGGCAAGAGCTTAGCACGAGACATAAAGCAAGTCATGTTATGTGTTGCTATAATAAGAAGATGAATTTATCAATTATATAGCAAATATGCACTAGAGTATAAGCATGAACCAAAGATATTAAAAATTAAGATCAATAACACAATAAAATTCATGGATTCAAACAATTTATAATACAACATCTTTACAAGAACATAGGTTGAAAAATAAACCCAAATATATATACCTATTGCAATTTTTATTCTTTCTCAAATTTACCTTTTTGCACATATAATTCAAGAGAAAAATTTTTCATATTGATTTGAGCCATATTTGTTGCTCATATTTTTTCTCTCAATTATTACGGGTACGTCCTTGTCGTCTAAGGATTCGGCACCCATTATTTTTGCTCACATCGAACACGTCCTTGTCGTCAAGACTGTTTCCAAGGATTTGGTATTTATTTTTTTCTCTCATAGATAACATTTTGTTCTCTTTACACAATGAGCAATTTTAAAGGAATTTGAGGAATAATAATTCAACATAATATATATATAAGCATTTATAATCCAACACATGCACTAGTATCAACATTGCATATTTCTTTAATTCAAGTATGATTTTAAAGTGTCGTGCATTATTTCACTTAAATATAAAATCTAGATCACATAAAAATACTAGAATACACAGAAGCTATGCTAGAGACAAATAAACCTTCATAATATTGCTAGCATGCACATGAACAACAATATGTATGGATAAAGCTCTCTTTTCAGTTTATTTTAATCATATAGCTTGATAAAACAAAGAGCACAAAAACTCCCCCTCAAAACATGCCAAAAGGATGAATGATTCCCAATTCCCCTCGAAGAAAAGCAAAGCGAGAAGAATCCAATGGTTTTGTGAAAATATCATCAAGTTGCAATTTTCTGTCCAAAAATTTCAATTCAACACCCTTCTTCTCAACATGATCCCGCAAGAAGTGAAAGCGAATATCAATGTGCTTAGTGCGTGAGTGTTGAACATGATTCTTAGCAATGTTTATAGCACTTGTATTATCACAATAAAGAGGCACTTTTTCAAAAGCAATACCATAATCTTTCAAGGTAGAAATAAGCCAAATAATTTGTGAACAACAACTAGCAGCAGCAACATATTCAGATTCAGTAGTGGATTGAGCTACACTAGATTGTTTCCTAGAAGACCATGCAATCAATGAAGTTCCAATAAAATGACATGTCCCACTAGTACTTTCTCTATCAATTCTACAACCCGCAAAATCAGCATCGGAATATCCACTTAAGCAAATAGAAGATGAAGTAGAATATCAAATTCCAAACTCAAGTGTATGATTCAAATACCTCATAATGCGCTTGACCGCTTGACGATGTGAAGCACGTGGAGAAGCTTGAAAGCATGCACACAAACACACAGCAAACTGTATGTCTGGTCTAGAAGCAGTTAGATACAACAAAGATCCAATCATGCTTCTATACTCTTTTTGATCCACAGCTTCACCATCTTTATCAGGATCAAGAACAGCAATAGAACCAATAGGTGTAGAGACAGGCTTTCAGCTCTCCATCTTGAACATGCGCAAAAGATCTTTGGTGTACTTTGTTTGATGGACAAACGTACCTTGAGGTGTTTTCTTAATTTGCAATCCCAAAAAGTATGACGGTTCACCCATCGTGCTCATTTCAAATTCCACTGCGCATAGTCTCGACATATTCTACAACCAAAGAGTGAGTTGAACAACCAAAGATGATATCATCAACATAAATCTGAACGAAAAGTTGATTTTCACCATGCTTAAGAACAAAAAGCATTTTGTCAATTTTTCCCATTTGAAAACCTTTTTCGGCAAAAAGTTCTTAAGTCTATCTTACCATGCTCTAGATGCTTTTTCAAACCATACAAAGCTTTTGACAATTTAAAAACATGGTTGGGAAAATCAGAATTTTCAAAACCCGGTGGTTGTTTAACATAAACTTCCTCCTGTATAAAGCCATTTATAAAAGCACTTTTAACATCCATTTGGTACAATTTAAAACCTTTTAAAGCAGCAAAAGCTAGCAAAAGTCTAATTGCTTCAATCCTAGCAACAGGAGCAAAAGTTTCATCAAAATCCAAACCCTTCACCTGAGTGAAACCCTGAGCAACAAGTCTAGCCTTATTTCGAACAATCAAACCATCCTCATTTTGTTTATTTTTGAAAACCCACTTGGTTCCAATAACATTATGTCCGAGAAGGAGGTTCAACTAAAGACCAAACTTTGTTTCTTTCAAAATTTTCAAGTTCTTCATGCATGGCGTTAATCCACGATTCGGTAGTTAATGCATGAATAACATCTTTGGGTTCAAAAGAAGCAACAAAAGCAGAATTCACAAAATCATGCACAGTTACCTTAGATCTCGTCGTCCACTCATGTAAATTACCTATTGTTTGTTCCGGCGGATGTTGTTGCTGAATGTGCAAAGGTGCAGTGATCTCAGAAGTTGATTCACGTTTTGGTTCAGCACTGGTCGTAGTCCCCGATGAATCCTCTTGATTGGAATCGATAGAATCCGAAGCGTCGGCCTCGGCCGAGCCTCGGTGGTCGGCCGGCAGCCTCCTCGATCGACCGACGACGGTCGGGTCTGACCGGGTAGGTCGACTTCATCGTCTTCGTCATCGCTTTCGTCTTCGAAGATGCGACCATCCTCCCCCTGAGCCTATGGCAATGTACCTGAAAATTCTAGTCTAGTACCGGGACTATCCTCATCAAAAGTAACCTCATAAGTCTCGACAACTTTGTTAGTCTCCAAAATAAGTACACGATAGCCACGAGTGTGTGCGAGGTAACCAAGAAATAAACCATCGATTGAACGTGATTCAAACTTGTCCAAATTTCCAGATTTTAAAACAAAACACTTGGAACCAAAAAACACGCAAATGTGAAACTTTGGGCTGACAACCAAAACGAAGCTCATAAGGAGTTTTGCCAAGTTTAGATCGCAAGAAAATACGATTAGAAACATAGCAAGCAGTGTTAATAGCTTCGGCCCATAATTTTCTAGGAGCGTGATATTGATCTAGAATTGTCCTAGCCATCTCAACCAAAGAACGATTTTTTTCTTTTAACAACGCCATTTTGTTGACGAGGAGAAGAAAATTGATGTTCAAAACCTTGTTCATTGCAAAATTGTTCAAAAGAAGCATTTTTAAATTTACCACCATTATCGCTTCTAATTGATTTCAAAGAATTAGGAAATTCACAATTTAATCGAGGAACCAAACTCCGAAAGTGTCCAAAGGCCTCATCCTTGGTTGCCATGAACAAAATCCAAGAATATCGAGAAAAGTTGTCAACAATAACCAACACATACCATTTTCCTCCGACAGATTGCACTCTAGCTGGACCAACAGTGTCCATGTGTAAAAGCTGTCCCGGTTCATCCGTAATCACAGAAAGAATCGGTGTGTGTGAAGAAGCAACCATTTTACCATGACGACATGGTGCACAAACCAAATCACAATCCCTTTTGAGTTTAGGCAAACCACGAACAAGATCCAAACCACTTAATCGAGTTAAATGTTAAAAACCAACATGCCCAAGACTGTGATGCCAAAACATCAAATCTTTGTTGAATTTTACAACTAAGCATGTTACAACAAGAGAAACTGGGTTTTCAAAATTAGCTTTAAAAACTCTCCCATAAAGAGAAATGTTCAAAACAGAATCACCACAAGAATCAAATATTTTACTTCCAGTTTACTTAAAATGAACTTCAAAGTTTTCATCAACAATTTGTGAAACGAAAGTAAATTGTACTTTAAATCTTCAACCAAAGCTACCTCTTTTAATTCAAATTTGTCACGTACCTTGATGGATTCGGTAGCAAGAACGGCACTTGTTGAAGCATCCCCAAAGATTATCGATTCTGTCTTGGATGCCATCTTGAGGAGGAGAACCAATTTTTATCTTCGGTCATGTGCCGCGAACAACCGGATTCCACGATCCGCATGTTCTCCTTCCTCACCACAAATGCCTACACAATAAAAGATGTCGAAGCCTCAGTACTGGGGTTAGTCAAAAGAAATTTAGAAATCCAGTACTGAGACACACGACCAATAGATCCAATAGGCACATATCCACGAGTAAAAACAGTTTTGGAATTTTCAGAAGAATTCCTTCGGGACCGGTCTGACCGCTGGGGTACTGTTGGTCTGACCGGGCGCCATCTCCGGTCTGACCGAGGCAGTGCCGACGGTCCTAACCGGTGCCACGGTCTGACCGGTGGACCAACTGCGGTCTGACCGGCCTTCCCGAGGGAAAGCCAGATTTTTGCCATTTTGATTTTGCAAAATTATTCTCTCTTTTCTTTTTCTGTTTTCGTGCTAATCTGAAACAAAAACCAATAAGATGACCATCTTTACCACAAAAAGAGCAAGAAAACTTTTCTTTAGTGCCGATGGTTTTGAAAAATTAGGTTTAGTTTCTTTTAGATAAACAGAAAGAGATGACAACTTTCCAACAGACTTAAAAACTGTTTTCATGGTATTAGGTTTTGTCAAGATTTCACCGTTTTCAGTCATTCCTAAAAACATTTGGAGGATTTTTGGTGAAATAGTCATGAGCATCAAAACCTATTCCCTTATTGTCGCTACACACTTTAGATTTGTCCAAAATCATGTTAAGTTGTTTATTACCATTTTAAAATTTTTGCAAGGAACTTTTCAGGTAAGAAACTTCTTTTTCAAGATTAACACAATTTTCACAACCAATCATGGCATCTTTACCTTTACGACATTTAGAGCAAGACGCTACCTCATCTTGTTTAACTATATCTTCCATGTGCTTAACACGAGCTAAAGCATCTTTTAGTTTCAATTCATTAGCATCACAAGTTAAACAAGGTTTAGTAGCCAAATCATGTGAATCTCTAATTTTTGAAATCTCAAGCATTAAAACCTTACAATTTTTGCAATCATCATCATTCAGAATAAGAGATTTCAATCTAGCAATTTCAGCATTCAAAGATTCAATCATGAATTCTTGTTTTTTAAACATCTTTTCACATTTTTTTCTTTGCACTTAAAACAAGAATTGCTTCCTCAAGTGAGCTTACCTCATTGTCTTTCTCTTCAGAATCTTCATCTCCACGTGTCATGAGACAAACACCGAAGATGTTCTTGGCCTTCTCTTCTTCGCTATCGGAGTATATGTCGCTTAGTGGTTCAAAAGCGGCATAGACTTGGCTCAACACCTTCTTGATCATCTCCTTTGAGCGCCTCCCCTTGGGTTTGTCGTCCTTCGCCTTCTCCCCGCTCTTGTCCTCCTTTTTTCTTCTCCCAAGATTGGGGCAGTTGGAGCGGATGTGGTCCAAGGCGCCGCATTCAAAGCACCGAGCTAGTCCTCCTCTTTTCCCGAACCGACTTTGTTCATAGCTCGAGAAAGTTTGTTAGCGGCAAGAGCCAAATCCTCCTCCTCGAATTGCTCGAGTTGTTCATCGGACATGGCATTAATCAAAGCAAGAGCACTTGGAGATGATGAAGATGCAACATCAGAAGAGGTTGAAGAAGAAGAAACCAAAGCATTTTTGACTTGGACTCAATTTTTCGAGAAAGAATGTTCATCTCATGAGTTTTGAGTTTAGTGTAAAGAGAATCCAAAGTCAAAGTAGCCATATTGACAGATTCTTGAATTGAAGTCACTTTCATCTCCCAAATAGACATGTCAAGACAATTCAAAAAGTGACGAGAAATCTCAGATTGTGGATAGTTAGTGTCATAATAAGAATCAACAGATCTAAGATTGCTCAAGATTTTATAAAACCTACCAAGATAGTCATCCAAAGCTTCAAGCAGGTTTCATCTCAAATTTTATATATTCCTTTTTAAAAAGGTCTCGACGAAGTTCTTTTATATTAGTAGTTCCTTGATGAAAGTTTTTCAAACTATTCCAAATCTCGTTGGCGGTTTGAAGATGTGAAACACGATCAAAATCCAAACAAGAAATCCCATTTAACAAAATATTGCGAGCTTTGCAATTGTTATTAAACTCAGTTTTCAAAGCATCAGAATTAATCGCTTCGGGAATAGTGTAGGAAAGAGCAACCTTTTGCCACACATCATAGTCTTGAGCCATGATGTAAGATTGCATCATGCTACACCAATAAGCGAAGTCGGTTCCATCAAAAACATGCGGCTTAGTGGAAAATTTATCCGACATGGTGAAAAACTTTAGATCGATAAAAATCCAAAGCAGAAAAACAAGGCTCTGATACCACTTGTAAGATTGAATACCCAAAGCAAAGTCAACCAGAGGGGGGGTGAATGGTTGATGTAACCCAAAAACCAAGTTTTAGAGGAAATAAAACTTTACCTCTGATCTGACGCAGATCGGTTTGACTGGAGTTGATCTGCCGGTCTGACTGCCCTGTGTAGCCGGTCTGACCGAGGAGTTGAGTCGGTCTAACCGCCGTTTAGACCGCCGCACCGAGGAAGAAGAAAACACAAAGAATTCTCCAAGAAGATTGATCTTTATTACATCTCTCTGTGTTTACAAAGTGCAAACAAAACACTCCTCACGTAATCTCAAGCTAAACTTGAAACCCTAACTCGAAATTTAGGAAAACTTGAATCTAAAGCGATACAAAGAGCATACCGAGAGGCCACGCCTCCCTCACTTTTTATACACAAAACCCGCAGCCAAAAGCCACGAATCCAACTCATACAAGAAGTCCTAATCCACTAGGAAACCTTCCCATACAAGAAACAAACTTTACATAAAACAACCGTAGCAATCTCGGTCTTCGCATAACCGAAATTCCGCTTTCCATACGCACACAATATCTCCATCGTATGTCATATGGAAACTTCACCAATTATGTGCATCAATCTCTACCCTTCAGCATCCCGCATGATCTCCATCTTGGACGTCACCTTATCACCAAGTTGACTCCAACTCGATCACCGGCAACACTTTCCCGAGGCGTAAAGATTACCTGCACACAATTAAACAAAAAATACCATATTCGAGCACAAGCTATCCCAACTTGACTCATTGTTAGCATAACTGAACATACACATGCATAGGAATACGAAACTCCCATGCATATGCAAGGAAACAAACCGAAACCAAAACCGAATTGAAATCGGCAACCAGTCGGGTTGGCTCGACCGGTCTTACCGCAGTTGCCTGCCCGGTCTGACCGCACGAACACCTCCGGTCAGACCAGCAGTACAAGCCCGGTCGACACCAAGTTACTCGACGAACAACCTGTTCATTGTCCAAAAATTCAACTATCTCAAAAACCACTTTGTCAATAAATCTCCAAATAACAAAACACACAAAGCAATAATCCCAAATGCCAATTGTTAATCATCAAATGAAGAAACAAACACACTTTAATTTTAGAATCTCCCCCACATTGGAAAACAAAAATAAAAAGTGTCCCATGAAAAATCATGCCTGTCCGTTCTCCCCATGTGATATTTAACCAAAAACAACATTTGTTCTCCCCTTTTGACAATGTTTTCATCAAGCATAAGAATTATGGTTATGAATAGGCAAGAGCTTAGCACCAAACATAAAGCAAGTCATGTCATGTGTTGCAATAATAAGAAGATGAATTTATCAATTATATAGCAAATATGCACTAGAGTATAAGCATGAACCAAAGATACAAAAATTAAGATCAATAACACAATAAAAATTCATGGATTCAAACAATTTATAATGCAACATCTTTACAAGCACATAGGTTGAAAAATAAACCCAAATATATATACCTATTGCAATTTTTATTCTTTCTCAAATTTATCTTTTTTCACATATAATTCAAGAGAAAAAATTTCATATTGATTTGAGCCATATTTGTTGCTCATTTTTCTCTCAATTATTATGGGTACGTCCTTGTCGTCAAGATTGTTTCCAAGGATTCGACACCCATTATTTTTGCTCACATCGAATACATCCTTGTCGACAAGACTATTTCCAAGGATTCGGTATTTATTTTTTCTCTCATAGATAACATTTTGTTCTCTTTACACAATGAGCAATTTTAAAGGAATTTGAGGAATAATAATTCAACATAATATATATATAAGCATTTATAATCCAACACATGCACTAGTATCAACATTGCATATTTCTTTAATTCAAGTATGATTTTAAAGTGTCATGCATTATTTCACGTAAATATAAAATCTAGATCACATATAAATACTAGAATACACAGAAGCTATGCTAGAGACAAATAAACCTTCATAATATTGCTAGCATGCACATGAACAACAATATGTATGGATAAAGCTCTCTTTTCGGTTTATTTTAATCATGTAGCTTGATAAAACAAAGAGCACAAAAACTCCCCTCAAAACATGCCAAAAGGATGAATGATTCCCAATTCCCTCGAAGAAAAGCAAAGCGAGAAGAATCCAATGGTTTTGTGAAAATATCATCAAGTTGCAATTTTCTGTCCAAAAATTTTAATTCAACATCCTTCTTCTCAACATGATCCCGCAAGAAGTAAAAGCGAATATCAATGTGCTTAGTGCGTGAGTGTTGAACATGATTCTTAGCAATGTTTATAGCACTTGTATTATCACAATAAAGAGGCACTTTTTCAAAAGCAATACCATAATCTTTCAAGATAGAAATAAGCCAAAGAATCTGTGAACAACAACTAGCAGCAGCAACATATTCAGATTCAGTAGTGGATTGAGCTACACTAGATTGTTTCCTAGAAGACCATGCAATCAATGAAGTTCCAATAAAATGACATGTCCCACTAGTACTTTTTCTATCAATTCTACAACCCGCAAAATCAGCATCGAAATATCCACTTAAGCAAATAGAAGATGAAGTAGAATACCAAATTTCAAACTCAAGTGTATGATTCAAATACCTCATAATACGCTTAACCGCTTGACGATGTGAAGCACGTGGAGAAGCATGAAAGCGTGCACACAAACACACAGCAAATTGTATGTCTGGTCTAGAAGCAGTTAGATGCAACAAAGATCCAATCATGCTTCAATACTCTTTTTGATCCACAGCTTCACCATCTTTATTAGGATCAAGAATAGCAGTAGAACCAAAGGGTGTAGAGATTGGCTTGTAGCTCTCCATCTTGAACCTACGCAAAAGATCTTTGGTGTACTTTGTTTGATGGACAAACATACCTTGAGGTGTTTGTTTAATTTACAATCCCAAAAAGTATGACAGTTCACCCATCATGCTCATTTCAAATTCCCTGCGCATAGTCTCGATAAATTCTACAACCAAAGAGTGAGTTGAACAACCAAAGATGATATCATCAACATAAATCTGAACGAAAAGTTGATTTTCACCATGCTTAAGAACAAAAAGCGTTTTGTCACTTTTTTCCATTTGAAAACCTTTTTCAAGCAAAAAGTTCTTAAGTCTATCTTACCATGCTCTAGGTGCTTGTTTCAAACCATACAAAGCTTTTGACAATTTAAAAACATGGTTGGGAAAATCAGAATTTTCAAAACCCGGTGGTTATTTAACATAAACTTCCTCCTATATAAAGCCATTTAGAAAAGTACTTTTAACATCCATTTGATACAATTTAAAACCTTTTGAAGCAAGAAAAGCTAGCAAAAGTCTAATTGCTTCAATCCTAGCAACAGAGCAAAAGTTTCATCAAAATCCAAACCCTCCACTGAGTGAAACCCCGAGCAACAAGTCTAGCCTTATTTCGAACAATCAAACCATCCTCATTTTGTTTATTTTTGAAAACCCATTTGGTTCCAATAACATTATGTCCGAAGGAGGTTCAACTAAAGACCAAACTTTGTTTCTTTCAAAATTTTCAAGTTCTTCATGCATGGCGTTAATCCACGATTCGGTAGTTAATGCATGAATAACATCTTTGGGTTCAAAAGAAGCAACAAAAGCAGAATTCACAAAATCATGCACATTTACCTTAGATCTTGTCGTCCACTCATGTAAATTACCTAGTATTTGTTCCGGCGGATGTTGTCGCTGAATGTGCAAAGGTGCAGTGATCTCAGAAGTTGATTCACGTTCTGGTTCAGCACTGGTCGTAATCCCCGATGAATCCTCTTGATTGGAATCGACAGAATCCGAAGCAGTCGGCCCCTGCCGGTCTGACCGAGCCTCTCGCTGGTCTGACCGGGCAGCCTCCTCCGGTCTGACCGACGACACTCGGCTGGTTTGACCGGGTAGGTCGACTTCATTGTCTTCGTCATCGCTTTCATCTTCAAAGATGCAACCATCCTCCCCCTGAGCCTGTGGCAATGTACCTGAAAATTCTAGTCTAGTACCGGGACTATCCTCATCAAAAGTAACCTCACAAGTCTCGACAACTTTGTTAGTATCCAAAATAAGTACACGATAGCCACGAGTGTGTGTGAGGTAACCAAGAAATAAACCATCGATTGAACATGATTCAAACTTGTCCAAATTTCCAGATTTTAAAACAAAGCACTTGGAACCAAAAACACGCAAATGTAAAACTTTGGGCTGACAACCAAAACGAAGCTCATAAGGAGTTTTGCCAAGTTTAGATCACAAGAAAATACGATTAGAAACATAGCAAGGTTAATAGCTTCGGCCCAAAATTTTCTAGGAGTGTGATATTGATCTAGCATTGTCCTAGCCATCTCAACCAAAGAACGATTTTTTCTTTCAACAACACCATTTTGTTGACGAGGAGAAGAAAATTGATGTTCAAAACCTTGTTCATTGCAAAATTGTTCAAAAGAAGCATTTTTAAATTTACTAACATTATCGCTTCTAATTGATTTCAAAGAATTAGGAAATTCACAATTTAATAGAAGAACCAAACTCCGAAAGGGTCCAAAGGCCTCATCCTTGGTTGCCATGAAGAAAACCCAAAAATATCGAGAAAAGTCGTCAACAATAACCAACACATACCATTTTCGTCCGAGATTGCACTCTAGCTGGACCAACGGTGTCCATGTGTAAAAGCTATCCCGGTGCATCCGTCATCACAGAAAGAATCGGTGTGTGTGAAGAAGCAACCATTTTACCATGACGACATGGTGCACAAACCAAATCACAATCCCTTTTGAGTTTAGGCAAACAACGAACAAGATCCAAACCACTTAATCGAGTTAAATGTTAAAAACCAACATGCCCAAGTCTACGATGCCAAAACATCAAATCTTTGTTGAATTTCGTAACTAAGCATGTTACAACAGAGAAACAGGGTTTTCAAAATCAGCTTTAAAAACACTCCCATAACGAGAAATGTTCAAAACAGAATCAACACAAGAATCAAATATTTTACTTCCACTTTTCTTAAAATGAACTTCAAAGTTTTCGTCAACAATTTGTGAAACTAAAAGTAAATTGTACTTTAAATCTTCGACCAAAGCTACCTCTTTTAATTCAAATTTGTCACTTACCTTGATGGATCCGGTAGCAAGAACGGCACTTGTTGAAGCATCCCCAAAGAATATCGATTCCGTCTTGGATGCCATCTTGAGGGAGGAGAACCAATTTTTATCTCCGGTCATGTGCCGCGAACAACCGGAGTCCACGATCGGCATGTTCTCCTTCCTCGCCACGAATGCCTACACAATAAAAGATGTCGAAGCCTTAGTACTGGGGTTCGTCAAAAGAAATTTAGAAATCCAAGATCTTGAGACACACGACCAATAGATCCAATAGGCACATATCCACGAGTAAAAACAGTTTTGGAATTTTCGAAGGATTCCTTCGGGACCGGTCGACCACCGGGGTGCTGTCGGTCCCGGCCGGCGCCATCGCCCGGTCCGAGGCAGGCGTGCGACGGTCTAGCCGGTGCCACGGCCGGTCTAACCGGTGGACCAATCAAGCGTCGACCGGCCTTCCCGAGGGAAAGCGATTTTTGCCACTTTGATTTTGCAAAATTATTCTCTCTTTTGTTTTTCTCGTTTTCGTGCTAATCTGAAACAAAAACCAATAAGATGACCATCTTTACCAAAAAAAGAGCAAGAAAACTTTTCTTTAGTGCCGATGGTTTTGAAAAATTAGGTTTAGTTTCTTTTAGATAAACAAAAGAGATGGCAAATTTCCAGCAGACTTAAAAACTGTTTTCATGGTATTAGGTTTTGTCAAGATTTCACCGTTTTCAGTCATTCCTAAAACATTTGGAGGATTTTTGGTGAAATAGTCATGAGCATCAAAACATATTCCCTTATTGTCGCTACACACTTTAGATTTGTCCAAAATCATGTTAAGTTGTTTATTATCATTTTAAAATTTTTGCAAGGAACTTTTCAAGTAAGAAACTTCTATTTCAAGATTAACACAATTTTCACAACCAATCATGACATCTTTACCTTTGCGACATTTAGAGCAAGACGCTACCTCATCTTGTTTAACTATATCTTCCGTGTGCTTAACATGAGCTAAAGCATCTTTTAGTTTCAATTCATTAGCATCACAAGTTAAACAAGGTTTAGTAGCCAAATCATGTGAATCTCTAATTTTTGAAATCTCAAGCATTAAAACCTCATAATTTTTGCAATCATCATCATTGGGAATAAGGGATTTCAATCTAGCAATTTCAGCATTCAAAGATTCAATCACGAATTCTTGTTTTTTAAACATCTTTTCATATTTTTTATTCTTTGAACTTAAAACAAGAATTGCTTCCTCAAGTGAGCTTGCCTCATTGTCTTCCTCTTCAGAATCTTCATCCCCACGTGTCATGAGACAAATGCCGGAGATGTTCTTGCCCTTCTCTTCTTCGCTATTGGAGTCTATGTCGCTTAGTGGTTCAAAAGCGGCATAGACTTGGCTCAACACCTTCTTGATCATCTCCTTTGAGCGCCTCCCCTTGGGCTTGTCGTCCTTCGCCTTCTCCCCGCTCTTGTCCTCCTTTTTGCTTCTCCCAAGCTTGGGGCAGTGGAAGCGGATGTGGTCCAAGACGCCGCATTCAAAGCACCGAGCTGGTCCTCCTCTTTTCCTGAACCTGACTTTGTTCATAGCTCAAGAAAGTTTGTTAGCGGGAAGAGCCAAATCCTCCTCCTCGAATTGCTCGAGTTGTTCATCGGACATGGCATTAATCAAAGCAAGAGCACTTGGAGATGATGAAGATGTAACATCAGAAGAGGTTGAAGAAGAAGAAACCAAAGCATTTTTGACTTGGACTCAATTTTTCGAGAAAGAATGTTCATCTCATGAGTTTTGAGTTTAGTGTAAAGAGAATCCAAAGTCAAAGTAGCCATATTGACAGATTCTTGAATTGAAGTCACTTTCATCTCCAAAATAGACATGTCAAGACCATTCAAAAAGTGACGAGAAATCTCAGATCGTGGATAGTTAGTGTCATAAGAAGAATCAACAAATATAAGATTGCTCAAGATTTTATTAAACCTACCAAGATAGTAATCCAAAGCTTCAGCAGGTTTCATCTCAAATTTTATGTATTCCTTTTTAAAAAGGTCTCGACGAAGTTCTTTTATATTAGTAGTTCCTTGATGAAAGTTTTTCAAAGTATTCCAAATCTCGTTGGCGGTTTGAAGATGTGAAACGCGATCAAAATCCGAATGAGAAATCCCATTTAAAAATATTGCGAGCTTTGCAATTGTTATTAAACTCAGTTTTCAAAGCATCAGAATTAATCGCTTCGGGAATAGTGTAGGGAAGAGCAACCTTTTGCCACACATCATAGTCTTGAGCCATGATGTAAGATTGCATCTTACTATACCAATAAGCGAAGTCGGTTCCATCAAAAACATGCGGCTTAGTGGAAAATTTATCCGACATGGTGAAAAACTTTAGATCGATAAAAATCCAAAGCAGAAAAACAAGGCTCTGATATCACTTGTAAGATCGAATACCCAAAGCAAAGTCAACCAGAGGGGGGTGAATGGTTGATGTAACCCAAAAACCAAGTTTTAGCGGAAATAAAAATTTACCTCCGATCGACGCAGATCGGTTTGACCGAAGTTGATCCGCCGGCCCGCACGCCCGTGTAGCCTGGTCCTCGACCGCCCGTATTGCCCCTGGTCGACAGCGGCCGTACAGCCGATCTCGCCAACACTTAGCCGATTCCTTTGTCTTTTAGGCGATCGCCGATGAAGTGCGGTCTGACCGCAATTGTGCGTTCGGTCTGACCGGGGAGTTGAGTCGGTCTAACCGCCGTTTAGACCGCCGCACCGAGGAAGAAGAAAACACAAAGAATTCTCCAAGAAGATTGATCTTTATTAAATCTCTCTATGTTTACAAAGTGCAAACAAAGCGCTCCTCACAAAATCTCAAGCTAAACTTGAAACCCTAACTCGAAACTCTCTAAAACTTGAATCTAAAGCGACACAAAGAGCATACCGAGAGGCCACGTCTCCCCTCACTATTTATACACAAAACCCACAGCCAAAAGCCACGAATCCAACTCATACAAGAAGTCCTAATCCACTAGGAAACCTTCTCATACAAGAAACAAACTTTACATAAAACAACCGTAGCAATCTCGGTCTTCCCATAACCGAAATTCCGCTTTTCATACGCACACAATATCTCCATCGTATGCCATATGAAAACTTCACCAATCATGTGCATTAATCTCTACCCTTCAGCATCCCGCATGATCTCCATCTTGGACGTCACCTTATCACCAAGTTGACTCCAACTCGATCACCGGCAACACTTTCCCGAGGCGTAAAGATTACCTGCACACAGTTAAACAAAGAATACCATATCTGAGCACAAGCTATCCCAACTTGACTCATTGTTAGCATAACTGAACATACACGTGCATAGGAATACGAAACTCCCATGTATATGCAAGGAAACAAACCGAAACCAAAACCGAATCAAAATCGGCAACCAGTCGGACTGGCTCGACCGGTCTGACCGCAGTTGCCTGCCCGGTCTGACCGCACGAACACCTCCGGTCAGACCGGCAGTACAAGCCCGGTCAGACCGGCTGTGCAGCCGACTGAACACTGTTCATTGTCCGAAAATTCAACTATCTCAAAAACCACTTTGTCAATAAATCTCCAAATAACAAAACACACAAAGCAATAATCCCAAATGCTAATTATTCATCATCAAATGAAGAAACAAACACACTTTAATTTTACAATAAGAATCTATGAACTTGTATGCATATCAAATTTGTACATAACCTTAACATTAACTCATTATCACAACATATGTTATATTGTGTTGTGGAAAAAAATTTCTATTTGATTTTATCCCATATCCAAGAATTAGATGAAGAATTCAATAGATTTATAGATAATTAAAACCTTATATCTCTAAATTGGTTTATAAAAAATACATGGGCATCATCCCGTGCGGCCCACTTAATCGACCGCACGAGAAAATGGATTATCCCGTACGGTCCACTTAAGCGGCTGCACGGAAAAATGGATTATCTCGTGCGGTCGCTTAAGTGGGTCACACGGGATAGTGTGGCATTATCCCGTGTGGCCCACTTAAGCGACCGCACGGGATAATCCATTTTCCCTTGCGGTCGCTTAAGTGGACCGCACGGGATAATGCATCTTTAATTTTTCCAGGCGCGACCACTTATGACCCGTTTAGAACCTTCGAGGGTCTCGTCTAAAAAAATCGTTTCTCCAATAGTGAGAGCCACGCCGGGGAGGACCTCGCCGGGGAGGACCGCGTCGGGGAGAGCCGCGCTGGGAGCACGCCGCCGTCGGCAGGAGTTGCAGGACGCAGGGAGAGACCGAGTCTCAGGCGGGCGAGGGCAGGGAAGAGGAGAGGATAGGGATTTTTTATTTTTATTTTTTTATTTTGCTTGTTGGGCTAGGCCTAAGATATGTCATATCATACCTGTATAGCCCATTAAATCCATCCTCGTCGGACATTACTACCCTTAATATATATAATTAACTATCTATAAAGTAAGTAGTATTTCTATCCAAAATTTTCGTCCGCGACTATTTTGCGAAAACCCCTGGGTGTTTATAAAATTAACCCACGATCCCAATCTGAAAAGAAAGGGAGGGCTTAGATGAAAAAGACCTCCCGCGCCTCTTCCGCCCGTCACCATCCGCGCCGCGCCCGCATCCCTCCTCGTGTCGCCGCCGGAGCTCCGTGTTGCGCCGCGCCCTCCCTTACGTCCCCATTCGCGTCGCGCCCGACTTTACCGTTGCAACGCACGGACACGTGCTAGTATATATATATAACTATATATAAAGCAAGTAGTGTTTCAGCCCAAATTTTTCGTCCGCCTGTCTATTTTGCAGAAAACCCCTTGAGTGTTTATAAAATTAACCCGTAGTTCCAATATTGAAAAAAAGGGAGGGCTTGGATGAAAAAAAGACCTCCTGCGCCCCTCCCTCCTGTCCCCATCCACGTCGCGCCTACGCCCCTCCCTCCTGTCCGTCATTCAGAGCTCCCGCGCCGCCACCTGGACCTTCGCCCTCCGCCTGCTTCCCTCCCTGCGTCATCGTCCCACTGCGTCGGCCAACGCTCGGGTCGACCTGCAGGCGGCCACCCTGGCCAGCGGCTGCCCCTACCTGGGCCGTCGATCCGAATCGAATCGAAATTTATGGTGTGTCCGTGTTGAATTTCTCACTAAAATAAAATGACGTTCGTTGCAATGCACGGATATATTTACGTGTGTGTGTATATATATATATATAGGATAGTAATGTTCGAAAGTCTCATGGATTGCGTGTGACAGGTATATATAGGTCATAACTCGCCGTAGCCCCTGTGTGAAACATGTGTGCCTGAATGGTCGAAAGTCTCATGGAGCCCCCCCATCGCTGTTGCCTCCCGACGGCGCCAAGTCGCGGTAGTACTACGTGTAGCCGAGGCAGTACAGCGGTGACATCACCCGCTGACGTCACTCCGGTGACGTCAGATAGGAAAGAGGACGAGATCTTTTCTGCTTTCTCTCTCTCTCTCTCTTTCTCTCTTCGAATCCATCTCCGTCAGCCGCGCGCGGATGCTGCGGAGTGTTGGCGGAAAGAAAGAACAAGAGAGCCCACGTCGCTGACGTTGGGGTGGTTTCGTCAGAAGAACAGAGTACTAAAATAATTTGAAGGGACGACCACTCATGCATCGGTCTGCTTCCACCGATTCCACTTCCACCCTGTTGCAGGCTTGCAGCGGGCAGTCTTTTTTTTGTTTTTACTCCTCTTTATTTTACTGTAGAGCCATTTCACCTTTTTCAATTTCTCATCTTTTTTTCTCTCTTTCCTTTTGATATCCTTTTGATAGGTCCCATTCTTTTTTTATTAAAATACATATTTTATCTTGGTCTACTTTTATACGGTTAAATGATGGGTTTCATATGAAAACTTTTTATATATAATTTATATTAAAATATCAAATAAATTTATCTTTTAAGTTTGTACTCTCTACGTCTCGAAATATAAGAATTTTATAGGTAAACACGAATATTACGAAAGTAAGTGAAACTGATTAAAGAACGGTTGTAATTGGTTAAAAAAAGAAAATAGATAAAGACGTTAAATGAAAAATAGTTATGAGAAGATGGTAGGTGTAGAAATAACTTTATTTTAGGATAAGTCATTTTGCTATAAATAACTATATTTTAGTACGAAGATATTAATAATTAAAATTTAATTAATCATACTTTAATGTTTTTTCGTTTTGCCTACGCTAACATGATCTTTATCTTCATAGTATTGAGCTATAACTTACTAGTATTTGTTTATACAAGTTTTTTTTCCTTAAGCATACAGTAAAACACACATGCACTCATATACATGTGGGAAGCTCACCCATACGAACATACACATACACGTACACTTTATCTTTATGAGCAGTTTTAACATACTCAGACAATATATTTCTCTATTATATCGTGATCTATTATATCATGATAGTATCGTGCCGTAATAAAAATGTAACTATACCATCAGATACAACGATTTGTTTATAAAGTTTTACCAGAAAGGTTTAAAAATTCTGTTGTCTATTGTTGAATTTGTTTTGAAGGACCAGGTAACTAGGTCATGGTTAAAAATTATGATACACGTTTGAACGTTCTTTGAAGAACAACCCTAAAACGTCATTCTATACTTCTATATACTCTTTTCGTCCCATAATAAATATTACTTTAAATTCAAAATTTGTCTCATAATAAATACATTTGTAAAGTATTAGTTGTCCAATCAATCATTTCTCACTCAAATTTATTCCTATTTTATCCCTCAACTATCCTCATATCCTCAAATTCTCTCATTGAATAAAGATATTCAGATCATTTTTCTTCGCTACTTATTTGCACTATCAACTTTAAAAATGCACACGATGGAGGTAGTAGTGTTGACTCAGCATGTTTTCTTTTGAGACCTGACCAAAACCCGTTTATTCAATGCTCCAATTAGTCAAACACAAAACCGTAAGTATATATACATTTTCAACGATGAACTGGTACTGTAGCACATACAAATCTTTTGTTAAAAAAGAAAAATCTGCATACATGTCAGTACTATCTGGTTTGAACACGTAGTTTCTAACGCATTTTCCAACAGATGCCAGGAATAAACCCAAGCTATTAGAACAGACTAACTCAGCTTTGTCTTTTTTTGTTTTTCTCTCACTCTATTATTCTAACGAGCTTGTTTGCTTTTTTGGATGGACCAGCTGAGAGGCAGAGACCGTTTGGTCCAACCAACGCAGTATGGAATTGCAGTAAAAAAAATACAAAATACAAAGACCAGCTATCGCCGCGAGGGGTCAAGGCCTTGCACATTTAGTTTAAGCGAAATTAAATAATTCCCCTCTCGCGAGATGCGCGCCGGCTTCCACAGGACACGTCACCCTCCTCCCCCCGCCAGCTGGTATTTATACCCGTCGCCTCCGTCGCCACCGACCCGCCATTCCACTTCTCGCTTCCTCTCTCTCTCTCTCTCTCTCTCTCTCTCACCTCCCAAGTCACATCGCTAGCTTTGCTAGTCTCCGAGAGATGGAGGGAATGGACGTGAAGGCGCCGCGGCCCCGCTGCGGCGGCAGCGACGGCGCGGCGGCGTCGGCACCGTCGTTGTCGGCGCGAAGGGATGAGGTGGAGGAGGAGAAGGCGGCGGCGGTGGAGGCGGTGAGCGGGGAGGACGAGCAGGTGGAGAGGTTCTACGCGCTGCTGGCCAACATCCGGGCGATGAGGGGCATGTACAGCCAGTACAGGGACGACGCCGCCGCGGCCGGAGGCGATGGAGACGGGGTGGACGGCTGCCGCGGCGGTGCGAGCAGGATGAAGCGGGCGAGGCCCGCGGAGTCGCCGTGGAGGCCGGCGTTCAGGATGGAGGACTTCGAGTTCGAGGAGGCCATCGCCGGCGACGGCGGCGACGCGGCGTGCTCCAGCAGGAAGAAGCAGAGAGGCGGTCACGGCGCCGGCGTGGAGAAGCGGCGGACCGAGAAGGAGGCTGCCGCCGACGACGACGACGACGAGGAAGGCGAGGTCGTCGAAGGGAAGGAGCCCCGGGCCGCCGCGTCGCAGCCTGCGGGCCCACTGACCAGTTAGCTAGCTGATCTCGTTGGACTGGTCCTTCGGAAACAGAAAGGATTTTCGTTGGACTTTTCTGATGTATTAGTTGTCTAGTTGGAACATTCACATGTATGATAGGAAGCACTACTATAGTACTCTCACGCAATCCATGCGATCAGTTTAACTTGATTTGCAAACTGCAATGTATCAAAATTGATTACATGTAATGATGATAATGGACTATATATCCCAGCTGTGCATACAATGATCCATTAATATTTTAGATGTGACTACATATCACTCCAGTTTAAATTTAGACTGCTGTAATACATATCAAAGGGGATTTAAGGAAGAATGTTTGTATTTTAAGCAGTTAAGCCCCTCTGAAGATTGGATGATGCAAACAGGTGTTCGATCTTTCAAAAGTTTATGTTTTATAACGTGGAGTATCATATCATCTTGAGATTAATAAAATATATCTTGAGATTAATAAAAATATTATCGATGGTCTATCTTAAAAACTAATGATCTATAAATATGATGATATGTGCTAAGCATATAACTTAAACTCGGATGAATAATTTCATCACAAGATAAGAAACCCCATCACCTTAAAAAAATAATTATCTATAAATGTGATGATCAACATTAAAAATATAACTTAAACTCGGATGAACAGTTATTGTTTTCATGTTACTTACATGTAAACGGAAACCTAGACAGACTTCACAAAACAGGAATTTCGTTAAAAAAAGTTGAACAGATCAAACTAAAGTCTACAGAAATCTTGCAAAACTCCCATACTATCAAAGAAATATTTGTTAAATTCTTTGTAACCCCTAGATTGTTTAGTTCGCTCCCACCACTGATGTGACAATTTTGACCACCGAAACCCCTAAGCAAAAGAACAGGACGTTTCCACGTACTACTAGCTCACTTAGATCAGCATTTCCATGCACACTACGGAAATTCCTTTTGCCGAGTGCCTGGACACTCGACGAAGCTTTCGTTTAACTCTCGGCGAAAATTTCGCCGAGAGTTGCACTCGACATGGGTCACACGATGAACTTTTGATCGGCAAAAAGCTCTTTGCCGAGAGTTCTTCATCGGGCACTCGGCGAAATCTTCGTCGAGTGCCGTGTCGACACTCGGCAACAAAAAGTACACGTTAGGTTCGGTGACGGAAAAGTTTGCCGAGAGCCAAAAAACACTCGGCGAATGCCCAAACTTCGCCGAGGTGTTTTAACAAAAGCTCTCGGCGAACTTGACAACTTCGCCGAGTGCTTTGGCAAAAGCGCTCGGCGAAAGTGGTTATTTCGCCGAGTGCTTTTGCCACACCCTCGGCGAAATGTACTCGGCAAAGAGGGTATCCGTAACCCCAGTGTTACCCTCTTTGCCGAGTGTTTTGGTCATTGCACTCGGCGAAGGCCCTCTTTGCCGAGTGTTGCACTCGGCAAAGTGAAAATTTTAACCCTCTTTTATTTGTTCAGTCTCATATTTCACAAATTTTCAATATATACATCACATTCACAATCCCAATCATTTCACAACCCCATAAACATCATTCCACATCCCATAAGCATCATTCACAATCCACAAAACATAAACATTCACAATCCCAATCATTCCACAACCCCATAAGCATCATCCGATCCCATAAGCATCATTCACAACCCACAAGACATATAATTCATATTTGTAGTCACAGTCACAATCCACAAAACATAAACATAGAGTTCATAGTACGTAATCCACAATTCGCAAACGAAATTCGAAGAAAATACAGTAGTTCACAGTAGATACTCTAGAATAACAATTGTTCAAAAGAAATTTACCGAGATGGCCACGGTGCCCAACCGTCGTGGTCATTGTTGGGGGGGTTATTTGATGCCGCCGACTGAGACTGCACAAAAGGAAAATAGAATAGTATAGGTTGTCAAGATAGTAACATTCGCAAATAAAGAAAATTAAATGCGAGGTTAAGTGACTCACCGGAGTGCCTACAAAAGGATGTGGAGGAGTGAATACCACAGTCGTGGTGGCGGTACGACAGAAGACCCATGTTTTGACCGATTGATTCCACGTAGCCGTATATCTCGAGTCATCCTCATCTCAATTTCCCGCCGTTTCCTTTTCTCCTCTTCCAACTGGTCCTACAATATTCCATTTCAATTTTATAAAGTGAAGCAAACAATCAAGAATATTAATGAATTGAGGAAAAAGAATTTTCTAACCCGAAGGTGCTGCACTTCGGTCCGTGCGTGGTCGGCCGTGTGCGTATGCCCGGACTTTCGCTCGTGCTCCTTGCTCGAAGCCGGGACGAGTGGGTATACTGGCCGTGTCGAGGAGGTTGTCGCCAATCCAGTACCGCCCATGCTTCTTGCTACCTCCCACCCTCATGACGACTTCTCCATCAATATCCTGGGTAGTAGGATCGAAATCCTCCCCATGAAGCTCCCTTGCCATCGTGGTGTACTGACTGAGGCGGCTGTGGACGGTCGTATTGGTGTACGCCAAGGGCCCGTCCTCTGGGTTGTAGTCGACGTCGGACGTCGCCTTGCCCTTGTGGGCCAAAGCCCATGCCTTGAACTGGGAGATAGGTTGCCCATCATGCGACGCCGACTGCGAATAAAACAATAGTATGGTTAAGAACTATTGAGCATTGGTCGTTGAAATGAAAAATAGAATTCACGTACCCATCTAGCTGCATACTGGTTGAGGCTAAGGCTGCCTTGGTGGTGTGGTGCACCTGGCATCATCAAACGCCGCTCTCGGCAAGCGGCGTGCGTCTCCTGCCACTCGGCAGCGCACCACCTATCCACCATGCGCTCCCAGCAATCGAGAAGTTGGCCGCACCACCAAACAGGCACCTACACGTCATCAAGTATAAGAGATATACCTAGATCAAATCAAATGGATTTAATCGTTCAAAAATCCGATGTTATATTTACCGCATGTATTGTTCCTTTGTCGGTCATGGTTCTTGCTTCGGTTTTGGTGACCTTCGGTTGTTGTATGCAGCGTTGTATGCAATGATGGCCTGGATGCACGCCTCATAATGCATGTCGATCCACGAGTTTGCAACAGATTTGTCGCCCACCGCAGCCGCTCTTGCCTCGTATCCCGTCCGGCATCTAAAAAACCCGCATAAACACATTATGTATTGAGCCATTGTTTCAATAATGTGCAATGAATGTGATGTATTGAGGGACGTGGTTTGACAAAAGACTTACCCACAACTCGGCCTTCACCCGCTCCGCCCGTTGTTGAAGATCCTTCCATCTCGATCGGGAAATCGGGGACGGCGACGTAGTGGTCAAACGTGTAGGCGGCTCCGACCTTCCGGCGTCTCGAACAAGGCCGAAAAGTGTACTCGCACGAAGACCCAGGATGCCGTTGACTTGGCGTTTGTGATCACCTCCTCGATCACACGTCCAACACCCGACAAGTGAAAATGCAATGAATTATTAGTTTTAATTGTAATATTTAACAAATCAAATGAGAAAGTATTGACAACATCCAAGGTTACTTACCGAGTCCCTTCGGATGAATCGGCGGGCGTCTCGCGAAAGGTATCGGTCGCCGTGGGAGGGTCGAGGGACCTCGCAACCAAACGTTCGAGGCACCCCTGCGGAAGCGAACTGCACCCCAGAGCCGAGCCGACCCCCACCTCCCGCTCCTCCTCCTCCTCACTAGAGCTACTAGACCCCTCGGCCTCCTCCTCCTCCCCGCTCCGCCGCGCACCCGCTCCTCCCGCTCGTCGTCACTAGAGGACGGTCGAGGGAGGGTATCCTCCTCGACCCCGCCAAGACACACCTTGCGGCTACCCCGCCGCGACTCCTACCGGACCCCTCCGCTGCATCGGCCCCTCGAATGGCATCTTTGGCTCTTCGAACATCGACGCGCACTTCCTCAAACCACCCACCATCTTTGTTGAATCACCCGCACGTAAAAAAGAAAGCCAATTAGCACACATATAAAAAATACGAAGAGAGAGATGCAAAATAAATAGATAAAGAGAACATAGCTAACGCAGTGCATACATGTATTAGAAATAATCATCATGGTCAGGATTAGCTGGATCATAATTGTCATCATCACTATCATCATGGTCGATATAATCATTAGGTTCCTCCTTGGCAGGAGGATTGTTGTCGTCCCTCTCATTTCCTAAATGTAACCGCTGAAGCAATTCTAAGTCCTTCACATTACGAACCTCTTCTCCAGCGTCCTCATCAACAACCATTTCATTGTCTACATCCAATCCCATCGCTTCGGTTAAGTCTATCTCAAAACTTCCTTGTAGCCCATCTTCTTGAAAGAACTCGCCATCATATGTGTTTGGGTCCATGTTGTAGTCTTCATTGTTTGGTACAGGTAGTTTACCGTGTGGCGCTACCTTGTACACAACATCCCAACCCCGAAGACGGTCGTCGGTTTGGCACGGATATGACAGATAATAAACTTGTGTCGCTGTTGAGCAACGATATATACATCGTCTCCGCTAGGACGGTTGACTGTCGAATTTCGACTAGGCCAAGATTAGGAGTCTCGTCTCACTTGAGCAGATCTAACCAATGACATTTGAATATGACAGGATTAAGAGGTCTACAACCATGAAAGTCGAGTTCATATATTTCTTCTATTCTTCCATAGTAATCAACCCCATCGAGCCCGGAGTAAAAACTCCAGTATTTGTGGTTCTTCGATTGGGTCGACTCGCTCATGGCTTGTTGTGTGAAAGCGATATCCATTCACATCATAGCCGAAAAATGACTTAACCCTAATGAACACCACGAAACTTGTCTCAACTCGACACTCATAGACGCATCGTTTTGGCCCTGCAAGTTAAAGCAGGTTGTAGTCAAACTTTGCCAGCATAAACAAAAATATTAAGCATTAGACACAATTTCGATAGTACCTTATTTTTGAACCAAGAAATAAAATCGGGCATTCCATTTTTGCACCCTGCCTTAGAAGGTTTTTCGACTTCTTGCGGGGTAGGTTCCCTTGGTTGACGCCAAAATTGATGTTGAAATTCCCTATACGAACGAGAACAAGAGGGTTGAACAATGAGAAATTTGAAAAATTGGTAACAAATTTCTTGAGAACTTATCGCATGTACGGCTCCACTTCATCGAGGTTGGTCAACACGTATAGCATGATGTTGCGCCACTCATGATGATTCAATCTCTTGTTGGTCGCTTCACTAGCAGTTTTAAGTTGGCCTCGGAAAAGACTGAGGTTCAATTCATCTTCACCAGCATTGTAACGAGGAGGTGGATTATGCATGCCAGGAAGGTTGTCAGCATAGTATTTTGATGTGAAATTTGAAACCTCCTCCAGAATGTATGCCTCTGCAATGGAAGCTTCAATCTTGCATTTATTTTTACATTTCGTTCTAATAACCTTCAAACATCTTTCAATTACATAGCACCAACGGCACTGCATAGGCCTCCCCATTCAGCACTCGTGTGGGAGATGCAGAATCAAATGCTGCATCGGATTGAAGAAGCTGGGAGGAAAGATCTTCTCTAACTTACATAGCAACACAGGTGCCATTCTTTCCATTTCGTCAATCACAGTCGGAGATAACTCCTTAGCACACAGCTGACGGAAGAAATTGCTCAACTCTGCAAGGACTAGCCAGACATGCTCAGGGACATAGCCACGAACCATCACCGGGAGAAGCCGCTCAATCCATATGTGGTAGTCATGACTCTTGAGCCCGTTGATTCGCATGGTAGATAAGTTCACTCCCCTCTTCAAATTGGCTGCATACCCATCAGGGAACATCAACGTTTGGAACCATTCGAGTACTTCCCTCCTTTGGGCCCTCGTCAGTACAAAATCGGCCTTAGGCTTTCTCCATGACTTGCCGCCTCTGGGAGGCGCCATGTCTAGCTTTGGTCTATTGCATAACATAGTTTGATCCACGCGAGCTTTTACGTTGTCTTTTGTCTTGTCAGGAATGTCCATGATTGTACAAAAAAGTACCTCGGCGACATTCTTTTCGGTATGCATCACATCAATGTTATGTGGAAGAAGGAGATCTTGAAAATATGGGAGCCTCCACAAGGCAGATTTTTGAGTCCAGCATGTTGCTCACCATATCCCAGAAACAACCGTCTTCTTCATTGATCTTAAGAGCTTCTAACCGAGCATGAACCTCGGCACTGTCATCATTTGTGGTGCAGCCTCGTAATTATTACATCTTTTGTAAAGTTCTTGATGTCCCGCCTAAATGGATGGTCAGGAGGGAGGAATTGTCGATGTTTATCAAAAGAAGAATATTTACCACCCTTCACCAACCGATGAACTTCGAGCTGCCTTGCATACCGGACATGGAAACTTCCCGTGAAAACACCATCCGCAGAATAACCCATATGCCGGCAAGTCATGCAGGAGTTATGGTACCAAATATGCATTTTGAAGTTTGTCTTTGTAGCTCGGTCATATGTCCATACCCCTTCCTCCCAAGTACGGACCAAATCATCAATCAAAGGCTCCATGTACACACTCATATTCTTCCCGGATGTCCGAAATTATCAACGACAAGAATATATTTGATATTTGGAAGATGACGCCGGGGAGATTGAGGGGAATAACGAACATGGGCCAACATGTGTATGGGGCAGCCGCCATTCCATAAGGGTTGAACCCATCCGTTGCCAACGCAACCCGTACATTACGAGCCTCTAGAGCTTTCCCGAATGAATCACATCAAACCTTCTCCAAGCTTCACCATCGGATGGATGTACAAGCTTCTCAGGATTGTATCGACGTCCGAGCTTGTGCCATGTCATCTGTTTCGCGGATTCCTCGGTCATGTAAAGCCGTTGGATCCTCGGTATGAACGGAAGGTACCGTAAGATCTTCATGGGAATAGCGAGCTACCTCTTATGCCCATCACCAGAGTCTACCTCTACGAACCTAGAGGATCCACACTTTGCATAGTATTTTGCTTTCGCATGCTCTTTTCTAAATAGGATACATCCGTTCGGACAAGCATTTATCTCTCATATGGCATCTTAAGTGCACGAAGGAGTTTTTGTGCCTCATATATGCTCTTTGGCAGAAGGTGACCATTCGGAAGCAGGCTCCCAACAACTGTCAACATAACATCAAAGGCCTTTCTACTCCAGCTAAACTGAGACTTTACCGCCATTAGCCGTGCAATGGCATCCAGTTGAGAAACTTTTGTATGCCCATGAAGGGGTTGCTGTGCCGTAGACAACATGTCGTAATACACCTTTGTGGTAGGCTCCGACTCCTCCTCCCTACATCCTTCATCGAAGTGTGCTTCTTCATAGTCATTTAACATGTCTCCTACCCCAGCATCAGAATCAAACTCCTCGATGCGTTGTCGGACGACCTCGTCTCTCCCATGGTAGGCTTCACCATGGAACGTCCACCAGGTATAATCAGCTGTAAAACCATTCTTGCAAAGGTGTTTACCCATGATCTCTTTTGTTTGTCGCTTCATGTTACCACATTTGCTACAGGGACACCATGTGGTTCTTGCTCCTTTAACCTTGGCAAATGCAAGTTCCAAGAAAGCATCGGTCTTCTCGATCCATTCATCGGTCAATGAACCGTAACTTGAGCGGCCCGTATACATCCACTCACGGTCACCCATCCTCTATCATATCGAATAATCATATAAATATTATTTCCATCTACTGAGTGCCTCTAATGTCTAATAGGTAAAGATAGGTCCTAATCCCACCCGAGGATGTGTAGATGAGTTTACTTCCCATGCTCTAGTACTCCGCTCAGAGAGAATTTCGACACACCTCCCCTTGTTCTCCAAATACACGTCCCGACAGGGAGATTGTGTATCCGGAGAACAACTGGGAGATACTACCGAAATTCTGAGTCGGACCAGAATACTAGACCATGGAAATTAAACTCATCTACACATTCTCCGGCTGTCCAAAAAACATGGACAATTCGAAAAAGATACGGTTAAAGATATGCAAGAAGATACATATTTTCATCCGTATCTCTTTCGAACGGGAGACGCCTAAGGTTACGTTATACACAGACAAACTACGGTAAAAGACAAGGCACCTACAAAATAGGGAAGCACGGCTCGATGGCGGCACACAAGCGACGGCATGGGCTGCGCGATGCGACTCCATTCATCATCTCAAATAAAAGGCTTCGACCATATGTGCATACAATAAACTTCAAAAATATATACGTGCATATTGCATATATTTTCTACTCAAATCAAATCAAAGGAGTATAGATATGTATCTAATAAATACCATTATTTTTACCATATATTTGTTTGTAGTAAATACCTAAATATCACTCATTTTAATAAACACCTAAATACATGATATTATTTTGATGTGTCAATAATAACTCATAGTTTGAACTAAATGTTTAAATAATAACAAATCTAATTTTGTTTGAACTAAATGTTACAATAACAAATAAATGTTGCAAAAGTAAAAACCATGTTTACCGAAAAATGCGAAGGGGGTGGGGCGTCGGCGGAGGAGGGGGAGCGGCGTCACGGGGAGGACGGCCGGCACGGGGAGGACGGGGAGGGCGGCTGGCACGGGGCGGTGGCGGCACGGGGAGGACGGCGGCGGCACGGGAAGGACGGCCGGCACGGGCGGCGGCCGGCACGGGAGGCGATGGCCGGTAGGGGCGGCGGTCGATAGGGGCGGCGGTCGGCGGCGAGGCGAGCGCGGGTTTGTGTTTTTGCCTAAGTCCGAATGTGAGCATGGCACGGGAGGAGGCGGCCATATTAGAAAAGTTTTCCGTGTGCCGAGGCTTTGCCGAGTGCCCCGATCTGGGCACTCGGCAAAAACAAGCTTTGCGAGGGCCGATCAGCGGCACTCGGCAAATACTTATTTCACCGAGTGCCCTTCTCTAGGCACTTGGCAAAGATTTGCGCATTAGGGTTTTGTTCATTTTTTGTCGTGTGTGGTTCTTTGCCGGGAACTACACTCGGCAAAAAAACTTTAGTTTTTATGCTTCTAATAATTTAGAAATTATCAAACGGACTCAAAAATTTACAAAATTTTTGTATAAACCCATATATGCTATTTATTGCCTAGGGAAAAAGATTTGAAATCAAACGACAATTCGACCGTCACTTTCTCTCCAAATCTAACTAATCCTTCTCAACACTTATAATCTACTCCGGAGAATCTTCGGTTTTGTGAGCGTCGTACACTGATAAAATATTCGAAACCTTCTCGATTTTTTACCCCAACCTCGACGTATGATATCATGACATCCTAACAAATTTTATGATTTTCGACTTCGTTTCCTATTTTTACAATTTTGAAATCATTCGGTCAACACGTTCCTAACCATGTTGCATGAAAAAAACATCTCAATTTCCGTTCATTTACCACATATTGACTCAAAAGGGTCTAAATAACATGAATATAATTTTTGCACTACTTTTTTTTATTTTTTTAACCACTTGTAGTTCTAATTTGAGACTTTCAAAAAAAATTCACGAAAATACAATAAATCAAAGAAATATAGGAAAACCAATTAAAAAATTACCAAATTTGATAATTAGGTATCACATGTTGTATTTACATAATAGAAAAAGTTTGGAGGATGGATGAGGAAAAATTTTGACATGTTTGCCGAGGGCTAGGTAAAGACACTCGGCAAAGGTGGTTTTTGCCGAGAGCCTAGCCCGGCACTCGGCAAAGGTTGTATTTTGTCGAGAGCCTAGCCCTAGCACTCGGCAAATGTAGTTTTTGCCGAGTGCCTAGCCTTGGCGCTCGGCAAAGATGGTACCAAACGGTATTAGTTGACGGCGGTTAGTATTTTGCCGAGTGTCCCTATTGGCACTCGGCAAAATTGAACTTTCGCCGAGGGCCGTGTGGAGGCACTCGGCAACCGGGCTTTTGCCGAGTGTTTTTGTTCGCCGAGGGCAAACACTCGCCAAAGTGTCCTTTTTGCCGAGAGTCCTCTCGGCAAATATGTTATTCGCCGAGTGTCCGACATAAAGCTCTCGGCAAAAAATTTTACACTTGGCAAACATGGGCTTTCCCGTAGTGGCAGTTGAGCGCGCGGCGTGGGTTTGATCACAAACCTTAGGGTGCGTTCGGTACTAGCAGATTAAGAGGACTAACTCACTCGTTTTTTACCCACATGTAAATGGTACGCTTTAAAGTTACTTGAAAAAATATGTTAAATCAATTTTTTAAATTTAAAATAATTAATACTCAATTAATCGTGCGCTAATGATTCCCCTCGTTCGTTATGTGTATATTCTCAATCTTCATTAATCCTCTCCTTCCAATATTTCCATAGATCGTGTTCGGCAACACATGAAAAGAAAAGATTTGTCTTAGTTTTTCACGTGTACTCTTCTCGAACTATTAAATGATGCGTTTTTTTAAAAATAAAAAGTTGTTTTGAAAAAGCATGCTAATATATTTTTCAACTTTGAAATAATTAATATTGAATTAATCATGTACTAGTGACTCACCTCATTTTACATATCTTCTCAATCTTTTATTTTTCTCTTCTCTCAAACACACCTTAAGCATAGTGTCAAACACCGATACTCCCACAATAGAGAAGAGAAGACCCCCTTTGAAGATTCTGCTAGGGGACAAGTAGGGATCGAGCTCGTGGTGTGTGTGGTATGCGAAAACGTGTAAACCTAACAAACATGAACACAAAACGTATATAGGTTCAGGCTGTTCGGAAGCATAATATCCTACTTCTGTGTTTAGGAATATGAGGATGCAAGAGTGTACAATGCAAGCTTAGAGCACATGCAACAGAATGGCTAAATAAATTCTCAATAATTATGTTTTTAGTCATTCCTAAAAAAATTAATTTTCAATACAGCATCTCTTATCCAACAGAATTCTTAAAATCTGGTTTACTATAAATTCAAAATTGCTTTGGGCCTGATTTCGGCGGCGTTGTAGGATGCGGTGGCAGGGGAGGATACGATGGCGAGAAGGGAAGGGAGGGGGAGGAGCGCGGCAGCGTCGGTACGAGGAGGCGACGGGAAAAGGTTGCAGAGGAGGAGGATGCGGCGGCCGTGTGCGAGGAGGGGCAGCGGTGGTAGAGGATGCAGGGGAGGATGTGGCGGCGGGGGACGAGCAGGGCCAGGAGCGCGACATCAAAAACATGCGAGTGGGAAGAAGCGCAATGGCACGAAACTAATATTGGGCACCGGACTCGGTTAGCTATTTGTGAAGAACGAAAATGGTGGGAAAGGGAACCAATTTTTTTGGGAATGAGATAGACAATCTATTGGAAGATAAATTTCGTTCAAATTAGTTAAAAATAGGGATTTTAGAGGATATTGGGTAGTTGTTGCATATGCTCTTACAAGATGAATCTGTGCTAGGGTTCTTCTTTCTAGAGTTTTCAAAGATCTGATTAGATCCCCTTTTAAGTGGCATAACCTCTTTCTTTTATAGTCTAAAGAGAGGTTTACAACATCGTTATCACCTAGGGAATGTCTATGATATGTTTTGTCATTGTTCCTTTGAGATCCTCGACTTAATGAACGGATTACCGTGGTGGGCTTGTTTTTATCGTGCCTCGGGCACTCGGCCAGGAGGCCCCGGGACAGTTGTGTCTTGCTCCTCTCGCCGCTTATTCGAAATTGGGCTTGGTGGGCCCAAGCCAAGTCCTGATAGAGCCGCCGCTGATTTCCTTTGCTTGGCGATGAAATCGTAGATCGCATGTTAGCGTGCAACACGTCGCTCTGCCCTTGTTGCTTTGAGTGACGTGGCGTCGCCAATGGCTTCAAACCTCGCCACCACCTGGTTGCGTGCGACCGAGCTATAATCTTGAACCATAATCTTCTGGGTGCCGCAATGCAATCGACATGATGATGTTGCCCTCGATCAGATCGCTGGTCCTACCATCCTGCTCATACCGCCGACGGTACACACAACCTTTGCTTTGAGATACCAACATCGGGGCGGAGATCTCCATGAAAAGTTCGGGGCAACCCATACCAGCAGGCTCCTCGTTAGAATCATCATATAATTTTTACCTTGAGGTAATGTCAATCTTCCAGACTGTTGTCTTCCCATACTATGTTTCGTTTCCGGGACACATACAATGGCTAGGTCCCCTGGCCATGTCCGGGCCCCAAGCATACTCCCGTGCCTTGTAACAGAAGTTCTTGTTAGGTTAGACGAGTTTTTCAAAGATGTCATTAATGAAAAAGTTTATGATAAACAAAACTTTACAAGTTTCATTTTAACATGTAGTTGTATTGCAGAGTATGTTGAAGATGTAAATCTTGATGGAAATCGAGGTCTCGGAGTCCCAGGAAGCAAGGGCCCCGATTCCCCTTCTATATCAGCTGTCAGCTCCCACGTGAGTAGGTTCTGACCTAACAATAAATTTTAAATATGACATAAAATAATAGTGTGATCTACGATACTTTAAAATACTGAAAAAAGGAGACTCCGATTCTCATTTCCCCAGCACATATATAGAATCTGCATGTACACAAAACTGAAACCGGAGTTCAAGACAATGCTAATAGAAAGCTAATTCCTCGATAGTGCTATAAAGTTTTTTAACCGAACCGCGACCCGCTAATTTACTAGTACAATTGAAATGAGACTGTGAGAGTACAAATAATTGAAATGAGACTGTGAGAGTACAAATAACTTTAACCGTAGGCTGCTAAAGAAAATAGCATACACACCATGCAGCGGAAGTATTGATGGTGTAGTGGACAGGGCCTGAGACAACTTTAGGCTTGAGCTTCAAAACTCCATGTAATATTTTTTAGAAATTGTATAAAAATTTTCAAAAATATATAATGTCTATAATCGTCAAATTCACTTTCAAAAAAATTCTCCACCACTGATGGTATAGTAGTTATTGGTGCATAACTTCAGCCATTCACTACTGGAGAAAGCCACAACTGTCCCGGTTCGTAACCCCCAGTAGTCCTAGTTGTCAAACCGGGACTACGAATCCGGGACTAGAGATGGGCGATCTCTAGTCCCGGTTAAATAACCGGGACTAAATATGCACCTTTAGTCCCGGTTTAAGCCACCAACCGGGACTAAAGATGGCGGAGCCACGTGACCGGCTGCGCCATCGTTAGTCCCGGTTGGTGGCTTCAACTGGGACTAAAGATGGCGCATCCGGCCACGTGGCTCCGCCATCTTTAGTCCCGGGTTGTTGCTCCAACCGGGACTAAATAATTTTTTATATTTTTTAATTTTATTCTTTCTTCAACAGTGCTACATACTACATATTACACACATATACATATTTTACACACATATATTTATAAATATATATTATATAATATATATTTATAAATATATAAGTTACACACATATAAATGAACTTAAGAAAGAAAATATATACATATAATATATTACCAAAACATATACACATATGTACAATATCCACATATATTTCGTATGTTATAAAACATTGTCTATTTTGTGGATCCGGTGGTTAAGTTACTTAAATTAAAATAGAA
The DNA here is from genome assembly GCA_019925245.2 of Oryza australiensis. Classification (NCBI taxonomy): domain Eukaryota; kingdom Viridiplantae; phylum Streptophyta; class Magnoliopsida; order Poales; family Poaceae; genus Oryza; species Oryza australiensis. The sequence goes on along the minus strand of JAIFGZ020000265.1, from coordinate 1,136,933 downwards.
CTCCCCCGTGGGATGAATGATCTGCTCGTTTATAAATCCCATCAATTCTTCCTGAGTGGCTTGTATGAAAGTCTCGTGGGGGAGGTTGTCTCTTACTTGCATAAGCTATCATTAATTCGATCAAACGAGAAATAAATATATGAAGTTAATAAGAAATCGATACGTAATGTATGAATAGCTGTTATACGTACATCTATATCGTCGATAATTGTGACATCGGTCACAAAGCGGTGAATATAGTCACGGACGTAGTATATCCGCATAAGTTGGTGCCTGCGACTATTTTGCACACTAAAGAACAAACGACGACGATTTAATATACATTTCATATTTTATAACAAAGTAATAATTCAAAACAACTTTGGAGCATGTTACTCACTGGAAAGTTCATCCTCACGGAGAGCTTATCTTTCCAATTTCCGCGAACATTAGTCCGGCCGTTCCCATGCCCTACGTGCGGTTAAAAGTTAGCTAGTAATTATCGAGAGAACCGCATATATGCAATAGCTAGCAAGTAAGATGGCATTACCTATTTAGCAGTTCAAATATCTTTGTGTATGTGGACTCTGGTTTATCCATTGAGTCAAAGACATGGATCCGCAAGTTATCCATGTCAATTACTAATATAACCCAGTGGAATCTGCAAATTGGTTTAGATGATACATATGAAAAATTTATGTATGCACGCGGGATTGAAATCGGTACGGAAGGAAGAAAATACTTACGCAGTGTTGTAGGGCAGAAGGATAAATGACCGATAGTGGTTTATCACCAGCGACTTGTAAATGTTATCCAGTGTTGGATCAGAAAAATGATCAACCAATACGCCGTTGATTTTGCGTGGATCCATGAATCCATGTTTGCTACAGTCGTGCATGTTGCAGTATTACATCGCCATTCTACAACGGTTAAAAAGAATTTTAGTCAGCTAAATACAAGAAGGTAAGAAACGAAATAACAGAACGAAACTTACAGAGCCCGCGTGGCTAGAAGTGAGATGTCAATGGCATCAAGCTGGTATAGGTCGAATATGTCTTCGAATCAGATATAGAAGTTGTCACCTCCATCGACGAAATAGTACTGTGAATATTTGCCCGTTACCATCTCTCCACCCTTGCTGGATTCTTGCATGTACCACTTGTGGAAGCGGTACATCGTGTTGGTAGCTTTTTCACTTGATCCGGCTTTACAAGAGGCTTTCCAAGTTTGAACTTGTATTTCAGAGCCTTCGCCGAGGGAGCACGGGCGTGTAATTGATCCATTGAAATTCTAGCAGATTCCATAAATTGTCTTAAGTCGATCGACATTTGGAACACTCGAACTGGGGTACATCTTTGCCGTCCTCTTCGCCTTGGCGCATCCTTCCGAATAGTCCTGTCGTAGTCGGACTGCGGTTGAGGTTGCGGTTTAGGCGTGGCGTTAGGTACGTCTTCTTGAAGAAGTCCTTGGTCTCCGGGATTTCGGGAGGCTTCTCAGAGACTTCTTTCGAAGTGAGCCACGACTTCGGCTTCGACGGCTTCTTCAAGCTCCTCCGGAGTCTTCTCGTATGAAAGCTTCGTGCGGGTGGCGGCGTCTTCTCAATTCTTTGAATCTTTCTTCTTGGACGACCGCTTGATATTGAAGGCGCGCTCTTTGATGATGACCGTTTAGGAGTTGGTGCTCGTTGTGGCGACAGAGGAGGGTTGGAAAGCGGTGGAGTTGGAGACGACCGTTTAGGAGTCGGTGCTCGTGGAGGCGACGCAGGAGGTGGAGGAGGCGGAGGCGATGAAGGAGGTGGAGGAGACAACCCACATGGAGGCGGAGGAGATGGCCCACGTGGAGACGGAGGAGACGACCCACGTCCGGGGAATATTATGAAGATCTCCTCCAGAGAAATATTCCGTAAGTCGTTTCTCCTAGCGTCAGCTCTCCGTCTCCTCCGGCAATATCCAGCTCGAGATCTTCATAGCCGCATTCCACCTGTTCAATTTCAACTTTTGAGTACGCAGGTGGAACGGGTCGGGAGTGGTAGGTGCTGTCTCATTCTACTGGAATGGCCATGCCCGAAGCGACCTGTTCGAAAAGATTGTTTATTAGTTAGTAATGAACATTGATTGATAAGTTATTCAACGAAATATACGTACAACATAAAAGTACGAACATACCTTTATTATTATGTTCTTTAGCGGAATGTGCAGCTCACATGGTGTTCGTTGTGTGATGTCATCAACGGGGCATGGCGGACCAGGTTCAGCTTGTGGGGCTAAATCGTCTTCATTTCCAGTTGAAGCGCATCCGCTGCTGCGCCGCCGTAGTTGAGCCGTTGCTTGGAGCCACGTTGGCTAACCCAATGGCTCCGCTCCTCTCGCCAACCTTATGGTCAGCCTTTCGTCCACAATCGATCAATCTGCGAGAGCCTCATTTCCATCTCGAAACTCGCATCGTTATCTTGCTTTGACCTCATTCGGCTCTTATATGTGTCGACGTCGGCTTGGAACCCGTATTTCCGGGGACGACGCCTTTTCTCGCGTTCGCCCGGGTGCTCTGGGTTTTGGAGGGCGAGCGTTAGCTCGTCCTTCTCTCGTCGGGCTGAACGCGCCCGATGAAGTGGCTGCGGCGCTTCCTCTAACCTCCGTCCGGCTTCTTGAATTTCATCACTAAAGATAACGTGCCATCAACGGGATTAAGTGAGCCGCCGTGAGCATAAAACCAGTGCTTTGCTCGTTCGCCGGTGGTTGTGCCCGGAACGATACCTCGCGCTTCAAGGTCGGCTTCCATTTTCTCCCATTTCTCCATTGCTTTCTTATAGCCGCCGACCCAAGCTTGTGATGGTATTTCTTTTTAGCTGCATTGGCCTTATTCTTTTCTATGATAGCTTGTGCTTCTTCCCCAGTCTTATGTTCAACAAAAGCATCCCAATGATCTCTGAGCTTTGAAAACTTGTCAAAGTCGAGGTCCGGCCCTTCAGGATATATTTCTTGTGTAACTCTTTCTTGTAGTTCTGAAGAGCTCGCCATTTTTTTTAACGTCCATTCCTTGACCCTTGCTTGTTGTGAGTCTAGGATGGTGAACGTTTGCAGCATTGCGATCCACGCATTTCTTTCTCTGAGTCCGGGAGATAGCTCGCTCATCTCCTCCGTCCTTGATCGCCTCCGGTTGGCAACGCTTACGGGCACGTGATCCCTCACCACCCATCCGCGTGCGCCACGGACTTCCTTGCGGCGTCCTCTCGGGGCAATAGGGCGACCGTCGATTCTACCTCCGTTATGACATGTCGACCCTCTATGCGCTTGTTGAGACCGCGTTGCCCGCGTGCCCTCTTCCGTCCGGCGGAGGCGGAGGCGGAGCCCTCATTCTCCTCATCGTTCCCCGCACGTCCCCTCCTCGTTGAGGTATTGATTTGTATCTTCATTCTCCTCCTCGTTGTAAACCTCTCGTTCCTCGCGCGATCTCATCATGGAGAAGCTGTTCCTCGTTACAATCCGCCATTTGATTGTTGTGGGTTGAGGACTTAATCAAAGAATTCTGAAAAAAATTATTCGGTTATATCATTCACGTCCGTAAGTATGTTCATCTAGAGGAGAGGAGAGAAAGAGAGGAGAATGATGTGAGGGAGATAAGGAGGATGGGAGATGAAGTGGAGAGGAAATGAAAAATTGAGGAAAGGAGACGTCCGTTCGTCCACGTTTGTTCGTCCGTTTGCGAACGTCCGTCCGTCCACGACCGAACGAACGAACGAACACTCGTTCGTTTGTTCGTTCGTCCATTCTGCTCGTTCACGACCATTTGGTTCGTTCACGATCATTTGTTGATTTTAGCGTTCTCGTTCGTTCAAAAATACAAAATTCACAATTCCCATAAATATTCAAATTTCATATGTAAATACATATTCAAAATTCAAAATTCTCAACACTCTAATAACAGTCCATTTACATATAACAGTCCATTTACATACAAAAATCATATATTCAAAATACCCATACATACAAAATTTATATATTCAAAATACACATATATTCAAAATACACATATACTTAAAATTCATATATTAACATTCACGAGTGCGGCGGCGGCGGTGGCGAGGATGCAGGTGGGTGGCGGCGGCGTGGAGTGGAGGCGGCGCGCGGCCGTTTAGGGTTTAGGGGCTGGCCGGCTCGGGGGCCGTGGGGAGAGGCGCAAGGGGACTGGGTGGCGTGGGGAGGGGGCGGTGGCGACGGCGACCGCGACGATGGCTGCGATGGCGATGGCATCGACGGCGGCCAAACCCTAGCGCATAATGTTGGGAAATCTTAGGGGCGGCGGAGCTAACCTGCGACGGCGACGAAGACGGCGGAGCGGAGGTCCTCCGGCGATGAAGACGGCGGAGACGGCGTGCTGCGGCGTCGACACGGGCTCGGCGACGGCGACGAAGACGAAGACGATGCATTTCCGAAGTGCGAAAATGGCTAAGTGTTGGATCCCCAGTGAGGCCCTTGCTATATATAGTCACGACGTCATTTGTCCCGGTTGAATCCAACAACCGGTACAGAAGATTCTTTACTCCCGGTTGGTGGCTCCAACCGGGACAACAGATACGAACATTAGTCCCGGTTTAAGCCACCAACCGGGAGTAAAGATGTCTGCCGGTTGGTGGCTTAAACCGGAGTAAAGATCATATCTTTTGTCCCGGTTGAATCCACCAACCGGGACAAAAGATTGCGGGGCAGCCACGTGGCGCGGTAGGTGGACATCAATAGTCCCGGTTTGAGCCACCAACCGGAACTAAAGATGTTTTCCCGCCCAATGAAATTCACCTCTAGTCCCGGTTTTTGTAACAAACCGCGACTAATTATTATAATGCCCTATTCTATTCTATTTTATATTCATATATAATTATAATGTTCATATGTTAATATATTTTATATTCACATATAATTAACATATGTTTATATATAATTAACATGGTGTTTCAGTAAAAGATCGGTGTTTATATATAATGCCCTATTCTATGGATAGTACGTACCAAGGTTCTTGATGTAATTATAGATCTTGAATAAGGTCAAGTGGAAGACGAGGATAATATTCAATGATTCAATTTAATTTACATCGTCCATACATAAATTTAGCTATGTAACATTTGTCCTCACGTACTTTCTCCGCACAATTATTCCTTCGTTATGATCGTTGCGTGAGTAAGGGGTGTCATCATTTGATAGGAGGATACTCGGGTCAACCGCCACCGTGAACGGAGGTTGCCCGTCAAACCGATCGTAATCTTCGTCGGTTCTATCCTCGACTCCCACGATTTTCCTTTTGCACAGGAGAACCACGTGGCGCTTTGGCTCGTCGGACCCTTTCCCCTTCTTTGATTTGCTAGCCATGTCCTTGACATAGAAAACTTGTCGTACATCATTGGCAAGGACGAAAGGTTCGTCCGAGTATCCAACCTTGCTCAGTCGACCGTTGTCATCCCACTTGCATCAATGGTTACGCCTCCACCACCGAGCCTAACCCACGGCACCGAAACGAGGGACCTTCAGAGGTCAATAGTCCAGCTCCCATATGTCATCGATGTTGCCGTAATATGTGCTAGCAGTACCGTTGTATCCCACGGCATTGATGCGGACAGCGCTGTTCTGATTCGTGCTCTTTAAGTCTTGGGCCCGTGTGTAAAATGTGTACCCATTGATTTCATATGCCTGAAATGTGGTGATCGAGCAAGATGGACCCCTCGCCAAGAAGGCTAGTTGTTGGTCAATGCTCGCGTTGCCCATGAGACGATGTCGCAGCCAAGTAGGGAATGCATCGATGTGATGGCGTGTAATCCAGGCATCCATCTTACCGATGTTTTCCGAGCGAACAATCGCCAAGTGCTCCTCGATGTAAGGAGCCACCAATGAAGATTGTTGCAGCACGGTCCAATGTGCTTTCCTATACAAGTCATTGTCTATGTTCATTATTGCCTTCCTTTCAAGAGTTCCCTTCCCCCGTAGTCTACCTTCATGGCTTGATTCAGGCACCCCGATGGGACGGAGGTCTTCAATAAAGTCGACGTAAAACTCAATCACCTCCTCTGTTCCATATCCATTGGCGATGCTGGCCTCCGGACGCGAACGGTTACAAACATACTTCTTTAGAACGCCCATATACCTCTCGAAGGGAACATGTTGTGTAGGAATACCGGACCGAGGATACGGATCTCTTTGACAAGGTGGCATAGGAGATGTGTCATGATATTGAAGAAGGAAGGTGGAAAGATCATCTCAAAGCCGACAAGACATTGGACCACATCATTTTGAAAGTCTTCTAGTCGCTCGGATCGATGATCTTACGTGAAATTGCGTTCGAAAGCACATAGCTTTGTTATTGTTGCCCGGACATTATCGGGAAGGATACCTCGAATTATAACGGGAAGCATGTGTGTCATCGGCACGTGGCGATCATGGGACTTTAGATTTGTGAACTTCTTATCCTTCGTGCTTATTATTCCCTTTATATTCGAGGAGTATCCAGACGGTACCTTGATGATCTCCAGGCATTCAAACATTATTTCCTTCTCTGCTCTGCTTAGAGTGTAGCTGGCTGGACTTAGGTATTGTGCTCCTTTATCCTTTGGTTGCGGGTGAAGGCCGTCGTGTTGTGCCATATGTTTCAGATCGTTACGTGCCTCAAGTGTATCTTTTGATTTTCCGTATACACCTAGAAAGCCAAGCAAGTTTACGCGAAGGTTCTTGGTGAGGTGCATCACGTTGATTGCGTGGCGGACGTCCAAGACTTCCCAGTAGGGCAACTCCCAAAAAATTGACTTCTTCTTCCACATCGCCGCGTGACCACCTTCACTTGCTATAGATTGGTTGCCGGGTCCCTTTCCAAATACTACTTTGAGGTCTTTCACCATGGCAAACACGACCTTTTCGTTGCGATGCTTTGGTTTAGAACGATGGTCTGCCTTTTGATCAAAATGTTTCCCTTTTCTCCGGACAGGGTGGCTTGCAGCAAGAAAGCGACGATGGCCCATGTACACTACCTTCTTACAATGTTTCAGGTACATACAGTGGGTGCAAGCGTTGTACCCCTTGTTTGACTGTCCGGATAGGTTGCCAAGTGCGAGGCCAATCATTGATGGTAACAAACAAGCAACCCTCGTAGTTTAAACATTCCTGTTTATCTTCATCTCACACGGGAACACCTTCTTTATTTCACAGCAGTTTTAGATCTTCGATCAGCGGTGTCAGGTACACATCGATGTCGTTACCAGGTTGCTTCGGGCCTTGAATAATAACCGGCATCTGAATGTACTTTCGCTTCATGCATAGCCAAGGCGGGAGGTTGTAGATACACATCGTCACAGGCCAAGTGCTATGCCCGCTGCTCATCTCTCCAAAAGGATTCATGCCGTCCGTGCTTAAGCCGAACCTTAGGTTTCGTGCATCCTCGCCGAAGTCTTCAAATGTTCTGTCGATGTTTCGCCACTGTGACCCATCGACGGGATGTCTCAGCATGCCGTCTTGTAGGCGTTCTTCCGCGTGCCAACGCATCATTCTTGCATGCTCCTTGTTCCCGAACAGATGCCCGTGGTATTATAGGAAAATACCACATCACCTTAGCAGAATCCTTTTCTTCGAGGGCCATCCGTCAACTTCGCTGGATCATCTCGTCGATCTTGTATCGAAGTGCTTTACAAACCGGACATGCTTCTAGGTTCTCGTACTCCTCACCGCGGTAGAGGATACAATCGTTAGGACATGCGTGTATCTTTTGTACCTCCAGTCCTAGAGGGCAGACTAACTTCTTAGCCTCGTACGTTGATTCCGGCAATTCGTTTCCCTCTGGAAGAATGTTCTTCACGAGTTTTAGTAACTCGCCAAATGCCTTGTCACTGACACCATTTTTGGCCTTCCATTGTAAGAATTCCAGCGTGGTACCTAACTTTTGTGCCCCGTTCACGCTGGGTACAAGGACCTTTGTGGTCCGCCAACATACGCTCCAATTTCGCACTTCCTTTACGCCTTCGCAGTCCCCCGTACATCGCGCAACATCGACCAAGGTCATCGGCACCGTCGTTTTCTTCAAGATCCCCCCCGCCTCGCCCACCGTATTCTCTTCAAACCCACCGTATTGACCACAGTCCAAACAAATTTTCTCTCTCCTCATGTGTACAAAAATCTAGAGATGATTAATGTATAGAAAACAACCGTAAAATACAAAGTGCTAAGCATAGATCATAAGAGAAAGAAGTTGCTAACCTTGTAGATAGCAAAGATTTGTGTATTATCACCAAAACAAAATCACAAAAATTTTGCGCACCTCCCCTCTAGCTAGAGAAAAACTTTGAAGACAAGTGTAGCGCGGGCTAGAGGAGGAAGAAGGAGTATAAAAAGCAAGCCATCTTTAGTCCCAGTTGGTGTTACCAACCAGCACTAAAGATCAAAATTATCTTTTAGCGTCGGTTGGTAACCTCAACCGGGACAAAAAATAGCATCTTTAGTCCCGGTTGGTGTTACCAACCGGGACTAAAGATGGTGTCAGAGGCTGTCAGAACCTGTCAGAGCGCCGGGCATATTTAGTCCCGGTTGGTAGCACCAACCGGGACTAGAGGTAGCATCTCTAGTCCCGGTTGGTGTTACCAACCGGGACTAAAGGTGTCCGGCGCTCCGACAGCTCGACAACATTTGAACCGGGACTAGAGGTGATCTTTAGTCCCGGTTCGTGACACGAACCGGGACTAATGTTCCTAGAAATCCGTAGACTTCTTAAACCGGGACTAGAGATCATCTCTAGTCCCGGGTGCAACTCAAACCGGGACTACTGTGGTTTTTGCCACTTCAACCAATGATGGTTTCTCCAGTAGTGATTGGGTAGGATTTTAAAGAATTAATGTACATACTTAAAGAGTGTCAGAATATGATGTGCACGTATAGTGTATATGCATCTTTAGTATTCAATGTAATCGAATAAAAAAACATAGAGAGGATTTCAACTTGTTAAGAATATGAATGATTTGAGAGATAATGGAATGACAAATGAAATGGGATTGCTTTATTCATTGATCTGTACAAATATATATATTAAGGGTGGCAACTGCTACTTATTGGGAATGGGTGTAAATGATGTTAACTGCTATATTAGTGGGAGTTGTGGATGAGATTAAATACTCTTAAGTCTCTCCTTTTGATCGAATATCCTCCTTAAGATCAAAGAATAATATTAATCCTCGAATAATATCTTGTATGATAAAATCGAGGAGACATATTTGATGAATATGCTGTGGAAACTCCTTCAAAACCCAATGGAAAAATAAGTAAAAAATAATACATCATATAATGCTTATTGGCTCATTGTAAACTCATATGAGAAAACCTTATAGGAGAAAACTCATAGATAGTTTAGAGAACAATATATGTCATTGATATCTCCTTAAAAACCTCGATGGGAAAAAGGGAGATATGACATATGCTTATGTTAATATTGTCTCATTAAAAACTTCGCATGAGAAACCTTGAAAGTAAAACTCATACAAAGAAAATAGCACAATAGGATGGTTTAGATTGGGCAACATCTATGAAATTTCTCCCCCTGAACCTTGCAAGTCTCGAAGACTTCGTATACCAATTCCTTGAATACATATCTGGAACAATTAAGGTGGTAAGGATTTTGTGAATAAATCAGTGAGATTATCATAAGATTTGGTTTGCAAGATGTCTATTTCACCCATTTGTTTTAACTCATGGGGATAAAATAATTTGGGAGAGATATGTTTAGTTATGTTACTTTTGATATAGCATGTCTCCATCTGTGTAACACAAGCAGAGTTATCTTCATAGATAACCGTTGGTGAATCAATTCCACTAATACCACATGACTGTTGTATGTGGTTGATCACTCTACGAAGCCACACACATTCGCGTGATGCCTCATATAGTACAATTATTTCAGAGTGATTGGTGGAAGTAGACACAATGATTTGTTTCGTTGACTTCCACGAAATGGATGTCCCTCCATGTAAAAACACAAAGCATGTCTGGGATCGGCCATTATGGGGATCAGATAAATAGTCGGTATCAATGTATCCAATCATATTGGAGTCTAGGTTCCTTTGAAAAAATAATCCGAGATCTCTCGTGCCATTCACATATCTGAGGATATATTTTACTCCTGTCCAATGACGTTTGGTTGGAGCAGTGCTATGTCTAGCTAGCAAGTTCATTGCAAATGCAATATCAGGCCTAGTGCAATTTGCAAGATACATAAGTACTCCAATGGCACTGAGATACGGGTACTAAGGTCCCAAAATTTCTTCTCCTTCATCCTTTGGTCTGAATTGATCAGTCTTGATTTCTAAAGACCGAATGACCATCAGAGTTTTGGAGGGATATGATTTATCCATATTGAATTTCTCCAATACTTTTTGGACATAGGCAGATTAATGCACTAAAATTCCAGTGGAAAAATGCTCAAGTTGTAAATCTAAGCAAAATTTGGTTTGACCCAAATCTTTCATTTTAAACTCTGTCTTTAGATGATTACGTGCTTCATCAATATCTTGTGGATTGCCAATGATATTTAAATCATCAACATACACTGATATGATGTAAAATCATGTTTGAGATCTTTTGATGAAAACACATGAACAATCATCATTGTTAGTGTATCCCTTCTGCAGAAGGAACTCATCGGTTATACCATTCTTCCTAATTGCTTCAAGCCATAGAGTGACTTTTGAAGCTTTACACAATACATGTTATGGTTTGCGTTTTGATCCGGGATAGAGATTCCAGCAGGAACCTTCATATAAATGTCTGAATCAAGTGACCCATAAAGGTATGCAGTCACTACGTCCATCAACTACATAGATACACGATTTTGAACGGCCAGAGATATAAGGTATCGGAATATTATTCCACTCATAATTGGAGAATATGTTTCGTGGAAATCAATGTCGGGCCTCTGCGCGAATCCTTGTGCTACAAGCCTCGCTTTATGTCTCACAACCTTGTTGTTTTCATTTCGTTTCCGGACGAAAACCCATTTGAATCCCACAGCAAAGATTCCACGAGGTGTAGGTATTGCATGAGTGAATACCTTCCTTTTGGAAAGTGAGGCTAATTCCGCTTGAATTGCATCTTTCCATTGATTTTAGTCCGAGCGCTTTTTGCGCTCTGCCATGCTCTTTGGATCTGTATCATTTTGGATGAGTTCTGCAATTGAATCAGTGAAATGTATGTCGACAACTATAGACTTTCTGTCATATGATTCTCTAGATTCAATGTAGTTAATGAAAATTTCACGCACCCTTTGTGATGCATCATTATTTCCCAATATGACCGCATCGAGGTGTTCCGGTGTCCCAACATCAGTAATTGAGTGCACTGTGATGTGGGATGTGAAGGTTGAACCTCCACAGGGTGTTCCTCAACATGTGGTTGAGTTGCATTTGTTGTGAATTGGGAGATATGTTCTTCCCTTTCTTTGCTTACTAGAAGCTGCTTCCATGGAAATAGCTGTACTTCTCCCCCTCTTACTTGGGAGTTGAGTAGTTTTATTTCGTACCTCTACTCTTTCTGGCACATTTCTTGCGGGATTGTAGGATTTTGTAACACCCTTATAATTAGCAATGTATCTAGCATATTATTTGTAATATGTTGCAAATTTATGATCTTCTGAACTTGAAGTTCAGTTTCAGACGTACGTGGATCTAAATTGGAGATGTCTGTGGCATTCCAATTAATTTTCCGACATTGTTTGTGGTTTTGAGTTTCTCCCCCTAATACCAGGAAATGATCTTCATTGAAGATACAATCAGTGTACCGACAGTAAATACATCCCCTATAAGAGGTTCCAAGTATTTAATGATCGACGGAGATTGATATCCCACGTAGATCCCCATTTTCCTGTGTGGGCCCATAGAATGTACGCTGCGATGGTAAGATTGGTACATATACAGCGCAACCGAACTTCCGTAGATGGGAAATATTTGGTGTATTTCAACATGCAAGTTGCAACGGGGAGGTTTCATGATATGCAGTTGGATACAATTGAATCAAGTCAGCAGCGTGTAAGACTGCGTGACCCCAACAAGTTGTTGTTAGATTGCAATTCTGTAGTAACGGTCTTGCAATAGGTTTAACTCTATTGATGAGAGATTCTGCCAACCCATTTTGAGTATGGACATATGGGACCGAGTGCTGAACTTGAATCCATAAGGCCATGCAATAATCATTGAAGGCACGTGAGGAAAATTCAGCAGCATAATCAATCCGGATAGATCGGATTTGATGTTCAGGATATTGTGCTTTAAGTTTGATAACTTGTGCAACAATTTTAGCAAATGCATGGTTCCTTATGGAGAGGAGACTCACATGAGACCATCTAGTAGATGCGTATATGAGAACCATGAAATACCTGAACGACCCAGACAATGGTTGAATGAGATCACATATGTCACCTTGAATGCGTTCAAGGAACTTTAGAGGTTCGACATGAATTCTGAGGTAAGAGGGTCTCAAAATTAGTTTCCTTGTGGCACATGCGGTGCACACAAAATCTAAGGATTAGGAAAGTTTTGAATTACTTAATGTATGACCAAAAGAATTCTTGATAATTTTCCTCATCATCCCTATGCCACGATGACCAAGGCGATCATGCCAAGTTTGGAATGCATTAACATTCTAAAAAATTATTTTGTAAGCAACATGTGGTACGGGTTTTATGTATGTGCAGTACAATCCAGACGAGAGTGAGGGAATTTTTTCAAGTGTCTCTCTTCCATATTCGTGATCTTTTGTAATGAGAAGAAATTCCTTATTATTATTCACATGAGTTTCCACATGAAAACCATTCTTACGGATATCTCTATAACTCAATAGGGTATGCGTTGAATCGGGATACAATAATGCATCCTCAATTGTTAGCATTGTATCCATAGGGAGCATAATAGTGGCCCGACCGGTGCCAACTATTACCGCATCGCGTCCAGCGATTGTTAAAATATTTTCTTTATTCTTTGTGAGAGTTTGGAAATATTTTATCTCCCTGAATATAGAGTTAGTGGTACCGCTATCCACTAGGCACATTTCCTCATCCATTGGATCGACGCCCGTACAATCTATGTAAAATAGAGAAAATTGAACATGTAATTATCAACTAATGTATGTAAAATACTTACAATACATATAGGTATTTAATTGTGCTTAATACAAATACAATACCCAAATAATATCATCAAGTACTGATAATGTATAGCCTATTACAACAATCACAATTAAACATCATCCACAAGTTAAAAATGTATCTCAAATTTGATAAATCTAGTAAAATCTCCAAATATGTCACCAGAGGCAAACTCTATGAGCATATTGTCCTCCATAGTGGGGTTCCCATCAGTAGGTGGTTGTGCCTCGATGTTGCTTGTGTCTGCTGGAGCGGTGTAAAAACACCCAGAAACATCTTGTTGAGGAATGTCAAGAGGAAAATCTTGATTTATGTTGACATCGGGTTGAGAGTTGAAGTGTGCTTTAAATTTTCCACCTTGATTGGAACGTCCTTGGTTGGAGCATCCGCGTCCCATGGAATTTAAATACAAATCCACTAAGTGCTTAGGAGTGTGACATTTCTGAGTCGAGTGGTTGTAGCAACCACATTTGGCACAAGTGCTTGACTTGTTTTGTTTCTTGTTATTTGACTGTGAAATATTCTTTCCCTTTTGAGCACCATGAGACTTACGCTGCCTCTGTCGCTTGCGCTTGTTTTTGCCTTTGAAGTTTTCAGGATTACTAGGATGAATAGCATTCCTTAGTTGTTTATTCTGAGTGTTAGTATGCACTTCTGGCAAAGGCTTAGTTCCCACGGGTCGTAGGTTGAAGTTCCAAAGGAGGAGCTCATTGTGCCTTTCAGCCTGAAGTAATGTTTTGATTAACTCAGAATAAACGGTGAAACCTCTTTCACGGTATTGTTGTTGAAGGATCATCTGAGCAGGAAGCATAGTAGACAATGTCTTTTCAATTTTATCCGCATCAGATGGCTCCTTTTCGCAAAACCTCAGTTTAGCACTGAGTATATGAACAACATGATTGAATTCTCCAACAGATTTAAAATCTTGGAGGCGAAAATGATTCCACTCATTTGTTGCCTCTGGCAGGATAACTGCCTTTTGCTGTTCATACCGTGTTTGTAGCACAAGCCACAGAGTACGTGGGTCTTCCTCCATCAGATACTCAGCCTTGAGATCTAGATGGATGTGGTTCCTTATAATAAATAAGGCATTGTATTTGAGATGCGATGCCAATGGAGCAACTCCCTGTTGGGGAGGAGCATGGGCCGTATACAATCCGCGCAACGATAGACTAACTTTGAAATCCATCGCCCATGTGAGGAAGTTATGGCCATCAAGAGTGAGTGCCTCGAACTCTTTGCTAGCCATTGTGCCTACATATGTAGAGCCATAGATGTGTTAAAATTCTATGACAACGTTAAATAAGCAATGTGAAATGCAATTAATCAAGGTGTACTTGAAAAATAGGGATATTCTCTATTTGTAGAATAACATAGTCAAACACCAACGGTGTTAACTTTGTTTCTAATTCATTTTCAACATCAGGTACACACGTTGAGGATAAAAATCCTGTAGTAATATATGATACTACCTTGTGTATAATCAATATGAAAAAGAATTATATGGTAATCACTTGGGTGTAGACTTTAATTATTCATAATCAAATTGGGTACGCATGTTGAGGATAAAAATCCCGTAGTAGTACTAAAGTACTGCCTTGTGTATGGTCAATTTGAAAATAAATAAAATTAGTCATCCAAAGTGTAGACCAAAATTTCAAAACTTCAAATATTGGGTACGCCCGTTGAGGATAAAAATCCCGCAGTAGTACAAAGGTACTACCTTGTGTATGGCCAATATCGAAGTTAAGAAATTAATTGTTATTCCAAAAAAATGAGAAAATCAACCCAAAGCATTTGCAAGTAATTTTAATTGCTTGTATGGAAAGCTGAAAACTGAATATATATATATATATAATGCATTAAGTAAATTGCATTAAAGATTGATAAATATGTACATAGATAGCCTATGGACTGATTTGCAATTTACATGAAGCTGAGAACTAATATGTAAATATGCTTGCTAGGACTGAAATACAATTTATAGAGAAGTGAAGGACTAAACTGTAAATTTGTAATTCTAAAATAGAAAAAATAAAAAAACTAAATTAAGTGGCTGTGGACCTAATGGGTTGCGACCCACTAAGCCGAACCGACCCATCAAGCCCAATGATAAAGACGACGGTTAGGGTTGAAACCCTAACCGCCCCATCTCCCCTCGCCGTCGCGCCGTTTGGAGTGAGAGGGGAGGGAGTGTCGCCCCGATGCCAACGCCATCGGGAGGGCCGCCACCGCCGGGTGGGCTCGCCACCGGCGCCGCGAGGCCGCCGCCGTCAGGAGGCTGCGGCCGCCGCAGGAAGCCGCCGCCGCCGCCGCAGGAAGGACGCCTTCGGCCGAGCATGCGGGAAGACCGCCGCCACCACTCGCATGGCGCCACTCGGGAAGGGCACCATGATGCCGGGAAGCCGGCGCATAGGAAGGCCGACGACACTGCGCGCGTGGAGGAGGCGGCTGCGTTGAGCCACGCTTGAGGCGCCGCAAGCGAGCCACCGTCCGCGCCACCGAGCCATCCCCCACTCCCTCCCTCCTCCCCTCTCCCCGCGCGTGATTTAGGCCCACGACGAGACGCGGCCCTCAACTCTGATGGAGGAGGAGGACCCCATGCCTCCGCTGACATTGGGGAGATCGCAAGCCGAAGCACCATGGGAAACCCGAAGGCACGTCGGGCGGAGGCCCGAGCGATGGTTGGCGGCCTTGCCTGCGTGAACACAACACGTGAGAAGCGGAGAAGGTAGAGGCGGAGCAGCGGGCGCCTCGACGTCGCCGATGTGGTCCTGCAGGACTTTATCAAGCGCAAGCCGAGGAAGTCGAGTCGGAGCGGAGATGCGCGCCGCAATCATTGGTGGAGAACAGCTCCGGTTCCTCGTCAAGGCAAAAACGGTGAGGGAGGGAGCCAGCACGGAGACGGCCGACTCTACCTCCATCGCCACCGAGGCCGCCCAAGTCGAGGGACCAGCGGCATCTGGTGAAGGCGGTGCCTGTGGTGCTGCAGCAAACACCGGAGCGCCGCGACGACCACGACGACCATCATGGCGCCTCCTCAAGTTCCTTCTCCCACAGTATTCACCACCATGGTGTTCACCGAGGATGTAGCGGAACATGGCGAGGAGTTCAACGCAGGCATTGTACTAATCGCCGTGGTGGAAGATCAAGTGAACCAAATCCACGAAGAAAATTGCCGGAGGTAAATAGCGAGGCATCTTTACCTTCTTCTTCCTCCTCTGTTGCACTATGTGAACAGAACTTGCCCGGTTCTTCACTGTTTCAACTTGCCCGGTTCTTCACTGTTTCTTGTTTCTCTCTGTGAATGTGAAGAGCAAAGTGCTGATAACGTGTTAAGAATGTGAATGATTTGAGAGAGAATGGAATGGCAAATGAAATGAGATTGCTTTATTCATTGATGTGTACAAATATATATACATCAAGGGTGGTAAGTGCCACTGATTGGGAATGGATGTGACTGATGTTAACTACCTATTAGTGGGAGTTGTGGATGAGATTCAAAACTGTTGTAACGCAACTAACGGTTCCATCCTAAATGTAGAGGTTGGACATATTTTTATTATAAAAGTATACAAATAAAACAGTGAAGATCACATGAGGTAAAAGAGTAGAAAATAAAGTATATTCGTAATGAGTGAAGAAACTTGTGTGGGTGTGCCATCTAGGTTACTAGGTCAGATCCAAATGGTTTCTAACCCGCTCCATACGCTAACGTGGCATGCCACGGTGGCGTCCATGTGTTAGTGGGACCCATGTCAGCTCATGGAGCGGGTTGGAGCTCGTTTAGACCTATATGATATCCAAGACAAGTTCAAAACCTGAAAATATATTTTTAGAGTTCAAGACCTAGATGACACATCCGCATAAGTTTAGAGCCGATCGTGCACTTCACTTTTCATATAACCTTTGACATTATATCTAAGTCCTATAAAAACATATAGGCTTTGTAAAATTCATATAAAAAAGTGCTTCTACAAGTGCGTAATCATAATTATAAGTATCAAGATTTGTATTCTTAATAAATAAAGTTATGCGGCCATGACTATGTAATAAATCCGTTGGAATTTAAAATTGCCAAAAAAATAGGAATGAGAAATTATAGAATTTTGATATGATGTATACGCAAAACAAAGTACTAATATGAAAGAAATATATAAATAATTATTTGATAGACTATTAGATATTGGAACTGGACGAGAAAGATATACTCAAATGATTTTTTTACACTACAAAAGATTATTCCTCACACTTACTTTTCTACGAAATCTTCATGGGACAAGAAAAAAACCATAGTAATTTGAAAGCTCTAATTCTTTGTTCTAATGTCCAAAGGCCCACGTAGCAAAAAAGATTTCCTATAGAATTTGAAATTATATTCCTTCAGAAGCTCTCTCATTCCAAGAGATAAAAGATGCTCGTTCATATTCTTCGATCAAAGGTTCGGAATTCTAGAGGAGAAATCATATTCTTTGCTTGGATATGGAAGTGCATGCTTCGGACGGTTTCTCATCGATCTGCTGGCTGTCAAATCCAGAATCAAATATCAAACAATTATTTTGTCTACATAAAGCACACACAAATTATGTAAGACGCGATGGACCGATTAAGGATCCACAAAAGAAAAAACTTCGATGAAGACAAATTAGCCGGTAATTATATGCTCACTATATGCTGATATTTTATACTGTTTAATTTCAAATATTGACGTACGTAATAAATTTTATTCAACACATAGTGTTATAAGCAACCACCAGGCACTAGCCTATGCGGCTACTACGTATGCGAGATGCTCAGAATCTTCGGGAGATACACTACTAAGTTAGAACAAGTAAGTTCAGAGATAATATATCTTT
The DNA here is from genome assembly GCA_019925245.2 of Oryza australiensis. Classification (NCBI taxonomy): domain Eukaryota; kingdom Viridiplantae; phylum Streptophyta; class Magnoliopsida; order Poales; family Poaceae; genus Oryza; species Oryza australiensis. The sequence continues at coordinate 1,118,949 of JAIFGZ020000265.1, read as the reverse complement.
CTACACTTTATCGATCTTATATAATTTTCCTAATCGTATGTATGTGTATTCTTCCTTAAACAGATCGAGTCCGTTCCAGTTGTAGTGAATCTGTTCAACAATCGAACCATGCTCAACTTGGTTGCAGATTTTTGTCGCTTCATCCTTCGCGATGTCTGCAACCATTTGGACGATTTCTACGATCGGAAGAGCGAGCTTACGATGGACGATAAATTCAAAAGACTTAGTGAGTAGAAAAAGAGCACCGCCATGAATGATATGTAAATTGTTGCTAGACTTCTGTAATTTGCGAGACAAAACTTGATATGTATATAAACATGCATGATCATGATCTGTGTATATTTATATCTTTTATGAGAAAATAATATAATTAAATATCTTTTTTCTCGTCCAATATATATATATATATGTATTTTATCAATTGACCGATAATATTATTGAGAGAGAGAGAGAGAGAGAGGAGAGAGAGAACAGAGAAGAGAGGGAGAGAGGGTGAGAGAGGACAATAGCTATAAAAAGCTTACATAAAATAATGGACACACAAGAGGCAATCTTCCCGTGCGGTCGACTTAACAGACTACCCGGGAAGATCGATTATCTCGTGCGGTCGGGTAAAGTGGACCGCACGGGATAATCGATCTTCCCGTACGGTTGGACCGCCCGCACGCAAAAATAATCTTTTTTCAGACTTTTTCGCACATGCGGACGGACCTTCCGCATGGAAAAATGTCTTTTGACTTGTATGAAAAAATCGTTTCTCCAGTGGTTTACACCTCAAACAGGACATATCATCTTATTTACCAATGTACACCCAGTAATAGCTCATGAGCATTCTTACATACTTTATTTGTCTTAAAAAAACAAATTTTTAATTATAAATATGTTAAAAATTGATTTTTTATAAAATGGAACAAATATAACCTACACGTATTAGCTCTGTTAATACGTCGTTCAAAACGTTTCACGCCAAACAAACCGACAAGTCTCGCAGGCGGTACAACATCGTGCGACACGCGTACGCGCGCGTGCAACGCCCTCCGCTGAAAGAAAAAAAGCCGAACCACCGGTCCGTATAATTCCATGTGCGCCACCTCGTCAGATCACCTGCGCGCCTGCCTCTGCCTGCACCGAGCTGATCTGAACAGCCACTAGCCACTTTTCCTTACCCGTGCGTGCTGACGTCACGGCGCGGTCGTCAGCGCCCCGGCTCTCCCGTCACGTCCCCGTTTGGCCGTTGGCGCCTCTCATTTTCGCGGTTTTTGTCGTGTGCGCCTGCGTCACCCGTTGACGTCACCAATGACCGAACCACCGGCTAGCCTCCAACTCCAACAGGACTTTTACATTTTTAGACTTTTTAAAAATTTATTTTACAAATAAACTCTTAACAAAACTTATTTTAAAAATAAATCTTTTTCTCAAAGACAACGTCCATATCATTGACGTCAATAACTATTTATGAATAATTTTTTTATCATAAATAAGTCATTTTAATTACAAATAAATTATTTTTAGAATTTTTATAAATAGATCTTTGATATGAATGAAATAGGATTAATTACAAAAGGTCGACATTGGTTTGATTACTAGTTTGTGGGGCCCGAGGCAAAAGGCAACAGTATCGTCATTCGCAGCTGGCCTGGTTTTTTCCCCTTCTTTTGTTTTTTCTTTTATTCTTTTTAGGTTCTCTTTTGAGAGAATATGATGATATTTTTTTATAAGCAATAGTGCTGACAGTTGTACATGCTCCATTATTTTTGGAGGACTGCGTTAGATGGTCATGGCAATGCCATAATTATATAGACATTGTTACGCTTGCTTGCTCGGTTTAAAAGAAAGAGGAATATTCCTGCAGAGTGAGCAGCCAAATTATATCATCATCGATGTATTGATTTGATGGAGGAATATTTTTCTGGCTTAGATATATATGATAACTACGTTTATATGTGGTTAGAAAAAATATTTTTCAAATGTCTATTAATAATTGTAAGTGGATTTTCACATGAAACTAGATTTTAAGAACTAGTACTACATAATTCTAGTTACTTCTGTTCCTACTAATACAATTTTAGAAGCAATTAATACAAATTCCGTTGTGTTTCTTTTCTTTTCAATTAAGTGAAGACGTGCACATGCACACACAGTTTGCTCTATTAATTTTGAGTTACGTTTGTTTCTTCTCATATAATGTTAGAAGCAATAGAAACCATTGAAATATACACTAGACGAGCCCCCTGATAGTTTTCAGGCGGCCATAAGTTACCGCGCCTGGAAAAATCGGTCCCAAAGAGGCCAGTTGTTGGACCGCACGGGATAATACGATTATCCCGTGCGGCTCACATAACTCGCATGAGATAATAGTGCATTATCCCGTGTGGTCCATTTAAGGACCCGCACGGGATAATGCATTTTTCCGTGCGGGCCGTTAAGTGGATCGCACGTGATGATGCACCATAAAACAGCTGCCAACCCGACAATGCTATATTTAACATGGTGTTTCTCTCTTAAAAAGGACAATTATAGGAGGGACGATTTTCAACTTGAATTCTTCAATTGGACTCAATACAAAAGGTACCATATTTGATCTCCTCTTCTATTTGCTTTTATTTTTAAAAATTTTTATTGGTTGAATGCGAAGATATTTGAACTTTTTAACTCGGTTTCTCTCTTCAATAATAGACAATTTTTTTGGTGGGAGGTTTTAGACTTGAAATCTTCAATTAAAATCAATATGAAAGGTAAGGTGCTTGATCATCTCTTTCATTTGCTTCCGTTTTTGTAAAATTTCATTGGTTGAATGTGAAGGTATTTAAACTAGTTTGAATTGTCATTGTGAGCTACTTTTGTAATTTGTAGGTCAAATATTTGTTTTTTATTGAACCATTTTTTGGTACCTAATTTTGTCTCAGTATTATTATTTGCTGTGAATGAGGTTTTAGTTATAGAGTAGGATTTAAGTTTAATTTGTTTATTTAGAAAACACCGATAATATAATATTAATTTATGCTGTGAATTTTTTAGATGGATCGGACATGGATGAATGAGACACGGAGAACTCATCCGATGTTCATGAGAGAAGCATCAACATTTATTGATAAGGCTAAGGCACACGCTTTGAGCGAGAATAGGAAGGATATTTTTTTGTCCTTGCGTGGATTGTAAGAATCAGAAGATGTGAAAAGATCCGAATGTAATTCTCGGACACATAATTCAGCATGGATTTATGAAGAAATACACAGTTTGGACTTATCACGGAAAAGTCGTCCCTCCGGAAGAGATTCCTGATATCTGGTTCGATGAGGCAGAGAATTTTATAATTGAGGACATGTCTCGTGAAATGACAAGTGATTTTGGCAGCTCTGGTTTTGACGATGTAGAGGTTGATATTGATCTTGATCTTGAGGATATGTTGCGGCACGCTGAACCAGAGGTCCTAACAGAGAAAGCAAGAGACTTAAACAATTGGGAAGCATTGCAGAAATCAGCGAAAGATCTTTTGTACGATCAATCAAAGGGATGTGACATGGATTATATAGTGTTGCGGTCGGTGCTAGAACTTCTTAGATTGAAGGCCAGGCACGAATGGTCTGATATTAGTTTTAACGACTTGATGGGTCTCCTGAGAGCTATGCTTCCTAAGCCTAACTTGTTGCCAGCTAACACCTATGAAGCCAAGAAACTGATATGTCCATTATCACTGGTGTGGAAAAGATCCATGCATGTATTAATCACTATGTACTTTATCGCAAGGAATACGTTGACTTGGATAAGTGTCCAACTTGTGGGGCGAGTAGGTACAAAAAGGATAACAGTGCCGCCGATAGTGATGTTGCCGAACCAAATGCATTGGTCGAGCCAGGAAAAAAGATTTCGGCCATGGTGATGTGGTACTTGCCAGTGAAAGATCGCATGAAGCGATTGTTCTCGAATCCCACCAACGCCGAGTTGATGAGATGGCATCAAGAGGGTCGAAAGATGGATGGTATGATTCGACATCCCACCGATGCTCGACAATGGAGAAACTTTGATTCAAAGAACCCAGAATTTGCAAATGATCCGAGAAATATCAGGTTTGCGTTGAGCACGGATGGAATGAATCCGTTTGGTGACCTAAGCAGCTCGCACAACACTTGGTCTGTTCTGCTCACTATGTATAACCTTCCGACATGGTTATGTCAGAAGCGAAAGTATATTTTGTTGACTATCCTTATAAAAGGGCCAAAACAGCCTGGCATCGATCTAGATGTGTTTCTTGAACCTTTGATGGAGGATATGCAAGAAATGTGGGAGGAGGGTCTACGATTGTTTGATGCGTACCGCCAGGAGTATTTTACTCTGCGTGCTATCATATTCATTACTATAAACAATCTACCAGCCAATTTTTCCCTCTCCGGACAGATTAAAGGAACGACCAGATGTCTGATATGTCTGGACAACACATCGTACATATACCTGACCTCGTCAAAAAAGTTAGTTTACATGCGTCATCGTTGTTTCTTACCACAGAAGCATAGGTATCGTGTGATGGCTACTTTTTTTGACAAAACTGTTGAGGAAGGTACTGCCCCCCAAGCAAAGGATGGTTCCACAGTGTTCAAGCTGACAAAGAACATAAAGGTCGTGTTCGACAAGGGAAAGATAGCTTCAGGCAAGAGGAAGAAAGAAGTGGTAGAAAACACGCTGCCCTTCAAGAAACATTCAATCTTTTTCAAGTACCTGACGTACAGGAAAGACCTGGAGATTCGTCATGCCATCGATGTCATGAACCTCGAGAAAAACATGTTCGACAGCACCATCGGGACTTTACTTGACATCCCTAGTAAAACAAAGGATGGGTTGAAGTCACGTAACGACCTGGTCAATTTGGGCATAAGGAAAGATCTCCACCCGATAGAGCTAACGAATGGTAACATTGAGATTCCACCGGCATGTTACTCAATGACACTAGAAGAGAAAAAAGCTTTTTTGTAAATGTCTTCGTGGATTGAAAGTGCCAACTGGATTCTCATCGAATATCCGGAAACTAGTATCAATGAATGATTTGTCGATTTCTGGATACAATGCTCACAACTGTCATAAGATGCTTACAATATTCCTCCCTATCGCTATAAGGGCGGTGAAACCAGTGCACACCAAGGTAGTGATAACAAAGCTGTGCTATTTTTTTAATCGAGTATCACAGAAAGTTTTTGATCCTGAAGAATTAGGACCCCTTCAAAAATTCGCAATCGAGACAGCTTGCTAGGTAGAGATGTTTTTTCCTCCATTGTACTTTGACATGATGGAACATCTCATTGTTCATATTGTCCCTCAAATTATTGAACTTGGTCCTCTATACCTACATCAAATGTGGGTGTACAAGCGATACATGGCTGTTCTGAAAGGGTATGTCCGTAATCGTGCTCATCCGAAGGGCTTGATGATAGAGGGTTACACAACTGAGGAGGCTGTCGAGTGTTGCTAGATTATATGAAAGATGCCAACCCCATTGGGATACAGATGCCTCGACATGATGGAAGGTTATCTGGGAAGGGTACTGTGGGAAGAAAATGCTTCTACGACAATGATTAAAAAGCGGTATCAGATGCACACAGCAGTGTTCTTCAACAACTCGCCATCGTTGCGCCCTACATTGAGCAACACACTTCTGAGATCAGAGCATGCAATCCTGGACAATCGAACGATTGGGTTTCGAAAGAACAGAAGCGCACTTTTCCCCAATGGCTTAAGGATCAAAAGCTACCATCTGGTGAATCACTCGAGGAAAAAAACATAGAAAGACTTGCAGCTGGCCCAACAAGCCTTGTGACCTCATGGCAAGGGTATGACATCGGCGGATATTCTTTTTACACCAACAACAAAGACAAGAAAAGCTCAGCGCAGAATAGTGAGGTTCGTGTTGAAGCGTTGGATGCATTAGGGCAGAAGAAATCATACTACGGGATCATACAAGAAATATGGAAACTTGATTACGATTTAAACATTCAGATCCCTGTTCTGAGATGCCAATGGGTGAAAGACAGCATGGTAGATAAATTTGGATTTACGTGTGCTGAACGGAGTAAAATTAGACACAAGGATGATCCATGGGTCCTTGCCGAGCGTGTTGCACAAGTTTTTTATGTGAAGGATCCCTCCGATGAAAATATGGACATTATTGTATCGGCAAGTAACACATCATTGGTATTGATAACATTGAAGACTCGTCCGATTACAATCAATATGATGCCATTTTGTTATTCACAGATCTTTCTACGCGGATGAAACACATTGAGAGTGTTCTTGTAACACCCTGAAAATCGGAGAATTTAAAATCGGGATTTAAAAATCAGAACTCACAAAAACTTTTGGCTCATTGCTTCTCATCGTGTTTATTGCTTCTTATTTGCCAGCTTTGTTACATGAATTTGTATGTGAGCGATTCATCTCGATGTTTGAGAAAAACCAAACAATTTGAATTTTCCATTGGGGAGAAAAATTTGGAGTTTAGAGTTGGAAATTTTAAAATAAAATAGGAAAAGGGTTGTGGATTTATAAAAATATATATTTGGGATCAAAACATTACTTTGGTGGTTGAGTAATATTAATTAGTGAATAAAATGAGTGATAAAATATTTTAAAGGATATATATAAAGTCTAGAAATTATTTTGAATCAAAACTAAATATGTGAAATATATTTTTAAAGTAATAAAAGTAGGTGAAAAGGTGGAAAATATATATTTTAACTTAATTTTGGGTGTGCTATATTTTATTTTAAATTTTGGAGGTGAAAGGAAATAGAATTGGGAAATTAGAAGATTAAATCGGGAATAATAGAAAACGACACTGTTCGTTATGCGTCACATGCTCAACGCCGTCTGCCGTACCGCCACCACCCGTGCGCGCGACACGCGCCGTGCCGCGCCCCGCCTCGCTCGCGCCGCGCGCGCGCTCGCTCGCGCCGGACCCTGCGCCGTGCACGCCACGCGCGCGCCGCGCGCCGCACCCGCGCCCGCGTACGCGCACGCCACGCGCCGCGCGCCGCGCCCGGCCCCGCCGCCGCGCCACGCCCGCTCCTCGCCCCGCGCCGGACCCCGCCCGCGCCGCGCCACGCGTCGCCCGACGCCGGACCCCGCCGTCCTCGCGTGCGCGCCTCGCGTTCGCCGCGCCCGGCCCAGCCATCCCGCGCCGCTGCGTGCCATTCGCCGCACCGGACCCCCTCTTCTCCCTCTCCGCGCCTATAAAAGGGACCAAGCCCTCTCCTATTCTCCCCAAACCGCCACGCCTCGCCCTCCCATTCCCGCTCTTTCCCACCCGCCGCCGTAGCGCGCCGAAGCCGCAAGCCGTCGCGCCGTGCGCGCAAGCGCCGCATGCGTTCACCGCGCGCCGGAGCTCCGCCGCATCCTCGCCGTCACCGTCGCCGCCGGTAAGCCCCTGGACCACCGCCCTTGCTCTTGTGGCAGCCGCCGCCAAAACAGAGAAGGGAGAGAGCGCGGGGAAGAAAAACAGAGGAAGGAAGGAAGGAAAGGGAGAAAAAAAAAAAGAAAAGGGAAAAAAAGAAAAAAAGAAAGAAAAAGAAAAGAAAAAGGAAAAAGAGAAAAAATGGGAAAAATATGGAAAAATTCAGAAAAAATTAGGAAAAAAATTTGGAAAATATTTGGGCAAATATATAATGTTTTCTCGTGTATTTTCTCTTTGCAATCTCGGAATTCAAAAATCAAATTTTTGGAGATTTCGTTCTCGCGTCATTTTTAATCCGGAGTTTATCTATTCTCTTTCCGTCATTAAAAATATATTCTTTTGGTACTCGAACCTCCAAAACTTCGAGTACCAATTCTTTTGATCAACGCTTTTTAAGTTTATTCTCTTAATCAAATTGGATCGGCATTTTGCGAAAACCCTAAAATCCCAAACTCGCTTTTTAAATCGGATTTTATCCCAAAACTCTCACCCAAACTCGAGTAGAATTTTAGGCTAAATATTCGGAGTCGTCTTTATGGTTCTTTTCGATCTCTTGGTATTTTATTGAATTCTGATCGAATTCAATTGATTGTTCGCACGTGCGGATAGCAACCGGGGAAGCAGGCACTGACTAGGTTGAAGACCCCGTCCAGCAAGTGTGCGAGCAAGGCAAGTCAACACTTTCCGTTGAACATATTGATCCTACTTTGCGAAATGATGTTGATTTACACTTCAAATATGCATGCTATACACAAATGAGTACCTATGCTTGATATACCATGCCTTGATATTGATTACCCTTAGATATAATCTTTGTAACCTTCGATGTGATATAACCGAAGGACAACTTCGGTAAAATGCTTAGCCCTGCTTATATTAGATTCATGCATACTCATGATTTTACAAAGAAGCTTCGTGCTTGGGCAACTATCTTTGGGAAGGTAGTTGAAATACGACATGTGGAGACATGAGCGCCACATTGCCTTGATCATGATGAAAATAGTTTTGATGGAAAAATAAAAAGTACAAAACCAATGTTTTGACTGGGGCGGATGGATGAATTTGGGTGGATTCCGGTAAAGGCAAGAACCGTCCCTGGTCAATTAAGGACCGAGCCATGAGACTTATAACCAGGAACGAGCCAATACAACCGTACTTCTCGAATGGGTATAGACCTAGCAGATTAGATAGCCGAGCGAAGGCAGTATCCCTGCATAGTGGTTCTTGAGTGAAGAGGTGGTTCTGGTTATTGAGATAAGGCTGCGGCATAAGCGTTGAGTAATGAATGAGAATGTTGTGAAAGTTTTCCCTTACCCCGGGAGCACCAGAACTCCTCTCACTGCTAGGAAAGGACGACTAGAGTGCAAGAGGATTTAAGTTCATGGAGCGGGTATTGCCGAAGCGAAGTTATCGAAAGACTTTGCCGTGACCATTCCATATAAAGGGATGAAAGCTCATTCAGTGAGCAGTTGCGGGGTACGGGTAAAGTGTACATCCACTGCAGTGTGAGTAAATCAATCTATTCGAATAGCCGTGCTCGTGGTTAATGAGCGGCATGACAAGTTTCTCCCGTGGCTAGACTCATAAATTTTAAAATGATGGGATGGAAATACATAATGATTTTGTGTGCTGGTGGACTCAACTTCTCGAACTGCGAGAAGGGGTGGACTCCCCAGAAAACCATGACGAACTGGAGGTGGGAAGCCATCCTTGGAAATCACGATGGACGGTAGACAGAACCGTCGCCGTTTTAATGTACTATGGAACTAAAACTTGACTTGGCTAGATATTAGGTTTGTGAAATATTTGTGAAAATTGGCTTTGTGCAAATAAACCATAGCCATCCTTTGAATGACCCTATCATGTGCATCATTCCGTGTCGGCTTGCTGAGTACGTTGGGTACTCACCCTTGTTATACGCACAAACCTTCAGATGGAGGAAGCGAAGAACTGGGGGACCCCTATGCTTACTGCCAGGTGGGTGAAGGAGGAGAAGGCGTCTACTAGGTCTTAGTCCCCGGTCGTTGCCTGTGGCAATCGACATGCCGCTGCCTTCCGACTGCTATCTTATCTAAATTATGCTTTTGGTTGTATCCGGACCAGTAGGTCTTATATGTATTGGATATTGCCTTCGGGCCTATTATTGTAATAATTTTGATGTAAGACTATTCGTGCACTTTGCACCTAGTAATTCAGAACTATATTCGTGGGTACCAAACTACTCGATCCAGGGATATGGTACTATGAACACGAATGATTCCCGTCCTCAAAAACGAGGGTCGACAGTCCTCGACAAATCAAAGTTTGCATCCGTGCGGAAGGATGTTAATCCAAAAATTGTGAAACACTAGTTTGTTTTTTGTGTATAATATGTTTTTGCGAGCGAATGTATCAAACTTATGGTGTTACGAGCGAATGAGTGGTTCTATGTGCATTGATATTTTTTTAGTTTCATAGTTGAGCAAACCATATAAGTTGTTATGCCAATTTCTAAATGGAAACTAAATGGATTTGAATAGTTGATATTTTTGTAGGTCTATAGTTTTACATGGCATAATTAATAAATAGAATAATTAATATGTTAGTTATAAAATATGTTAATTAATATAATATGTTAATTGATATTTTATGGGCACTAATATTTTATGTGCATTGAAATATGTTGCAGTTTTATAGTTTTAATATAAGGGCGTCGATTTTCTCGTGCGGCGTCTTAACAACCCGCACGGGAAAATCATCTTCCCGTGCGGGCCGCTTAAATAGCCTGCACAAGAAAATCAGCCCCCTATATACTGCGCGCAGCCTCCTGCAAATTTCTAAGTCCAGGCGAAAAGTTCGAACACACTCTGCACCGTCAGGCTGCCAAATTTCGCCGCCGATAACCGCCGCCCAGATCCTCCGCCCTCACCCCGCTCCCTCCCTCTCTCTCGCCGCTCTCGCGCTAACGCCGCCGCCCTCACGGACACGCCCGCACCGCCGGATCGACGCCGGGCCGCTCACCGCGCCGCCGCACTCACCGAGGCCGCCGCCGCCGTGCCTCCCACCGGTTGCGCCCTCACCGCCGCCCTCACCGAGGCCCTCCCCACAGGCCGCCCTCATAGCCGCCTCCACCCTCATCGAGGCCGTCGCCGCCCGACGCCCTCCCCATCGGCCACCCTTCACCGCGCCACCGAGGCACCGCCCGGCCTCAAGACTGACCGGCTTCCCCGGCCTCCATAGCACGCGACGCCCTTCCCCGAGACAGTGCCGCGCCACTGTCTACCACCGCCGACGCCGAGGCCCCTTCAGACGCTGCGCCTTTCCTCCTCATCGAGGCCGAGGCCGCACCCTTCCTCCTCACCAACGCTGAGGCCGCACCCTTCCTCCTCACCGAGGCTGAGTTCTTCACCGTAACCACGGTGAGACATGCATGCATCTTTGTATTTGTGCAAATACAACACATGGATGGATTTGAATGTACACACTGTGATGGGTGGATATATGCCGTGATTTATTTTTGATGGATGGATGGATGGATGTCATGATTTAGCATATAGGATGGATGTTGTGATTTAGCATATAGAATGGATGGATGGATGGATCGATATATGTCGTGATTTTATTTTTGATGCTGTGATGGATGGATATATGCCGTGATGGATGGATGGATGGATATATTTAGCATATAGGTGCATATATTGCCTTGATATTTGAATGGGTGAATTTTGAATTGATGCCGTGAAGGACTGATGGATGAATTTTTTTGTGATGTATGAATTTTAGATGATATATTGGATGGATGGTAAAGTTTGTGATGGATAAATTGTAGAGAGTAATTTTGAAATTTGTTCTGTTAATTTTTTGATGGTTTTGTTGATGATTTTTTTGTGTGAAATAGTTGCTGTGATTATTTTTATGTGAATTAGTTGTTGAATGAATGGATAGATGGATACAGTGGGGGTGGGGCTTCAATTGTTGTGAGATTGTGACATTAAAAATGATGTGTAGGACTTCAAAATTTTTAGCAAAAAAATGGATGTATATACTATGTCAAAAAATGCATGGATGGATGGACGATTTATAGTAAATGTGTAGGACGATTTTTTGATAAATTGTAGGATTTAGGTTATATTTTAGATTTTTGGATTTTCCTACCGAACGACCTACAAATCTAATCTCCCTCTCTCCTCTCCCTATCCTCGGTCTCTCATCTCTCATCTCTAATCTCCCCCTCTCTCCTCTTACCCCTCCTCGGACATGTTGTAAAAATATGTATCTTTAATTACATATTTCTAAAAATTACTAGACTTGTTGTTCTGAGAGCAAAAAAATAAACAGAAGAAGAAGGAAATAAATACATTTTTTCCTTCTTCTTCTCTTTTGTTTTTTTCTCTATGTCTTTTGCATAGCAAAATTTGCTGGGGATTGCGATGACAGTAGCTAAGGGAGTTTGAGTTTGAAGGGGCACAGACAATTGCCTGTGCCCCTGCAACTTCAAGCTCCATTAGCTACTCTCGTTGCATTCACAATTTAGAGTAGTTTACTAAACTTTACGATCAACTTTCTTTTAGGGTAGAAGGAGACGTTGTGCACACATGTACACCTCTTATATACACCATATTACAATTATCTAGGCCCTTTGTTCACAAATTTCACAAGTTGTGTGTTATGAACAACCGTAGATCAAATGTCGAATGAGAAAGCTCCCTCGGAGGCACCCAACGAGATTCCAACGCAACAGTCTTCGAGCGAAGGCACATGACAGACACCAAGCGATCCTTTAATTGAAGTTACGCTAGCACCACCGGTTGAAGAAGACCCCGACTATATCCCTATCGAGCAAGCAGTAAGTCTCGTCGTATTGTTATGAACTGACCGGTGCACCTATGGGATCCCGTTTAACATTTTCTGTTGTACGTACAGATGGAAACAAGGCACCGCTCAAAAAGAAAGGCCGCCAAGTCTGCCGTCATAGCCGAAGTCAAGACGGACACAACAACGTTCGGTCCGGTGAAACCGACACGTCCGCGAGCGCCGGAGGATGTTAAAAGAGAAGACATGGTCAGAGAAGTAAGAACGAACCCCCAAGGAGACATACTATATCACCTCTTTGAACCAGGATGGGAAGCCAGTTGTAACACCCTGAAAATCAGAGATTTAAAAATCGAAATCCAAGAATTGGAACTTACAAAAAAACTTTTGGGTTGTTACATATTGTCGTGCTATTTGGCTCTTATTTGCAAGTTTTACTGTATGTTATAAATAAAAAATATTTATATGAAAATCGAAAAAGTCCAAAAAGTTTCAAAACCCTAAAAGGAAAAGAAATTGCAAAATAAATAATAGAAATAAAATAAAAATTATGAATATACAATTGGAAAAGTGAGATTGATAAATTTTCTTTTGGAATCAAAATTTTATTTTTGGGAAAATATAAAACAATTATTTGATTATAAATAAAGAAAGAAAATATATAAATAATGACAATAATAAAGTTGGGTAAAAGATTAAAACTTTAGAATTTAATTTACATTTATGATTGGGACCAAAATGTTGTTTTTAAATTTTATTGGTGAAATGGAAAAAATAATAATAAATGAAAAAAATCGGAGAAAAAGGAAAGTATACTATTGATCGCCCGCGGTGTTCGACACCGGTCTTGCCGTACGCGCGCATTCCGCCGCCCAAGATCAACGCGCCTTATCGCGCCGTTGCATCGCTTGCCCTGTGCTGCGCTGCGCCATTCATCGGCCACGCCCGCGCCCATGCCGCCGTACCAGCGCACGTCGCCAAGCCCATGCTGCCGTCCCATCGTGCCTCCCGCGTCAATGCCGCCGTCGCGTCACGACACCGTGCCACGCCGCGTGCCCACGCCGCACGCATCAGCCACATCGCCGCGCCCATGCCACGCCGTACGCAACGCCATGCCGCCCGTACGTCGTGCCACACTGCCCGCGTCAACGCCGTACGCTGCGCCCACGCCGCGCGCGTCAGCCACACCTCCCTGTGCCCATGCTGCCGGTCGTCACCGTCCTGTTCCCACACCTCGCCGTTGTCGGCCATGCATGCGCCACGCCCGTGACGCACGCGATAGTGCCGCGCCGTGCCCACACCGCCACCGTGGCCTCGCTGTGAAAATGGTATAAACAGGCTTCGGTAGCTTGAGCTCCAAACACCAAACTTGGTCGCCTCTTTTCCCTCTCCAAAACCCCTCAAAAATCCCTAGCTTCCATAGCCTATGCACTGAGAATTTCGTGAAAAATCGAAGCCTGGTCGGAAGAACCGTAAATCAGCCGCCCAAAGCAAGAGCTAGGAATTTGACATCCTTGGTCGATTTCTTGGCAAATTGAAGGTACATTCACGATCTAAGTGTTATAAGCTTCATTTCCCCTAGCTTGGTTGAGTCTATCTTTCGCCGGAACTCGACGGCGACGAGCGCCGTCGAGCTCTGCTCCGCCGCCGCCGTGCGCACGTCGCCAAGCCACCACCGCCTCTTTCCGGCCAAGACAAACCCCTAGCTAGCTTCCCGTGTTCCGTAGATGCTCTAAGACCCATTATTTCGGCCAACTCCACCGGAGCTCGCCGTTGCCGTGCGCCATTGCCGCCGCGGCTGGCCGCCGTCCGCCGGACCTCTTCGCCGCCTCCCGCGCCGGCGTGCCCGGAATGGGTTCCCCACGTCACGTAGATGGTGTGACTAGCTAGATGCCGAGCTCTGGTCCTCTTGCCGCCATCCGGCCGTGCCCGCCGTCGGCTTCGCGGGAAGAAAGAAAAGAGAGGAGGAGGAAGAAAAAGAAAGAAAGGAGGGAGGGAGATGAGAACGACGCCGCGGCTCGGTGGTTTGAGCCGAGCCGAGTGAGAGGGAGGGCGCGAGTTCGATTCCTGCCGAAGCAAAATTTTGAAAATCTTTTATTTTTGTTTTTTGAGGAATTAAAATTAGTAGAAGCCTAGCAAAAATCCTAGAAAAATAATTTTACTCTTTTAACTCCTCTAAACTTTATTTACAGGGATTCTACATCTTTTAAGAGGTTTATTTATTTACTTTTAAAATTTTTTTGCAATTAATTACGAGTTTTATAGTGACATAGATTCAAACTCTTAACCTATTCAATTTCCAAAATCTATATATCTTTGGGAAGCTCATTTATTCACCTAATATTATATGTACAAACAAGAACCTTTTCCAAAGAATTTTGCATCTTTTCAATAGATTATTTATTCATTCATTTCTAAAAATTTCTTTTACAAATAATTATGAATTTTATAATCAAACTTCTTAACCTATCCCATCTCCAAAATTCCTATCTTTCGTGAAACCCATTTATTCATCTAACATTGTATTTACTAAGAACCTTTATAAGAATTTTAAAACCATCTTTATAAACCCTAGTCAATCCTTTACTATATATACATATATGTGAATATATGCATATATATATATATGTATATTTGACGGCGTTGCTCCATAGAATCCTTCCCGTTCCACATACTAATGAACCCCGACACCAAAACTCACAAAAGAAATTTGATCCAACCCAAAAAGTCGACGTAAACGCTCTAGGTAACCTCTAACCATATAAACCTTTTCAATCATCAAATTACAATGCCTCTAAAACTTAAATTAACGGGGGATAAGGCCACCCCATAAAGGTTGAATCAGAGAAAACGCAAAAGTTCAAATTCATGCAACACACTCGTTTCGACCCGAACTTTAGCGAAACTCAAACTTAAACCCATTTAAAACCATAGATTCACCTTAGGGACCGCTTTTGCGATTCATTTGGTTTTGATGGTTTTAATTTGAATTCTGATCGAATTCAATTGGATCTTTCGCATGTATGTATAGAATCCGAGGGAGCCGTTGAGTACACTGAAGACACAAGTCAAGAAGGTCGCGAGCAAGGCAAGTCATCACTCCCTTTGAACATATTGATCCTACTTGCGAACTTGTGTTGATTCAAAAAATAAAATGTGCATGCTATACACAAAAGAATACCTATTCTTGTTATGCCATGCCTTGATGTTGATTACCTTTAGTTATACTCTTTGTAACCCTCGATATGATGTGACCGAAGGAAATCTTCGGTAAAATGCTTAGCCATGCCATGATTAGATTCAATGCATATTCATACTTTTACAAAAGAGCTATATGCTTGGGCAACTACCTTAGGGAAGGTAGTTGACATACGGTAAGTGGAGACATGAGCGCCACGTTGCCATGAGAACGATAAAATGTGTTTGTTGAAAAGTGAAAATACAAAACCAATGTTTTTGACTGGGGCGGCTGGAGGATTTGGGTGGATTCCGGCAAAGGCAAGTACCGTCCCTGGTGAGCTAAGGACCGAGCCATGAGACTTATAACATGGAACGAGCCAGTACAACCGTACTTCTCGAATGGGTATAGACCTAGCGGATTAGATAGCCGAGCGGAGGCAGTATCCCTGCATAGTGGTTCAGGTGTTGAATTGTGGTTAGTGTTGTTGAGATGGGGCTACGGCCTACGTATTGAGTGATAAACGAGGATTGAGTGAGTTTTTTCCCTACCCCGGGAGCGCCAGAACTCCTCACACTGCTAGGAAATGATGGCTAGAGTGCAAGAGGATTCAAGTTCATGGAGCGAGTACTGCCAAAGTGAGATTATCGAAAGGCTTTGCCGTGACCGTCTCATGTGTTGGGACGTAGGCTCATTCGTTGGGCAGTCACAGAGTACGGGTAAAGTGTACATCCACTACAGTGTGAGTAAATCAATCTATTTGAATAGCCGTGCTCGCAGATATAGAGCGGCGTGACAAGTTTCTCTCTTGGCTAGACTCTTAAACTTTAAAATGATGGGTTGGTATGCATGATGATTTTATATGCTGGGGATCCTCTGCTCGAACTACGAGAAGGGGGTAGACTCCCCAGAAAGCCATGACAATCTGGTGGCAGGAAGCTATCCTTGGTATCACAATGGATGGTGGACAGAACCATCGCCGACTTAATGAACTATGATAATAAAACTTGACCTGGCTAGATGTTAGGTTTGCAAAAAGAATTATAAAACTGGCTTTGTGCAAATGAACCACAGCCATCCTTTGAGAATCCCCTATCATATGCATCTTTGCTATGTTGACTTGCTGAGTACGGTTGGTACTCACCCTTGCTATACGCACAAACATTCAGATGTGGATAATGAAGACCCAGAAGACCCGTATGCATACTACCAGGAGGGTGTGGAAGACGATGGCGTCCAATAGGTCTTAGCTCCGGTCGTTGCCTGTGGCAATGGCGTGCCGCTGCCTTCTTTCCGCTGCCTTACCTAAACTCTGTTTTTGATTGTATTCCGGACCGTTTGGTCCTAAGTTCTAGACATTGCCTTCGGGCTCTATGTTGTAACATTTTGTGTGTGTCGATGAATGTATTGTGCACCAGATGATTCAGCAATGTATTCGTGGGTACCAAACTACTCGATCCAGGGAAATGGTACTATGAACACGAATGACTCCCGTCCTAAAAAACGGGGGTCGACACCAGTAGATCCCAAGGTAGCAATGACAAAGTTCAACAGCACTTGCGGGGTACTGGCCAGAACCCACGGCCCTTTAAATGTAGATTCCTGGGAGCAGGTGGATGACAACGTGAAGAACTTCATATGGAACGAGTTGCAGAAGTGGCTTGTATATCTGCCTGGTTCAGAGGCTATGGGACAAGAGTTTGCCTTAAAAACGATTGGGCATCGGGGGAGGCAGTGGAAATCGGACATGAACACTCAATATTGTTAACGACCAAATTTGGTAACCA
This sequence comes from Oryza australiensis, assembly GCA_019925245.2. Classification (NCBI taxonomy): domain Eukaryota; kingdom Viridiplantae; phylum Streptophyta; class Magnoliopsida; order Poales; family Poaceae; genus Oryza; species Oryza australiensis. Next base: position 1,101,755 of record JAIFGZ020000265.1, on the reverse strand, counting down.
AATCCCCGGGTTTGAAGCAGAGATTGGAGCGGAATCGGGAAAGATGCGTGATCTGTGAAGCGGGGGAAACAGAATCGGCTGAGTCTAAATTGGCTACGGAGCTAGTCGGCTAGGCGCGAATCGTACTAGGACAGCTGATAGCCGATTCGATTTAGAGAAGAAGATGGGACCGTTTCCGATGGAGAGCTTGAAGATAAATGGTAGATTCGGTTCCCAAATTGTGTGTTAAAGATATTGCCATCTATGGATAGAGTCCTGTAACGGCAATTGTATCTGTAAATTAGGGATTTGTTTAGATATTCCTATTGTAATGCGGCATGGGACCACGTCCCGAGATATTGTCGTATTTTGAATAGTAGATTAGATAGAAACCGTGTCTTACACGGATAGTGTTATTCTTGGGTATAAATAAGACCCGAGACCTCTTGTAAAATATATATCAAACACACAATCAATACAATCTCAGCGCATCGCCTCGCATTTTCTTTTAGACGAGTTCTTGGTCCGGCTTCGGGCTGCATCGTTTCGATCCCCGATTAAGGTAAATGCTTGTCATTAGTGGTTTATTTTGTTGAATCTAGTGCTTCCATCATCATGATACTCTAGGTTTGATGCTTTAGACTGCGTAAGTTATCATATACGACATATAATCTAGAACAATGTCGAGATCTATCTTGCCATTGGCTTGTTTTTCTCAGGAAGCAGCAGCCGATAGAGCTAGATCCAGATGTTGGCCTAGGTTATACGTTGTATCCACCGTCTTGAGAGGCTTACATCGGTCTATATAGATCTAATGCTATCTTTTTGTACTTAATGCTTCATCACCTATTATCTGTTAAGTCGCTTTTAGAAGTATTATGATCTGTTCGGTTAGATGTAAATTTGTAGAGACAGTATCGGGGTTTCAGTCGGCCTTACCTGTTTTAATATTTCTTATAGTATTATTTGCTATTAGATTTATTAGAGCTGCCTCTTATATTAAGATCTTAATCTGGTTAAATGCTTTAAGCCGATATCAATTTGTCGGCATTAGCCGATTGCGATTGATCTAGGTTTAACTCATTTACGTTAGATTAATATCTTTTCATAAGAAGTATCGGAGTACTAGCCGATCTATAGTTAGGTCTACAGCATCGACTAGGCTATGAATGCATATATTTATTATCCTAGTATATATTTAGATTGAGGGATTTTTACTGTCTCAGCACAGCCGATCTATCCCAATCACTTAGTTTAAATATGCTTTGGGATAGCAAATATATGTAAATTTGTTTCCTTAGCCGATCCAGTAGGATCTAACCCTAACCTAAACACATATCTATTTGTTTCTTGTTGGTTGACAGATCAAACCAACTAGCATGCCTATTTACATCGGCAGTAGAAAAGGACACCTGCACGGAGTTAAGCGAGATCTCCCGGACCGCGCGTGAGAGAATTTTCTCATCAACACGCTCCTTGGCACGCTGGTGGGACCATCGCGAGATCACTAAGCATCGGACGTGATGGTTAACATCAAGAACTCGAGATCACGAAGAGAACATGGCTCCAATCGGGATGGAACAACTATCGGTGAACACCGGGCGACTACAAGAAAATGGTAGAAGAACTGCAGGCCAATTACCTGCAATCGTTCACCCATACCCGATCTGGGTCCGTCCTCCAGAAATACAAATTCAGCATGGACGATTTCAAGGCATCCTCCTCAAGCGATACGAAAGGCAAACACAAGATGAAGGAGCCGAAACAGGAGCAAAACGATTCGAAACTGCATACTTTGTAGGATCGGATCGATTCGGTTGTGCATCATGCACTCGTCAACTAGAGTGGCATTTTGGTCACCCAGAATCGGCCGATCCCACCACCAGTGCAGCCAGGGCCGTCAGAAGGAGTCCCCAGTCAGCCTAATCCTTCTAGATTGGCCTCAAGACAGCTGATCACTATGCTCAACCGGCAACAACCCCTTTCCCAAGATCAGTTGGCCGACATGTTCAACAACAATCGGCAACAGGAGCCGATGGCCCATATCGGCCAGGGAGGACAGTACAATGCTGATGGCCGGCAGCTTTTTCCGGATCCACAGACGCCACCACCGGCGAATCGGCCGCCTCCTGCTGGCAACCCACTCCAGTACCAGTACCAAGGAGGCCATCACGACCAGCACTACTGCCCTCAAACACCGCCACCTCAGTATCGGTAGGCACCCATGCCATACGAACAATACGAGCCGATACAGTAGGTTCAAGACAACAGGACTTGGGCCGATTTGATTGCCGATGTTATGCACGATCAATTCGGCCTCAAGCCAAAAGATTCTGGGAACATGTATCGGTACCCCTATCCGGAATACTTTGAGCGGGTTCCACTACCCAACGGATACAAGGTCCCGGACTTCTCCAAATTCTCAGGGCAGGACAATGTTTCAACATACGAGCACGTCAGCCGATTTCTGGCACAGTGCGGCGAGGCATCGGCTACAGACGCCTTGAGAGTTTGTTTGTTCCCTCTCTCACTTTTGGGATCAGCCTTTACATGGTTTTCTTCATTTCCCTACAACTCTATTCAGAGTTGGGCCAATCTCGAGAAACAGTTTCACAGCTACTTCTACACCGACAATCATGAGATGAAATTGTCAGACCTGACCAGCATTAGGCAGAAGCATGACGAATCGGTTCAGGACTATATTCAAAGAATCAGAGAGATGAGGAACCGATGCTATAGCCTGGTGCTATCCGATGCCCAGCTAGCTGATTTGGCCTTCCACGGGCAAATCGTGCCGATCCGTGAGCATTTGTCGGCTCAGGACTTCGATAGTTTGGCGCATCTCGCGCAGAGGGTGACGGCCCATGAACAGAGATTTCAAGAATCAAGGAAGGTCGTCAAGAAAGTAGCTCAAGTCATCGTCGACTCAGCCTCCAATTCCAGCGACGATGATGCAGAGGTCGCGGCAGCCGAATGGACCAAGAACAAAAAGGCCATCGTCTGCCAATGGCTGCTGAAAATGGCCAAGGAGGAGAAGTACGACTTCGACATCACCAAGACCGACAGAATCTTCGATTTGTTGCTAAAGGAGAAACAAATTCAACTTCCGGCAAACCACACGATCCCGTCGGCTAAGAGCTCAAGAAGAAGAAGTACTGTAAGTGACACAACTCCACCTCCCATGCCACTAATGATTGTAAAGTTTTCAGGCAGCAAATCCAGTCGGCAATCGAGGCCGAGAAGCTCAAGTTTGCCGATTCACCTCGGCCGATGAAAGTGGATGGAAACCCCTTCCCGGTCAACATGGTTCAAGCCGGCCCCAGGCGAGCTGATCGACAGAACAGAGTGGCGTACAGCTTAGCCGAAACTCTCAAAGGGGTCAAGGCAGAGAAGAAGCCGACTTGAGATCAAGCCGCGCCAATCAACATGGTGCGCCCCGCTGGCCCATTGGTTGACCGACGGCCGATCCGCTTGGATAGCCGACGCCACTTTCAGCAGCAGTTTTGGCAAGAAGAAGAGGCCCGGCTCAATGGGTTTCGTGTGCGAGAGCCAGAGGTGCAAGGCCGCCAATACAACAGGCATTACAGCGACCGCGACCCCCATTGGCACTGTAAATTTTTCCGATTCTGTTGGGAACCGAGGATGAGGTTGCCGACGATCGAGAACTGCTCGGCCTGCAGTGAGTATCGCGAGGACGAGTACAGAGACCCACCGATTCGAAGCCCAACTCAATTCGTCCCTAGGGCCGTGCAACTGAACCAGAGCCGGCAGTCCGTTCATGATCGGCTTGGTCCGATCCATCAAGACTTCTTCGACGAAGACTATGACGAAGAAGCAGCTGATGATGAGCAATTGGCTAATCCCCAATAGTTCCCTTCTGACCTGTTCACGAAGACGCAGAAGAGAAGAATTCACCAGGACAGAAAGAAGAAGTTCGGCAGATGATTTGGGAGCAGCGCCGTCGGCTAGGCAAAAAACAGTGGAGGCCCAATAAAAAAACTGCACCGCAACGAAAGCCAGGCCGACGAAAGCTCAGCCGATCAAGCCAGGAGGGCAGCCAAAGGTAAAGGAAAACCTACTGCATCGGTCAATATGGTCTTCATATTGCCAGCCGAATTCGGCGTCACCGAGGCCGATGCAAATAGCGTTGAGGATACCCTGGCCAAGCTAACCTTATCCCCAGATCAAGCCATCTTTGACAAACCGGAGGGAACTGAAAATCGACATCTCAAGCCACTCTATGTGAAGGGATTTGTCAACGGCAAGCCGATGTCCAAGATACTGGTCGACGGAGGGGCTGCGATAAATTTGATGCCCTATGCAACTTTCGAAAATTGGGCAAGGGAGCGAAAGACTTGATCAAAACAAATATGGTACTTAAAGACTTCGACGGCAACCCATCGGAGGCCAAGGGTGTACTCAATGTGGAGCTGACCTTCAGCAGCAAAACCGTGCCCACAACCTTCTTTGTCATCGACGGGAAGGGTCTTACAGCCTGCTGCTTGGGAGGGACTGGATCCACGCAAATTGCTGTGTCCCTTCCACCATGCACCAAAGTCTGATACAATGGCACAGCGACAAGATCAAGATTGTACCAGCCGACAGGTGAGTAAGCATCGCTAATGCTGATTTGCCGTTATGGGAAATCGATGGCATCGATTGTTTGTCCGGAAAAATCTGACAAGCCAATTTTCTTAAAGTGTACGGTTCTGCCATACAGCCAATCGAAGACGAGGAGCCGCAGCTGCTGCTTTGAGGGCGTCATGGCGGGCTCGATCGTCTATGGCAAGGACACCACGGACGACGACGATGGCAAGCTTGGGCAAGGTTTTATGTCGGTCGATGAGCTAGAAGAAATAGATATCGGCTCTGGAGACAGGCCTAGGCCGACATATATTAGCAAAAATTTGTCTTCTCGTTGTAGATCCCAGCTTATTGATTTATTAAAAAGAATTTAAAGATTGTTTTGCTTGGGAGTATTTCGAGATGCCTGGTCTTAGCCCATCAATTGTTGTGCATCGGCTGCCTATCAAGCCGAATTATCAGCCATTCAAACAGCCTCCCAGCAGGTTCAACGCCGATATGTATGATGCAATCAAAGCCGAAATCACTCGGTTATATGACGCCGGATTCATTCGGCCTTGCCGATATGCCGAGTGGGTCTCAAATATTGTTTCAGTAATTAAAAAGAACGGTAAACTTAGGGTGTGCATCGACTTCAGGGACTTAAACAAAGCTACTCCTACGGACGAGTACCCGATGCCAATAGCCAATTTACTCGTGGATGCTGCTTCAGGCCATAAGATTATTAGTTTCATGGATGGTAATGCAGGTTATAATCAGATTTTTATGGCCAAAGAAGACATCCACAAGACTGCTTTTAGATGCCCAGGAGCAATCGGCTTGTACGAGTGGGTCGTCATGACGTTCGGGTTGAAGAATGCTGGAGCAACTTATCAAAGGGCCATGAATTACATTTTCCATGACATGATCGGCTCCCTGGTAGAGATTTATATTGATGATGTTGTTGTCAAGTCCAGGGAAAGAGAAAATCACATAGCCAATCTTAAGCAGGTTTTGGAGCGGACAAGGAAGTATGGCCTCAAGATGAATCCACTAAAGTGCACGTTCGGCGTATCGGCCGGGCAGTTTTTAGGGTTTCTTGTTCATGAAAGAGGAATTAAGGTCACCCCAAGAAGCATTAATGCCATCAAGACGATACAGCCCCCAAAGGACAAGAAGCAACTACAATCTTTGATCGGCAAAATCAACTTTATCACGCGATTTATAGCCAATCTTTCAGAGAAGATGGAGCCGTTCACACCACTACTTCGGCTGAAGGCCGATCAAGCATTCACTTGGGGGGCATAGCAGCAGAAGGCATTGGATAATATCAAGGATTATTTGAGCTCGCCTCCAGTTTTGATTTCTCCACAAAAAGGGATACCGTTCAAGTTATATATATCAGTCGACGATAAATCAATCGGCTCAGTCTTGATCCAAGAGGTCGAAGGGAAGGAAAAGGCAATCTTTTATCTCAGCCGACGGCTGTTGGACACAGAAACAAGGTATTCACCCGTGGAGAAGTTATATCTTTGCCTGTATTTTTCATGTACCAAGTTAAAGCATTATTTGTTGTCCAATGAGTGCACGATAGTTTGTAAAGCCGATGTAGTCAAATATATGCTATGGGCTCCAGTATTAATGGGACGAATTGGAAAATGGATTTTTGCTTTGACAGAATTTGATTTAAGATATCAGGCACCCAGGGCAGTTAAAGGACAAGCTATAGCCGATTTCATAGTGGAACACAGGGATGACTCAATCGGTTTAGTGGAAATCATGCCTTGGACGTTAACATTTGATGGCTCGGTTTGCACAAATGGCTGTAGTATCGGCTTGGTAATTATATCCCCAAGAGGGCAAGTTTTGAATTTGCGTTCTCAATCAACCCCCACGTTACAATCAACCAAGCCGAATACGAAGCAGTGCTCAAGGGATTGCATCTTCTCAAAGAGGTTGAAGCCGACGCCATCGAGATCATGGGGGATTCACTGTTGGTCGTCAGCCAATTGTCAGGGGAATATGAGTGCAAAAATGATGTGTTGATGATCTATTATCAACAATGCCAAGACTTGATGGATAGCTTTTGGCTAGTCACATTAAGGCATATCCCCAGGGAGCAGAACATAGAAGCCAATGATTTAGCTCAAGGGGCATCGGGTTATCGGCCGATGACAAAGGATATATGTTAACGGCTAAATTTGGTAACCAAATCCCTAAGTCCCTGCCGAGATAGAAACGGAATCGGATTGAAAGAACAGAGGTCAAGTCGGCTGCGATGCGATCGGCTACAAGGTCAATCGGCTGAGGTTGGATTAGACAAGGATAGCCGATAGCCGATGCTGAGTGAGAGGAGAGGATAAAACCGTTTCTGATGAAAGTGCTTAAAGATAAAGAGAAGATTCGGTTCTCAAATTATGCGTTAAAAGATATTGCCATCCATGGATAGGGTCCTGTAACGGCAATTGTATCTATAAATTAGGAATTTTGTTTAGATTTTCTATTGTAATGCGGCATGGGACCATATCCCGAAATATTGTCATATTTTAAATAGTAGATTAGATAGATACCGTGGTTCGCACGGATAATGTTATTCTTGGGTATAAATAAGACCCGAGATCCCTGTAAATAAACACACAATCAATACAACTTTCAGTGCATCGCCTCCTTTTTCTTCAGACGAACAATTGATCCGGCTTCGGGCTGCATCGTTTCGATCCCCGATTTAAGGTAAATGTTTGTCATTAGTGGTGTATCTCGTCAAATTTAGTGCTTCCATCTCTATGATAATCAAAATTCGATGATTTATGATGCGCTAGTTATCATATATCACATATAATCTAGAACAATGTTTAGATCTATCTTGACATCGGCTTGTTTCTGTCAAGAATCATCAGCCGATAGAGCCAGATCTAAGGGTTGGCCTAGATTATATGTGATATCCACCGTCTCGAGAGATTTACATCAGCTATAATAGATCTGATTGTTCTTTTTATACTTAATGTTGCATCAATCTGATCTATTAAGTCGTTTTTAGAGCTTTTATGATATATTCGGCTAAATGTATATGTTTAGAGACAGTGCCGGGGTTTCAGCCGGTCTTATCTGTTTTAATATCCTTTTGGTATATTTATTATCAGGTTTATTAAAACCACCTCTTATATTAAGATCTTGCTCTAGTTAAATGCCCTGAGCCAGAATCAGCCTATTAGCCACAGCCAACAGCCGACTGATCTAGGTTTAGCGCATTTAGCTTAGATCAATATCTTTTCATAAGATGAGTCGGAGTATTAGCCGATTCGCAGTTAGACTTACAGTATCGGCTAGGCTGTCAAAGCATATATTTATTATCCCATTGTATGTTTGGATTAAGTGGTTAATACTATCTCGGCGCAACCGATTTATTCTAGTCACTTAGTTTAAATGCACTTCGGGATAGCATATATATGTAAATTGACTCTTACAGCCGATCCAAGAGGATCTAGCTTAACCCTTAATGCATATATTTTTATTTTTCTTGTTGGTTAACAGATCAAACCAACTGACACGCCTTGTACAGCACAGGTAGCTGAGAAGGACCTGCACTGGAGCTAAGCAGATCTAGGCCAGCGTGTGAGAGAAATTTCTCATCAACACGCTTCTTGGCACGCCCAATGGGACTATCTCTGTCAACTCGGCTAGGACGCATCGACGCAGCTGACAAGATGTTCGACCTCAAGAGCCCTAGCGTTTCTCAGGACAACGTCATGCCTGTGAAGATGGAACAATTGTCGGCTGAACAACAAGCCGACTACAAAAAGATGGTAGAAGAGCTCCAAGCCAACTACCTACAGTCGTTCACCCAAACAAGGTCTGGAGCCATGCACCAAAAATACAAATTCAGCATTGTGGACCCCCGTTTTTGAGACGGGAATCTTTCGTGTTCATAGTACCATTTCCCTGGATCGAGTAGTTGGTACCCACGAATACAGTACTGGATAATCAAGTGCACATGCACGAATAGTCTTACAATACCATTATTACATTAATAGGCCTGAAGGCATTGTTCATCCCACAGGACCTTATGGTCCGAATACAACATAAAAACAGAATTTAGATAAGGCGGCGGAAAGAGCGGCGGCTCGTCAATTGCCACGAGCAACGACCGGGGTAAGGTCTAGTATGCGCCGTCGGTTCCTTCGCCCTCGGGTAATACGCGTAGGGGTCTTCGGCTCTTCATTTCCATCGGTTGGAGGTTTGTGCGTATAGCAAGGGTGAGTACTAACCGTACTCGGCAAGCCAACACGAATTGATGCATATGATAGGGTTATTCAAAGAACATGGCTAGGGTTATTTTTGCGTAAAGCCAATTTTCACAATTCTTTTCACAAGCCTATCGGCTAGCCAAATCAAGTTTTAATTTCACAGTTCATTAACCGGCGACGGTTCGTCTACCATCCATCGTGATTCCAAGGATGGCTTCCCGCCTCCGGTTCGTCATGATTTTCTGGGAGTCCACCCCTTCTCGCATTCTCGAGAAGTTGATCCACCAAATGAAACCATCATGCATACCCATCCCAGCAGTTTTAAGTTTAAAATCTAGCCAAGCGAAAGTCTTGTCACGATGCTCAATATCCGCGAGCACGGCTATTCGAATAGATTGATTCACTCACACTGCAGGTGGATGTACACTTTACCCGTACTCCGCAACAGCCCAACAAATGAGCCTACGCCTCAACACATGAGACGGTCACGGCAAAGCCTTTCGATAACCTCGCTTTGGCGTACCCGCTCCATGAACTTAAGCCCTCATGCACTCTAGCCGTCCTTTTCTAGCGGTGAGAGGAGTTAAGCGCACCCGGGGTAAGGGAAGACTTTCCAAATCTTTAAGTTTAATTAACATCAGTTTAATCTCACCATTCATAACAAAGGCCGCAGCCTCATTCTCATCTCATAACCACATCATAGAGAACCATCTATGCAAGGATACTGCCTCCGCTCGGCTATCTAGTCGGCTAGGTCTATACCCATTCGAGAAGTACGGTTGTACTGGCTCGTTTCCGGCTATCTCATGGCTCGGTCCTTAATTGACCAGGGTCGGCACTTGCCTTTTCCGGAATCCACCCAAATCATCCGGCCGCCAGTCTAAAACATTTGTATAGTACTTTCGATTTTCATCAAACTTAGCTCATCATTTTCATGGCCGTGTGGCGCTCATGTCTCCACATGCCGAATCTCAACTACCTTCCCTAAGGTAGTTGCCCAAGCACAAAGCTTTTTCATAAAGTCATGAGTATGCACAATCTAAGTGTAGCGTGGCTAAGCGGTTTACCGTTATGCTTCGGTTGTTTGTATCACATCGCGAGTTACAATGAGTAATTCTAAAGGTAATCAATAGCAAGGAATGGCATAACAAGTATAGGTACTACGTAAAGCATGCATGTTTAGAGTTTAAAATAACATCATTTCGCAATGGGTTCGATATGTTCAAAGGGTGTGAAGACTTGCCTTGCTCGCACACTTGAGGGTGGGGTCTTCGCGGGGTCGTTGCCGGTTTCTTCAGGCGCTACCCGTACGTGCGAAAGATTAATTGAATTCAGTTAGAATTCAACAAAATACGAGAGATCGAAAAGAACCATAAAAGCCACGAAAACAACTCCAAAAGTTTTGCCGAAGATTCTACTCGAGTTAGAACAAGGGTTGCGAGGAAAATCCGGGTTTTGGAATCGAGTTGATGACCTAGGGTTTTCGCAAGTCGGCGATCGCAATAAATTTGGAAATTACGTTTGAAAATATCGGTGAAGAAAATTCGTGCCCGAATTTTGAGGGTTTGAGTACAAAAGCGAAACCTATTTCGATGGCGGGAAAGAATTAAACGGAATCCGGATTTAAAAACGATGCGAAATGAAATTCAAAACGTCCGATTCCGATTTTTCAAACTTTGCACGAGAAAATATGCGAGAAAATAATTTATTTTTGCCCAAAATTTTACTCAAGTCATCCCAAAATATTTTCCAAATTTTCCAAAATTTTTCCCAAATTTTTCCCTATTTTTCTTTTTTTTTTTTTTTTTTTTTTTTTCTCTGCGCACTATTCATCGCTCGCAAGGTGTTCGGCGGGGCTTGAAACAGAGCGGCGGCGGTGAGGAACAAGGGCGGCGCAAGGGGCTTACCGGCGACGGTGGCTCGGGGAGGAGCAAGGGGGGCACGGGGGATGGACTTGCGCGGCGGCGGCGACGGCTAACGGCGGCGGCGCCGGGGAGAGGGAAAGGGCGGTGGCGGTGCGGCGAAATCGGCGGGCGCGCCTTTTATAGGCGCGGCCAAGGGGGCTCGGTGCGGGCGCGGGGTGGAAGGAGGGGTCCGGCTCGGCGCGCGCGCGGGCGGTGACACGCGGCGGCGCACGGGGAGGGCCGGGTGCGGCGGGCGCAACGCGGCGGCCGAAAATGCACGGCGCGGGCGGGGTCCGGCGCGGCATGCGCGCGGCGCGTAGGGGCCGGGCGCGGCTCGGCCGCGTGGCGGCGCGCGCGCGTGCGCGGCGCGGCTGCTGGCGCGGCCAAGCGCTTGCGCGGCGCGTGGCGCGCGCGGGGTAGGGTCGGGCGCGGTTGGGCGCGGCGCGGCGCGTGGGGCGCGCTGCGCTTGTGGCGCGCTCGATCGGCGACGCGCGGCGCGCGCGCGCGCGCGGCGGGCGATACGGCGTCGAGCACCTCTAGCGCAATGAACAGTGCATTTTCTCTTTTCCCGATTTTAAATTCCTATTTTCCATTTCCATTTTTCTCTCTTCTAAAAATTCCAAAATAAATTCCCCTCATTCAAAATAATTTTTCACATAATATTTTCAACTTTTCTCCACGTTTATTTTCCCATAGTATTTTTCATATTTATTTATTTTAAAAATCCCTTTTTCTTTTCTTTCAAATTTCAAGATCCTTTCCCATATTTTTCCAAAACTTTCCCGGATTTCGAGTACGACTCAGGAACTTTATTATTTATTTTGTCTTAATTTATCTTTTTCCAACCAAAAATTTTATTTTATATTACCCAAACGCGTTTTCACAAATCCGCACTTTCCCTCGAATTCCTTTTAAAACCACGATGCGGCTTTGCACCACCGTTTTGACAACTCCGAAACCTCCAAATACACCGAAAAGGGAATTGACCATGACTAAATTTATGCAACCGAGTGGCAAATAAGAAGCAACAAACCCGAGAAGAAGCAATAAGCCAAGGTTTTGAAAGTTCCGATTTTACGTTCCGATTACGGTTCTCCGATTTTCAGGATGTTACAAACCTACCCCTAACAATAAATCTCGTCCCGAGATTTCTTACCGTTCTTGAGTAGGTGTGGGTATTCTGTCCTCGGGAACTCTTCGCTCTCCCAGGTAGCCTCTTCTTCCGTGTGATTGCTCCATTGTACCTTGTACGTGCGCCATGATTTGGTCCGTGTCTTCTTTTACGCCTCGTCTAGTATCTTGATTGGATGCTCCGGGTAGGTAAGATCGCTGTGGACATGGATGGTTTCTAACGGGGCTTGCTCTTCCGGTACTCGCAAACATTTCTTCAATTGTGACACGTGGAACACTTGGGTGGACATCGAGAGATTCTCGGGCGGTTCAATTGGTAAGCCACTTCTCCCTCCTAGCGCTTATCAAGAATGGGCCCACGTATCGTGGTGCGAGTTTCCCTTTGACTTTGAATCTCTGTGTTCCCCGTAGTGGTGAGACCTTCAAATACACGTAGTCGCCTTCTCTAAATTCCAATTCTCTTCGTCGGGTATCCGCGTAGCTCTTTTGTCGTGATTGAGCAGCTTGTAGTCGGTCCCGGATCAGGCGAACCTTTTCCTCAGCCTCCTTGATTATGTCGGGCCCGAATACGGTTCGTTCACCGGTTTCTGACCACATCAATGGGGTTCGACATCGGCGACCAAATAAAGCTTCGTTTGGCGACATCTTTAGACTGGCTTGATAGCTATTGTTGTAAGAGAACTCGGCGTACGGCAAGCATTTCTCCCAATCCTTGGTGAAATCCAACGCACAGGCTCTCAGCATATCTTCCAGCACTTGATTCGTCCTCTCAGTCTGTCCGTCAGTCTGCGGGTGGTAAGCGGTACTGAAGGCGAGGTGACTGCCGAGTGCCTCGTGGACCTTGCTCCAAAAATGAGATGTGAATTGGGTACCACGATCCGATATAATCCTCTTTGGTACACCGTGGAGACATACAATCCTACTCATATATAGTTCCGCTAGCTTGGCACTGTTGTAGTTAGTTTTCACGGGAATAAATCTGGCAGTCTTGGTGAGCCGATCTACTATTACCCAAATGGAATCGTAACCAGTCGCAGTCTTAGGTAGTCCTACTATGAAATCCATGCCTATCTCGTCCCATTTCCATTCGGGAATCTTGAGTGGCTGCAGCAAGCCAGCTGGTCGTTGATGCTCAGCCTTCACCCTTTGGCACACATCGCACACGGCTACGTATTCGGCTACATCTCTCTTCATATTGGGCCACCAGTATTCTCCTTTCAAATCCTGGTACATTTTTGTGCTCCCGGGATGTAACGAATATGCCGATTCGTGGGCTTCTTTTAAGATCAATCCCTCAAACCGCCTCGTTCGAGCACGCAGATTCTTTTCTTGTACCACAGGATTCCCTTGTCATCTACTGAAAACTCCTTAGCGCGTCCAGCGCCATGCGTTCCTTGATTTCTGGGTTTCCTCATTCCCTTTTTGGGCTTCTTCTATTTGAGTCCTCGGAAGGGGTTGGATTTCCGGTGAGTTTACTTCTCGTGAGGAATCGGGTGCGATTAAGTCGAGCCATTTCTTCTTGGAGCTCATTGGCCATACCTCTCAATCCCACGTGGTTGCATTGGGCTTTGCGGCTCAGCGCATCGGCCACTACATTTGCCTTGCCGGGATGGTAATGGATTCCTAGATCGTAATCCTTGATCAACTCCAACCATCGCCTCTGTCGTAGGTTGAGATCAGGCTGAGTAAAGAAATATTTCAAGCTCTTGTGATCGGTATACACATCACAGTGGTTCCCGATCAGATAGTGTCTCCAGATCTTCAATGCGTGAACAACCGCGGCTAATTCCAGGTCGTGTGTGGGATAATTCTCCTCGTGAGGTCGTAACTGTCGCGAAGCATACGCTACGACCTTCCCATCCTGCATTAACACTCCTCCTAATCCTTGCCGGGATGCATCACAGTACATCACGAAGTCCTTCCGGTTGTCGGGTAAGGTCAGGATTGGGGCAGTGGTTAACTTTTCTTTTAATTGGTCGAAGGCTTTTTGGCACTTCTCATTCCATTCAAACTTCTTTTCCTTCTTCAGAAGTTGAGTCATAGGTCGGGCCACAGTGGAAAACCCTTCGATAAACCGTCGGTAATAACCGGCCAAACCCAAGAAACTCCGAACTTCCGTCACTGACTTGGGTGCCTTCCATTCCATAACGGCTTCGACCTTGGCGGGGTCTACTGCTACTCCTCCGGCTGAAACCACGTGGCCAAGAAAAGCGACTTCCTTGAGCCAGAACTCGCATTTGCTGAACTTTGCATACAGCTGGTGCTCTCGTAGCTTTTCCAGTACTAGTCGTAGATGCTCCGCGTGTTCCTCATCGTCCTTGGAGTAGATAAGTATATCGTCGATGAATACCACTACGAATTTGTCCAGGTACTCCATGAATACCTTGTTCATCAGGTTCATAAAATATGCCGGGGCATTGGTCAATCCAAAGGACATCACGGTGAACTCGTATAAGCCGTATCGTGTAGAGAACGCCGTCTTAGGAATATCTCCAGCTCTAATCTTCAACTGATGATATCCTGACCGTAGATCAATCTTTGAGAACACCTGCGCACCCTTAAGTTGATCGAATAGGTCATCGATTCGAGGTAGCGGGTACTTGTTCTTGATAGTGACTTCGTTCAGCGATCGGTAGTCCACACACATTCTCATGCTCCCATCCTTCTTCTTGACGAAGAGTACTTGGAGCTCCCCAGGGAGAAGAGCGGGGCGTACGAATCCCTTCTCTTGTAGTTCTCTTATTTGCTTCTTGAGTTCCTCCAACTCGTTGGCCGGCATTCGATAGGCCTCTTGGATATGGGGGCGTTCCGGGCATTAGATCGATGATAAACTCTATGTCGCGATCCGGGGCATTCGGGCAATTCCTCGGGAAACACGTCCGGGTATTCTTGTACTACGGGCATTCCGCCTAGGGGTAGCATGGTGAACACTCCCGCAGCTTGATCACATAGCTTTGGGTTTTGATCCATAGTTATGCTCATCGGTGATCCCCATGGGGTGGATACAGTGACTTCCCTTCGATGAGTCTATAATTCCATTATTTTTGGTCAACCAATCCATTCCGAGTATGACATCTATGGTTTGGGCGATAACACCATAAGGTTTGAGAGAAACACCACGTCTCTAATCCGTATGGGCACATTAATGCGGCATGGGGTACGGTTATGTCTCCCGGTGAGTGTACCAACATAGGCCTCTTAAGTGCTACTTGGTGCGTGGTGTTGTTTGCTTACTTGGGAAGATATGAATGAATGCGAGGCTCCGAATCGAATAAAACTTTAAGCGGTGTAGAGTTGATAGAGAACATACCCATCAATACGCTCGATCCTCCCGAGCTTCTTCCCCGCACATGATTCACTGGCCACGTCGAAACCCGGTGGCGGCCTCGTTGGGTAGCGGGGTCTGAGCACCTCGTCTGCCGCGAGGGGTGGGGTTCCTCGGACGGGCGTTGCATTGGCGCCGTGCGCACGGGGGTGTTGCGTGGTTTTGGGCAGCTATTGGAGTAGTGCCCGAATTCTCCGCAATTGAAGCGGCTCACATTCTTCCTTCCCGGAGTGGCTAGGGTTGGCGTGGGTGTACGAAGGCGAGGTGTAGCGACTGTTGACATGGTCGAAGGCGGGAGAACGTCCGGTTGCGAACGTTTGGCTTCCATCCGACGGGGTGGCTCCCTTGGGCGTTGTGGCGTTCCACGAAATGGGCGAGCCATAGCGAGCCTCCTCTTGCGGTTATTGTCTACCACCTTTTGGTCATGCTCAAGTCGGACGACCTTGTTGATGAGGCTTTGGAAACTGGTGTGATCCTGCCCGATCATTGGTCCCCTTAGTTCGTCATTTAGTCCATCAATGAATTTGTCTATCTTTTCTTCTTCGTCCGCAGTCACTGGTGGCGTAACGGCAAGCTGGGTGAACTTGTTCGAGATATTCTTGTCTGAGGTGTTCCCTTGACGCGATCTGCGGAACTCGTTTTCTTCATCCTCATAACTGCAGCTGGCACGAAATTCTCACGGAACGCAGCCGTGAATTCCTCCCATGTTGGTTCGCCGGCGTCTTCAGCCGTGTTTCCTTGTAGGTGTCCCACCAGTCACTTGCGGGACCCTCCAGCTGGTTAGTAGCGAAGACAACTCTATCAGCTTCTCGGACTCTGACGAGGGTTAGCTTCTTCTCTATCACTCTTAGCCAATCTTCGGCATCCATAGGTTCTTCGGCCGTGGAAAAAGTGGGCGGCTTAGCTCTCATGAATTCTCCCGGACTCGATCCTCCTCGACCTCCTTGATTATTAGCAATCGCTTGGAGTAGCGGGTCCGCAAAGCCATGACCTCCGCCGGGGTGGAGGGGTTGGGTTCTGGCGGGTTCTCGTTGGTTGCTGCGGCTCTACGACGATGTGCCATTTGAAGAAGGTAGATGAATTAAGAGATCGGACTGGTTTAGGTTATAGTTCCCAGGGGGATTTTTCTTCAAGTTCTTTCGAATGATCTTCAATCAACGACGGGTGAAATAATAATAAGCATACGGATTAAGACACCGCAAAGCGATGCTCGGGTTCATCATATTACATAGGGGTACACGGACTGTACACACACAGTCCTTCATGCCAGATAGCAACAATAATTATATCGTCCAACTACATCAACTAACTAAGGGAAATAGAGAGTGGTTCGTCTGCGAGCCGGGAAGGTCCTCCCGCCTAGTCATCCAACCATCCGCAAGAGCCAGGTGCCGGAAGTGGGTGGTCCGCTGCTGAAGCAAACCGAAGTCCCCATGGCTCGGAGGTGGTGGCCTCGGAGTCACGTCGAATCTTCCGACTCGGTGGCCGCGTACTCTTGCGAGCGGTCGGCGGGTGAGGGGGCCTCCCGTGTGAGTCGACGGCGAGGGGGCTTCCTCCTCCATTGGGTCGGTGTCGCTAGACTCCCATTTGATCTCCATGGGCTCGCCCGACTCCGTGTCGGTGTAGATCTGGATGGGGTTACCCTCTCCGATCCCGGCTCGGATGGTGCTACGGAGCTCGGGGTGGGTCCCATGGACGCGGCAGCAGTGGTGTCCACCAGGTACGGTGCAGGCTCTGTGCTCAACATAAAAGCTTGCTCCATCATGGCTTGAAAGGTATCCAAGCATGCTGGAGTCATAAGGTAATAATGGTCGGGCACAGGGGCAGGAGGTGATGGCACAAGCTCGGCGGAAGTACCTGCAGCGTAGACAGGATGAGTGTGCTGCTCCTCCAGTGGTTGATTTCTTGCTTGCTCTGCTGAGCTGCTCTTCCAGCTCTACGAGCTTCCCACGGGCCATGTAGCGGTCCGAGAGTTGCTCGTACTGGGCACCATTGGCCTGCAGCTGAGTCTGCAGCATGTTTATCTGGTCTCCACAGCCTTGGTGGCTGTTGACCAGATCATTGAGGCGTGACTGCTGATCGTTGATCTCGAGCAGGGCCTCCTCGTAACAGTCGTCTGCTGTCTCCGCCCAACGTGATAGACGCGTGACCATCGGGTTGTAGCAGCAGGGGGTAGCCTCCACAGTGCAGACTGGGTTGCCCTCTTCGCGATAAGGATGATGCACGAACTCTGTCATTGTGAGTTCGGCACGGTGTTCCGCATTAAGGCGAAGGAAGGCCTCGCGAGCCGCATCCCGAATAGCCTTTCGCTAGGTCCCGGTGGTAGCGAGTGTGGAAACAGTAGGATGTCTCACTCCCCATGCGGGCTTCTATGGATACAGCTGCCTCCCAGGCTGGATACACTTCGGAGCCATGCCTTTTGGTGTGATAGGTGGGTGGTTCCGGGTACCTCAAACACCATAGTAGGGACTGAAGTTGTACCACGAACCCCTCGTCTCGCGGGATAGTGACTTCCCAGGTTCCGTCGTGGTTTGACATCTGCTTTTATAGGCAACTTAGGGTTAGCGGGAAAGAGCTATTATAATCATTTGGTAAAAAGGAAATACAGATGTAGAAAAGGTATATTTGCATTTTCGGAAATAATAGTTTAAAACCGATCCTATGTAGGGATATTTCCCTTTAGCCAACTGGTTAGAGGTAGGGCGCCATTTGGTCTTAGCCTACGGTCGCATGGCTCGATACCAGCTCTGTGGACCCCGTTTTTGAGACGGGAATCTTTCGTGTTCATAGTACCATTTCCCTGGATCGAGTAGTTGGTACCCACGAATACAGTACTGGATAATCAAGTGCGCATGCACGAATAGTCTTACAATACCATTATTACATTAATAGGCCCGAAGGCATTGTTCATCCCACGACCTTATGGTCCGAATACAATATAAAAACAGAATTTAGATAAGGCGGCGGAAAGAGGCGGCGCTCGTCAATTGCCACGAGCAACGGCCGGGGCTAAGGTCTAGTATGCGCCGTCGGTTCCTTCGCCCTCCGGGTAATACGCGTAGGGGTCTTCTGGCTCTTCATTTCCATCAGCTGGAGGTTTGTGCGTATAGCAAGGGTGAGTACCAACCGTACTCAGCAAGCCAACACAGAATTGATGCATATGATAGGGTTATTCAAAGAACATGGCTAGGGTTATTTTTGCGTAAAGCCAATTTTCACAATTCTTTTCACAAGCCTATCGGCTAGCCAAATCAAGTTTTAATTTCACAGTTCATTAACCCGGCGACGGTTCGTCTACCATCCATCGTGATTCCAAGGATGGCTTCCCGCCTCCGGTTCGTCATGATTTTCGGGAGTCCACCCCTTCTCGCATTCTCGAGAAGTTGATCCACCAAATGAAACCATCATGCATACCCATCCCAGCAGTTTTAAGTTTAAAATCTAGCCAAGCGAAAGTCTTGTCACGATGCTCAATATCCGCGAGCACGGCTATTCGAATAGATTGATTCACTCACACTGCGGTGGATGTACACTTTACCCGTACTCGCGACAGCCCAACAAATGAGCCTACGCCTCAA
Source organism: Oryza australiensis (assembly GCA_019925245.2). Taxonomy (NCBI): domain Eukaryota; kingdom Viridiplantae; phylum Streptophyta; class Magnoliopsida; order Poales; family Poaceae; genus Oryza; species Oryza australiensis. The sequence continues at coordinate 1,083,031 of JAIFGZ020000265.1, read as the reverse complement.
CACATGAGACGGTCACGGCAAAGCCTTTCGATAACCTCGCTTTGGCAGTACCCGCTCCATGAACTTAAGCCCTCATGCACTCTAGCCGTCCTTTTCTAGCAGTGAGAGGAGTTCTGGCGCACCCGGGGTAAGGGAAGACTTTCCAAATCTTTAAGTTTAATTAACATCAGTTTAATCCCACCATTCATAACAAAGGCCGCAGCCTCATTCTCATCCCATAACCACATCATAGAGAACCATCTATGCAAGGATACTGCCTCCGCTCGGCTATCTAGTCAGCTAGGTCTATACCCATTCGAGAAGTACGGTTGTACTGGCTCGTTTCCCGGCTATCTCATGGCTCGGTCCTTAATTGACCAGGGTCGGCACTTGCCTTTTCCGGAATCCACCCAAATCATCCGGCCGCCCAGTCTAAAACATTTGTATAGTACTTTCGATTTTCATCAAACTTAGCTCATCATTTTCATGGCCGTGTGGCGCTCATGTCTCCACATGCCGAATCTCAACTACCTTCCCTAAGGTAGTTGCCCAAGCACAAAGCTTTTTCATAAAGTCATGAGTATGCACAATCTAAGTGTAGCGTGGCTAAGCAGTTTACCGAAGTTATGCTTCGGTTGTTTGTATCACATCGCGAGTTACAATGAGTAATTCTAAAGGTAATCAATAGCAAGGAATGGCATAACAAGTATAGGTACTCTGTAAAGCATGCATGTTTAGAGTTTAAAATAACATCATTTCGCAACTGGGTTCGATATGTTCAAAGGGTGTGAAGACTTGCCTTGCTCGCACACTTGAGGGGTGGGGTCTTCGCGGGGTCGTTGCCGGTTTCTTCAGCGCTACCCGTACGTGCGAAAGATTAATTGAATTCAGTTAGAATTCAACAAAATACTGAGAGATCGAAAAGAACCATAAAAGCCACGAAAACAACTCCAAAAGTTTTGCCGAAGATTCTACTCGAGTTAGAACAAGGGTTGCGAGGAAAATCCGGGTTTTGGAATCGAGTTGATGACCTAGGGTTTTCGCAAGTCGGCGATCGCAATAAATTTGGAAATTACGTTTGAAAATATCAGTGAAGAAAATTCGTGCCCGAATTTTGAGGGTTTGAGTACAAAAGCGAAACCTATTTCGATGGCGGGAAAGAATTAAACGGAATCCGGATTTAAAAACGATGCGAAATGAAATTCAAAACGTCCGATTCCGATTTTTCAAACTTTGCACCGAGAAAATATGCGAGAAAATAATTTATTTTTGCCCAAAATTTTACTCAAGTCATCCCAAAATATTTTCCAAATTTTCCAAAATTTTTCCCAAATTTTTCCCTATTTTTCTTTTTTTCTTTTTTTTTTTTTTTTTCTCAGACTATTCATCGCTCGCAAGGTGTTCGGCCAGGGCTTCAAACAGGCGGCGGCGGAGGAACAAGGGCGGCGCAAGGGGGCTTACCGGCGACGGTGGCTCGGGGAGGAGCAAGGGGAGGGCACGGGGATGGACTTGCGCACGGCGGCGACGGCTAACGCGGCGGCGGCGCGCCGGGAGAGGGAAAGGGCGGTGGCGGTGCGGCGAATCGGCGGGCGCCGCCTTTATAGGCGCGGCCAAGGGGGCTCGGTGCGGGCGCGGGGTGGAAGGAGGGGGTCCGGCTCGGCGCGCGCGGCGGTGACACGCGGCGGTGCACGGGGAGGGCCGGGTCGGCGGGCGCAACGCGGCGGCCAAAACGCACGGCGCGGGCGGGGTCCGGCGCGGCGTGCGCGCGGCGTAGGGGCTGGGGCGCGGCTGGTACGGTCGGGCGCAACGCGGGCGGGCGCGGGCGCGCGCGGCGCGCGGGTCCGCGCGGCCGAGCGCTTGCGCGGCGCGTGGCGCTCGCGGGCGCGCGTGCCGCGCGGCGCGTGGCGCGCGGGTAGGGGCCGGGCGCGGTTGGGCGCGGCGCGCGGCGCGCGTGGCGCGCGCGTGCGCGGGCGCTGCTGGTCGGCGACGCGCGCGCGCGCGCGGCGGGCCGTACGGCGTCGAGCACCTCTAGCGCAATGAACGGTGCATTTTCTCTTTTTCCCGATTTTAAATTCCTATTTTCCATTTCCATTTTCTCTCTTCTAAAAATTCCAAAATAAATTCCCTCATTCAAAATAATTTTTCACATAATATTTTCAACTTTTCTCCACGTTTATTTTCCCATAGTATTTTTCATATTTATTTATTTTAAAAATCCCTTTTTCTTTTCTTTCAAATTTCAAGATCCTTTCCCATATTTTTCCAAAACTTTCCCGGATTTCGAGTACGACTCCGGGAACTTTATTATTTATTTTGTGTCTTAATTTATCTTTTCCCAACCAAAAATTTTATTTTATATTACCCAAACGCGTTTTCACAAATCCGCACTTTCCTCGAATTCCTTTTTAAAACCACGATGCGGCTTTCGCACCACCGTTTTGACAACTCCGAAACCTCCAAATACACCGAAAAGGGAATTGACCATGACTAAATTTATGCAACGAGTGGCAAATAAGAAGCAACAAACCCGAGAAGAAGCAATAAGCCAAGGTTTTGAAAGTTCCGATTTTTACGTTCCGATTACGGTTCTCCAATTTTCGGGATGTTACAAGCATGGACGAACTCAAGGCGTCCTCCTCCAGTTGGATCAAAGGACAAACAGAAGGCGGAGGAGCCAATTCAAGAATAAAATGATTCGGGCTTGCATACTTTGCAAGACCGAATTGATTCGGCCGTCCACCATGCGCTGGTCAACCAGAGTGGCATTCTTGTCAACACCAATATGATTGCCACTGTGGTCGACGCCAAGATAGCCGATCAACTACAGCGGGGACCGACTTACTTTACAGACGGTCAGTTTCCTGGTTATAGGACGTTGGCCACCCAGAATCGGCCGATTCCACCACCAGCACAACCAGGGCCGCCAGGAGGGGTCCTCAACCAGCTAAATCCGTCCGGATCGGCTGCGAGACCGGTAGTCACCATGCTGGACCGGCAACGACCACTTCCCCAGGACCAGATCGCCAACATGTTCGACGACAATCGGCAATTAGAGCCGACTGCCCAGATTGGCCTGGACAGACAGTATAACGCCGGTGGCCGACAGCTGTTCTCGGGCCCACCAACGCCACCACCGGCAAATCGGCCGCCTCCCGCTGGCCATCTGCTCCAGTACTAGTATCAAGGGGGCCATCAAGATCATCACTACAGGCCCCAGACACCGCCACCGCTGTATCGGCAAGCACTCGCACCATATGATCAATATGAGCAGATATAGCAGGACAACCGAACATGCGCCGATTTGATTGCAGACGTCATGCACGATCAATTCGGCATCAAGCCGAAGGACTCGGGAAATATGTATCGGTACCCTTATCCGGAGCATTTCGAGCGAATTCCATTGCCCAACCGATGCAAAATCCTAGACTTTTCGAAATTCTCAGGGCAAGACAACGTGTCAACCTACGAGCATGTCAGCCGATTCTTGGCGCAGTGCGGCCAAGCATCGGCTACACATGCCTTGAGAGTTCGACTGTTCCCCTTGTCCCTTTCGGGATCGAATTTCACCTGGTTCTCTTCATTGCCTTACAACTCAATTCAGAGCTGGGCCGATCTCGAAAAACAATTTCATAGCTACTTCTACACCGGCAACCATGAATTGAAGTTGTCGGACCTCACCGATCTCGGCGAAGCACAACGAGTCGGTTCAAGACTACATTCAACGCTTCGAGAGATGAGGAACCGATGCTATAGCCTGGTGTTGTCGGACGCCCAGCTAGCCAATTTGGCCTTCCATGGCCTGATCGCGCCGATCCGCGAGCGCTTCTCCGCTCAAGACTTCGATAGCCTGGCGCATCTGGCGCAGAAGGTGACGACCCATGAGCAAAGGTTTCAAGACACCAGGAAGGCCGTCAAAAACATAACTCAATTCATCATTGAATCAGACTCCGATTCCAGCGACGATGACGCAGAGGTGGCGGCAACCGAATGGGCCAAGAATAAAAAGGTCATCGTCTGTCAATGGCTGCTGAAGACGGCCAAAGAGGAGAAATATGATTTCGACATCACCAAGGCCGATAGGATCTTCGATCTATTACTCAAAGAGAAGCAGATCCAGCTTCCCGAAAACCATGTGATCCCATCGACTGATGAACTAAAGAAGAAGAAGTACTACAAGTAGCACAACTCTACATCCCATGCCACTAACAACTGTAAAGTCTTCAGGCAGCAGATCCAGTCGGCAATAGAAGCCGGGAAACTCAAGTTTGCCGATTCTACTCGGCCGATGAAGGTAGACGGCAACCCCTTCCCAGTCAATATGGTTCAAGCCGGCCCCAAGAAAGCCGATCGACAGTGCAGAATGACGTACAGCTTAGTCGAAACATTAGAAGGGGTCAAGTGTAACATCCGAAAATCAAAGGAACTGAAATCGGAACGTAAAAATCGGAACTTTCAAAAACCTTTGCTCGTTGCTTTTTCCTCGGGTTTGTTGCTTCTTATTTGCCAGCTCGTGCATAAATTTAGTCGTGATCAATTCCCTTTCGGTGTTTGTGGATAATTTGGAGTTTGTCGGAATGAAAAATGCGAAAGTCCGTATTAGGGTTTTTTTAAAAGAAATCGAAGAAGTGTGGATTTATGAAAATACGATTTGGGAGAAATAGAATAGTAATTGTGGTTGGGGAAAGATAAATTAGGACACAAAATAAATAATAAAATATTTGGGAGTCGTACTCGGAATCTAGGAAATTTTTGAAAATAAAATAGGGAATTATGAAATTAGGAAAAGGGATTTAAATAAATAAATATGAAAAATATTGTGGGAAAATAAAAGTGGAGAAAAAGTTGAAAATATTATATTATAAATTATTTTTGAAATATAGAAATTTATTTTGGAATTTTTAGAAGAGAGGAAAATAGAAATAGGAAATTAAAATTTGAAAATCGGGAAAAATATGAAATTCACTTGTTCATATTGCGCCAGTGTTCGACGCCGTCGCGCCCGCCCACCCGCGGACACGCGCGCGCCACGCTCGGCCGCGCCGGCCCGCCTCGCACCGCGCGCACGCGCCACCGCCCCGCGCCGGCCCGCCGCGCCGCGCGCGCACACCACGCGCGCGCGCTCGCCCGCCGGACTCCGCCGCGCCTTGCGCCCGCTCGCCGCGCCCGTACCGGCCCGCCCGCACCTCGCGCCCTCGCTGCCACGCGCTCGCTGTGCCGGACCCCCAACACGCCGCGCGCGCGCGCCGCGCCGGACCCCGCCGCGCCGCGCTCGCTCCGCCGCCGCGTCGCGCCCGCCCGTACCGGCCGTTCCGCGCCTCGCCGCGTGTCGCCACCCGCGCGCCACGCCGGTCCCTCCCTTCTCCACCCCGCGCCGCGCCGCGCCTCCCGGCCGCGCCTATAAAAGGCGGCGACCCCGCCTTTGCCGCACCGTCGCCGCCCTCTCTCTCCGTTTCCCGGCGCCAACGCCGTCGCCGCCGTCCGCCAAGCCCCCATGCCCCAGCACATCTCCCCGAGGTCCGTCGTCGCCGGTAAGCCCTGTTGCCGCCCTTTTCCCCCATGCGCTAGCGCCGGCCGCCGCCTCTGTTTTGCCTGGACTCGGTCGAACGGATGGCGGGCAATGAACAGATGCGCGGGGAAAAAGAAAAAAAGAAAAATTGGGAAAAATTTTGGAAAATTTGGAAAAGTATTTTGTGAGGACTTGAGTAAAATTTTGGGCAAAAATAAATTATTTTCTTGCATGATTTCTCGGTGAAAAATTTGGAAATCAAATCCGGACTTTTCCAAAATTCTGTTTTGCGTCGTTTTTGAATCCGAATTTCGTTTAGACCTTTCTCGCCATTTTAATATGTTCCTATTTTGTGCTCGGACCTTCAAAACCTCTAGCACCAATCCCTCCGCGGATATTTTCAAATCCGTTTTCTTGAGCAAATCGCGATCGTCGCTTTGCGAAAACCCTAAGTCGTCGACCCGATGACGAAACTTGGAGTTTCCCGGGGCGATCGTAGTACAAACTTAAGTAGGAAGTTGGGCTTAGCGCTTGGAATCGTTTCTGAGACTTTTTCGAATCTTTTCGACCTTTTGGTGTTATATGAGATTCTAATTGGAATCGATTGATTTTTCGCACGTACCGGTAGCACTTTGAAGAGACCGGCATCGACCCCGTTGAAGACACCACCCCACAAGCGTGCGAGCAAGGCAAGTCATCACACTCTTTGAACATATTGATCCTACTTTGTGAAATGATGTTGATTTCAAATTACAAATTGCATGCTATACACAAATGAGTACCTATGCTTGATATACCCTGCTTTGATGTTGATCACCATTAGAATTATTCTTTGTAACCTTCGATGTGATATGACCGGAGGCTAACTTCGGTAAAAATGCTTAGCCCTGCTTATACTAGATCCCTGCATACTCATGATTTTACAAGAAAGCTTCGTGCTCGGGCAACTACCTTAGGGAAGGTAGTTGAAATGCGGCCTGTGGAGACATGAGCACCACATGGCCATGAGAATGATGAACTAAGTTTGACGAAAATTGAAAATGCTATACAAATGTTTTAGACTGGGGCGGCCGGATGATTTGGGTGGATTTCGGAAAAGGCAAGTGCCGATCCCTGGTCAATTAAGGACCGAGCCATGAGATAGCCGGGAAACGAGCCAGTACAACCGTACTTCTCGAATGGGTATAGACCTAGCTGACTAGATAGCCGAGCGGAGGCAGTATCCTTGCATAGATGGTTCTCTATGATGTGGTTTATGTGATGAGGATGAGGCTGCGGCCTTTGCTGTGAATGGTGGAATTAAACCGATATGAACTGAACTTAAATATTGAGGAAGTTTTCCCTTACCCCGGGTGCGCCAGAACTCCTCTCACTGCTAGAAAATGACGGCTAGAGTGCATGAGGGCTTAAGTTCATGGAGCGGGTACTGCCAAAGTGAGGTTATCAAAAGGCTTTGCCGTGACCGTCTCATGTGTTGGGACGTAGGCTCATTCGTTGGGCTGTCGCGGAGTACGGGTAAAGTGTACATCCACTGCAGTGTGAATGAATCAATCTATTCGAATAGCCGTGCTCGCGGATATCGAGCATCGTGACAAGACTTTCGCTTGGCTAGACTTTAAACTTAAAGCTGCTGGGATGGGTTTTGCATGATGATTTCATTCGCTGGTGGATCAACTTCTCGAGATGCGAGAAGGGGTAGATTCCCCAGAAAACCATGTTGAATCGGAGGCGGGATGCCATCCTTGGAATCACGATGGATGGTAGACAGAACCGTCGCCGAATTAATAAACTATGGAACTAAAACTTGACTTGGCTAGTTGTTAGGCTTGTGAAAAGATTTGTGAAAATTGGCTTTATGCAAAAGAGCTCCAGCCATCCCTTGAATGACCCTATCATATGCATCAATTCCGTGTTGGCTTGCGAGTACGGTTGGTACTCACCCTTGCTATACGCACAAACCTTCGATGATGGGAATGAAGAGTCGGAGGATCCTTACGCTTACTACCGGGAGGGTGAAGGAACGATGGCACTTACTAGGTCTTAGCTCCGGTCGTTGCACATGTGGCAACCGACATGCCGCGCCTCTATTCCGCCGCCGTATCTAATTTCGCTTTTGTGTTGTCTTCGGACCATGAGGTCCTGTGTGTTGAACATTGCCTTCGGGCCTATGGTTGTAATAACTTCATTGTAAGACTATTCGTGCATGCGCACTTGATTATTCAGTACTGTATTCGTGGGTACCAACTACTCGATCCAGGGAAATGGTACTAAGAACACGAAAGATTCCCGTCGAAAGATTCCAGGGAAATGGTCATTAATGGTGTATCTCGTCGAATTTAGTGCTTCCATCTCTATGATACTCAAAATTCGATGATTTATGTTGCACTAGTTATCATATATCACATATAATCTAGAACAATGTTTAGATCTGTCTTGACATCGGCTTGTTGTTGTCAATAATCATCAGCCGATAGAGCCAGATCTAAGGGTTGGCCTAGATTATATGCGATATCCACCGTCTCGAGATATTTACATCAGCTATAATAGATTTGATTGTTCTTTTTATACTTAATGTTGCATCAATCTGATCTATTAAGTCGTTTTTAGAGTTTTATGATCTATTTGGCTAAATATATATGTTTAGAGACAGTGTCGGGGTTTCAACCGGTCTTATCTGTTTTAATATCCTTTTGGTATATTTATTATCAGGTTTATTAAAACCACCTCTTATATTAAGATCTTGCTCTAGTTAAATGCCCTAAGCCAGAATCAGCCTGTTAGCCACAGCCGACAGCCGACTGATCTAGGTTTAGCGCATTTAGCTTAGATCAATATCTTTTCATAAGATGAGTCGGAGTATTAGCCGATTCACAGTTAGACTTACAGTATCGGCTAGGCTGTTAAAGCATATATTTATTATCCCATTGTATGTTTGGATTAAGTGTTTAATACTGTCTCGGCGCAGCTGATCTATTCTAGTCACTTAGTTTAAATGCACTTCGGGATAGCATATATATGTAAATTGACTCTTATAGCCGATCCAGTAGGATCTAACTTAACCCTTAACGCATATATTTTTATTTTTCTTGTTGGTTAACAGATCAAACCAACTGGCATACCTTGTACAGCACAGGTAGCCGAGAAGGAACTATACTGGAGCTAAGAAGATCTCCCAGGCCAACGCGTGAGAGAAATTTCTCATCAACAATATCGAGATAGAGGTTGCTGCCATAACAGCCGATGATTGGAGGTTTGAGGTCTACAATTATTTACAAAACCCTTCTCAATCGGCTTCCAGGAAATTGTGATACAAGGCTTTGAGATATGTCTTGCTTGATGAAGATTTACACTACAGGACGATTGATGGCATGCTGCTAAAGTGTCTCAGTGCCGATCAAGCCAAGGTGGCTATCGGAGAAGTGCATGAAGAAATATGCGGCACGCATCAATCGACTCACAAGATGAAGTGGTTGCTTTGTACAGCGCGGTATTTTTGGCCGACGATGCTAGAAAATTGTTTCAAGTACTGCAAGGGCTGCCAGGATTGTTAGAAGTTTGGAGCTATACAAAGAGCACCAGCATCGGCTATGAACCCAATCATATAGATTCGGTTAAGTGCAGAATTGTTTTATTTTCAAAGCCGAACTTAACAAGATAGGGGTTACCGGCCGTTTCTTCGTAGGCGGGCTTCGAGCTGATGGGCTGTTGGCTGGAGGGCTGATTGAATTATGGCTCGAATCGCTTGATTCAACCGCTGCCCCGACAGCTGCTGATATCTCCTCATCTGCAACCTCCTCATTAAGGAACTGGTCGACACTTGGATCCACAGACGGGAGGCTGTCAACTGGCGCGATCGGCTGCTTCTTCTTCTGCTTCTTTGCGGCTATAGTCGACGGTTTTGTGTTTGGAGCGACTCTTTTTTTCTAGCAAGTGGCTGGCGTGTTTGCCCATGCAGCAGCGACTTCAACTTTGGCGCCTCCCAGCTGATGGCCGATGGAGCTAACCCACACCCATTCGGCAAGACGCCTAAGCGGTATTCAATAGGGATGCCAGAGTTACTCACTGTCAGCCATTCTGTTTCTGTCACCTGCAAGGAAGGAAAAGTTTAAGTGTTGTCAGATTAAATCAGCCGATGATTCAAGAAGGAGAAATAACTTGTAATTCGGAACTCACCGAAGGGATTTCGTCGGGCAGGAGCAAGGTGATGTAGTGAGAGGACCGCTGGTGAAAGAAGTGATGTTTGATGTCGACCCACCACCGGTCATAGACTGTGCTTTTCTTGTAGGCTAGCACCATGTTGCCGATGCTGCCAAGAGGGGGGTCGGCTAAGTCCATCAATTTGCTCATAATTGGGGCCTGGTCCACTATCCCCCTAGTGTCGATCTTGTCGGCATAGTAGCAGCCGACGGGCAGTTGCCCAAGTCCAAATTGCCAGGCAGCCGACACTGGATAATAAAATTCATAAGATTTGGCCACTGATCGGCCCTAGTGGATTCCCGTCGGCAGGATGCAAGGGGTCAGAGCGGCTGCGAACAACTCCCGGCACTTGGGGTAGTCATCTGAGTTGATTTCTTCTGAGTTGAATTCACGGGCAGCTCAAAGAGTGGCCTATCCCTCTAGAAGTACCAGCGGCGGTTGTCCTTGGCGAATCCATCATACAGGGACATGAACCACTCGGCCAACAGTTCAGCCGATTGCTTGGACTCGGCATGCATAGCCGATGCTTCACCATAGCTGAGGCACCTCATGGTGGTTATCTCGTTTCCATCATCATCTTTGATCGGCTCCAATCGCGGGAAACGTGCTTCAGTCAGAGGCGGTTGACCGGATATTTTTTGGGTCATCAGCACTAACCAAATCTGAAGAAACCACCATGGACCACCGGTGTTGACAGAGGCATTGGCAGCTATCTTGGCGATGGCCTGATGGAGGGTTTGATACAAATAGCCGAGGAGATATTTGCCCAAGGGGATCTTTTTCCTGTCTACCAAAGCTTCGGCTACAACTTGCTAGTTGGTTGTCGGCCCACAGCTAGATCCGCAGAACAAAAATTTCTCCAGCCACATCATTAGGAAAGTGGCATGCTCTCTAGGACTAACTGGCCCATCCCTCATGTTCATGGCCACATAACCACTCCATCCTCCTATGGCCTTGGTCTTGAATTGGTGTTGGCTCTTTCTAGTCAGTTGTTCAGGGTTGGCCGATGAGAGGATATATAAGCCGATGGTCATCATTACGTCGGCCAAGGTGATTGTCATTGGACCTTGCTAGAATATGAAGGCATTTAAGGTGTCATTCCAGAAATAAGTGGCGGCCGACATCAACGGTTCATCCTTTTCCATATCGGCTACTGACAAGGCCAAGCATTTGGGCTATCCCTATTTCTTTCCAGTGGGTTTGCTTGGCCGATTGCATCCTTTTGTACCATTAGACCAGGACTTGTCTATTGAGGGCCAAGATTTGAAGGTGCCAGCCCAATGGTTCAGAGAAGGTTTCCTCATGTTGTAGGGCATCCTATCGGTTTCGGCTATTATCAACTCAGTTGGGTCCTTATTGCTGATAGGCCCTAGAAAGTATCTATTCTTCTGAACAAGGCTAGGGATTATTATCTGATGGGTGAGATGCTACACTTGGAAGGAAGAATAAGGTTCATAGTCAGAAATCCTAGAATGCAAATCTACGCATAAAAGCGGTAAAAAGAAGGTTTTTAACCGATTAGGGCTTACCTCAGGGAACTCAGCAGGCGCAGCGGTCGATGCGGCGGCGGAGGAGGCCATCGCTCGTGTGGGGATCGCCAAGGGAGAAGATCCCCGTCGTGGGTCTTGGAAGCGGGATGGGGCGCGAAGAACTTGAGAGTGTTTGTTGAGGTGGCTATCTGTTGGCGGCGTGACTCGTTTGGCGGCGGAGGGTGGTATACAAAGAGTTTTGTAACGGTCGAAACAGTCGAGCTAGGATTGCACCTGGAATTTGAATCGCCTAAAATCCGCAACATTTCATATCGCGGACTTGGGGGGTTGTGTTAACGACCAAATTTGGTAACCAAATCCCCGGGTTTGAAGCAAAGATTGGAGCGAAATCGGGAAAGATGCGTGATCTGTGAAGAGGCAGAAACAGAATCGGCTGAGTCTGAATCGGCAACGGAGCGAGTCGGCTAGGCACGAATCGGACTAGGACAGTGATAGCCGATTCCGATTCGAGAAGAAGATGGGACCGTTTTCGATGGAGAGCTTGAAGAGAAATGGTAGATTCGATTCCCAAATTGTGCGTTAAAGATATTGCCATCTATGGATAGAGTCCTGTAATGGCAATTGTATCTGTAAATTAGGGATTTATTTAGATATTCCTATTGTAATGTGGCATGGGACCATGTCCCGAGATATTGTCGTATTTTGAATAGTAGATTAGATAGAAACCGTGTCTTACATAGATAGTGTTATTCTTGGGTATAAATAAGATCCGAGACCTCTTGTAAAATATATATCAAACACACAATCAATACAATCTCGACACATCGCCTCGCATTTTCTTTTAGACGAGTTCTTGATCCGACTTCGGGCTGCATCGTTTCGATCCCTGATTAAGGTAAATGCTTGTCATTAGTGGTTTATTTCGTTGGATCTAGTGCTTCCATCATCATGATACTCTAGGTTTGATGCTTTAGACTGTGTAAGTTATCATATACGGCATATAATCTAGAACAATGTCTAGATCTATCTTGCCATCGGCTTGTTCTTCTCAGGAAGCAGCAGCCGATAGAGCTAGATCTATTTGTTGGACTAGGTTATATGTTGTATCCACCGTCTTGAGGGGTTTACATCGGTCTATATAGATCTAATTCTATCTTTTTATACTTAATGTTGTATCACCTATGATCTGTTAAGTCGCTTTTAGAAGTATTATGATCTATTTGGTTAGATGTAAATTTGTAGAGACAGTGCCGGGGTTTCACCCGGCCTTACCTGTTTTAATATTTCTTTTAGTATTATTTGTTATTAGATTTATTAGAGTTGCCTCTTATATTAAGATCTTAATCTGGTTAAATGCTTTAAGCTGGTATCAATTTGTCAGCATTAGCCGACTGCCAATTGATCTAGGTTTAACTCATTTAGGTTAGATTAATATATTTTCATAAGAAGTATCAGAGTACTAGCTGATCTACAGTTAGGTCGACAGCCTCGGCTAGGCTATGAATGCATATATTTATTATCCTAGTGTATATTTAGATTGAGTGATTTATATTGTCTCGGCATAGCCGATCTATCCCAATCACATAGTTAAAATATGCTTTGGGATAGCAAATATATGTAAATTTGTTTCCTTAGCTGATCCGGTAGGATCTAACCCTAACCTTAACGCATATCTATTTGTTTCTTGTTGGTTGACAGATCAAACCAACTGGCACGCCTGTTTACGTCAGACAGCCGAGAAAAGGACCTACACTAGAGTTAAGCAGATCTTCCAGGCCAGCGCGTGAGAGAATTTTCTCATCAACAACTACGTGCAAAAGAACAAGTCTCCATTCGAAGACTATGGTGGTATTACGCCCGTCGAATGGGATAGGTTCGTGGCGAAGATGACAAGCCCTGAAGCCTTAGCACGGAGGAAGAAGATGTCCGACCTCGCGAAAAAGAACAAGTACCCACACCGATTGGGCTCTAGCGGCTACGATGGCCATGTAGTGGTGAGCAACCGAAGAAAAGTTTGCCGCCCAAGGAATGCCCCTCCTTGTAAATGCACTAAAGGAACGAAGCAAAAACTGGGTTTGGGCAAGGAGCACGGGCCAGGTCACCGACAAGGGAGAGATCCTTTTCGAGGATCTAGATATCGAGCATGTGACCACCAGTCTAAAGGACATTGCGAAAAAAGAGAAGACTGGGAAATTTATTGCCAAGAGGAAACACAATCAGTTGACAGCTGCATTGTGCAACCCCGAACATTCTGGATGAGTAAGGGGTGTATCGTCAAGGACAAGTTGGAAAAAAGGGTTTCCTGAGGAAACTGCAAGTTACAAGAAAAGGGACATGTACAAACACAAACTTGAAGAGAAGATAGCAAAACAAGTTGAACAACATTTGTACTCTCTTGTTGCACAGAATAGCCAAGCCTTCCCTAACTTGTTTCAGCAATCCGAAGAACCCACAGTACAGATGCCTAGCAACGTCGGGTCAGTTGACACCGCACCTTATCCAGTAGATACCATAACTGGCCCGACGCTGTGCAGCCTCCTCGTGCCGATAGGAAGGGCCAGGAAGAGAAAGGAGGTGGGTACAGGACTTTCTATACCAAGGCGACAATTTCAGAACACGCCAATCCCTGAGGAATATGCAAGGGTGTAGGTGGCCAAGGTGCATATAGAGCATAACAACTTAGAGCTAGATATTCCAGCACCTGAAGAGATAGAATTGCTTGGGGATGCGGTGAATCAGTTCATTCTATGGCATCGACAAGATATCCTGCTGGTCGGTCCACCTTCAGCATCCCCAATCGAGCCGGTTCCTCAGATTGCTGCTGCGCCTGTACCGCCTTCTCCACCAGGGCCAGATTTGCCACCTAATCGGCCTCCTTCCCCACCTCGCTCCCCCCAAGGATAAAGGTCCTGATTCGCCAAAGCTGTCAGCCCCTGAAGTCGTCGCAGAACAACCTCCAACGGATGTCCAAGATATTCACCAATCTCCTCCGACACCACAGTCAGCATTGGCGGTACCTCAAAGGCCTCTTCTGAAAACAACAAGTCTTCCAAGTCCGAGCAAGCTTGAACCTCGTCGGCTTATCCCAAAGATGGTTAGATCAACCTATGATAAGGAAGTAATGGCCATAGACGAGCAGAACTTAGTGTTCCAGGCTTTCAGGGGGAGATCGTCAGCTGACAAGAAGCAGGATCAAACGCCAAAGTTGTCGGAGTCACAATAATCAGTGAAAAACGAAGCAGAGGACCTGCAAAATTAGACTTCGGATGAAGTGCCAACAAAGTACAAGTACGGCAATGAAGGGTTACGCGGAGGCTATGCTAGCCGAAAACAAAAACTTTTCTACCGCGCAAACCAGGAACACTTGAAAGTAAGAGCCGATAGATCGTTACCGATTGGAGTAGAGTGCGGCGGACTAGCCAATCGGGGCTATCCGATCTGGAACAGTGCTGGCCGATCACAGCCGATTTGCCGACAGCCGATTCTCGGGGACAGCCGATTTGCCAATCAGCCGATTCACCGATGCCGCAGCCGATCCACCGCGTTCTCGCGCCTCCCTCCTATGCGCTCGACCTCAGCCGATTCCACCAAATTCGATCGATCTGCCGCAGTTGCCTCGCTCCGATTGCAGCCGATTTGTAGCCGATCAACAGCGCCGTAACGTAGCAGCGCCTCTACCGGTATCCACATGTCCGGGAAGAGAACGCCGAACACCCGTGTGCTAGCACGCGATGCAAGGCTAGGGTTTTGGCTTGAAGGTGGGGAGGGTTTCCGTGGAGATTGATCTCGCCGACTTGTTGCACCAAATCAGATTGATTCGGTTCAATTGCGATACCGCAGCTCTCCACCTCTCACCCCCTTAATATAGAGTTGTCGGTTGGGCATAGAGGCCCATCAGGACTGTATTTTGAATCGGATCCTATCCGAATCTCATAGAGTTGGTTGGCCGGACTTCGTAAGCCCATAGGACTCTATCCGATCGGATCCCTATCCGATCGAGCCGTATCCGAGTCCAACTCGAATGTCTGTTCTTATCCCCTTAAGCGTGCGACCCTGTAGGTTCAGGTATACTCGGTTTCGGCTATAGTCCAACTCAGCCGACCGTCGGCTCGAGTCCAACTCAGTCGACCTGTCAACAGCGGCGCCTAGGAGCACATATTGACACCATTGCATACAAGAATATAATATTGACTCTGAACCTGTAATGTGTACACAAATCTCTTTTCCTCATGATACCAATTAAGCTATAGGCAAGATGTGTGTCATCCCTTCAATAGCTTAACCATTCACTCGAACCGTATTGGATTATATGTCTGTTGATTAACTACTCAATCAACTTAGCATGGCCATGCATTTCCATAATCCATTATCTCGAGGGGCCCAAAGATATCTCTCCAAAGGAGGGACAAATTTCATATTGATCACTCACATCCCACTCCATGTTTCATAGCAAACCCGAAAACTACTTGTATAACTACCCAGTTACGGAATAGCGTTTGGTAGTCCCAAAGTAGACTACTACACATGTTGGAATCCATGATGATCTCAGGTCTAAGGACTTTGCATCAACACTACTTGAGACCAACTAATGGCACATTAATTCCTGTAGTGTCTTATGGTGGGTCTATCCAACAATGTGTTCTCTAATACATGTGTCCATGTTTATTGATTTGGTATCTTCATACCCATGATCTATGAGACATGATCATCAATCAATAAACATGCCGATCTTAGAGTCATATTTGTTTCAATAATATGACATGTGATCAGGGATCATTTAGAAATAGATTCATGCATAAAGAGTATCATAAATAAGTCATGTACTTATTGATCAATACAAGATGTCTATTTCATGGAGCTGAATAACACTTTATTTGACCATGATATCCAACATCTCCATGTTGCCTCTAGGGCATATCACTAACAGGCAAGCCGTTCCTGTCGTAGCACGTCATGGAAGACATGCCATGGGAAATAAGGCTAATGCATGACTTGTACCTAAAGGCGTCCAGAATGAGGCTCAGCATGATTACCGTGAAGGTCCCGGATAACGCTTTCACCAGTGGCCCAAATGGGATACTGGTCATCGATTTCAATGACCTTCACGCTTTATTGAAGATGGAAAAAATGGATATAAATCTCGTTGTTGCGTTTTGCCTGTAAGTATCAATCGCAGTTAATGTCATTAATGAATTCATTTGCAAACTAACTTCAGAATAATTACCCGCTGCATTCCTTAGGATGCAATTCCAAGACGCGTCAAAGACCAACTATCCAGTTGGATACATTAACCCAACAAGGATATGCTGGACGGAACACGAGGTTCATATTCATGCAGATTCCGATGCCCTCAAAGGCAAAACGAAGTCCCAAAGAGACGCGACCATCAAAGCAATGCACAAGGAGAAGATGACAGCGGTAGCATTCTACTTGGTCCACGCTATGCTGGAGCACAAAGACAAAAATGTCCTCATGGTCCGAACAACCAATATTTTACTACGATATCACCTATAATTAACATATCTCTTTTATTGCAGTGATCATTACATACTTTTTCTGGTATATCCGCGGGACCACGTGGTCGTAATGCTTGATCCGACACACTACAAGGAGGAATCATTCAAAGAGTTCCTCGTCTTGTTAAATTTGTAAGTACTATCATGCACCATTTAATAAGTTGTGTCTGTTGTTACTCTCAAATAAACAATTGACTGAAGCAATTACTTTGTCTACATAGAAGACACGCACATTATGTACGAAACGATGGACCGGTTAAGGATCCATAAAAGATGAAGCTTCTGGTCAAGACACAATGGCCGGTAATTATATGTCCGTTATATGTCAACATTTTATGTTGTGTTTAATTTCAACTATTGACATACGTATACAATTTTATTCAATACAGTGTTATAAGCAACCACCAGGCACTAGCCTATGCGGCAACTCCGTGTGCGAGATGCTAAGAATCTACGGGAGATACACTACAAAGTTTGAACAAGTAAGTTCAGAGAAAATATCTTTCTACATATTAAGATCGATCTTGTATAATTTTCCTAATCGTATCTATGTGTATTCTTTCTTAAACAGATCGAGTCTGTTCCAGTTGTAGCGAACTGGTTCGACAATCGAACAATGCTCAACTTGGTTATAGATATTTATCGCTTCATCCGCCGTGATGTCTGCAACCATTTGGGCGATTTCTACAATCCGGAGAGCGAGCTTACGACGAACGATAAATTTAAAAGACTTAGGGAGTGGGAAAAAGACCATATGTAAATTGCGAAACTACTGTAATTTGCGAGACGAAACTTGATATGTATATAAACATGCATGATGTGTACATTTATATCTTTTATGAGAAAATAATATAATTAAATATCCTTTTTTCTCGTGCGAAAAATATATATACGCGTGCATCTGATCAATCGACCGATAATATTACTGAGAGAGAGAGGAGAGGAGAGAGAGAGGACAAAGAGAAGAGGGAGAGGGTGAGAGAGGACACTAGCTAGAGAGAGCTTTGCACATGAAATAAAGCGCACGGGAGACAATCTTCCCGTACGATCGACTTTACAGACCGCACGGAAAGATCGATTATCCCGTGCGGTCGAGTAAAGTGAACCACACGGGATAATCGATCTTTTCATGTGGGCCGCTTAAGCCGACCGCACGGGATAATCTATCTTTCTGTACGGTTGGGCCGTCCGCACGTGAAAATGGTCTTTTCTCAGACCTTCTTGCGCGTGCGGGCAGACCTTCAGTATGGGAAGATGTCTTTTAGCCCGTACGAAAAAATCGTTTATCCAGTAATAATAACATCATCTCGTTAAAATCTTATGAGAAGTGTGTGCGTAATATCATGGTCAGTAAGATTAAGACCTCGATAGAATCATACATCACGACCTTAGCACCATATCACCAATGCTTCTCGACAAACGGTTCAATTTCTACACGAATGGAACACATGGAATTGTATCATTCGGCCTTTGACTTATGACACTGCTACTTTTGACTCTCTGTCACGGCTGTTGAAAGTTCAATCCTTGTATAGCAGTATCTGTTATCCTGATTAGATTTATTTGAGGGTTTTAAATCTTTAGCTATATTTGTCGCTCTCTTCGAGTATAGCTGTTTGAGAAGGATTTTATTTTTTTCTAATTTAGGATTTTAGCTCTTTGCTATCAATTTAATTGTTATTGCTTCATTTAGTCCACTACAGCTGCTGTTATAGCTGTTGTTACTGTTTGAGAAAGCTAATCGTTAAATGTTTTACACTACTATAGAAAGCCACACTAGTTCCGGTTCGTAACTCTCAGTAGAAACCAAGACTACGAATCCAAAACTAAAAATGGACGATCTCTAGTCTCGGTTAAATAACCGAGACTAAAGATGCATCTTTAGTCCCGGTTGAAGCCACCAACTAGGACTAAAGATAAAAACGTGCCGCCGTCTTTCTTTGTTTTTTTTTGTTTTTTCTGCTTGCATATTATTTTTTCCGTAATACAACAATAAAATCATAAAGAAATTTCACAGAACAAGAATATATATCACACAAATTTCATAGAACAAGAATATATATCACACAACAATTTCACAGATCAACAAAAATATATCTCACTAAAACAAGAATATGTTTCACAGATCAAGGAGAATACATCATACTACATCAAAATCATCAAACAAATTTACAAAATCATCTCAAACATGAATACATCATAAATCCACAAATCATAGATCCACAAATCGGGAAAAAATCAAAGAAAGGAGACGGGGATGGGACGCCGATCCGCCGCCGCCGGCCGCCAGTCGCCGCCACCGCACCGCCCCCGCCGCCCGCCTCGCCGCCCACCGCCCCGCCCCGTCGCCACCCGCACCGCCTCACCCCGCCGCCCGAACGCGCAGCCCGCGGCCGTCGTCGGCCTCCGCTCGCCGCGGCCGCCACCGCCCCGCTAGCCCGCGGCCGTCGCTGGCCGTCACTCGCCCGCCGGCCGCCTGCTCCCGCCGGCCGCCTGCTCCTCAGCTCCCGTCGGCCGCAGGAGGGAGAGGGAGATCTGAGGGGAGAAAGAAGAGAGGAGAGGAAGATGTGAGGAGATCGAGTGGAGAGGAACATGTGAGGACTGCTCAGATTTGAGGGGAGGAAGAAGAATTAATAGAGGGGAGAAGAAGATCTGTGCAAGATTTTTTTGGAGGAAGCGGCGCGCATGACGAGGGGAAAGGGAGATCTGTGCAAAATTTTGTCCCGGTTCGTGTAAAAAACCGGGACTAAAGATATATTTTTAGTCCCGATTGATGTTAACCGGACTAAAGATCGCTGACGCTCTGACAGGATTTTAACCGGGACTAGAGGTGATCTTTAGTCCCGGTTCCTAACACGAATCGGGACTAGTGTTCTTAGATATTCGTAGACTTTTTAAATCGAGAGTAGATATCATCTTTAGTCCCGGGTGTAACTTAAACCGAGACTGTTGTGATTTTTGTCACTTCAACCAAAGATGGTTTCTCCAGTAATGTTCCTCTGCTATTTAAAACACTTATTTGAACGGTATACTTCCGTTTGTATATATGCATCTGATTCATCGAATTAAGACGTGTCTACCTTGGATCGATCAATGGTGCTGGCAACCTGGCAAAGAAGGCGCTGTTGGATTTACCTATTATTAGAGGACGCCTAATTAACGTTTAATTAATCGTAAATGGTCCGGTCTAATCCAACGATCGAGATGTTTATAGTGTGTCGCTGCTGCACAAATGCAATTTTAACTTCGCTTTCGTAAGCTGTTGATATAAATTTACTCACCATGGCTGCGCCATTCTCCGTAGAAGTGAGCGCGCGAACTAATTGAGCCACAGCCTAGCTATCCCTACCTTACTGCAGCTAGCTAGCATAGCATTGCCACGGACGCCAAGGCGGAGGCCGCTGGCGGCGGCTAGAAGAAGGCGGGCGCGTCGACGCCGCCGCTCCATCGTCACCGCGACTGGTGGAAGCGGCACCATTGAGTGGCGATGGTGTGGCGGCGAAAAAATGTGGATCAGTGCGGCGACACCGACGACGAGGAGTATGACGTACGTCGAGCACAGTGATGGAACTAGACGAGCCAGCAGAGGAGGATGACGTACGTCGAGCACAGTGATGGAACTAGACGAGCCAGCAGTAAAATTTTGGCATTTATAATTTTAATTTTTTAAAGATTTACAAAAATAATTTTCGAATTCAAAAATTTGCAAAACTAGTCCCTTCCGTCCTCGGGAGGCGGGATTCAACGCCCTCCCGGAGGCGTTTTATCGGCGTGGAGCGGCCGTTGGGTGCCGTCGCCCGCACGCGTGTAATTTTACATTTTACCCTTCCCGCCCTTACGAAGGGCGTTTTTCACTTGTTTCATCACTTCCTTTCATCTTTGTTCACTATTCACTGTTCATTCTTTTCCTTACAGGTGAAAAACGCCCTTTGTAAGGGCGGGAAGGGGCCAAAATGCAAAATTACACCCGCGCGGCAGACGACACCCAACGGTCGTCGCACGCGGATAAAACGCCCTCGAGAGACGTTTTGAATCCCGCCCTCTCGGAGGGCGGGAAGGGACTAGTTTTGCAAATTTTTGAATCCGAAATTATTTTTGTAAATCTTTAAAAATTAAAAATTATAAATGCTAAAAATTCAGCCAGAGTGGCCACGGCCTATATGCTGCAAAAAAAATTTAGATCCTTCCTCCGCAATGACGGCCCAACCCAACAATAAAAAAGAAATGTTTGGTTATTTATATTAAGAAAAAACTAACACATGTAAAATGATGTTTAAATAAAAAATAAATTTATTTTATTCTTTTTTAAAAAAATTATTTTTATATATTGTAAAAAACTATGATTAGTTGGGCTATTGTATGGCGCGTCGCACAACCTCATTCCGTATGGTATGCCAATTTTTAATTTAAAAACTCAAATTGAAAATCCGAACCGTTCAAATTGTTCTACATATTAATATCTCATTGTAAACTAAATTTTATATTTTTGAAAATTTTTACTATTTTATCGGATAGGTCAAAGATGCAATAAAATAGATACTCTAAAAATCATTGGATTAATGTATTTTTGACCTATCCGATAAAATAGTAGAAAATTTCAAAAAAATATAAAATTTGGTCTACAAGCGATATTAATATGTAGAACAATTTAAACGGTTCGGATTTTTAATTTGAGTTTTCAAATTAGAAATTTGGCCATGCCACACGGGATGAAGCTGTCGGCGCGTCACACAATATCCCAACTATATATATATATATATATATATATAGAGTCTAGCTACACTGGTTCTCTTTTTCATTTCGTTAGTTCCATCGCTGGTCGAGCAGTGGGCCGTAGAGAGGTTCTACCAGCGGCGAGGCTATCCGGGTGTCGAAGTGGGCTTGACACCTCCCAAGCCGTAACTAAAAAAAAACCCCTCCCTCTGTTCTTAATCACTTGATATTTTTAATGACAGCAATTACTAACTACCATGTCGTAATCAATCATAGTTGAATAATTAGAGCGACACAAGGAACAACGAGCCTACGAGGAAATAAATGAGTTTGTCAGCTGTTCTATTACTGCGTGCATTTGCATGTGAAAAATCTAGACAAGAAGAGGAGAAAAAGAAAGGAGCATATATATTGTTAGATCAGTTCCACAAGCTCACGAATCTATTGAGAAAAAAAAGGACAACTCAACTTCTTTTTAACGGAATGGACGACTCAATTTTTAAGGAAGTAGAGATAGTAACTCAATACCAGCCTACTACGATTATTACTTGATCTACTGGCAAAGATGCAAAGACTAACCGAGTGAAACATGTGACTGTAGTCTCGATTGCTCGTCTTGTGGGCTTCTTCGTGGCATACATGCATGAGATGTCTCACTTCTTCTCTTGATGGTGGATCTCTGTGGGAAAGCCAACGTTTGCCGAGTGCTTAAATGTTTGCCGAGAGCTTTATATCGGGCACTCGGTGAAATATAAATTTGCCGAGAGGGCTCTCGGCAAAAAAAAACTCTCGGTAAAAATGACCCTTTGCCGAGTGTTTGCACTCGGCGAACAAAAACACTCGATACACGGTGTTTTTGCCGAGTGCCAACGTGGGACACTCGGCAAAACACTAACCGCCGTCAACTTATACCGTTTGGTACCATCTTTGCCGAGTGCCCGGGCTAGGCTCTCGGCAAAAAAACCAACTTTGCCGAGTGCCGGGCGAGGCTCTCGGCAAAAGACAATCTTTGCCGAGTGCCGGGTAAAGGCTCTCGGCAAAAACCCACCTTTGCCGAGTGTCTTTACCGGCTCTCGGCAAACATGTCAAAATTTTTCCTCATCCATCCTCCAAACTTTTTCTATTATGTAAATACAACATGTAATCCCTAATTATCAAATTTGGTAATTTTTCAAATGGTTTTGCTATATTTCTTTGATTTATTGTATTTTCGTGAATTTTTTGCAAGTCTCAAATTAGAACTACAAGTGGTTAAAAAATAAAAAAAAGTTATTGCAAAAATTATATTCATGTTATTTAGACCCTTTTGAGTCAATATGTGGTAAATGAATTGAAATTAAGATGTTTTTCTTCATGCAACATGGTTAGGAACGTGTTGACCGAATGATTTCAAAATTGTAAAAATAGCAAACGAAGTCAGAAATTCATAAAATCTGTTAGGATGTCATGATATCATACGTTGAGGCTGGGGTAAAAAATTGAGGAGGTTTCGAATATTTTATCATGTACGACGCTCACAAAACCGAAGATTCTTCGGAGTAGATTATAAGTGTTGAGAAGGATTGGTTAGATCTGGAGAGAAAGTGATGGCCGAATTGTCGTTTGATTTTAAATCTTTTTTCTACGAAATAAATAGCATATATGGGTTTATGCAAAAATTTTGTAAATTTTTGAGTCCGTTTGATAATTTCTAAATTATTAGAAGCAAAAAACTAATAAAATTGTTTGCCGAGTGTAGCTCTCGGCACAAACTTGCACACGGCAAAATAATTCAAAAAATATCGTCGTTGCATGCTTTGCCGAGGGCTAACCCTAGGCACTCGGCGAAATACGCGTTTGCCGAGTGCTAACCCTAGGCACTCGGCGAACGACGTGTTTGCCGAGAGCCGTGATCTAGCTCTCGGCAAAGATCTTTTTGCCGAGTGCCCCGATCGGTGGCACTCGGCAAAGGAGGCACTCGGCAAATATCACTTATATGGCCTTCTGTTCTCGGGGCCATTCACTTCGTGAGTTAGCGAAAATAAACGCCGCCGCCGCATCCGTGCCGCTCGCCGCCCCGGCCACCGCCTCCCCGGCCGAGCTCCTCGGCCGCCGCCTCCCCGGGCCGCCGCCTCCCGGCCGCCACCTCCCGGCCGCGCCCCCGGCCGTCGCCTCCCCGGTCGTGCCCCCGGCCGCCGCCTCCTCGGCCGCGCCCCTCCGGCCGCCGCCTCCCGGTCGGCGCCCTCCGGCCGACGCCTCCCTCGACCCGCCCCGGCGCGCCTCCGCCCGGCCGCCTCCTTCGGTATTTTTTTTCAAATTTTACATACAAGAATATTTTTGAGATTTTGTTAATAGATTTGAAATTATTTGCATTAGAAATCGATTAATACCATGTGGAACATTAGAAACAAATTGAAGGCAAAAAGAAACAAATTTAGGTATTTATTACAATCAAATCAATGGTAAAAGGAATGATATTGTATGCACGTATATATTTAACAGATTAGTGTATATATACCCGTATGAATGGAGTCGCATCGCGCACCATGCCGTCGCTTGTGTGCCGGCCATCGAGCCGTGCTTCCCTATTTTGCAGGTGCCGCTGTCTTTACCGTAGTTTGTCCGTGTATAACGTAACCTTAGGCGTCTCCGTTCGAAAGAGATACGGATGAAGATATGCGTCTTTTTGCATATCTTTAACCGTATCTTTTGGAATTGTCCATGTTTTTGGACATGGAGAATGTGTAGATGAGTTTAATTTCCATGGTCTAGTATTCGTCGTCGACTCGAATTTTGGTAGTATCTCCCGGTTGTTCTCTGGATACACAATCTCCTGCGGGACGTGTATTTGGAGAACAGCGGGGAGGTCTTGTCGAAATCTGTCTCGGAGCGGAGTACTAGAGCATGGGAAGTAAACTCATCTACACATCCTCTGGGGATTAGGACCTATCTTTACCTATTAGACATTAGAGGCACTTGGTAGATGGAAATAATATTTATATGATTATTCGATATGATAGAGGATGGATGACCGTGAGTGGATGTATACGGGCCGCTCAAGTCACGGTTCGTTGACCGATGAATGGATCGAGAAGACCAATGCTTTCTTGGAACTTGCATTTGCCAAGGTTAAAGGAGCACGAACCACATGGTGTCCCCGTAGCAAATGTGGTAACATGAAGCGACAAACAAAAGAGATCATGGGCAAACACCTTTGCAAGAATGGTTTTACAGCTGATTATACCCGGTGGACGTTCCATGGTGAAGCCTACCGTGGGAGAGACGAGGTCGTCCGACAACGCATCGAGGAGTTTGATTCTGATGCCGGGGTAGGAGACATGTTAAATGACTATGAAGAAGCACACTTCGATGAAGGATGTAGGGAGGAGGAGCCGGAGCCTACCGCAAAGGCGTATTACGACAAGTTGTATGCGGCACAGCAACCCCTTCATGGGCATACAAAAGTTTCTCAACTGGATGCCATTGCACAGCTAATGGCGGTAAAGTCCCAGTTTAGCTGAAGTAGAGAGGCCTTTGATGTTATGTTGACAGTTGTTGGGAGCCTGCTTCCGAATGGTCACCTTCTGCCAAAGAGCATGTATGAGGCCCAAAAACTCCTTCGTGCACTTAAGATGCCATATGAGCAGATACATGCTTGTCCGAACGGATGTATCCTATTTAGGAAATAGCATGCGGAAGCAAAATACTGTGCAAAATGTGGATCCTCTAGGTTCGTAGAGGTAGACTCTGGTGATGGGCATAAGAGGCAGCTCGCTATCCCCGTGAAGATCTTACGGTACCTTCCGTTCGTACCGAGGATCCAACGGCTTTACATGACCGAGAAATCCGCGAAACAGATGACATGGCACAAGCTCGGACGTCGATACAATCCTGAGAAGCTTGTACATCCATCCGATGGTGAAGCTTGGAGAAGGTTTGATGTGATTCATTCTGGGAAAGCTCTAGAGGCTCGTAATGTACGGGTTGCGTTGGCAACGGATGGGTTCAACCCTTATGGAATGGCGGCTGCCCCATACACATGTTGGCCCATGTTCGTTATTCCCCTCAATCTCCCCCCTGGCGTCATCTTCCAACGATCAAATATATTCTTGTCGTTGATAATTCCTGGACATCCGGGGAAGAATATGAGTGTGTACATGGAGCCTTTGATTGATGATTTGGTCCGTACTTGGGAGGAAGGGGTATGGACATATGACCGAGCTACAAAGACAAACTTTAAAATGCATATTTGGTACCATAACTCCCTGCATGACTTGCCGGCATATGGGCTATTCTGCGGATGGTGTGTTCACGGGAAGTTTCCATGTCCGGTATGCAAGGCCGCTCTGAAGTTCATCTGGTTGGTCAAGGGTGGTAAATATTCTTCATTTACAAACATCGACAATTCCTCCCTCCCGACCATCCATTCAGGCGGGACATCAAGAACTTTACAAAAGATGTAATAATTACCGAGGCCGCACCGCAGATGATGACAGTGCCGAGGTTCGTGCTCGTAGAAGCTCTTAAGATCAATGAAGAAGACGGTTGTTTTCTGGGATATGGTGAGCAACATGCACGGACTCAAAAATCTGCCTTGTGGAGGCTCCCATATTTTCAAGATCTCCTTCTTCCACATAACATTGATGTGATGCATACCGAAAAGAATGTCGCCGAGGCACTTTTTTGTACAATCATGGACATTCCCGATAAGACAAAAGACAACGTAAAAGCTCGAGTGGATCAAACTATGTTATGCAATAGACCAAAGCTAGACATGGCCCCTCCCGGGCGGCAAGTCATGGAGAAAGCCTAAGGCCGATTTTGTTCTAACGAGGGCCCAAAGGAGGGAAGTACTCGAATGGTTCCAAACGTTGATGTTCCCCGATGGGTATGCACCAATTTGAAGAGGGGAGTAAACTTATCTACCATGCGAATCAACGGGCTAAAGAGTCATGACTACCACATATGGATTGAGCGGCTTCTCCCGGTGATGGTTCGTGGCTATGTCCCCGAGCATGTCCGGCTAGTCCTTGCGAGTTGAGCAATTTCTTCCGTCACGTGTGCTAAGGAGTTATCTCCGACCGTGATTGACGAAATGGAAAGAATGGCACCTGTTTTGCTATGTAAGTTAGAGAAGATCTTTCCTCCCGGCTTCTTCAATCGATGCAGCATTTGATTATGCATCTCCCACACGAGTGCCGAATGGGGGCTATGCGGGCCGTTGGTGCTATGTAATTGAGAGATGTTTGAAGGTTATTAGAACGAAATGTAAAAATAAATGCAAGATTGAAGCTTCCATTGCAGAGGCATACATTCTGAAGGAGGTTTCAAATTTCACATCAAAATACTACGCTGACAACCTTCCTAGCGTGCATAATCCACCTCCTCGATACAATGCTGGCGAAGATGAATTTAACCTCAGTCTTTTCCGAGGCCAACTTGGAACTGCTAGTGAAGCGACCAACAAGAGATTGAATCATCATGAGTGGCGCAAGCTATACGTGTTGACCAACCTCGATGA
Source organism: Oryza australiensis (assembly GCA_019925245.2). Taxonomy (NCBI): domain Eukaryota; kingdom Viridiplantae; phylum Streptophyta; class Magnoliopsida; order Poales; family Poaceae; genus Oryza; species Oryza australiensis. Next base: position 1,056,130 of record JAIFGZ020000265.1, on the reverse strand, counting down.
AGTGGAGCCATACATGCGGTAAGTTCACAAACTAATTTGTTACCAATTAGTCACTATTATCATCGTTCAACCCTCTTGTCCCATGTTCGTACGGGGAATTTCAACATCAATTTTGGCGTCAACCAAGGGAACCTACCCCGCAAGAAGTCGAAAACCTTCTAAGGCAGGGTGCGGGAAATGGAATGCCCAATTTTATTTGTTGGTTCAAAAATAAGGTACTATCGAAATTCTGTCTAATGCTTAATCTTTTTGCTTATGCTGGCGAAGTTTGACTCTAAAACCTGCTTTAACTTGCAGGGCAAAAACGATGCGTCTATGAGTGCCGAGTTGCGACAAGTTTCTGGTGGCTATTCATATAGGGTTAAGTCATTTTTCGGCTATGATGTGAATGGATATCGCTTTCACACAACAAGCCATGAGCAGAGTCGACCCAATCGAAGAACCACAAATACTGGAGTTTTTACTCCAGGGCTCGATGGGGTTGATTACTATGGAAGAATAGAAGAAATATATGAACTCGAATTCCATGGTTGTAGACCTCTTAATCCTGTCATATTCAAATGTCATTGGTTTGATCCTGCTCAAGTGAGACAGACTCCTAATCTTGGCCTAGTCGAAATTCGACAGTCAACCGTCCTAGCAGGAGACGATGTATATATCGTGAAGGGTTACGCGGAAGCTACGCTAGCCGAAAACAAAAATTTTCTACCGCGCAAACCAGGAACACTTGCAAGTAAGGGCCGATAGATCATTACCGATTGGAGTAGAGTGCAGCGGAATAGCCAATCAGGGCAATCCGATCTGGAACAGTGTAGCCGATTCCCGGAGACAACAGCCGATCAACAGCGCGCAACGTAGCAGCGCCTCTACCGGTATCCACACGTCCGGGGACAGAACGCCGAGCACCCGTGTGCTAGCACGCGATGCAAGGCTAGGGTTTGGCTCGAAAGTGGGGAGGGTTTCTGTGGAGATTGATCTCGGCGACTTCTGTTGCACGCGATGCAATTGATATGCAGCAGCTCTTCACCCCTTCCTCCTTTATATAGAGTTGGCCGACTGGGATTAGTAGCCGCTCAGGACTCTATTTTGAATTGGATCTCATCCGTATCTCATATAGAGTTGGCCGCTCACACGTCGTAAGCCCATAGGACTCTATTTTGAATTGGATCTCATCCATATCTCATATAGAGTTGGCCGCCCACACGTCGTAAGCCCATAGGACTCTATCCGATCGGATTCCTATCCGATCGAGCCGTATCCGAGTCCAACTCGAATGCCTGTTCTTATCCCCTTAAGCGTGTGACCACTGTAGGTTCAGGTATACTCGGTTTCGGCTATAGTCTAACTTAGCCGATCGTCGGTTCGAGTCCAACTCAGCCGACCTCCACGCGGCGCCTAGCGGCACATATTGACACCATAGTATACAAGAATATAATATCGGCTCGAACCTGTAATGTGTACACAAATCCCTTTGCCTCACGATACCGGTTAAGCTATAGGCAAGATGTGTGCCATCCCTTCAATAACTTAACCATTCACTCGAACCGTATTGGATTATCGTGCGTTGATTGACTCCTCAATCAACTTAGCATGGCCATGCATTTCCATAATCCATTACCTCGAGGGGCCGAGATATCTCTCCAAAGGAGGGGCAAATTCCATCTTGATCACTCACATCCCACTCCATGTTTCATAGCAAACCCGAAAACTACCTTTATAACTACCCGATTACGGAATAGCGTTTGGTAGTCCCAAAGTAGGCTACTACACATGTTGGAATCTATGGTGATCTCGGGTCTAAGGACTTTGTACCAACACTACCCGAGACCAACTAATGGCACATTGATTCTGTAGTGTCTCATGGTGGGTCTATCCAACAATGTGTTCTCTAACACATATGTCCATGTTTATTGATTTGGTATCTCCATACCCATGATCTATGAGACATGATCATCAATCAATAAACATGCCGATCTTAGAATCATATTTGTTCCAACAATATGACATATGATCAGGGATCGTTTAGAAATAGATTCATACATAAAGAGTCTCATAAATAAGTCACGTACTTATTGATCAATACGAGATGTCTATTTCATGGAACTGAATAACACTTTATTCATAAATACATAAACATTGACGTGATATCCAACATCTCCATGTTGCCTCTAGGGCATATCACTAACATATCGTTGCTCAACAGGCGACACAAGTTTATTATCTGTCATATCCGTGCCAAACGGATGACCGTCTTCAAGGTTGGGATGTTGTGTACAAGGTAGCGCCACACGGTAAACTACCTGTACCAAACAATGAAGACTACAACATGGACCCAAACACATATGATGGCGAGTTCTTTCAAGAAGATGGGCTACAAGGAAGTTTTGAGATAGACTTAACCGAAGCTATGGGGTTGGATGTAGACAATGAAATGGTTGTTGATGAGGACGCTGGAGAAGAGGTTCGTAATGTGAAGGACTTAGAATTGCTTCAACGGTTACATTTAGGAAATGAGAGGGACGACAACATTCCTCCTGCCGAGGAGGAACCTAATGATTATATCGACCATGATGATAGTGATGATGACAATTATGATCCAGCTAATCCTGACCATGATGATTATTTCTAATACATGTATGCACTGCATTAGCTATGTTCTCTTTATCTATTTATTTTGCATCTCTCTCTTCGTATTTTTTATATGTGTGCTAATTGGTTTTCTTTTTCTACGTGCAGGTGATTCAACAAAGATGGTGGGTGGTTTGAGGAAGTGCGCGTCGATGTTCAGAAGAGCCAAAGATGCCATTCGAGGGGCCGATGCAGTGAGGGGTGCAGTAGGAGTCGCGGCGGGGGTCGCCGCAAGGTGTGTCTGCGGGGGTCGAGGGAGGATACCCTCCCTGTACCGATCCTCTAGTGACGAGGAGCGGGAGGAGCGGGTGGAGCGGGCGGAGCGGGAGGAGGAGGCCGAGGGGTCTAGTAGCTCTAGTGAGGAGGAGGAGGAGCGGAGGAGGGGGGGTGCAGCTCGGTGGGGGTCGCGTTCGCTTCCGCAGGGGGTGCCTCGACCGTTTGGTTGCGAGGTCCCTCGACCCTCCCACGGCGACCGATACCTTTCGAGAGACGCCGCGATTCAGCCTCAAGGGACTCGGTAAGTAACCTTGGATGTTGTCAATACTTTTTCATTTGATTTGTTAAAAATTACAATTAAAACTAATAATTTATTGCATTTTCACTTGTCAGGTGTTGGACGGTGATCAGAGGAGGTGATCACAAACGCCAAGTCAACGGCATCCTGGGTCTTCTGTGCAGAGTACACTTTCCTGGCCTTGTTCAGTACGCCGGAAGGTCGGAGCCTGCCTACACGTTTGACCACTACGTCGCCGTCCCCGATTTCCCTGATCGAGATGGAAGGATCTTCAACAACAGGGCGGAGCGGGTGAAAGCCGAGTTGTGGGTAAGTCTTTTGTCAAACCACGTCCCTCAATACATCACATTCATTGCACATTATTGAAACAATGGCTTAATACATAATGTGTTTATGCAGGATTTTTTTAGATGCCAGACAGGATACGAGGCAAAAGCGGCTGCGGTGGCTGACAAATCCTGTCGCAAACTCGTGACTGACATGCATTACGAGGCGCGCATCCAAGCCATCATTGCATACAACGCTGCATACAACAACCTGAAGGTCACCAAGTCCGAAGCAAGAACCATGACTCTGACAAAGGAACAATACATGCTGGTAAATATAACATCGGACTTTGGAACGATTAAATACATTTGATTTGATCCCGATTTCTCTTATACTTGATGACGTGTAGGTGCCTGTTTGGTGGTGCGGCCAGCTTCTCGATTGCTGGGAGCGCATGGTGGATAGGTGGTGCGCTGCCGAGTGGCAGGAGACGCACGCCGCTTGCCGAGAGCGGCGTTTGATGATGCCAGGTGCACCACACCACCAAGGCAGCCTTAGCCTCAACCAGTATGCAGCTAGATGGGTACGTGAAGTCTATTTTTCATTTCAACGACCAATGCTCAATATTTCTTAACCCTACTATTGTTTTGTTCGCAGTCGGCGTCGCATGATGGGCAACCTATCTCCCAGTTCAAGGCATGGGCTTTGGCCCACAAGGGCAAGGCGACGTCCGACGTCGACTACAACCCAGAGGACGGGCCCTCGGCGTACACCAACGCGACTGTCCACAGCCGCCTCAGTCAGTACACTACGATGGCAAGGGAGCTCCATGGGGAGGATTTCGATCCTACTACCCAGGATATTGATGGAGAAGTCGTCATGCGGGTGGGAGGAGGCAAGAGGCATGGGCGGTACTGGATTGGCGACAACCTTCTCGACACAGCCAGTACACCCACTCTGTCCCAGCTTCGAGCAAAGAGCACGAGCGAGAGCCCGGCCATACGCACACGGCCGACCGCTTCACAGACCGAAATGCAGCAACTCCGGGTGAGAAATTTTCGGTTTTGTGCTCAATTAATTGATATTTATGATTGTTTGCTTCGTTTTGTAACATCGGGATGAAATATTGTAGGACGAGTTGGAAGAGGAGAGAAGGAAACGACGGGTTAGAAAATTCTTTTTTCTCAATTCATTATTATTTATGATTGTTTGCTTCACTTTGTAAAATTGAAATGAAATATTGTAGGACGAGTTGGAAGAGAAGAGAAGGAAACGGCGGGAGATTGAGATGAGGATGACCGAGATGTACGGCTACGTGCAATCAATCGGTCAAAACATGGGACTTCCTGTCGTACCGCCACCACGCTGTGGTATTCACTCCTCCACATCCTTTTGTAGGCACTCCGGTGAGTCACTTAACCTCGCATTTAATTTTCTTATTTGTGAATGTTACTATCTTGACAACCTATACTATTCTATTTTCCTTTTGTGCAGTCTCAGTCGGCGGCATCAAATAACCCCCCCAATAATGACCACGACGGTTGGGCGCCCTGGCCATCTCGGTAAATCTCTTTTGAACAATTGTAATTCTGGAGTATCGTACTGTGACTTCGAATTTCGTTTGCGAATTGTGGACTATGTACTATGAACTACTATGTTTATATTTTGTGGATTGTGACTGTGACTACGAATGTGAATTATATGTCTTGTGGATTGTGAATGATGCTTATGCGATGTGGAATGATGCTTATGGGGTCCGGTATGATTGAGATTGTGAATGTTTATGTTTTGTGGATTGTGAATGATGCTTATGGGATGTGGAATGATGCTTATGGGGTTGTGGAATGATTGGGATTGTGAATGTGATGTATATATTAAAAATTTGTGAAATATGCGATTGAACAAATAAAAGAGGGTTAAAATTTTCACTTTGCCGAGTGCAACACTCGGCAAAGAGAGCCTTCGCCGAGCGCAATGACCAAAACACTCGGCAAAGAGGGTAACCTGGGGGTTCTGGATACCCTCTTTGCCGAGTGCACTGTCACTGCCGGGCGTGGCAAAAGCACTCGGCGAAATAACCACTTTCGCCGAGCGCTTTTGCCAAAGCACTCGGTGAAGTTTTAAAGTTCGCCGAGCCGGGTTGAAAACACTCGGCGAAATGCTGGCGTTCGCCGAGTGTTTTCATCCGGGCCCTCGGCGAAATTTAAAACTTCGCCGAGTGTTTTTTACGGCTCTCGGCAAACTTCTCCGTCACCGTATACCGAACCTAACATGTACTTTTTTTGCCGAGTGTCGAAGCGGCTCTCGGCGAAGATTTCGCCGAGTGCCCGATGAGAAACTCTCGGCAAAGAGCTCTTTGCCGATCCAATGTTCACCGTGTGACCTATGCCGAGAGCAACTCTCGGCGAAATTTTCGTCGAGTGTAAAACAAGCTTCGCCGAGTGTCCCGGCACTCGGCAAAAGGATTTCCCGTAGTGGATGTGCTGACGCACGACAAATTACGAATCAATGATACATTGATCTTAGATGCTTATCATGTTTTGCCAAGTATTCGAGACTGACAACGTATGTGACGAATCATTAAAGAAATCTCGACACGCCCAATCTATAAATCTTGCCTTTCGCCTCTGGGTTCTATACGCTGGTCGCCAACGTGCAGGCCATGAAGGGCATGTACAGCCCACCGGCGGCAAGCCGCCGCCGCCGACGACAGCGGCGAGAAGAGGGAGCGGGCAAGGCGCGCCGACCAGCCGTGGAGGCCGCTGTTCAGGATGGAGGACTTTGCCGATGTTGTTGGAGCCACCGCCACCACCAAGTCAGCCACGACAGGACACGGCGCCGAGCGCCGCCGGTATAGCAGGGGACGAGAGTGGAGGACGGGGATGACGTGGAGCTTAGGACAGGCCATCGCGCCGCCGCCGTAGCCTATGAATTAACTCTTTTTCTTTTTTTTAAAGAAAAGTTTGACTAGTCGCCAAGTTAGCTTGGCGTGAAACATCTGTGGCATGCGCCACGATGTGATCGATCAGCTAGCTGTCGAGATTTCAAAGGGGATATATTTTGCTTGTTAGCCTAAATTTTTTTATGTAGTAATATGTTTGTGTTAATGTTGTGACTGTGTTCTGTAATGCAAAATTATGATATATTTCCAATAATAAAACAAATAAGGTAGACACGATACTCATCCAATAAAAACTATGAAAAAAACTATTATATTGTTGTTTATAAGATAGCCATGAGAATAATAAAAATTGTAATTTTTTTATGTACGAAAACCATCTAATTCCTTGTGCGCTTAGGAATACAATCCAAAACATATTTGCCTACAACTAATACAAACCGAACTTTACAAGCAGAAGCATTTTTATTATATTATAAACTATATTAATCATGGGAGACAAATTAACCTTGATGGAAAGCAACAATTATACAAAGTTGATCATCCAAGGTTTCATAAGTCATTGTCTAACTCGCCTGATCATAAGGAACAAGAACCCTCTCTGGACCAGCCTTCATGTCTTCCCAAAGCATGTTAGTGTAAGAGAATTTTCCCCACTCTACATCATTAAAAATTGAAATTTGTCCTTTACAGTTTGGATGACCAATATAAATTAGTTTATAGAACATGTTGCAAATTTAAACTGCAGATGCATATGTTGGCACCTTTTTTGGCAAAGGCACGAACACGATCGGTTCACCTAAACGCCTTGTGGTGATATGGAGTCGCCAACCACCTTGATCTAGCAAAGAACTAAAACAAGATGGGTTTTATAGATTAAACCAGCTAGCAAAGCCGATTTAGATAAAACGATGGATAAACACCCGTCTCGTGGGTGAACGAAAGTTTTCAAGACAAACTTACGAAGAAATGTCGCCCTTTCGCAGCGGCGGCGGACGATTTTCAGCGAAAATCAACAAAGATGGACGAACTATGTAAAAAAAAGTAAAAGAACGATTCAATTGGCTAAAAACTAGAAACTAGATTGGTTTTGGTTGTGTGTGTTGATTGTTGCCAATTGAACTGGTCTTGGCCCTTAAATAGGGGTTGGTCTTGCATTCCACAGGCCCTTCTCCACGTCTAATTCGGGGTAGACACCTTTGGAAACCCGAGACATACCGTATGGAGGAAGGAAACCCGAGTACCGACGAATTCGGCTAGGTGTTGGACTCTGCCGGTCAGACTAGCCACATGACATCGGTCGGACTGACCCTAAGGCCCGGTCTGACCGGTCTATACATGGCGGTTAGACCGGCCTTCCCGAAGGAAACCGGTGAACTTCCAAATATTAGCAACTTTCCCTATTTTAATTCCTAGGTGCCAATTTTGGATGTAAACACATGCCCCCTGCCTTTTATGATTAACATTATGAATCTAAAAGCATGGAACATGTTTATCTTAGGGCAATAATCGAATTACCGGCCATAGGACTTCCTAAGCATCTTGTCAAACACTTGGAAAGTATTTCTTTAGGTATTTACCATTAATAGCTCGCTGAAACCGTTCTCCTTGAAGTGTTTTGAGAAAATATGCATTCCCGCGAACGATTCCGCATATCCGTTTGTTAGTGATATGCCCTAGAGGCAACATAGAGATGTTGGATATCACGTCAATGTTTATGTATTTATGAATAAAGTGTTATTCAGTTCCATGAAATAGACATCTCGTATTGATCAATAAGTACGTGACTTATTTATGAGACTCTTTATGTATGAATCTATTTCTAAACGATCCCTGATCATATGTCATATTGTTGGAACAAATATGATTCTAAGATCGGCATGTTTATTGATTGATGATCATGTCTCATAGATCATGGGTATGGAGATACCAAATCAATAAACATGGACACATGTGTTGGAGAACACATTGTTGGATAGACCCACCATGAGACACTACAGGAATTAATGTGCCATTAGTTGGTCTCAGGTAGTGTTGGTACAAAGTCCTTAAACCTGAGATCACCATGGATTCCAACATGTGTAGTAGCCTACTTTGGGATGTGAGTGATCAACATGGAGTGGGATGTGAGTGATCAAGATGGAATTTGCCCCTTCTTTGGAGAGATATCTCTGGGCCCCTCGAGGTAATGGATTATGGAAATGCATGGCCATGCTAAGTTGATTGAGGAGTCAATCAATAGACAGATAATCCAATACGGTTCGAGTGAATGGTTAAGGTATTGAAGGGATGGCACACATCTTGCCTATAGCTTAACTGGTATCGTGAGGCAAAGGGATTTGTGTACACATTACAGGTTCAGAGCCGATATTATTCTTGTATACTATGGTGTCAATATGTGCTGCTAGGCGCTGTTGTTGACAGGTCGGCTGAGTTGGACTCGAGCCGACGGTCGGCTAAGTTAGACTATTGCCGAAACCGAGTATACCTGAACCTACAGGGTCGCACGCTTAAGGGGATAGAATAGATATTCGAGTTGGACTCGGATACGGCTCGATCGGATAGGGATCCGATCGGATAGAGTCCTATGGGCTTATGACGTATAGGCGGCCAACTCTGTGAGATTCGGATAGGATCCGATTCAAAATAGAGTCCTGATCGGCCACTAGTCCCAGTCGGCCAACTCTATATAAAGGAGGGAGGGGTGGAGAGCTACGACACGTCAATTGCATCGCGTGCAACAAAAGTCACCAAGATCAATCTCCACGGAAACCCTCCCCACTTTCGAGCCAAACCCTAGCCTTGCGTCGCGTGCTAGCACACGGGTGTACGGCGTTTTGTCCCCGGACGTGTGGATACCGGTAGAGGCGCTGCTACGTTGCGCGTTGTTAATCGGCTGATTGGCGAATCGGCTGTCCCCGGGAATCGGGAATCGGCTACACAGTTCCAGATCGGATAGCCCTGATTGGCTATTTCCGCTGCATACTCCAATCGGTAATAATCTATCGGCCCTTACTTGCAAGTGTTCCTGGTTTGCACGGTAGAAAAGTTTTGTTTTCGGCTAGCGTAGCTTCCGCGTAACCCTTCACCGTTAAGGTCCCTTCCAACTTGGCGACCACTTACCGAATTCCTTAGATCGAGAACCCAAAGGCAAAATTGTCTTCCACACCAAATCTTCCACTTGGAATGTCTTCGCCTTCACCCTTTTGTTGTACGCTTTGGCCACCCTCTTCTTCTCTTTTTCTATTTCTTCCAAAGCCTTCAAACGCTTGTCGACCACTTCGTCAAGATTATCTCCCATCATTAACTTGTAGTCTTCAGCCGATAAATCGTCTTGCTTTATATATCAAAGAGAGGCAAGATTCACCTCAACCGGCAAAATGGCTTCTTGTCCATAAACTAGCTCAAAAGGGGTTACCTTGGTAGCACCATGTTTAGATATTCGATGTGCCCATAATGCCTCAGAAAGCACCTCATGCCACCTCTTGGGATGTTCTTCGATCTTCTTTTTAACCAACTTTAGCAAAGTTTTATTACTAGACTCGGCTTGTCCATTAGCCTGAGCGTAGTAAGGAGAAGAACCCAACAACTTGATACCATAAGATTCGGCAAGATTTTTTACCTCTTTAGACATGAAAGAAGCTCCTTGATCCGTAGTCAATGTTTGAGGAATGCCGAATCTATATATAATATGCTTCAAAATAAAGTCAATTACCTCCTTATGAGTCATATTCTTGAGCGGCACGGCTTCGGCCCACTTAGTAAAGTAATCTGTCGCACTAGCATGAACCAATGCCCTTTTGATGACGAAGGATAAATTTGACCAATGAAGTCCAAAGCCCAGCCCCGGAACGGCCTTGGTTTAAAAATAGAGTTCAACACCGCAACCGGTGCCAATTGAACATTGCGGAACCGTTGACGCTTCGCATCCTCTATAATATCCGAAACAATCATCAATCATTTTCGGCCAATAGAACCCCGCTCTCCTAAGCAACCAATTCATTTTATGGGCTGATTGATGTGTTCCACAAATACCCTCATGTACCTCTCCCATAGCCACTTTAGATTGATCACTATCTAGGCACTTCAACAATACCCCATCTATATTTCGGCGATACAAGTCTCCATCGAGCAAAGTATACTTAAAAGCTTGCCGCTGAATTTTTGATCAACCTTAAGGCTAGGATCTTTTAAATATTGAATCAAAGGTACTCTCCAATCTGCTATTTTCAGGGCACAAATGTCCAAATTCAAACTCAACTCGGCCTCTGTATCAGTAAAATCGTGCCCCTCAGCATTTTCTGTGAGCCTGGTCTGACTAGCCAAGTAGTGCCGGTCGGACGGCGACCACCACGGTCGGACCGGCCATAGAGCTCCGGTCGGACCATCGGCCATCCACGGTCGGGCCAAGCGCAGGTGTGTTGGTCGACCACATGCGATCTGTATCTTTGCCAATTTCGCTCAAAGAATTGTAATCAAGCACCGGTTTTTCTAATATGAAAAATATCCCTCTTTTGACACTATAACCAGATGCTTGTTGAGCCAAGTCATTTGCTCTAGAATTTTCACTCCTAGCAATATGCTTAATGGCAAAATCATCAAAATTGGTAATAATATCTAAACATTGATCAAGATACCTGTTTAGCGACCCATCAAAACACTTGTAAACTCCAGCAACTTGTTTTACCATCAATTCTGAGTCACCAAACACTTCTACGTGTGTACCTCCAATGATCTCCATCACTTGTAAACCGAATAGCAAGGCATTGTACTCGGCTTGATTATTTGTACAATAATACTCCAAACGAACCGATGTCTCAAAACATTGACCATTGGGCGAAACCAAAACTACACCTATACCTTGACCCTCCTTACACGAAGAGCCATCAAAATAAATCTTCCAAGGTGTAACACTAAGCAAGCAAACCTCATCTTCATAAGCAACATCTACATGATGGTCTACTATAAAGTCTACTATAATTTGGCCTTTCATAGATTTCAACGGTTCATAAGCCAAATCATACTCAATCAATGTATACAACCACTTGCCAATTCTCCCACTTAGAATTGGCCTTTGCAACATATGCTTAACGACATCGGCCTGACAAGCAACTATGCATGTACTAGATAACAAGTATGACGCAACTTGGTACAAGCATAGTATAAACAAAGACAAAGTCTCTCTATAAAAACATACCTCGTTTCGGCATCTAAAAAACGGCGACTCAAATATGTGATTATATATTCTTTGCCATCTTCCTCCTGCGTCAAAACGGTTCCAATAACTTTGTCTTCGGCAGCAATATATAACTGAAACGAAATTCCAGCTTTAGGCGCTCGCACCATGGGTGGAGTAGATAAATATTTATTCAATCCCTCAAATGCCTCTTGTTGTGCTGCCCCCAAGTAAAATCGACTTCTTTTTTCAAACGTAAGATAGAAACAAAAGCATCGATTTTACCCGCTAGGTTAGATATAAACCTCCTCAAGTAATTCACCTTACCTAGCAACTTCTGAATTTCTCTTTTGCATGTCGGCGCTTTGAAATCTTGAATCTTCTCAACCTTCTTAGGATCAATCTCAATCCCTCTCTCATGAACCCTAAGAACTTCCCCGCCGACACACCAAAAGCACACTTGAGTGGATTCATCTTCAAACCATACCGACGCATTCTCTCAAAAGCTAATCTCAAATCGGCTATATGACCATCCATGCCATTTGATTTGACGACAACATCATCAATATAGATTTCTAGATGAAACCTAGCAAATCATGAAAAATCAAGTTCATCGTTCTCGATATGTTGCGCCGGCATTCTTTCACCCGAATGTCATGACGACCCACTCAAACAACCCAACAAACCCTGGACACCTAAAAGCCGTCTTGTACATATCCTCTTCCGCAATAAAGATTTGATTGTAGCCGGCATTGCCATCTAAAAAGCTAATCACTCTATGACCCAAGACATCATTTATTAACATGTCGGCTTTAAGCATAGGATATTCATCTTTAGGATTGGCTTTATTTAAATCTCTAAAATCTATATATGCTCTAATCTTATCGCTCCCTTTCTTTTCTATCGGAACGATGTTAGACACCCACTCCACATACCGGCATGGCCTAATAAACCCCGCCTTCAATAATCGGTCTATCTTTTGTTTGACGCGATCATATATAAGGGGGTTAAAACGACGAGGGGGCTGTTTATAAGGCCTAAACCCCAATTTTATCGGAAGTCGATGCTCAACAAGCTCACGGCTAAGTCCCGGCATCTCATGGTACTCCCATGCAAAGCAATCAACGTATTCTTTAAGCAGCTTGATTATTTTAACTTTATAATCAGCTTTCATGTTTTTGTTCATAAAAGTCTACCTTGGAACACTCCCACCTCCTATGTCCACTTCCTCTAATGGATCGGCCGATGTAAACCCCTGACCGAGCATTTCTACCTCATCAAAATCCTCTATAGTCTCTCCAATATCGTTCTTTGTAGACCGATATTTTTGTACCCTCTTATGTAACCACTCTAAATTGATTGCTTTACTCATCATATAAAGTAATATCACCTAGCCGAGCTAAACTAGTTGGCTTTACACAGATAGGCATGAAACCATCCTTGGAAACACTAATAAAATCAAAGCTAGAAAGATCTAACCCTGACAAGCACTGCATATCTCCATGTTTCCATCCTACTGAAACATCGGCTGTTGCAATCTCAGCCGATGTGTCTGCTTGAACAACCTCAACATCATCACTGTCCCATTGAATTAAACATTGATGCAAGGTAGAGTGAATGCAACAGTTGGTATGGATCCAACAACGCCCCAAGATAAGACTGTAGTTACCTTGCACATCAACAATGAAGAAGGCGGTAGGCAACGTCTTGTTACCCACCGTGAGCTCCACAGACCGGATCCCTTTAGCCTCAGTTGATTCACCATTGAAGCCGTTGAGCAACATGTTGGTCTTCTTTAACTCATCTTCTTCACGACCCAACTTCTTGAACAGTGAATATGGCATCAGGTTCACAGCGGCACCTCCATCCACTAGCATCCTGGAGACCGGCTTCCCATCAATATGACCCTTAAGATAAAGAGGCTTCATATGACGGTTGGACTCGTCGGGTTTCTCAAAAACCGCGTCTCTTGGACCTAGTGAGAGTTGAGCCACCTCAGCCTCCTCTATGGCACAAAACTCCATGGGTAACATGCACACCATACTGATGTTCATGCTCTCACCCGGCGACGACACCTCAACCGATTGTTCATCTTCTTCCTTCTCTTCTTCTTCTCGAACAACCACCGGCTTTTCACCCTTCGCCAATTTGGATTTCCATACCTTCATTGGCGGTGGTCACAACTCATCAAATCTTCTGTCTCTCCATTCTTCGGCCTCCTTCTCCCTCAACTCACTGGCCCGAAGACACTGCAACCTCCTCCTCTGAGTAGCCGTCAAATCCAAATCCTTAGGCATCCACCTTGGCTTTGGCTCTATTCTAGGCGGTATATAATGTCCTCCATTATTTTTCCGCGAAGAAGAAACAAAATGAGAACCACCTCTTGTAGACTGTCGGTCAGACCGGTTATGGTAACCTTGATCGAGACCGGTCTTGTGCTGGTCGGACCGATCGAAAGCACGGTCGGGCCAGGATCTGGCCCAGTCGGTCGGGCCGAGCTATCGGCACAGTCGGGCCAGGAGCCGAAACGTGGTCAGACCGACCAGAGGGCCCAGTCGGACCGCCCGCAGAATTTTGGTCAAACCGGACAGAGAGTCCGGTCCGACTGCTCTCCTGTGCAGAACTCTTCCCGGCTTCGGCTCGGTTACCAAAAACCATCCTAGCCTCTTCTCCAGATGGTATTTGCACCTCATGAGATCCTATCTTGACAGTAATGACCTCGGAAGCCCTCTCCTCAGCCTTGGCACACTTATGCGCCCTCTTCTCTCCCCCAAACCGATTTCTTGGTGAAAACCAGCTTCCATTTGACGAGGACGCACCTCCATGAGATGATCTCCTCTCCCTTCCCCATCCTTGATGAAATTGCATTGGAGGCATATGATTATACATTGGTGGTGGTGCCCCCCAAGGCATGAAGTAAGGAAAAGGATAACCTGACGGCGGCATTGGACAAGATCCCCATGGCATGACTTGAGGACAATGCGGGAACGACGGCTCCAATGCCCTTGACAAATGGCCAAATCGCTCCTTAGGAGGCGATCTTGGCCTTTTGCCTTTGTTATGATCTTTCTCCATGATCCTCTTCTCGTACTTGTTTAAGAGCATTTCAAAAGTCACTTCTGGCTTCCAGGGTTTCCTTGATGTTGAAGCTTTACCCTCGTTTTTCTTCCAAACACCAACCTTCGAACTCTTCAGCACAAGCATCTTGGGCCTAGGCTCTCCAACGACAACCTCCTTCCCCTTAGTAGATTCAGCTTGCTCCGGCCGAATCAACACCTTCTTGCCATCGAGATCAACGACATTAACAGGGAAAGGGTCACTGTCAAGCTTTATCTTGGTGCCCTCAGTGAATTTCAACCGTCCTTCCTCTATGGCCGATTGAACCTGTCGACAAAAAATATTACACTCATTAATAGAATGAGAATAAGAGTCATGCCACTTACAGTAAGAGCGACGCTTCAATTCTTTTGCTGAAGGTATGACATGGCCTTTAGGCAATCTAATCTGCTTCTCTTGCAAGAGATAATCAAAAATTTTATTACACTTGGTCACATCAAAACTATATTTAATCTCACTTTGCCGATCCTTGCGAGGAGTCGGCATCAGGCTGGAACAAACAAAAGGCTTATTTTTGTTAGTCCAAGACCACTCAGCAATGTACATATCATGATCACCCTCATCAATATCGAATCGCTATCGGGCAATCGATCATGCTAACATGAGGCTTTTTATCATTGGGCCTAACAAACTTTTTGCTATCTCTGACCCGACTTTCCTGAGCCAGAGCCTTTTGCATGACCTGACTAACATCCAAAAATTGTTGGTCATCTAATCTTTCTTTAATGGGGCAAGTAAGCCACTAAAATCAAGATCAGCCAAATCTCTCAGTTTATATTTAGACTAAAACATCGGTTTCTAGCATCTCTAAATCTCTTAATGTAATCAGTGACAGATTCATTATATTTTTACCTAACCAATGTTAAATCACAAAGCCTAAGCTCAGTTTCACCAGTATAAAAATAATCATAGAATTTTTGTTCTAACTGAGCCAAAGTATGAATAGAATTAGTCGGTAATGAAGTAAACCATGTAAAAGCAGTACCAGACAACTATAAAGAAAATAAGCGTAATTTAAAAGCATCAGAAGTACTAGCCTCTCCACATTGCGCTAAGAATTGGCCTATATGCTCCCATGTGGTCCTATTATCCTCACCACTGAATTTAGTGAATTCAGGAACACTATAGCCACGAGGATATGGAATATTATCGAAGTGATCAGGATACGGCTTTTGGTAAACCCTAGCATGATTCCTGGGCTCAATTCCAAATGATTCCCTAATAATGTTCCTAATTTGTTCCTCCATATTTTCAGGCCTTGGTGGATTTGGTAAAGTCGGTGGCCTAAAAAATGGTTGTTGCGACGCAATATTGCCATATTGGCCATCCTACATCGGTCAGACCGGTCCACGGGCCGGTCCAACTTTTCCCCACCTCGGTTAGACCGGCCTACAAGCCGGTCCGACAGCCCCATTCACCGGTCTGACCGGCGGCTACATGGCCGGTCAGACCGCATCCTACACGGCCGGTCAGACCGGGTCGTAGGGCCTGTGATCGACGAAAGGCGCAGAACTCACTCCCTTGTGTTGTTGCGTGATTGCCCCGTCGGTTTTGCTAAATATGTGATGTACAGGGGCTTGGCTAGTGCTCGCAACAGAGGTAAATGGTAAATCAGCCTTGGGAGAGCTGGATTTAGCACCCATATGCGCATTAAACATCCTATTAAAGCAAGACTCCATAGCGGATTCAATCTTATTATTGACGGTGGCGGTGACGGACTCATCCACCGTACTTGCTACGAGCCTTTGGATAGGAAGAGCTAGGTCATCAGTGCTTACCTCATCGTGGATGACCTTGAGCGGGCTCCCGGGCTTGAGGATGACACCTTGGTGGGTTTTGGTACACGATTTGTCCAAAACATCCTACATGATCGCCTTGATCCGCTCCTCCATTATCTTGCGCGTCTCTCCATCTAGATCATCTAGTGAGGTGTGGACGACGTTAGATGGGCTCACCTCTTGCGCAACTTGCTTTATCATGGTGGCGTCGAAATTGAGATGGCGTTGAGCGGACTTCCCAGGTGGAGTCGCCAAAAATTGTGTTGGAACCTTTTTTGGCAAAGGCACGAACACGATCGATTCACCTAAACGTCTTGCGGTGATATGTAGTCGCCAACCACCTTGATCTAGCAAAGAACTAAAGCAAGATGGATTTTATAGATTAAACTGGCTAGCAAAACCGATTTAAATAAAACGATGGATAAACACCCGTCTCATGGGCGGACGGAAAGTTTTCAAGACAAACTTACAAAGAAGTGCCGTACTCTCGCAGCGGCGACGGATGAATTTCAGCACAAATCGACAAAGATGGATGAACTAATGCAGAAAAAGGTAAAAGAACGATTCAACGGCTAAAAACTAGAAACTAGATTGGTTTTGGTTGTGTGTGTTTGATTGTTGCGAATTGAACCGGCCTTGGCCGTTAAATAGGGGTTGGTCTTACCTTTCACACGTTCTTCTCCACGTCCAATTCGGGGTAGACACCTTTGAAAACCCGAGACATACCGTATGGAGGAAGGAAACCCGAGTGCCGACGAATTCGGCTAGGTTTCGGACTCTGCCGGTCAGACCGGCCACATGCCGTCGGTCGGACCGACCCTAAGGCCTGATCTATACATGACGGTCGGCCTTCCCGAAGAAAACCGGCGAACTTCCAAATATTGACAACTTTCTCTATTTTAACTTCTAGGTACCAATTTTAGATGTAAACAATATAGGCTATAAGGATATAGCAACAACTCCCAGATATCCTGAACTCTTTCAAGTACAATTCTATAAACCAAATTTTCAAAGAGTTGTCTGTCTATCAAGTATTTGCTACTCTGATTATCTAAAACATCTGTGTCAAACACCAGCACCACCAGATCACCATCGCCCATGAAAAACACCACGATCATCATTGGTCTCTCAGCCACGCCCCCAGTCTCAAGGACCCACACCAACACGTAAGCGCCGCGCTCCTCTGATCCACATATCAGCAGCATGTCCAAATGCGAATCTAGCTGACACTACGAAGAAGCCATATCAGAACGAGGTCGGTCCCGTGTTCAATTCTTACAATTTTTTAATGTTAAGAAAGACGTTTCTTTCCTTTAAATCTCGTTTTTTAAAATAAAGAAGTCATTTTGAGTCTAAATTTGGTATCAAGAAGCTCAAACAGTTCTATGGCATCCTCAATTATTGATTGCCAAGAACCTAGACGCATACTCAAATACAGGTCAAATAAGACAATGAGATAATCAAACCTTCTCCCCATGGTCATTAGTTTTGCACCTTGCACTTATCTCCACCAATGCTATTGGGAAAGGAGAATCCTAAAAAGAGCAGAACATTATTAAATTTAACATTCATAGGGGAAAGGGGCAAGGGATATTACAAGCATGACTACTTGTGAACAAGAACAGAGAATGGTTAATTACTAAAACCATTTGCAACGAAAGAGCATGTAAGAAAACAAAACCACAGGTCAGAAAAAAATATTTTGGCATAACTTAAGACTGACGCACCGCACACATTACTATCCACCATCCACCCATAGATGAACTCCATGACACTGCTCCTGTGCTGCAAATTCCTGAGAAACCAACAAATCAATCCATCTCACCCAACAGCGAACATGATCATCTCACCAAAGATAACCAAGCTAGCCAATTTTTCAATCAATCAATCTATCTATCTATCACTCGTGTGCACCTTGCTAGAATGATTACCAAAGGAGTGACAAGCATGCATCAATATCAAGAGGTATCCATTCAACGTAGGAAGGATGATTGGTTTAAACATGTTGTCAACATAAAAACTATATAATTTCTTCCTGACTGCATCACTCGACAATATTTAATTCAAAGCTGAAATAAGAAATAGAAAAGAGAGTTAATTGGATCTCTTTCAAAGCTGACAATAAGATTTAGGTTCATACCTAAGGTTGCTCGGAGCTCGACTTCATTGGTAGCAACTCCGTCCCGCCTAGATCGCACCTCTTAATTAGCAATTGGATTCAAAAGAAATAGCATGTTTTACGCCAAATCCAGTCCAGAATCCTCTGTTGATCAGAAGTTCAGAAGGATGGTTAACTCCAGATACAGCTATGCTGAGACAGCTGAACGAGAACGATCGTGTTGGCCATTGTGAGAGCCTGTGTCGTGACCTGTTCTAGAGTTTCAAGTGCATCACTTTCTGAAATAATGTAAAGGACAAAGTGATCAATATATGACCTGAGCAAAAAAATCTTGCCATACTCAATTCTTTCTGTAATTATTTATGAGACTTACACACGTAAAAATATGAATTAGCACTGGGAAAAATTCTCAACATCCAAATACACAGTAAGAGAACATGGGTGGGTTATCGGTTCTAACTATCCTTTAGAATTAGTTAGAAAGTTCAAAATAACGATGGCATCAAACATGATGTTCAAGTGATGTTATGATTTTTAATTTTATACTAATCAACATCCACATATAAAATGTATTCTCCATCAGTTAAAATTTATCTAACTGCACCATCTCTTAGCAACAACAATGCCATTTTCTCTTAATTATTCGGATCAAATGATTATAGGCAGGACACCACGCAATGTAAATGACAGATGAATTATTTTCTTCAAAATTGTCACAAATTAACAATAGGTAATAAATTAACTCAATAAATATCACCGCTGTGGAAACCCCTTTAGTCCTGATTTGTAACCTCTTTAGTCTCGGGTTTCAAACCGAAAATACGAAAGCACAACAAAAGATGTCTATCTTTAGTCCCGGTTGAAATAATCAGGACTAAAGATCTATCTTTAGTCCGGTTGATATTACCAACCGGGACTAAAGATAAAAGCGCGTCACATGGCTACCATCTTTTTTTCTTTTTTCATTGTTTTTCTTTTTGCATATCATTTTCCAACAATACAACTACAAAATGATCCACAAATTCACAAAAACATCTAAAAAGTCTATAACAAAATTATTCACAAATTCGAGACATTGACAAACTTTACAAGAGGATGACATTGAATCTAGGAGCCTTTGCAAAAATCCCCCAAATCCCCAAAACACAGTTCAACAAAACGTTAAACAAGAAACAGGGGAGAGGAGGACGACGGTCGCCGCGGGGAGGAGGAGGAGGAGGACGGCCACCCGCTGCAGTGCTGCCACCGCCTGCGGGGAGGAGAAGGAGGACGGCCACTTGCCGCCCATGGGAAGGAGGAGGAGGACGGCCGCCCGCTGCATTGCTGTCACCGCCCGCTGCCGCCTGTGGGGAGGAGGAGGAGGACGGCCGCCCGCCCGCTGCCGTGCGCCCGCTCCCACTACCGTGCTGCCGCTGCCCGCTCCTGCTGCCGGGGAAGAGGAGGAGGCCTGGGGGAGGAGGGAAGGAGAGGAGGCCGGGGGGATGGAGGCCGGAGGTGAGCTGTCGATCTGGATCTATGCGCATGCAGCCGGCCGATCTTATCTCCTTCGCTTCTCGAGGAGATAAACGATCTTTTATATGCGATGCATGATGATTTTTTGCTGTCCCGGATGGGATAAAAACCGGGACAATTGTTTGATCTTTAGTCCCGGTTGGTAACACCAACCGGAACTAAAGATAATAAAATTCTGTTGTACTTTTTAACCGAGACTAAAAATATTTTTCAGTCTTAGTTTCTATTAAAACCAAAACTATTATGAATTATGGTAGATAGATTAAAGATCATTTCTTGAGTAGTGTATAATATGAACTGAGGTCAACACTTCGAGACTCAAATTCAACAAAGCCAAAGCGTTCCATCAAGTTGCAGATGATTAGATCAACTAAACATACATGTTTTAACTAACATGACGGTTTCCAACTTGAATGCCACCAGGCCTAATAGCCCCAAATTTTCGGAACTCCGTCAACTTCTTTCACAGTACAATCATAAGGCAAGTGATCTCACAAAAACAGAATACCCATGCTCTACAAAACAAAGTTTTGTCATCGTTAAACTTCAGTATATAAAAAATGCATGATTAGGTTTCGCAGGTGAGCCATTCTAAAAATTCTGAAAACTTGACATTCCACGGTACTTTTCAGAAAATGGCAAAGAAAATATATACAGTACTTTTTAGAACAGAATTATAAAGTTTGTCCCCTTCGACAGTGGCGAATCTAGAATTTTAGCTTACGATATGCCGACAAAAAAATTCAACATAAAATTGTAATAATTATTAAATTAACAAGGTCATACAGAAGTGGCCTGATCTGCTTGCACGCGGATGGAGAGGTCCGCTGCGGTGATCTCGGTGGCCAACATGATCGCATCTCCATGCCCTTGGTGGTGGAGTGGCCATGGCGTCGAGCGTCTGGGAAAGAGCGAGCGTCGTGATGATGGTGCGGCGGACGGTGATGATGTGACGAGAAAATTGCATATTTGGGACTCCAAACAATGCGCTTCGTAGATTTAGGACTCTAAACATCGACTTCTTAAAATAACCCTCCAAAGGTTGCACTCTTGATTTTCATGACATTTGGTGTTTTTCTTCCCTTTCTTAATCTAAATACATGTATTTTGTCTCAAAGTGGACTGTTTCGGCCTTGTTGGCATGGCCTTGTGGCAGCGTCACGCGCGACGGAGGCCTCCTCGTCGAAGTAGACTGTCCCAACACCTCCGTGAAGGCTCGCCCCCTTTGCTGCCGCTGCCCGTGCGCGCACGCCCGTGCGGTCGTCGCTTCCAACCAGCGTCGCGCTCGCCCGGCCATCGCTGCCCACCTGTGCAAGGGCGCCCGCCGGCGCCGCCCACAAGCGCACGCCCGGTGACGGTGTGCGTCGGCCTGCACACCCACCCACCACCGTTGGCATTCCCCCTGCGCGTCGCTCGCCACCTACGTGCGCCGGCACACACGCCTCCTCCCTGTCGCCGATGTCGTCCGCCTACGCCATCTCGGGCGCCCGCTTGCATGCGCCGGCCCCGACCACGGACTCGTCGTTGAGGTTGTCCCCCCTCCCCGCTGCACACCCACTCGGCACCTGTGCGCGCTGGCCCGTGCACCGTTGTCGTCGTTCCCCCGACGCGCCCGCTCGACACCTACACGCATCAGCCCGCACACCAGCGTCCATGTTCCCCCACACGCCCGCTCGACGCCTGGGCGGCCAGGCCACCCGAATGATCACCCGCCACCGTCGCCATTCACCCACGTGCCCGCCTGTCGCCTACGCATGTCGGCCCGCGTGTCTGCCCCCTCCCCATGCAGCCGCTCACCGCCATTGATGACCACCCGCCTGCTGCAAAAGAGAAGGCACAGTGGCCGCAGCTGGCCGAGGGCATCGCCCCCGGCCCAAGGGGGATGGCGACGGAGGCGCGGTCCACCGCCTTCGGCGACTCCTCGCCACCGGTCATCTGGGCCTCCATCCTTCACTCCAGCATGCTCGGTGGCGCTGGGGTTGGCGGCGACAGAGACGGCGCAGCGGCGGCGAGTCGAGATATGGGATTGGGGAGGGCTAGAGGAGGGAGAAGAGGCATGGGACCCGTGGTGCCGTGAAAGAGAGGGCAAAACAGTCCACTTAGGGCCAAAATACATGTATTTAGATTAAGAAAGGGAAAAAACACCAAATGTCATGAAAATCAAGAATGCAACATTTGGAGGATTATTTTTACGAAGTCGATGTTTGGAGTCCTAAATCTGCAAAGCGCGCTGTTTGGAGTCCCAAATATGCATTTGTCTGATGTGACTGAGGTGCAGCCGGCGGTGGCGCGTGGCGTGGACTGCGGCCAGGTGCGGCGTCGGTGGGGAATCTCGCGCCGTATGTTGCCACCACGAACGAACGTCACCTCGAGTTGCCGTTGCCAAATCCGCTCCGCACGAGCGTCAGCGCCGTCGGATACGCGCGCCCTACCGCGAGGGGAATTGGAAAAAAAGGAAGGAGCGAGACGAACCTGTTGGGCTACCAACTTCGAGGTCAACGATCACCGTCAAAATATGCCGAGTCCACTGCTCCTTTTTCACCGGCCATCAAAATATAGTCGACAACGGCCGGAGCGGAAAGACATAATGGGGATCCAAGATAGGGTTCCTAGTGGTCTGGCGGACCGGCGTCTGCGGGGCAGTCGACGAAGGGGCGGGCATTGCGATGAGGGAGGCATCGAGGCGTAGCGGAGGCATGGGGTCGTCGCGGCGGCCGATAGCATTCGAGGGAGGTTCTGCCACGCGTGGCGGATCGGCGGTCGTGGCGCAACCAACGGACGGGCAAGCCAAGCGATGAGGAAGGCGTCAAGGTGCGGCGGAGGTCGGCGAGGTCGATAGTATAGCGGCTAGATGGGCCGGGCCTTGCCGTGTCGGCACAGGCACACACGCACCGTAGCGCGGCATGGCACGGGAAGGCATGGGCTGTACCGGCATGACCCGTTCAGTTGTGTCGTGCCTGGGCCGACGCCGCAACCCGTGGGCCAGCACGGCACGACACAACACGACACAACTACTAGAGCGTGTCGGCTCGGGCACTGCACGGCCCACGGGCCGGCCACGGCACATCGGGAGGGGCCTATCAAGCGGCGACGCGTGGCGGGGGAGCGGGGTCGGTCGGCCGGTGCCATCAACGGGTAGCATATGGAACAATCACGAGGCCGCCACGTGGCGCTTTAACGGCTACTTTCGAAATTAGTCGTTGCAGCTCAAAAAAATTCAAAAAACACGAAAAAATTCTAAAAATATGAAATTTCATCCTATAAATAGGCACCCCACCCAGACATTCCTCCTCACCCAAAACATCTCATCTTGTGCTCTCTTGTGCTTTCTAGTCTTTGTCTTGTGCTCTCTAATAGCTTGATTTTTTGATTTAGACAAAACTTGAGCAAATTTTGTCTAAAATCAAAAATAGTTTCGAGTTGAAAATAGTGTAAAGCGAGGTGTGAAAACAAGGTGGTAAGAAAGTATGTACGTGATATATTCATATGTATGTATTATTTATATTTTTATGTTACGTGAATAAATAATCTAAAATTTGTTTATGTTGTTTCAACATTTTTTAGAATGGATCCGAACTATCCCTCATTCACGTTGGGTGATTTCGACCCTAATCATCTATCGGGGTCATTCCCAACTGGTAATTACGATGCCACCGGATCGACTCCAACACTACCAGTTGTGGAGGAGCTACCGGTTCAGGCGTCGGCGGGTTCAGAAGGATCCGACACTATGAGCGGGAGTGCATCGACGAACACCGGCTCAAAGAGATCAAGAACTTTTGACGTTTGGCAACATTTCGATGAGGTGGTCGTGACAGGCCCTGACGGAAGGCAGGTAATAGTAGCGAGATGTAGAATATGTAGAAATAAATTATCTTCAAAAGCATCTGGGGAACAGGACACTTGAAGCGGCATGCTGAGGCTTGTGCGAGGAAGCAAGGAATCCAACTAACACTTGAAGCGGCATGCTGAGGCTTGTGTAAGGAAGCAAGGAATCCAACTACGCCAGTAGCAACTTCTAGTAAATCCTGATGATACGGTACGTACATGGGAGTACGATCCCATGGTAGTTCGAGAATCTCTTCTCCGTTTAATTGCTAGACAAGATTTACCATTGAACTTTGGTGAAAGTGCTACATTTGAAAATTACATCCAAACTTCTTCTAATCTTAGGTTTAAAGCTATTAGTAGACAAACCATAACTCATGATTTTAAAAATATTTATGACAAAGGTTGTGAATCACTTAAGAAATTATTTAGTGCATGCACCTTTTCTATTAGTGTCATCTCACACATATGGAGTAGTAGGGCTAAGGAGGATTATCTTAGTGTAGCTGTATATTTCATTGATGATGACTGACAAATGCAAAAAAGAGTTCTTGGCTTAGTGAAAATATAGTGGAGAGAATTAGAGAGGTTATTAATGAGTATAACCTTGCTGATAAAATCTTTGATGTCATCTTAGATAATGCATCTGCAGGGCGTAGCCATTATTTTGTGTTTATGTTGAATCATTTCTTCTGCATCAGTGTTGTGCATGCCATATCATTAATTTAATTGTTAAGTTTGGGTTTAAGAGAGTGAATGTACACATTGACGCTGTTTGTCAATGCCACGTGGGACGAAGACCAAGTCAACACCGCCACATAGTCACCACATCAGCAAAACCATCGAGGAAGTCAAATTGCACCGGTTTTAATAGTTGGAGGTCAACATATCTGGTATTATAGTTCAGGGATACGAATCAGATTTAGCAATTAGCTAAGGGAGTCAAAGTGGACTTATTTCATGGCAAAAATCCCATCCAAAAAACAGAAGAGTGTGTAGGCCTAAAGTGAAAACTCCACTAATCACGCGTGCAAGCGGACCGTGAACGATCGCGCATTACATCTGGAAGCTAGCTTAGGTTTTTCTCTGCCTTAAACATCTAGAGTTAATAGCAGTTTGTTCCAAAAAAAAACGGGATCCCCATGGCCTCTTGACACGATCAAGAAGTGAGGAGTCCGCTCTATTGTGCCCTAGCTCAATACACCTAGAAATTCCAAGTCCATATTTTCCCCAATTTAAGAAAACATCGTTTTTGTTTTCCCTCCTAGGGTGCGGCGGCATGGTGGAAGACGCGGTGGTTGTGGATGGACACGGCACATCAAGGCATGGAGGAGATGATGATGAGCTTAGAGGCGTTAGCAGAGAAGAGGTCAGGGCCACGAGGGTGGGGCGGCAAGAGAAAGCGCTCCGTGCGCTCCACATCGTCCGCATCCGAGAACTGATGGAATACGACCCTTGGACCGACACGTTCGTCGACACCCGCTTCTGCTTCTTCAACACCTCTTCTTCGACCTTGACCAGGACTGTAAGCACCCAATTCGATCCACCATGTTCATATCTATCTACTCGTTTAGACCCTGATTAGTTATCTACTGTCATAGCTTGCTCTCGATTGGTTCATTCAATCTGCTGTTGGGAAAATTGATTGATTTGATTTACAAATGCAGCTAGTGCTGAGTTAGGGCCACCTTTTGACGAGAACAAGTCGCCCCGTGGGTTGGACGACTCAATCAACATGGTTTCGATCAGGGTGCTTGAATCCGATCTAGGGTTCCCCATTAGCGTCTTCGGCACCGTGGTTGTCAAAGATCAGGTGGATTTCAGATGCGTCTATGTCTTCCACTACGACAAAAATAATTGCCAGCTCATCACTTCCCGGTTTGTACATACATGTTATCAACTATAGTTACCTTTTTTACCATTGTTCACAATGAACCTTGCTTACCTTTTTTTTACCTTTGTTCACAATGGGTCGTCTTTAGGACTAGTTTGTGATTTTCTGCATTGTGCTTTTAAATCTAGTCGGTTAGTAAAGTATTTACTAGTTCTGCTAAGGTTCAAGAAGGCACTAAACGCTAGATGGTCAGAAGGGTTAACGCCTAAGCCGCCGTAGTAGCGCCTATGGGTAGGGATGCAAGTGGGATGAGCAAGCGAGTTTTTTTCACTTATACTAGTTCATTTTTTGTTTCAAATTTTATATTACCATGTGAAACATAAACTTGCAAGAGGATAGTGGATTGCCCACTTGCATCCCTACCTACGATCAAGTTGACTAGGGGCACCATCAAATGCCAAATCAAAATCAAAGCAGCTACTTGGAGCTTAGCACCAATTTTTATGCCAGTCTCAATCCAAGATTTCATATCCTAGTTTTCAAGACAATAAAACATAACATGAAACAGGTCTTTCACTCAGTGTATAGTTTTATTGCATAGTTTCATGGGTTATTTTAGCTTTTTTTGTCTTACTGGTCCCACAGTTTCATGAAGCGACGAAAAAAAGCAGTCGATGAAACGAAGAAAGGCTCTCAGTGTGGGTTTCACCCAATTTGCAATGTTTTGGAAACAATATTGCATCGTTTCATCCCCTTGAAATGTTTTCCCTCTCTCTTCTCTTTGTCTCATGTAAAAACTACAAATCTGTTGATGTGGCACCTCATTTAATATACATAAAACACCTCATAAAACCTAATTGAGACCGACCTTAGAAAGCTGGATCTACTAAGAATATTCTCTATGTAGTTCTAATTTAAATAGTACTAATTTAAATAGTACTAGTAAACCCACTCTTCGAAGTTTGATCCAAATTCTAGAAGGTAAAAAAATATTATGATTTAGTCCCCAATTTTCATATAGCTGTTCCCAATAAACAAGTGCTTTTTGAAAAGCCACCGCAATGCCAAATGGAGCGTAAACACCACAGGTTGATAAGCTTCATGGCAAGTGTGCTGCTTTGCTCCGGCCTTGCATTCTCTCCGTCTGCCAGTGCTTACGCCCGTGTGGCTTGAGCCAAGGGGATTCAATTGCTGCCTGCTTCATCAACCTGATCCCAAATTTACTAAGGCTTCAAACCTAGTCACTGTGCAACTATCGTAATAAAAAGAGATCCAAAGTGAAATAATTCACTTATGTTTTACTAACAAATAACTATAGTTCTAGCTAGCTTGGCGTGTGCCCCTTTTCACTTAAACTCAAGAGGATTTTTTTATGCAGGATGACACTCTAAACTTGACAGGACCATACCGAGGACCTTCATGCACAAACCACCTATTCTTTGAAATTAACCTCAAAGTCAGAGTAAGTGATGGACAGGATGCTGATGCTGATATGGACTTCAGCAAGGGCGTAGTAATGCACTGCAACAGCATCTTTTACGGCCAGCCCGTGATGCGGAGGCTCTCCAGCTGGCTAAGCACCCTGGAGCTCGAGTACACCACCGTCGAATCTGCCGTGGTTGCTTCCATTGAGGTCAAATGATCTCATGAAGCACGATGAGTTCATCGGCAGCGTTACTGCCTGGACACTCAGGATCCAGATAGCCATATCGTGCTGTATGACAGCGGGGCGCCTGGCACCATCACCACGATCGGAGAAGGCTGTTATAAAATCGGTCTCGATAGAACATTGAAAACCAAACACGAAAAAATGTTATAGAAAATCCAAACACAATAACGACATCGAGACACGATATCTATTAACGAAGTGCAGCCAAAGCCTACATCCCCGAGACACGATTACGGGCGCTCCTCCCGATCCAACATATTACGGTGTATCCGGGTATCCATGATCCTCCATCGGCTAGGTCGTCGACCGAGTCGTATCCATACATATGTTATTATCGTATTCTGCGGTTACAACCGGTGTGCCTCTTTATTTAAAAGAGAATCTAGAATTCGACTCTTACTCTATTTTTAACACATAGTATAATTTCGATATAAACTTTAACAAGCTTCACCTTGACGAATATGTCACATCAATCTGAATTTGTTACTTGCTCGAACCTCCATGTACCGGTTGCCGTCCTCGCACACCACCCATGTACGAGCTATGTTCCACCTTAGATTCATCATCGACAAATAATTGCACACCTGCCGTGATGTCATCCCCATGTAGCATGCCGAAGTCGCCGCCAATCGCGTCGTCTTCGCCAACCGCCAATCGACCCGAGTGCCATGTCTAGCCACCTCCATGTCGACCACAACTCATCGAAAGGCCCGGACCACTCGTCCGGAGTGTTCGACTCCACCAATCGAATCGTCGATCACCTCTAGCTTCAATCAACCATGAACATCAAGCCTGACCGTCTCCCTGTTGAAGTAGCTCACCGGAGTTCGAGCCACTGCTCGAAGTGTCCGACATCACCAATTGGATTGTCAATCGCTCCTCCCGCCATCAACCCGAGCACCACGTCCGCGTCGTCTTCTGTTGAAAGCAGCCCATCGAACGGTTCGGACCATCGTCCGAAGTGTACGAATCTACCGATCAAATTTCTTTGATTGTCGTCGTCTTGCACCTTGCACCATGTCCTATCTGGGACACTTTGTGCTACTTGGCGCGGTGTGAGGCACCTCCCTCGTACCTCTCACCATGGATATCCCTACTTGTTATAAAGCGGTCCCGATAGAACATTGAGAACCAAACACGGAAGAACGTCATAGAAAATCCAAACACGATAACGACATCGAGGCACGATATTTGTTAATGAGGTTCAGTCAAACCCTACATCCCGAGGCACGATTATGGGCGCTTCTCTCGATCCGGCATATTACGGTGTATCCGGGTATCCACGGTCCTTCACCGGCTAGGCCTCAACCAGTCGTACCCATACATATGTTATTGTCGTCTTCCTGCGGTTATAACCGATGTGTCTCTCTATTTAAGAGAGAATCTAGGAAAGAGTTCGACTCTTATTTTATTTCTAACTCCGAGTCATAAAACTGTAACCGATTTTATATACATAGTTGCCACAAACTTTAACAAAGATGGAGCTGTACCGCTGTCTCGTCGCGTGGTGGCTGTGCCGGCCATGGAGGCGATGGTGCTCAGGGTGTGTGTTTCTTCTTCCGGTGGTGACGGCGAGCTTGTGGTTGAGAAAACTCTAGGGCATTCTGACAGAGACTTTGTGTGGGAGAAAGGTAAGGTTGCTTGTTCAGGCGTTCTACGGAACATCAACTTGTGTTTCGCTGGTCGGCCAATCTTGTGGTGAGAATTAAGATCGTTCTCATCAACTCCTGGTGCAGGGAGCGGATGGCTATGGTTTCCATGGATCGACAGGATCTTACTGCTGATGCAAGATGACTACTGTACTGCAGAGGATTCATATCCTCCTGGATTTGGATGGTTCATTTGTGGGGCTGTTTCCTGTACCCTGCAATGATGGTGATAAACTTGGAGTATATGATCAAATATGTCCTGTTTTTCCTTTCATCAGTTACATTTAGTTCTTGACGGGCTACTATTAATGTACGAACAATTTGCTAGTTGGTTTGTTAATTAGATCATTAGATGTGATGGTAGTGTTATTATCTGTCCTTGGATTGAACTATTGTATGATTTTGTTTGCTTGGGGTCAGATGGGTTTATAGCATTTTGTTTGCTGGGGTCAGATCGTTTTATAGGATTTTGTTTTCTGGAGTCAGATGGGTTTATATGTTGCAGAGTTGGCAAGAATATTTTTTACGAGAAAGAGAATGCTATATTGATCGCTCCAAATTCTTGGATATATATCCAGCAGCTCTCTAATACATAGGGGAGCTTACTATAGGTGGCCAAATTAGCCGCACAACACGGCATGGTGCGGGCACGGCTACGACACGACCCGTTACGGTATGATCCGTTAGGCATAGCTCTTGTAGTGGGCCTTGTCATGCCGGCCCACGTGCCTACCTCGGCTCAAGCACAGCCCATGGATGGCCGGGCCGTGTCATGTCGGCACGAGCACGCTTAACACCCACGTGGAGAATCGGCCCATGGGCCAAAAAATGCAAAAATAGAAAAAAACTGTCCACCGGCCGAAAACTTAGCAGCTGCCGCTGCCGCACCCGCACGCGGCACGCTCGGCGGCTCATGACGCTCGCCGCTCGGACGCTTCGCCTCTCCCGGCTCCCCAGCTCGTGACGTCGCTCGGGTCCGCTCCACGCCTTCGCCCTCCATCGCCGGCGCCCAGGTCCGCTACTCTACCTCCGTGCGGCGTCGCTCCGTCGCTTGCGCCGGTGACGCCTCCGCCCTCCGAGCCGCGCCGGCGCACCGCCTCCGCCTCCGTGCCACGCCCCCTCTCCCCGTCGCCTCCGCGCCGGCACCCGCTCTCCCCATCGCACCCCGACGACCACCGCCACCTAAACCCTAACCCTAGCCGCCTAGCACCGCGCCTTGCCGTGCCGATCCGTGGGCCGTGTCATGCCCGGGTCAGCATGCTACAGGGGTCGTGCCATGCTGTGCCGGCCCACGGACTCGGCTGACGGCCAGGCACGACACGCCTCAACAGGTCGTGTCGGCACGGCCCACCGCCAACCTAGCTGTGTCATGCCGGGCCGATAAACAGTGCCCATCATGCTCGGGCCAACACGTCTTGGCCCCGGCCTATCTGGTCATCTATAGAGTTTACATGCCACACATGGCACAGTGTTTGTAAGTTGTACGCATCGTTAATTGAGCTAATTCAGTTACTTTATTACATTCTCTTATAACTTTCTTGATCTAGGACACCGGAAGAGTTGGCGAGAATTTGAAACCGATAGTTCATGCAAGGGAACTTGATGAAATTTCTACATTGCTTGAACAACTATCCAAGGAAAATGTGACCGTCTGTTGACGTGCGTTGCCATTGACTGAAAAATCAAAATCCTATTTCAAGAAAACGCATATTAACGCTTTAACCATCAAATAAAAAAGAACAACACCTCAGGAAAATTAAAAGAAAAGGCAAAGATGATATTAAAAAAAATTGCCACGATTCCATATGCCTATCTCATCTCGTCAAATCTAGCACATCTTTTCACTTTTGCTCTTGCATCTTTCATCTTTGACTAAAACGCATGAGGAAAAAATGAAAACTGTCGAATGTTATAGAATATACTTAGCAAAAATGGGGAAAATTTCGATTTTTCAAAAGCAAAAAATGGAGAAAGAAGAAATCTTGTGCTGAAACAAGGCCCAGCCCAATAAACCTTCACTTGTGCTGGGCCGCGAGACAACCCAGATGAACCCGAGTACGCCACATCCAAATCTGCACCGTTAACGCCGCATCCGACGACGGTCAGCTCCCCCGCCCGATAAAACGCCCTGCCCGCCTCCATGCCGCCGTCGCCATTCTCTAGGGTTTATTCCAGGCCTCCCGCCGCCGCCGCAGGCTCGTCGCCGTCGTTGTCCTCGCCCGCGCGCGGGGAGAACGCTAGACTCCGGGCAATATGGTCAGATCCGAGCACCCTTGCTCTCTCTTCTTCGCATCATCCAGTTATTTTCTTTTGTTTTTTTTTCCAGTTCGTTCGGTGCCTTGTACGGTCAGTCCAGTTCTTGATTTAGACCAGAATATATAATCGTCTAGTTGGCGTAGAATTACGTGCATTGTACCGTTCGAATCTTTCCTGTGTTAGATCGCGCGGTGAGTTGATTTGTTTGGTTGGTTAGTTCTTACTAATCGGTCTTTTCTTTAGGTTCCTGTCTTTTTGATCTATCTGTAATTCTCTCTAGAGCGAATTCTTTGCCAAATATGTTATACTAGATCAGAGAACATTTTGGGTTAGTGTTCTGTGGGTGACAACCTGGTAAGTGGTCAATTGGTTAGTGAATGGCTCAATGCTCGTTGTACTAGACATCCTTTCTTTGATAATTAGGAGGAACTTTCTGTTAAATTGTGATTCCCAATCATAATAGTAGTTATAGTCATGCTGTTGAAGGTTTTCTAAGTCATTCCATCACATCGTTAAATGTTTGATGCATGCATAGAATCCCAAGGAACAATGGTATAGGTTGTAAGTGCTCATTACAGTGCTGAATCTTGTTTTTACTGTATTGGCCCCATTTTCATTTCTCTCATTTGGATTAATTGAATGCTATCGATATGTATTTATCTTATTAAAAGAATCTCCTTTTGTGCTTAATAGGCGAGGGGTTTGAAGAAGCATCTGAAGAGGCTCAATGCCCCGAGCCATTGGATGCTTGACAAGCTTGGTGGAGCATTTGTAAGTACATTGTATAATTACAAGTTGTAATATGTAGTTCAAATGCATAATTTATAATAATGCTGTGTGTTTGCTCAAACTTTTCTGATGTTTATTTGCTGAGCAGGCACCCAAGCCTTCTTCTGGTCCTCACAAAGCTCGGGAGTGCTTGCCTCTTATCCTTATCCTCAGGAACAGGTTGAAGTATGCTCTGACATACCGTGAGGTTATTTCCATCTTGATGCAGCGTCATGTTATGGTCGATGGAAAGGTCAGGACTGACAAGACTTATCCGGCTGGATTCATGGGTGCGTGCCCTGATTTGATGCATCATTGTACGAGAAGTCAATGTCTAATTAGTTGCATCGGAATCCTTATTAGTTTCTTGTATCCTGCAGATGTCGTGTCGATTCCAAAGACTGGGGAGAATTTCCGCCTTCTGTATGACACCAAGGGTCGCTTCCGTCTCCACAGCATCAAAGATGGGGATGCTAAGGTTTATATTCAATTTTCCATCACTATATAGTCCATAATAATAGTAGCTTTTACTTTGTATGCTTCTGGGCAATGCAAAAACAAACAACTAAAACCATCCTTAGCCAATGAATTTTAGCCTTAACCGATACCAAGCAACCTTCTTAATCTTGAAATTCTACTAGCCATGTATGCCTGTTATTCTCTCCATTGGTACTGTTGACCGTCAAATATGTCTACAACATATTGGTAGTGTGCCTGTTCCACGGATGTAGCTGTCTATCATGTTCTGTGTTCTTTATGTTTGAGTGATGTAGGAACAGAAGAAAGATGTCCTACTAATATATGTTCCTCTTATAAGATTCTTATCTTTGTAGAATTACTCAGTTCCTTTTTCTTGTGCCAGTGCAGTTTGATTGGCTTGTGCTTTTTTGCTTGACGAAATTCTGTTGAGTCCTTCATTTTTGCTGCTAAATATTTACTGAAATACTTCTGTTGATAATGCAGTTCAAGCTCTGCAAGGTTAGGTCTGTACAGTTTGGACAGAAGGGTATTCCTTTCCTGAACACCAACGACGGGCGCACAATCCGCTACCCAGACCCACTCATCAAGGCCAATGACACCATCAAGATTGACTTGGAAACCAACAAGATCGTGGACTTCATCAAGTTTGATGTCGGAAACGTTGTGATGGTAACTGGTGGGAGGAACACGGGCGTGTAGGAGTGATCAAGAGCAGGGAGAAGCACAAGGGCAGCTTCGAGACCATCCATGTCGAGGATGCCCTCGGCCACCAGTTCGCGACTCGCATGGGCAACGTCTTCACCATCGGCAAGGAGAAGAAGCCGTGGGTATCTCTCCCCAAGGGCAAGGGCATCAAGCTCAGCATCATTGAGGAGGCAAGGAAGCGCAACGCCGAGGATGCCGCTGAGGCTTGATTTCTGAAAATCTCCATGAATGAAACTGTTGTTTTGAGCAGTCTATTTATATAGATTATTTAGCTCTTCAGATCATATGCCCATTGGAGACCATCACATTGTTCAATACTTGTCGAGCTGTTTTGAAACTATGAATTCATCATCTGATACCTTCAGCATAATAGATCCAGAATCTTTTTTTTTTTTGGCTTGTGTGATCTTTCCCAGATGAGAAGCTACCTTGCATACTGAAAATGCATATCCTTCTGTAAATTAGTTGAATTCCACATGCTTCAGTAAATTAGTTGAAGTCCACATGTTTGGATTTAGTTGGATTCCACACGCTTCAGTAAATTAGTTGAATTCCACATGTTTGGATTTGCAAGTTCGTATTTTTGGGACATCATTTATGGGTTGTCATGGTGTGCAGGACATTTGCTATGGTTGAACCTCCCTTCAGCTGCTGCTTCCTGATCAAACAGCAAAATCCATGCATCCAACTGCTGGCTGGAGCGGAGCTTTGGGATCTTGGTTTGGGCAAGTTTGAGGAACAGGAACAGGATGCGCTGAAAATTTCATAAACTTTTTTATCCAGTGCAAATTCAGAGTTATGGATTCTATGTATTCAGTGCACATTCAGAGTTTGCACGAATTGTGTGTAGTTACTCCCTTCATTTTAAAATGTATAACGTCATGTATTTTTCACACAAATATATAAAATTATAAGTTAAAATTATACTTTATTTTATTTGATATAGAACAAGTAACAATAAAATAATTGATATTTATATAAATATTTTGAATAAGATGAATGAGTTGTGTAAAAATTTTATATATTTTTAAAAAATATGTAGTTACATAATTTCGTCATATATTTTTGAAAAGGACGTAGTTACAAAAGATGTAGCTAAAAAATTTAATTGCGTGTAGCAAAAATATGTAAAATTTTCCGTTGCCGGGACTCGAACCCGGGTCTCTCGGGTGAGAGCCGAGTATCCTAACCAGCTAGACTACAACGGAAGTTGTGCTATGGGTGATCTATAGATATATATAGCTATGTTCTTAACCACAGAAACTTTCGATGCGTATTCTCGTAGATGCAGCGTACAAATAAATGAATGTATTGGTTGGGTCGCGTTGGATACAGGACACAGCAGCCTAGGCTTGATTGACATGTTACCGAGAAAGGTTATACGGCGATAATGTCCATGGATGACCGACCACTCATCTGCATGCGCCGCTGCCTATTATTAGCCGAAGCACCTACCATCGCCTCCCTGTTGCTTGCTGCTGGTAGTAAAGACTCGCTCCGTTCCGAGGCTATGTTTACTTCTTAAGTTTAAGATTAAGTTTGGATTACATCTAAAAAATTTTTAAGAATAAATTTTACATAAGTAGTGTTTATCATGTGTAAAGTTTTTAAGGTGCTATAAAAAAGTCAAATTTATTGTGCATGCGGGGGTAGGAGTGGGCAAGCACTTCTTCCAAGAAAATTTCGCACTTTTTAGCTTTCAAACCTCTTAAATCCAAAATTTTTACAGGACAACTTTACACCTTTTACTTTTAAAATATCAAAAAGTAACCAAAATCTTAAATTTTTACAAGAATTTACGGAAGTAAACGGGGCCTAACTTTATTTTCACCGATTAGTCGTATTCCATTGTAATATTTTTAAAATTTATTTACTTTTAGTTTTATAAACTTCGATGTTACGGTTACTTAAAATAAACTTATGTGAAACAATCGGGAGAGAGAAAAAATAAACTTATGACGATACCAAGGGAGTACTACAGCTTCCTTCCATTTGAAATGACCGTTCTTGCTCTGCTTGGAATGCAGCAGAACTGCACAAGGCAAATACAAATACTACTGGCGCTCCATTGGAGATTTGGAGTAGACTTCTACTCCTACTTGAGTTAAATCTATCACATTATTCTTTTTCTGTGCTTCTGATCACAGATCAAATTTAACATTGTTCTCTACTACTAGTATATCAGAATCCTGATGAGCTCATGGATTCAGTAGGATTTCAAGTCTGGGTATTAATTTGATAATTGTAGATAAAATTCACCACAAGAATACAAGATAATGTGAGGACTCAGAAAGAGTTGATTTGTTGAGAAACAAAAAGGGCTGAGAATGAAGTATTAGGTCTAGTTGAATATATACATACATATATCGATCTTTTTCAGAAACTTTTGGGTATTCACGTGAATACCCAAGAACCCTCTGGATCTGCCCAAGCACCTTGCCAAGGAGCTGATTTGCTTGATTTTGCCAACGTAATCTTCATCACTGCCAAGGAAAAACCGACTTCGCTGGCAAGAAGCAGCAGCTTTTCTCAACAAATGGCACCAAACTCAAGTATAGTTGCATTTTGAAGACAAATTTTGGCCGACGAAAATGCAGCGAGCAAAGCATAATCAAGCATCCTCTAGTCATCAGTCAAACGTATGCTACTATGCTGTCAGGAAACTTCGGAGTTTTGTAAGGGCATGTACAACGCGTCTTCTCAGCTCGTGCGTAAGCCGACATTTTTACAAAAACCCCCGCTAGCTTGTAGACGGGAGGCCCGTCGTCTCACGGCGCGACGGCCTTTGGCTCGTGCTCCCAGGTGAGGAGACGGCCGCGCATCACGCTGTACACCCCGTCTCAACGCCCCCGTCTCCTCGCTCGGATCCGGCGTGCTCGGTGCGCGGGTGATGGTTTTTGCGCGCCAAATCGGCGGCGGCGACGCCACGCATCCCGCCCCAGCCACGCATCTTGGGCGCGCGGCGGCGCGCATGCCGCGGATGGCGGTGAAGTCCGCGCGATCCGAATCGGCGCGCCCTCGGCCCGCCGACGTCTCTCCTCGCCTCGGATCTCTCCGCCAAAATCACCGGTTGTCGTCTCCGCACCAAATCCACCGGTCGTTGTCTCCGCGCCAAATCCACCGGTACGTCCCTGTTCGCCGTCGATTTCTTTCCCATTCGCCGCCGCCGCCGCCTCCACCGTCGCCGATAGGTACGTTTTTCTCCTTTTCCCTCGTCTTCCTCCACCAGTGGCATCGCAACATCGTCGGGACCTCGTCTAGCGGCACGAACTTCCCTCCGCTCCGCCCAATCGCATCGCTCGAGATCGAGGGCTCCCAGCCGCCGCCGCCACCTCCGGCCCATCGTGCTCCTTCTCGCCTTGTACAAGGACGTGGGTGAAGGGCAGCCCAAGAGGGATGCGGAAGGCGGGCGGCGTGTCATCTTTGCCACCGTCGTGTTTGGAAGTTCAAGGTGGTTGTCGGTGTGTCGAGCTTGTACATCCGAAATTCTAAGAAGAGGATTGGGGACAACCCGAGCTAGATCTGTGTTCAACGGTACCATTGATTTCAAGAGCATCCGGGTGTGCCCAAGGAGTTCGATTTCAAGGAGGCGAGAAGAGAAACCAACAACTTCAACGAGAAGTTGAAGCTGGGCAGCGAGGCGGATACGGTGTGGTCTACCTCGCCACTTGTTGTCGGGGAACGGGCGAGCATGGAGGTCGGCGTGAAGCGGTTTTCCGGCGCGAACACCAAGGGACGGGAGGACTTCCTAGCCGAGGTCAGCATTGTCAATCACCTCCAGACATGTAATCTCATCAAGCTCGTCGATAAGCTAGCGAGATGCATTTTGATTGTATTGCGGTATTTAACCATTTGAATTATTTCCTGAAACATTAGTTACAAGATGTGTCGGGAATTAGGGCTCCTTCGGCGGAAGACAATTAATCACTCTTGCCAATGAATGATAGATATATATGTCTTGCAAAATAGAATCATCTGTTACTACTCAAAATGTTGAAATCGGTATCCTGTTGAAATCTATGCTTCTTTCAAGCTGAGCAGTAGATGGTGTGCTAACCGAAAAGAGGGGGTGGGGCCCACATATAAATAAAAAAAATTTATAGGTTATAGACGGGGTTGTCTATGGATTGTATGATCTGTATACTATCTTTGTACGTATGATTTTATAGACGAGAGGTCGTCTATGGATTGTACATGCCCTAAGTAAACCAACAACTACGGATCATAAGAGGAAGATGGAGTAAGAAATAGTACTAAACAGATGAAGCATATGCTCGTCAGTGATACTTTTCTTGTGTCTGAAACAACTTGGAATTAGATGAATGGTCCACAAATTCCCTTTTTACTTGATTTGCTAGTCTTACTCGATCATAATAAATATAGCATCTTCAACTACAACTGGTCAATTGAGGTTTTTGGACACTGATGATAATAAATATAGCAATTTCAATACTACTAACATTTACTAGGACCTGGACAAGGTATGCAGAAAGCAAGCCTGAAAGCTGTACTACTGGCCTACCTTATTTACTACACTGCTTCCCAAGTTCTCTGTCTATGGGGGCCCCACTATTTGATCCTCCAGGATCTGGGCCCACCACTCAGGATAGCATCAAAACACACTGTCCATGATCCAAACTCATGCTTCTTTGTACTAGCAAAACACCATGTTGCCTTCATGTCCTGGACAACTGAGACACAACTTATCTTCCTTGGCTGTTCATGTTCTTGCAGTTTGCTTCTTCAGATACAGTCATACAGAACTTAAAATATTTTTTCTTCACAAGCTGTGAGTGTTGTCTTTACCTGTGGATGCAAGCTTTGTCCGAACCTTGTGTCCTTGGTCATTCATCCATCCATTCATGGTCATGCACTAATTCCAAGCTTCAAGCTGGTCTTGTCAGTGGCCTGCAACATTAAATGCACTTTGCCATGTTAGCTTCAGCATATCCTGCTGGGAGAGAAAGGTCAATCCACCATTGCTGCCTGCACCTGCTTGTTGCTTGCTGCTTGCATTGGGCATGTTTGTTCAATGAAAAATCAGAAAAAAAAAAGAAGAGAAAGGGACACTTGAAAGTTGAAACCCAGTTAGTTCATTCATGGCTTCTTTTGTTCTCTTCTCTGAATGAAAACAAAAGGAAAAAGGGTTTGCAAACATGTGTGTTCATAATCAAGGTTAATGATGGAAGTTGCATAGCATTTGGTGGCAATTAGCATCACAAGAGATCTGAATTCACTTGTCTCAAGGAAAACTGTTGCTATGTTAGTATACTACTGGATGCAGGTTTCTTGCAAGACCTGCACTGCATTCAGTTGAGTCAGATTTGACTAACAGTACAACCTCTTGAACGCATCTGGTTCGACAGTTTCAATTGGTAACTTGGCCAGAACTATAATTGCATATCATTCCATCTCTTTCGGTCTTCCCTAGCCAAATAATCATTGTCATCCAGTCTTCTCTGAAATTTACATAAAGTGATAAAAGATCATGAATTGAAACAATTCAAGATACTGCTGTTCTGGTTGCAAATAGTCACCGAAAGCTCAGGCATGTCACCTTACAAAATGTTACTCTACAACAAGACGTGCCTTTTGCTCAACATCTGAAGTGAGAGAATCATCTGACAACAACTAATACAACAGCTACCTTTGAAGTTAATTTCTACAATAGTAGCAATACGACTTAAATCTGCTTATAATAGATCAGTTTAGCAACTCTAAACATGTAATCTGAATTAATTTTTCGAGCTTGCTTTCACATGACGCGGCAAGAGTTGGCGTTGGCGTCGCTGAAAAGATCGCCGTAGGAGTTCCTCGCCGGCGAGGACGCGCTCCTCTGCGGCGTCCTCTGGCCGCCGCCGCCGCCGTAGTAGTAGTAGTAGCTGTAGTAGCCGCCGTAGCGGTAAGGCGACGGCTGCGACCGCGAGTAGTACGGAGAGTACGCGTACGAGTGCTCCTGCGGCGGCGGCAATGGAGGTGGAGGCCTCGCGGCGGCGTAGTAGGCCGCGCTCGAGCTGGGCCGCGCCACGTTGTAGCTCATGACGTGCACCGGCTGCTGCTGCTGCTGCAATGGCGCCGCCGGGAAGTGGCTCGTGTGGTTGCCCTGCGCTGGTGTCGCCGCCGCCGTGGTGGCTTCACCTACCTTCTCTTGCTGCGCCTGCTGCTGCTTCCTTCTCCTCTTGGGCTCACTGGGTTGCTGCGCCGTGACCGTCTCGACGACGCCGCCGTCATCGGCGCTCTTACTGACATTGCCGTCGGTGCTGTCCGTGCCGCCTTCTTCGGCCGGCGCCGCGACGCCCTCGCCGGAGACCTTCTTGGGTTCTTCCGGGTTGCTCGGCTCCGCGGCGTTACCGGACGCCGGCTTCTCAGGCTCAGCGGGCTCGCCGGACATGCCCGGCTCGGCAGCTTGGTTCTTGGTTTCTTCTGGGCACTGACCGCCACTGGGTTGCCGCTGCTGCTGCTGCTTCTGCTCCTCCGGCCATTGCTCGGCGTGCTTCCCGGCCCTCCTCAGCTTCCTGACGAGAGTGTCGGCGCTGACCTTGCCGGTGACGGTGACCGTCGCCTTGTTGCTCCGGCCATCGACGTCGCATCTGTACACGCCTTCGCAATCAACAGAGCATATTATTCTTGTCAGTTTTAGTAACGTTTTTCTCTGCTTTTTTGAAGTGAAAAGAGAAAAAAAAATATGTTCCCATAGATGCTTTGCCGATGAAACTAAAATGCAACCAAAAGAAAAATGGGGAGCCAAAAATGCATCAAAATGCAGGTGATTTGATTGATACACACGCACACACCTTCAACTCTCTGGAGCACCTTCTTCACCTTCTTCTTGCATCCCTCGCAGTGGATGGACACCCTGAGAGCCAAAACCTGCAGCATGAATCAAATTGTAATCAATCATCAGTGTCTGAACATGGAGCTTCAGAAGTTATTGATGCAGAAGGAAAGACGAACTAGGAGCCAACTGTAGTATGATTGTGAGTG
Organism: Oryza australiensis; assembly: GCA_019925245.2. Lineage (NCBI taxonomy): Eukaryota > Viridiplantae > Streptophyta > Magnoliopsida > Poales > Poaceae > Oryza > Oryza australiensis. The sequence goes on along the minus strand of JAIFGZ020000265.1, from coordinate 1,015,947 downwards.
AGCAGACGTCGTTCGTTGGTATGGTACCTTGCATTGCAGAGATTCTGAAGCCATGGAGGAAGGGAAGGTATAACGGTGGAAGAAGGGAAAGTGGACAATGAGTGTACTGTGCTGTCAACGGGGAATGGAGGACGAGGGAGGAGAGGTTTTATAGCGGCTCCTACTTCAGAAGGCCAGAAAGGATCAGAACTGTTTCATGTAAAATTCGTACAAATTTTCTACTACTACGAAATTTCTTTTTTTTTCTTACATATTCGTACACTTTGACCACCTTTCAATTTAGACCAGGGATAGAATAATCTTTTCACCTTGAGCCATAAATTTATATGTTAGTTTCACTTTGGGCCTCTTCTTTCACATCTAGCTCCTGTCTCTCTTTTCTCTGTTTCTTCTCTCTCTATCTTAACTGTACGAAAAAAAATTTCTAGGGATCAGGGCTTCTTATACAAGTTGAATTCGTGGCTTTAGACTGCCTATCTATGTATATAAATATTGAGGGAGGTTGAAACCTCTCGATATCGATTTTGTTAGAGTTGAGTTGAGAGAAAAGTTAGGATTTCGAGTTTAGTCGAGATTTTTAGAGGAGTGCTTGTTGTTGCATTTTGTAAATATGAATATAAGAAATAAAGTTCAATCTACTTTAAGATATCTTTGATATGTGTTTGCTCGAGTTTTTAGCAATCTAACCGACGAGACACATGTGGTCAAACCAGCGACATCTCATCGGTAAGACCGGCAACTATTAGACGGTTAGAACGACGAACGCACAACAGGAAGAGGCAACGCAAAGGACGGTTGGATCAGAGATACACCGTCGGTCGGACCAAAGGTCTACGGGTGGTTGAACTGGCGCATCAACTTTGGTTAGACCGAGTTCATTGATTCGAGGGTGACTTTTAGTTCTACTAAAAGTTTGGTTTTTTGTCCTAAAATCAATTCACCCTCTTTGTTTGGTTTTGGTTATTGCTGTGCGATCCTATATTTGCAAACGAAATTCTTGACCAATTTAAACAGTACACATTTAAAGATATGGTGCTTACCTAATGAAGCTTGGCTAGTATTGGGCTGTTCACAGTGGCTAAAACAGGGTCAACTAAAAAGGAAGAAAATAATACCTTGTCAAATAACAGAGACGAAAAAGGCGAAGAATTAGAAAAAATAATACCTTGCCAAATAACAGAGACAAAAAAGGTGAAGAATTAGAAGAAAATAATACCTTGCAGACGAAAAAATAAAGAATTATAATACATACATATACATGGTGAGATAGGTACGGTCTGCATCCTTACCCAGCGACATGCTTCAATAAATGCAAATATGCAGTACCTAAACATTTCTGCTCCAACACCAAGTACATCAGCGTCGGTGTTATGGATAAGACATCTAATATTTTTATGTTAGACTCGATGAGTCTATCATATACCAAATTTTATACAAAATCATGCCTCACATACAGAAGATGTTCCTAATAAGAAAAGAGATAAAAAGTACTATTCAAATACGACAAGGAATACTCGGATCATATCCATACTTAGTTCTCTGGTTCTACTTGACAAGAGGACACTTAAGAGTATAAATACAAGATCTCTAGGAGAAGAATGGATAGACCAAGACACCAAAACAAGCCAATACAAATCTAGACAAGCCCAATAGAAACCATAGAGGCGACATGAGAGATTTAGAGACATCTCCAATCTCGTCGAGTTCACATCGAAGGAAGGCGACTACGATAGTCGTCGACCACATGTGAGACACTACTGGAGAAACGATTTTTCCATGCGGGCCGAAAGGCATCTTCCCGTGCGGAAGGCCTACCCACACACGCGAGAAAGTCTGGGAAAAGACCATTTTCGCGTGCGGGTGGCTCCAGCACGGGAAGATCGATTATCCGTGCGGTCGGCTTAAGCGGCCCGCACGGGAAGATCGATTATCCCATGCGGTCCACTTTACCCGACCGCACGGGATAATCGATCTTCTCGTGTGGTCCGTTAAGTCGATCGTACGGGAAGATTGCCTCCCGTGCGCTTTATTTTATGTGCAAAGCTCTCTCTAGCTATTGTCCTCTCTCACCCTCTCTCCCTCTCCTCTCGTCCTCTCTCTCTCCTCTTCTCTCTCTCGTAATATTATTGGTCGATTGATCGGATGCGCGCGTATATATATATTTCACACAAGAAAAAAGACATTTAATTATATTATTTCCTTATAAAAGATATAAATGTACACATCATGCATGTTTATATACATATCAAGTTTCGTCTCGTAAATTACGGTAGTCTCGCAATTTACAAATGGTCTTTTCCCACTCCCTAAGTCTTTTAAATTTATCGTTCGTCGCAAGCTCGCTCTCCGGATCGTAGAAATCATCCAAATGGTTGCGGACATCGCGCAGATGAAACGGCAAATATCTGCAACCAAGTTGAGCATTGTTCGATTGTCGAACCGGTTCGTTACAAGCTGGAACGGACTCGATCATTTAAGAAAGAATACACATAGATACGATTAAAAAAATATACAAGATCGATCTTAACATGTAGAAAGATATTTTCTACGAACTTACTTGTTTAAACTTTGTAGTGTACCTCCCGTAGATTCTTAGCATCTCGCACACGTAGTAGCCACATAGGATAGTGCCTGGTGGTTGCTTATAACACTGTGTTGAATAAAATTGTATACGTACGTCAATAGTTGAAATTAAACACAGTATAAAATGTTGACATATAGCGGGCATATAATTACCAGCCATTGTCTCTTCACCAGAAGCTTTTTCTTTTGTGGATCCTTAACCGGTCCACCGTTTCATACATAATGTGTGTGTCCTCTATGTAGATAAAGTAATTGCTTCAGTCAATTGTTTATTCGAGAGTAACAGTTGATAAAACTTATTAAATGATGCATGATAGTACTTACAAATTTAACAAGATGAGGAACTCTTTGAATGATTCCTCCTTGTAGTGTGTCGGATCAAACACTATGGCCATGTGGTCCCGCGGATATGCCAGAAAAAGTATGTAATGATCGCTGCGATAGAAGAGATATGTTAATTGTAGGTGATATCATAGTAAAATATCGGTTGTTCAGAAGAATATTACGTACCGCAGTGCATAAGGGACCAGGAGGACATTTTTGTCTTTGTGCTCCAGCATAGTGTGGCCCAAGTAGAATGCTACCGCGATCATCTTCTCCTTGTGCATTGCTTTGATGGTCGCGTCTCTTTGGGACTTCGTTTTGCCATTGAGGGCATCGTAATCTGCACGAATATGAACCTCGTGTTTCGTCCAGCATATCCTTGTTGGGTTAATGTATCCAATTGGATAGTTGGTCTTTGACACGTCTTGAAATTGCATCATAAGGAATGCAGCAGGTAATTATTCAGAAGTTAGTTTGAAATGAATTCATTAATGACATTAAGTGTGATTGATACTTACAGCCAAAACACAGCAACGAGATTTATATCCATTTTTTCCATCTTCAATAAAGCGTGAAGGTCGTTGAAATCGATGACCAGCATCCCATTTGGGCCACTGGTGAAAGCGTTATCCAGGGACTTCACGTTAATCATGTTGAGCCCCATTATGGACACCTTTAGGTACCGGTCGTGCATTAGCCTTATTTTTCATGGCATGTCTTCCATGACGTGCCATGGCGAGAATGGCTTGTCGTACTCGTACTTTGTTGGCACTTCGTCCGAAGTCCAATTTTGCGAGTCCTCCGCTTTGTTTTCGGCGATTGTTGTGACTCCGACAACTTTGGTGTTTGATCCGCTTCTTATCGCGGCGATCTCCCCCGAAAGCCTGGAACACTAAGTTTTGCTCATCTATGGCCATTACTTCCTTATCATAGGTTGATCTAACCATCTTTGGGATAAGCCGACGAGGTTCAAGTTTGCTCAAACTTGGAAGACTTGTTGTTTTCAGAAAAGGCCTTTGAGGTACCGCCAATGCTGACTATGGTGTCGGAGGAGATTGGTGAATATCTTGGACATCCGTTGGAGGTTACTCTGCGACGACTTCAGGGGCTGACAGCTTTGGCGAATCAGGATCTTTATCCTTGGGGGAGCGAGGTGGGGAAGGAGGCTGATTAGGTGGCAAATCTGGCCCTGGTGGAGAAGGTGGTGCAGGTGCAACAGCAATCTAAGGAACCGGCTCGATTGGGGATGCTAAAGGTGGACCGACTAGCAGGATATTTCATCTATGCCATAGAATGAACTAATTCACCGCATCCCGAAGCAATTCTATCCCTTCATGTGCTAGAATATCTAGCTCTAAGCTGTTATGCTCTGCATGCACCTTGGCCACCTACACCCTTGCATATTCCTTAGGGATTGGCGTGTTGTGAAATTGTCGCCCTGGTATAGCAAGTCCTGTACCCACCTCCTTTCTCTTCCCGGCCCTTTCTATCGGCACGAGGAGGCTGCATGGCGTCGGGCCAGTTATGGTATCTACTGGATAAGATGCGGTATCAACTGACTCGACGCTACTGGGCATCTGTACTGTGGGTTCTTCGGATTGCTAAAACAAGTTAGGGAAGGCTTGGCTATTCTGTGTAACAAGAGAGTAGAAATGTTGTTCAACTTGTTTTGCTATCTTCTCTTCAAGTTTGTGTTTGTACCTGTCCCTTTTCTTGTAACTTGCAGCTTCCTCAGGAAACCCTTCTTTCCAACTTGTCCTTGACGATACACCCCTTACTCATCCAGAATGTTCAGGGTTGCCCAATGCAGCTGTCAACTGATCGTGTTCCCTCTTGGCAATAAATTCTCCAGTCTTCCCTTTTTCTGCAATGTGCTTTAGACTGTTGGTCACATGCTCGATATCCGGATCCTCGAAAAGGATCTCTCCCTCGTCGATGACTGGCCCGTGCTCCGTGCCCAAACCCGGTTTTTGCTTCGTTCCTTTAGTGCATCTACAAGCAGGGGTTTTTCTTGGGCGGCAAACTTTTCTTCGGTTGCTCGCCACTTCTCTACGTGGCCATCGTAGCCGCTAGAGCCCAATCGGTGCGGGTACTTGTTCTTTTTCGCGAGGTCGGACATGTTCTTCCTCCGCACTAAGGCTTCAGGGCTTGTCATCTTCGCCACGAACCTATCCCATTCGGCGGGCGTAATACCATCATAGTCTTCGAATGGAAACTTGTTCTTTTGCATGTAGTGAGTGTTCATGTCCGATTTCCACTGCATCCACCGATGCCCAATTGTTTTTAAGGCAAACTATTTTCCCACAGCCTCTGAACCAGGCAGATATACAAGCCACTTCTGTAACTCGTTCCATATGAAGTTCTTCATGTTGTCATCCACTTGCTTCCGGGAATCTATATTTAAAGGGCCATGGGTTCGCGACCCCACAAGTGTTGCTTGAACTTTGTCATTGCTACCTTGGGCTCTACGGCTTCTCATCTGGTTCAAAGAGGTGATATAGTATGTCTCCTTGGGGGGTTGGTTCTTACTTCTCTGACCACGTCTTCTCTTTTGACGTCCTCCAGCGCTCGCGGACGTGTCGGTTTCTACCGGGCCGAAGTCGAAACAGGCAGTAAGTTGATCGTAAAGTTTAGTAAACTACTCTAAATTGTGAATGTCGTCTTTGCTAAGGAATGCAATGAGAGTAGCTAATGGAGCTTGAAGTTGTAGGGGCACAGGCAATTGTCTGTGCCTCTTCAAGCTCAAACTCCCTTAGCTACTCTCATCGATATCCCCAGCAAAGGCAACATTCACAATGTGAATTTGACAATTTCGTCTAGGGTTCTTCGATAGGGGAATTTCCATGCTCCCTTAGCCACTCTCTTGGTAATAAATTACTTATTTATGCTCGTGGCTAACACTAAATAATATAACAGAGGAAAATGTAGGATTGCATCTACATATTCCTCTGTTAGATTTCGATAATGAGAGGAGCTACGGAGCTTGAAGTTGAAGGGGCACAGGCAATTGTCTTTGCCCTTCAAGCTCCCTTAGCTACGTATCGCAATCCTAGCAAATTTTGCTACGCAAAAGACATAGAGAAAAAACTAAAGAGAAGAAGCAGAAAAAAAATGTATTTATTTCCGTCTTATTCTCTTTATTTTTTGCTCTCGAACAACAAGTCTAGTAATTTTTAGAAATATGTAATTAAAGATACATATTTTTACAACATGTCCGAGGAGAGGGAAGAGGAGAGAGGGAGATTAGAGATGAGAGACCGAGGAGAGGGAGAGGAGAGAGGGAGATTAGATTTGTAGGTCGTTCGATAGGAAAATCCTAAAATCTAAAATATAACCTAAAATCTAAAATTAAAGATATTCACATGAACTATTCACATCAACTAATTCACATAAAAATTTACAACAACTATTTCACATAAAAAATTCATCATCAAAATTCATCAAAAAAATAATAGTCTATTTTATATTTCCATCAAAATTAACTATAGTTCCATCAAATAAATAACAGTCCATTTTACAATCAATTTACAATAATAACAGTCCATTTAAAATCCTAAAATAAACAGTCCATCCTAAAATAAACATTCCATTTACAGTCCATAAATCATCTAAAATAAAAAGTCCATCATAGTTTCTATTTGAGACCAAATTCCAAAATAACTCTCTACATTTTATCCATCACAAACTTTACCATCCATCCAATATATCATCTAACATTCATACATCACAAAAATAAATTCATTCATCCATCCTTCATGACATCAATTGAAAATTCATCCATTCAAATATCACGGCAATATATGTACCTATATGCTAAATATATCCATCCATCCATCCATCACAGCATATATCCATCCATCACGGCATCAAAAATAAATCACTTGCATATATCCATCCATCCATCCATCCGTCCTATATGCTAAATCATGGCTTCCATCCTATATGCTAAATCACGGCATCCATCCATCCATCCATCAAAAATAAATCACGACATATATCATCACAACACGTACATTCAAATCCATCCATCAAAAATTCATCACGGCACGACATGTCTCACCTGTGGTTGTGGTGAAGGGCACGGCCTCGGCGTCGGTGAGGAGGAAGGGCGCAGCGTCTGAAGGGGCCTCGGTGTCGGCCATAGTCGACGGTGTCGGGAAAGGGCGCGGCGCTGTCTTGGGGTCTCGGGGAAGGGCGTCGCGCGCTGTGGAGGCCCGGGAAGGGCCAGTGGTCTTGAGGCGGCGCGGTGAGGCCGGTGGCACGATGAGGCCGAGAGAGAGAGAGGCGTCGTGGGCGGCATCGAGAGAGAGGCGGCGAGGGCGATGTGGCGAGGACGAGGCCGGCGGCACGATGAGGCCGGCGGCACGGTGAGGCGGCGGCGTCGAGAGAGAGAGGCGTCGCGTGCGGGCGGCGGCACCGAGAGAAAGAGGCGGCACGGTGAGGCCGGCGGCGCGGGGGAGGCGACGAGGGCGAGGTGGCGAGGGCGTGGCGACGGTCGATGGTTGCTCGGGTGAAATTTTGGCAGCCTGGCGGCGTAGATCTGGAATTCACCGGGACTTATAATTTTTGGGAGCCCGCGCGGCCGTTATATAGGCGGGGATTATCTGTGCGGGTGGCTTAACGGCCCGCACGGGAAAATCATCTTTCCGTGCGGGCCGCTTAAACCGCCCGCACGAGAAAATCATCTTTCCGTGCGAGCGGTTTAAGCGGCCCGATACAATAATGTCCATCTTTTCATCGGAAGGATCCTTCACATAAAAAACTTGTGCAACACGCTCGGCAAGGACCCATGGATCATCCTTGTGTCCAATTTTACTCCGTTCAGCATATGTAAATCCAAATTTATCTACCGTGTTGTCTTTCACCCATTGGCATCTGAGAACAGGGATATGAATGTTTAAACCGTAGTCAAGTTCCCATATTTCTTGTATGATCCCATAGTATGATTTATTTTGCCCTGTTGCGTCCAACGCTTCGACACGAACCCCACTGTTCGCGCCGAGCTTTTCTTGCCTTTGTAAAAAGAATATCCGCCGATGTCATACCCTTGCCATGAGGTCACAAGGCTTGTTGGGCCAGCCGCAAGTCTTTCTATCATTTTTTTCTCGAGTGATTCACCAGACGATAGCTTTTGATCCTTTAGCCATTGGGGAAAGTGTGCTTCTGTTCTTTCGAAACCCAATCATCGGATCGCCCAGGATTGCATGCTCTGATCTCGGAAGTGTGTTGCTCAATTTAGGGCGCAACGATGGCGAGTTGTTGAAGAACACTGCTATGTGCATATGATACCGCTTTTTAATCATTGTCGTAGAAGCATTTTCTTCCCACAGTGTCCTTCCCAGATAACCTTCCATCATGTCGAGGTATCGGTATCCCAATGGGGTTGGCATCTTTCATGTAATCTAGTCAACAATCGACAACCTCCTCAGTTGTGTAACCCTCTATCATCGAGCCCTTCGGATGAGCACGATTACGAACATACCCTTTCGAACAACCATGTATCACTCGTACGCCCACATTTGATGTAGGTATAGAGGACCAAGTTCAATAATTTGAGGGACAATGTGAACAATGAGATGTTCCATCATGTCGAAATACGATGGAGGAAAAAACATCTCTAGTGGCAAATTGTCTCGACCGCAAATTTCGAAGGGGTTCTAATTCTTCTGGATCAAAAACTTTCTGTGATACTCGATTAAAAAAATAGCACAACTTTGTTATCACTACCTTAGTGTGCACTGGTTTCACCGCCCTTATAGCGATAGAGAGGAATATCGTAAGCATCTTATGACAGTCGTGAGCATTGTATCCAGAAATCAACAAAACTTTCATTGATACTAGTTTCCGGATATTCGATGAGAATCCAGTCGGCACTTCCAATCCACGAAGACATTTACAGAAAGCTTTTTTCTCTTCTAGTGTCATTGAGTAGCATGCCGGTGGAATCTCATTCTTACCATTCGTTAGCTCTATTGGGTGAAGATCTTTTCTTATGCCCAAATTGACCGAGTCGTTACGTGACTTCAACCCATCCTTTGTTTTACTAGGGATGTCAAGTAAAGTCCCAATAGTCTTTGTCGAACACGTTTTTCTTGAGGTGCATGAAATCGATGGCATGACAAATCTCCGGTCTTTCCAGTATTCGGGTACTTGAAAAAGATTGAATGTTTCTTGAAGGGCAGCGTGTTTTCTACCACTTCTTTCTTCATCTTGTCTGAAGCTGTCTTTCTCTTGTCGAACACGACCTTTATGTTCTTTGTCAGCTTGAACACCGTGGAACTATCCTTTGCTTGGGGCGTACCTTCCTCAATAGTTTTGTCAAAAAGGTAGCCATCGCATGATGCCTATGCTTCGTGGTAAGAAACGACGATGACACATGTAAACTAACTTTTAACGAGGTCGGGTATATGTACGATGCGTTTTCTAGACATATCGGACATCCGGTCTTTCCTTTAATCTGTCCGGAGAGGGCAAAATTGGTGCTAGATCGTTTATAGTAACGAATATGATAGCACTCGAGTAAAATACTCTTGGCGGTAGGCATCAAACAATCGTAGACCCTCTTCCCACATTTCTTGCATATCCTCCATCAAAGGTTCAAGAAACATATCTAGATCAATGCCGACTGTTTTGGCCCTTGTATAAGGATAGTCAACAAAATGTACTTTCGCTTCGACATAACCATGTCGGAAGGTTATACATGGTGAGCAGAACATGCCAAGTGTTCGCGAGCTGCTTAGGTCACCAAACGGATTCATTCCATCCGTGCTCAACACAAACCTGACATTTCTCAAATCATTTGCAAATTCGGGTGCTTCGAATAAAAGTTGCTCCATTGTCGAGCATCGGTGGGATGTCGAATCATACCATCCGTATTTCGACCCTCTTGATGCCATCTCATCAACTCGGTGTCGGTGGGGCTCGAGAACTATCGCTTCATGCGATCTTTCACTGGCAAGTACCACATCACCATGGCCGGAATCTTTTTTCCTAGCTTGACCAATGCATTTGGTTCGGCAACATCACTATCGCGCAACTTGTTATCCTTTTTGTACCTACTCGCCTCACAAGTTGGACACTTGTCCAAGTCGGTGTATTCCTTGCGATAAAGTACACAATGATTAATATATGCATGGATCTTTTCCACACCAAGTGATAAATGGACATATCAATTTCTTGGCTTGATTGGTGTTAGCTAGCAACAAGTTAGGCTTAGGAAGCATAGTTCTCAGGAGACCCATCAAGTCGTTGAAACTAGTATCAGACCATCCGTGCCTGGCCTTCAATCTAAGAAGTTCTAGCACCGACCGTAACACTGTATAATCCATGTCATATTCCTTTGATTGATCTTACAAAGGACCTTTCGCTGATTTCTGCAATGCCTTTCAATTGTTTAAAATCTCTTGCTTTCTCTGTTAGGACCTCTCGGTTCAGCGTGCCGCAACATATCCTCAAAATCAAGATCAATATCAACCTCTGCATCGTCAAAACCGAGCGGCAAAATTACCCATCATTTCATGGGACATGTCCTCAATTATAAAATTTTCTACCTCATCAAACCAAATATCGGGAATCTCTTTCGGAGGGACGACTTTCCTATGATAAGTCCAAACTGTGTATTTCTCCACAAATCCACGCTGAATTATGTGTCCGAGAATTACATTCGAATCTTTCCACATCTTTTGATTCTTGCAATCCACGCAAGGACAAAAAATATCCTTCCTATTCGCACTCAAAGCGTGTGCCTTAGCCTTATCAATAAATGTTGATGCTTCTCTCATGAACACCGGATGAGTTCTCCATGTCTCATACATTCATGTCGATACATCTAAAAATTCATAGCATAAATTAATATTATATTGCCGGTATTTTCTAAATAAATAAATTAAGCTTAAATCCTACTTTATAACTAACACCTCATTCACAACAAATAATAATCTTGAGACAAAATTAGGTGCCAAAAAATGGTTCAATAAAAAAACAAAATATTTGACCTACAAATTACAAAAATAGCTCAAAATGATAATTCAAACAAGTTTAAATATGTTCACATTCAACCGATGAAATTTTACAAAAACGGAAGCAAATAAAAAAGATGATCAAGCAAGTTACCTTTTATATTGATTTCAATTGAATTTCAATTGAAGATTTCAAGTCTAAAACCTCCCACCAAAAGAAATTGCCTATTATTGGAGAGAGAAACCGAGTTAAAAAAATTCAAATATCTTCGCATTCAACCAATAAAAATTTTTAAAAATGAAAGCAAATAGAAGAGGCGATAAAGTATGGTACCTTTTGTATTGATTCTAATTGAAGAATTCAAGTTGAAAACTTTCCCCCATATAATTGCCATTTTTTAGAGAGAAACACCATGTTAAATGTGGCACGGTTAGGTTGGCGGTTGTTTTATGGTGCATCATCGCGTGCGGTCCACTTAACGGCCCGCACGGGAAAATGCATTATCTCGTACGGGTCCTTAAGTGGAACGCACGGGATAATGCACCATTATCCTGTGCGGGCTGTTATGTGGGCCGTATGGGATAATCGTATTATCCCGTGAGGTCCACTTAAGTGACCGCACGGGATAATGCATTATCCGTGCGGTCCAACAACCGGCTCCCTTGGGACCAGGTTCTTTCAGCGCGACCACTTATGGCCCTTTGAAAACTATTGGGGGTCTCGTCTAGGAAAATCAAAAATGTAGTAGTGAGAGTTTCATGCGAATGAGTCGACAGAGACTAGATTAGGTCATCTCAAATATTGTACTCGTTTGATCTGATATATAAAGGCAACACCGGTTTCGACCAATAGGAGTAAGGCTATTACTTGTCGGTTAAGACGCCCAAACCTATATAAAAATCTCGCCTCCTATTTTTTACCTCAATCTTACGTATACTCTGTCACCAACAAGTCTTATACTTTACAAATACCGTAGACAAGTACAGCCCGTCGACATGGTAGTTGTTAGTTAACCTTAGATTTGAACTGAAGATTAAAGCCATAAATCCTAATTAGTGCACTCGTGCCACGGAGAAAAGTCACGCGTGGTTTCTGACCACATGGCGACAAGCCAAGGTTATGGTTTTAGGGTGGGTTGAGAAAGAGGAAAGTGGGAGATCAAGCTTAGATGGATGGTCTGATAGACGACGACCACATTGCTGAAGCCGTGGGGTCACAGTAGACAATGGGTCGATGTTGGTGATGGGGGCAAAGTATGGTGAAGGGGAGGGTAAGGCTAGCCGGGCAGGCCGTGTGGGCATGTTGACGCCTTTCAGAACCGTTGAGGCTAGGGCAGCAGCATGACGAGGGTGATGGTGGAGAAAGAGCTAACGTGGTTACCTGGAGGGAGCAGGGGGCTCGTTGAAGGGCCGCCATCTACTCCGCTCGTCGTTGCCATCACTCGACTGTGTCCGCTTTGCTCCGTCGGAGCAGTTCGTCGAAAGGAGGAGGCCGTTTTTTCTAGTAGTGGTAATGAATGGCTGAGTACATGGGTTATGGAGAGACCGAAATAAATATATTCCTTTACTAAAAAAAAAAGCCCTGAAACATGTTGTTTTCGCTTCGCTGGCCGAGAAGGGGAGCAAACTGGGGAGTGATGAAGCAGAACCTTCTCTTGGCGGTTCAGCATTTCATGACTCTATTGCCTAACCTGAAGAGAATCATGCGTCCATCTTCGATATAAAGGTTGATGTCCATCCTCAATGCACAAGATTGTTGGTCCTCGACGCACATCACACTATACATACATGCATATGCCACACGTACCCACCCTAACAGATGCAGTTACTTATTCAAGAGTCCAGAAAACCAACCAAATGGATATTATCCACACCACACCTTCTGCAAGTTCACGATTTCAAGGATGCAATTCCCTTATATCTTGGGATCACGCATACTTTGCAGGCCATGTATTTTTCCTCCATTCCTGTGGCAAAAACCAAAACGATCTAACCAAAATTACACGTTCTCGAGAGTATATATAAACATCAACTCACGCCAAATTAATTACTGTGCTGTGCACGTACACGAATGCATATGCTCACATGACGACGTCATCACACACTGCATTAGTCGTTGCTCTTGCCTTTGTCCTGACAGCGACCCCGGCGCTGTGCTACGTCACTGACGGCGCGACGCGGCGGCGGAGCGCAAGCACGAGCACGAGCCAGCGCCATGGCGAAGCCCAGACTTACATCGTTCTCGTCGAGCCACCGGCGCACGCGCGCGGCGCGGACGACGACGAGGCGGTGCACCGCCGGTGGCACGAGTCATTCTTGCCTGGCGGTGGTGGCGAGGAGCGGGCATCGCGCTCGCGCATCCGCCACTCGTACACGGGGGTGGTGTCCGGGTTCGCCGCCACGCTGACGGGCCGCGAGCTCGCCGCCGTGTCGAGGAGGCGCGGGTTCGTGCGCGCGTTCCCGGAGCGGAGGTTGCAGCTCTTGACGACGCGTTCCCCGGGGTTCCTCGGGATGACGCCGGAGCGGGGCGTGTGGAAGGCGGCCAGGTACGGCGAGGGCGTGGTCGTCGGCCTGCTCGACACCGGCATCCACGCGGCGCACCCGTCGTTCCGCGACGAGGGCATGCCGCCGCCGCCGGCCAAGTGGAAAGGCGCGTGCATGCCTCCCGCCCGGTGCAACAACAAGCTAGTGGGCGCGGCGTCGTTCGTCTACGACAACAACACCGGCGACGAGGTGGGACACGGGACGCACACTGCGGGCACGGCTGCCGGGCGCTTTGTCGACGGCGTCTCGGCGTTTGGCCTCGCCGCGGGCACCGCCTCTGGGATGGCCCCCGGAGCGCACCTCGCCATGTACAAGGTCTGCAACGGCCAGGGGTGCTTCGAGTCCGACGTGCTCGCCGGGATCGACGCGGCTGTGAAGGACGGCGTCGACTTGCTGTCCATCTCCCTCGGCGGCCCGTCCTTGCCGTTCGACAAGGACCCGATCGCCATCGGCGCGTTCGGGGCGATGTCCAAGGGCATCGCCGTCGTGTGCGCGGGCGGAAACAGCGGGCCGATGCCGTTAACGCTGTCCAACGAGGCGCCGTGGATGCTCACCGTGGCGGCCGGGTCGGTGGACCGGAGCTTCCGCGCCACCGTGCGGCTAGGCGATGGCGAGGCGTTCGACGGCGAGTCGCTCAGCCAGGACAAGCGCTTCAGCTCCAAGGAGTATCCCCTGTACTACTCCCAGGGCACCAACTCATGCGACTTCTTCGACGTCAACATCACCGGCGCTGTCGTCGTGTGCGACACCGAAACGCCGCTGCCTCCGACGAGCTCCATCAACGCGGTGAAGGAGGCCGGAGGCGCGGGCGTGGTGTTCATCAACGAGGCGGATTTCGGCTACACCATCGTCGTCGAGAAGTACTACGGCCTCCCCATGTCGCAGGTGACCGCCGGCGACGGCGCCAAGATCATGGGATACGCCGCGATGGGGTCGTCGGCCGCATCCCACAACGCGACGATCGTGTTCAACAGCACGGTGGTTGGCGTCAAGCCGGCGCCGGTCGTCGCCGCCTTCTCGTCGCGCGGGCCCAGCGCGGCGAGCCCTGGCGTGCCGAAGCCGGACATCATGGCGCCGGGGCTGAACATCCTCTCCGCGTGGCCGTCGCAGGTACCCGTCGACGAGGGCGGCGACTCCTACAACTTCAACGTCGTCTCCGGCACGTCCATGGCGACGCCGCACGTCACCGGCGTCGTGGCGCTCATCAAGAAGCTGCACCCGGACTGGTCGCCGGCGATGATCAAGTCGGCGATCATGACGACGTCCAGCGCCGTGGACAACGGCGGCCACGCCATCATGGACGAGGAGCACCGGAAGGCGAGGTTCTACTCCGTCGGCGCTGGGCACGTCGACCCGGCGAAAGCCATCGACCCGGGCCTAGTTTACGACCTCACCGCCAGCGACTACGCCGCCTACATCTGCGCGCTCCTCGGCGAGGCGTCGCTGCGAACCATCACCGGGGACGCCGCCGCGACGTGCGCGGCGGCGGGCTCCGTCGCGGAGGCGCAGCTGAACTACCCGGCGATACTGGTGCCGCTGCGCCCGGGGGTCGAGGTCACCGTGAACCGGACGGTGACGAACGTCGGGCCGGCGAGATCGAGGTACACCGCGCACGTGGACGCGCCGGGGTCGGCGACGACGATGACGGTGAAGGTGGAGCCCCCGGAGCTGGTGTTCGAGGAGGCGATGGAGAGGAAGACGTTCGCGGTGACGGTCACGACGAGCGGCAGCGGCGGCGGGCATGTCATGGCGGAGGGGAGCCTCCGGTGGGTGTCGCGACATCACGTCGTGCGGAGCCCGATCGTGGCGGACAGCAGCGTCGGCGCCCCCAGCCGCAGGTCGGCACAAGATGCTTAGTACGCTACATTTATATAGGTTTTAAGAGATCACCATGTCTCATTTATGTCATCCATATATATACATTTCAAGAGGGTAAAGTTTTACAGCAACTTGTCTCGAAGTTTACGGTCGACGGTAGTTCGTTTATACCAAAGATTTACGGTTTACGGTAGCGGGGACAAATTCAGAACGTGTTTATATATTAGTACTCAGGGCCGATCCTAACGTATCAGGGAGGACGATAAAAATATTTGGATCCTCATATATATATATATATATATATATATATATATATATATATATATATATATATATATATATATATATATATATATATATATTAACAATGTGCCGTGCGTTGCAATGGGTAAAGTTGAGGCGCGACACGGATGGGGACGGCACGAGGGACGCGGGAGCTCCAGCAGCGATGGAAGGGAGGAGCGCAGTCGCGATGCTGGGCGCGGCGCAGATGGGGACGAGAGGGAGGAGCGAAGGGGATCTTTTTTTCATCGAAGCCCTCCTTTTCTTTTCAGCATTGGGATTGTGGATAGGGCTGACGAAATACTCGTGGCTCGCTAGCTCGTTCGGCTCGTGGATGGCTCGGCTCGGCTCGTTGAGAAATGCTAACAAGCTGCGCCAAGGGTTTAGCTCGTTAGCTATAATGAGCCAGCTCGAGTCAGCTCGCAAGCTGCTCGTGAGCTCAACGAGCCAGATGCAATGTACAAAGTAGGACCTAATGTTTTGCTTGTTTTGCTATTTTTTTTGCTTGTTTTGTTGTTAATGTGATAATAAATCAATAATTTTTATAATTTTGTGATGGTCAATATGGATCTAATGCTTTAGATTATAATAGTAATAATATCTAATCTAGTTGGATCATTACATTTGCATGGATAATTATCGATGGACAAGTGTTATTACGTTAATTATGGACTTAATGTATCAATTTTTATTTTTTTCAATTGTATATTTGCATGTTTAATAGACAAAAAATAAAATGTAATTTGTACATAAATTGCACTGTATTAAAGTGGCTCGCGAGCTAAACGAGCCGGCTCACGAGCCGAGCCGAGCCGAGCCTCCTGGCTCGGCTCTCTACCGAGCCGGCCGAATCGAGCCGAGAGCCGAGCCAGGACGAGCCTCCTGGCTCGGCTCTCTACCGAGCCAAGCCGAGCTGAGCCGAGCTGGCCTGGTCGAGCCGAGCCGAGCCGGTATCCACCCCTAACTGCGGGTTAATTTTGGAAAAAATCAAGGGGTTTTTTACAAAATAGCTAGACAGAATAAAATTTTGGATAGAAACACTACTTGCTTTATAGATAGCTAGCAAAATGTCCACGCGTTGTAATGGGACAACGATGCAGGGAGGGAAGCAGGCGGAGGACAAAGGTCCAGGCGACGGCGGGGAGCTCTGAGCGGCGACGGGAGGGAGGGGCGCAAGCGTAGCACGGATGGGAGCAGAAGAGGGGGACGTAGGAGGTCTTTTTTTCATCCAAGCCCTCTCTTTCTTTTCAATATTGGGACTGCATGTTAATTTTATAAACAGTCAAGGAGTTTTTTTGTAAAGTAACACTTTTTCTTCTTTAATTGGTTTTTTAAATAGCCAGACGGACTACGGGTTAATTTCGAAAAAACTCAAGGGGTTTTCTGTAAAATAGTCAGGCAAAACAAAATTTGGGTGGAAACAATACTTGCTTTATATATAGGTGTATATATATATATATATATATATGCCCGTGCGTTGCAACGTGCGTCATTTTATTTTAGTGAGAAATTTAACACGGACACGTCATGGATTTCGATTCAAATTCAGCATCGATGGGCGTGGGGGCAGGCCGCCTAGTGTAGGGTTACGCGGAAGCTACGCTAGCCGAAAACAAAAACTTTTCTACCGCGCAAACCAGGAACACTTGCAAGTAAGGGCCGATAGATCGTTACCGATTGGAGTATGCAGCGGAAATAGCCAATCAAGGCTATCCGATTTGGAACAGTGCAGCCGATGACAGCCGATTCCCGCAAGCCGACAGCCGATTCCTGGGGACAGCCGATTCACCAATCAGCTGATTCGCGGATGTAGCCGATTCGCCGAGTCGTCTGACCGCGTTCTCGCGCCTCGCTCCGATGCGCTCGACCACGCCGATCTGCGCAGCCGCCTTGCTCCGAGTACCACGGCCCGATCAACGGCGCGCAACGTAGCGGCGCCTCTACCGGTATCCACACGTGCGGGAACAGAACGCCGAACACCCGTGTGCTAGCACGCGATGCAAGGCTAAGGTTTGGCTCGAAGGTGGGGAGGGTTTCCGTGGAGATTGATCTCGGCGACTTCTGTTGCGGATTCGGTTCAAAGCGATGCAATTGACGTGCCGCAGCTCTCCACCCCTCCCTCCTTTATATAGAGTTGGCCGACGGGACTAGTGGTCAATCGGGACTCTATTTTGAATCGGATCCTATCCGAATCTCACGAGTTGGCCGCCCATACGTCGTAAGCCTATATGACTCTATCCGATCGGATTCCTATCGATCGAGCCGTATCCGAGTCCAACTCGAATATCTATTCTATCCCCTTAAGTGTGCGACCACTGTAGGTTCGGGTATACTTGGTTTCGGCTATAGTCTAACTTAGCCGACCGTCGGCTCGAGTCCAACTCAGCCGACACATCCAACATGGCGCCTAGCGGCACATATTGACACCATAGTATACAAGAATATAATATCGGCTCTGAACCTGTAATTTGTACACAAATCCCTTTGCCTCACGATACCAATTAATCCGAATAGATTTAAGCATTGTGACGGACGAGAAGGTTTCATCATAATCAACTCTTTGAATCTGTTTAAAACCTTTCGCCACCAATCGCGCCTTATAGATGTGAACATTTTCATCCATATCGGCCTTTTTCTTAAAAACCCATTTACACTCAATGGTTTTGACACCATCAGGTGGATCAACCAAGTTCCAAACTTGATTGTCGTACATGGATTCTATTTCGGATTTCATGGCTCCAAGCCACTTGTTGGAATCGGGTCCCACCATCGCTTCCTCATAGGTCTACACTTTTCTCCTCCTGTTGTGGTTCTGTGGTCGCTGAAACATTTTCTGGTGTTTCCTGAACTTCTTCAAGATGCACCCTGCTCCCACTAACCCTTCTTGAAAGAAACTCTTTCTCCAAGAAGACACCGTGTCGGGCGACAAACACTTTGCCTTGCTCCCGATTATAAAAGTAATATCCCTTAGTTTTCTTAGGATATCCCACAAAGAAGCACTTGTTAGATTTGGGTGTGAGCTTGTCAGACTGTAAACGTTTTACATAAGCTTCACATCCCCAAATTTTGAGAAAAGACAAACTAGGGGGTTGCCCTGTCCATATCTCATATGGTGTCTTCTATACTGACTTAGATAGAACTCTATTTAGTGTGAGTGCAGCTGTTTCAAGAGCATATCCCCAGAAGGATAACGGAAGATCACTTTGGCTCATCATCGACCACACCATGTCCTACAAGGTGCGATTTCTCCGTTCGGACACTCCGTTCCATTGTGGAGTTCCTGGCGGAGTCAACTGTGGAACAATTCCACAATCTTTCAGATGATTACCAAACTCTTGGCTCAAGTATTCCCCTCCATGATCTGATCATAGAAACTTGATTGTTTTTCCTAAATGATTCTGTACTTCATTTTGGAATTCTTTGAACTTTTCAAAGGATTCGGACTTATGCCTCATTAAGTAGATATAACCATATCTACTAAAGTCATCGGTAAAGGTAATGAAGTACTGATAACCACCTCTGGCCGTTGAGCTCATTGGTCCACATACATCAGTATGTATGAGTTCCAACAAGTCACTTGCTCTTTCACTGTGTCCCGTGAAAGGTGTCTTTGTCATCTTACCAAGTAAACAAGACTCACATGTCTCAAATGATTCAAAATCAAAAGAGTGAAGCAATCCATCCTTATGGAGCTTCTCCATGCGTTTCTTATTTATATGGCCTAAGCGACAATGCCGGATAAATATGGGGTTTGTATCATTAGAGAGTTACCTTTACGTATTAATGTTATAGATGGGAGACGCTTCAAGATTCAAAACGTATAATCCATTCACCAATGGAGCATGAAAATAGAACATATCTCTGAGATATATTGAACAACCATTGTCCATTGATCTAAAATCATATCCTTTCGCTTGCAAACATGAAGCGGAAATAACGTTTTGACATAGTGTTGGAATACAATAACAATTATTCAATTTCAAAACTAATCCTGAAGGTAGATGAAGTGGTACTGTGCCGACAGCAACTGTAGCAACGCTTGCTCCATTGCCGACGCGCAGGTTCACCTCGCCCTTCTCAATCCTCTACTTCTTCTCATTCCCTACAACGACTTGCAAATATGAGCTACTAATACAGTATCAAATACCCAAGAGTCAGTAGGTGAAGTAGCAATATTAATGTCTATAACATTAATACCTGAAGCAGAAGTCGTACTTTGCTTCTTTTTGAGATCCTCCATGTACTTCTTGCAGTTTCTTTTCCCGTGGCCTGTCTCCTTGCAATAGAAGCAAACGGCATCCGATGTCACCGACCCTTTTTGCCCTTCTTTGCATTAGAGGCACTCGCGATCTCATCGGGAGTTAACTTCCTCTTGGTGCAAAGTTTCTTGACAGTGGTTTGTGCTTAGCCTTTGCATCATCATCACATGATGACCGTTTTTCCGGATACTCTTCTCAGCTGTCTTTAGCATCCCATGCAATTCAGCCAAGGTTCTATTCATCTTGTTCATGTGATAATTTAATATGAATGGCTCGAAGCTCGGAGGGAGCGACTGGAGAATCACATCAGTAGTCAACTCTTGGCTAAGAGGGAAACCTAGTTTCTCAAGACTCTCGATATAGCCAATCATCTTTATCACATGCGGACTGACGGGATTCCCTCAACAAACCCGCACGCAAACAAGGACTTTAAGGTGTTGAACCTCTCGGCCCGAGCTTGGTTCTCAAACATGTCACGCAGTTCCTCGAATAATAGTGTGAGCATCGCTGCTCTCATATTGCTTCGAAGCTCGGGGACATTGTAGCAAGCATGAGATAGCTTATATCTAGGGCATCATTAGTGTGCTTCTCGTATGCCCTCCGTGCGATTGCGGGCATTATTAGGCAAATCCTAGGGATAGGGTACTCCAAGAACGTACTCCTTACGCTCTTGCTTGAGAACAATTCTCAAGTTGCGATACCAATCCATAAAGTTTGTTCCATTTAATTTTTCCTTTTCGAGAATAGATCGCAAATTAAAAACACTGGGTGTAGTATTAGCCGCCATTTATTTTACAACAGAAAAAGCAAAGTTTAGCACAATGTTTATGCTATGTCTATTGTTAAACAATTTAACATTAGACTCCCATTACGTATTTTACACCTTCCCTCTAGGTTACGCACTGGGTCAAGATCCATATGTTAATTAATTTCTAGTGAGCTTTGGCATCACGGCTAGAAAATTAATAACATCGGTAAGCAACATCTTGCTAATCACATCTCTATGTGACTCTTGTTGTTGGTGTGGCATCTTCATGCCCCGGCGCCAACCTATGCTCCAAGGCCCAAAACTGTTTTGATAGCCTTGTTAAGTAAACCAAATGCTCCTGCATGTATATGTCTGACATATACCCCCTCGTGTTATGATAGAGAATGTGACGGAATAACGTTGGCAGACCCACCATTGATGAGCATAACGTTGACGGGTGTTAGTGATATGCCCTAGAGGCAACATGGAGATGTTGGATATCACGTCAATGTTTATGTATAAATGAATAAAGTGTTATTCAGTTCCATGAAATAGACATCTTGTATTGATCAATAAGTACATGACTTATTTATGAGACTCGATATGTATGAATCTATTTCTAAACGATCCCTGATCATATGTCATATTGTTGGAACAAATATGATTTTAAGATCGGCATGTTTATTGATTGATGATCATGTCTCATAGATCATGGGTATGGAGATACCAAATCAATAAACATGGACACATGTGTTGGAGAACACATTGTTGGATAGACCCACCATGAGACACTACATGAATTAATGTGCCATTAGTTGGTCTCGAGTAGTGTTGGAACAAAGTCCTTAGACCTGAGATCACCATGGATTCCAACATGTGTAGTAGCCTACTTTGGGACTACCAAACGTTATTCCGTAACGGGTAGTTATAAAGGTAGTTTTCGGGTTTGCTATGAAACATGGAGTGGGATGTGAGTGATCAAGATGGAATTTGCCCCTCCTTTGGAGAGATATATCTGGGCCCCTCGAGGTAATGGATTATGAAAATGCATGGCCATGCTAAGTTGATTGAGGAGTCAATCAACGGACGGATAATCCAATACGGTTCGAGTGAATGGTTAAGCTATTGAAGGGATGGCACACATCTTGCCTATAGCTTAAGCGGTATCGTGAGGCAAAGGGTTTTGTGTACACATTACAGGTTCGAGCCGATATTATTCTTGTATACTATGGTGTCAATATGTGCTTGCTAGGCGTCGTCGTTGATAGGTTGGCTGAGTTGGACTCGAGCCGACGGTCGGCTAAGTTAGACTATAGCCAAAACCGAGTATACCTGAACCTGCTGTGGTCGCACGCTTAAGGGGATAGAATAGATATTCGAGTTGGACTCGGATACGGCTCGATCGGATAGGGATCCGATCGGATAGAGTCCTATGGGCTTATGACGTTTGGGCGGCCAACTCGTGAGATTCGGATAGGCCACTAGTCCCGTCGGCCAACTCTATATAAAGGAGGGAGGGTGTGAGAGCTGCGGCACGTCAATTGCATCGCGCGCAACAAAAGTCGCCGAGATCAATCTCCACGAAAACCCTCCCCACTTTCGAGCCAAACCCTAGCCTTGCATCGTGTGCTAGCACACGGGTGTACGGCGTTTGTCACCGGACGTGTGGATACCGGTAGAGGCGCGCCGCTACGTTGCGCGCGCGTAATCGGCGATTGGCGAATCGGGCGTCCGGGAATCGGTGTCGGCTTGCGGGAATCGGCTACAGGTTCCGGATCGGATAGCCACGATTGGCTATTTCCGCGCATACTCCAATCGGTAACGATCTATCGGCCCTTACTTGCAAGTGTTCTGGTTTGCACGGTAGAAAAGTTTTGTTTTCGGCTAGCGTAGCTTCCGCGTAACCCTTCGGTGGTATCGAGCTAATCTTGCTTAGTTCGGGTTTTAGATTGGATCGGAACATGTTTTGCGCACGGGTTGATTAGATCAATCGGTTTTACGGGATTTGTTGAGGAGAGTTCATGGTAATTTCATTCCTTGATAGTGTATCGGAACGGCGTAATGTGATTACGTCGAAGCAATATCCATAGAACTCAGTTTGAGTCGGCTTCGAGATAGCGTTCCTTGATAGTGTATCGGAACGGTATAATGTGATTATGCCGAAGCTATCTCGTAGTCCGATCTTGTTAGATGCCTCGCGCCTACGCAAACCATCTCCCTTGATAGTGTATCGGGACGGCATAATATGATTATGCCGACATGGTTTCCGTAAGCGATTTCATAGATTGGATCTATGAATTTCGTGTAGTGTTCCGGCGCGCCCGAAGCCCGCGAGGACCGTGTGTGCGTACCCCCTTTTATAGGTCGTCTCGATGTCGTTTCTCTGCGATAGGTAGAAAACGTTTCTACGCCTAACTTGTTTTTGCGAGAGAATGCTTTGAGATGGTATGGCCCTATTGTATGTATGAGATGCATGTGATGCATGTAATATTCTTTCATATGTGCAATCCCTGTAATATTCTTTCATACGTGCAATGCTTGTAATATTCTTTCACGACCTGCGAGTCGATGTAATCTTCATTTAGAGCTTCTATAGTAGTAGCTTAGTTTGAGGAAATCAAGCATCATGCACATTGGAAGATGGTGTCGAAGATGGAGATCCTCGCCGACATGGAGATGGAGATCACCATGTGAAGGGGGCCATACTATTTCATTATATGCTATTCTACCTGCTTTCATATATGTGATATGTTTGTTTGATAGGATAGCATCCTCGCAAAATTAAGTAGTAATTATGCCCTTCCAAATGTTGCACCCGTCACCGTTATGCTCGTCAATGGTGGGTCCGCAAAGCGAGTGCCATTCTCTATCATAACACGAGGGGTATATATCGGACATATACAACGGAGCATTTGGTTTACTTAACAAGGCTATCAAAATGGTTTTGGGCCTTGGGGCATAGGTTGGGGCCGGGGCATGGAGATGCCACACCAACAACAAGAGTCACATAGAGATGTGATTAGCAAAGAGTTGCTTGCCGATGTTATTAATTTTCTAGCGGTGATGCCAAAGCTCACTAGAAAATTAATTAACATGTGGATCTTGACCCAATACGTAACCTAGAGGGAAGGTGGAAAATACGTAATGGGAGTCTAATGTTAAATTGTTTAACAATAGACATAGCATAAACATTGTGCTAAACTTTGCTTTTTTCATTGTAGAATAAATGACGGCTAATACTACACCCGTACCTTTAATTTGCGATCTATTCTCGAAAAGGAAAAATTAAATGGAACAAACTTTATGGATTGGTATCGCAACTTGAGAATTGTTCTCAAGCAAGAGCGTAAGGAGTACGTTCTTGAAGTACCCTATCCCGAGGATTTGCCAAATAATGCCACCGCAACCGCACGGAGGGCTTATGAGAAGCACACTAATGATTCCCTAGATATAAGCTTGTCTTATGCTTGCTACAATGTCCCCGAGATTCGAAGCAATATGAGAGCAGCGATGCTCACACTATTATTTAGGGACTGCGTGGCATGTTTGGGAACCAAGCTCGGGCCGAGAGGTTCAACACCTCAAAGTCCTTGTTTGCGTGCGAGTTTGTTGAGGGAATCCCGTCGTCCGCATGAGATAAAAATGATTGGCTACATTGAGAGTCCGGAAAAACTAGGTTTTCCCCTTAGCCAAGAGTTGGCTGCGATGCGATTCTCCGTCGCTCCCTCCGAGCTTCAAGCCATTCATATTGAATTATCACATGAACAATATGGATAGAATCTTGGCTGAATTGCATGGGATGCTAAAGACAGTGAAGAGAGTATCCAAGAATGGTCATCATGTGATGATGATGCGAAGGCTAAGCGCAAACCACTGTCAAGAAACTTTGCACCAAGAGGAAGTTAACTCCCAATGAGATCGCGAGTGCCTCCAATGCAAAGAAGGGCAAGAAGGGGTCGGCGGCATCGATGCCGTTTGCTTCTATTGCAAGGAGACAGCCACTGGAGGAGGAACTGCAAGAAGTACATGGAGGATCTCAAAAAGAAGCAAAGTACGACTTCTACTTCAGGTATTAATGTTATAGACATTAATCTTGCTACTTCACCTACGACTCTTGGGTATTTGATACCGGATCGAGCTCATATTTGAAAATCGTTGCAAGGAATGAGAAGAAGTAGAGGCTTAAGAAGGGGCGAGGTGAACTGCGCGTTGGTAATGGAGCAAGCGTTGCTACGATTCTTGTCGGCACGATACCACTTCATCTACCTTCGGATTAGTTTTGGAATTGAATAATTGTTATTGTGTTCCAACACTATGTCAAAACGTTATTTCCGCTTCATGTTTGCAAGCGGAAGGATATGATTTTAGATCAATGGACAATGGTTGTTCAATATATCTTAGAGATATGTTCTATTTTCATGCTCCATTGGTGAATGGATTATACGTTTTGAATCTTGAAGCGTCTCCCATCTATAACATTAATACGAAAGGCAACTCTCTAATGATATAAACCCCATATTTATCGGCATTGTCGCTTAGGCCATATAAATAAGAAACGCATGGAGAAGCTCCATAAGGATGGACTGCTTCACTCTTTTGATTTTGAATCATTTGAGACATGTGAGTCTTGTTTACTTGGTAAGATGACAAAGGCACCTTTCACGGGACATAGTGAGAGAGCAAGTGACTTATTGGCACTCGTACATACCGATGTATGTGGACCAATGAGCTCAACGGCCGAGGTGGTTATCGTACTTCATTACCTTTACTGATGACTTCAGTAGATATGGTTATATCTACTTAATGAGGCATAAGTCCGAATCCTTTGAAAAGTTCAAAGAATTCTAGAATGAAGTACGAATCATTTAGGGAAAACAATCAAGTTTCTACGATCGATCGTGAAGGAGAATACTTGAGCCAAGAGTTTGGTAATCATCGAAAGATTGTGGAATTGTTCCACGCTGACTCCGCCAGAACTCCACAATGGAATGGGGTGTGCGAGCGGAGAAATCGCACCTTGTTGGACATGGTGCGGTCGATGATGAACCAAAGTGATCTTCCGTTATCCTTCGGGGATATGCTCTTGAAACATTGCGCTCACACTAAATAGAGTTCCATCTAAGTCGCTTGAAAAGACACCATATAAGATATGGACGGGGCAACCCCTAGTTTGTCTTTTCTCAAAATTTGGGGATGCGAAGCTTATGTAAAACATTTACATCGACAAGCTCATACCCAAATCGACAAGTGCTTCTTTGTGGGATATCCTAAGGAAACTAAGGGATATTACTTTTATAATCGGGAACAAGACAAAGTGTTTGTCGCCCGACACGGTGTTTTCTTGGAGAAAGAGTTTCTTTCAAGAAGGGTCGGTGGGAGCAGGGTGCATCTTGAAGAAGTTCAAGAAACGCCGAAAACGTTTCAACCACGAACCACAACATGAGGAGCAAAGTGTTGCGCCACCGGTTGTAGATACACCAGCCCCACGGAGTCGAAAGATCACGTCGTGCGCCCGAAAGGTACACAGGAACAACGTGATATATTGTTGTTGGACAACGATGAGCCTAAGACCTATGAGGAAGCAATGGTGGGACCCGATTCCAACAAGTGGCTTGGAGTCATGAAATCTGAAATAGAATCCATGTATGACAATCAAGTTTGGACTTGATTGATCCACTGATGGTGTCAAAACCATTGAGTACAAATGAGTTTTTAAGAAAAGGCCGATATGGATGGAAATGTTCACATCTATAAGGTGCGATTGGTGGCGAAAGGTTTTAAACAAATTCAAGGAGTTGATTATGATGAAACCTTCTCGCACGTCGCAATGCTTAAATCTATTCGGATTATCCTAGCGATTGCTGCATATTTCGATTATGAGATATACAGATGGATGTCAAAACGGCTTTCCTAAATGGAAACCTAAGCGAGAATGTATACATGATACAACCTCGGGGTTTTGTCGATCCAGAATCGCTGGAAAGATATGCAAGCTACGTAAATCCATTTATGGATTGAAGCAAGCATCTCGGAGTTGGAATATTCGTTTTGATGAAGTAATCAAAGGGTTCGGTTTCATCAAAAATGAAGAAGAGGCCTGTGTTTACAAAAAGGTCAGTGGGAGCGCAATTGTATTTCTAATCTTATATGTGGATGACATATTGTTGATTGGAAATGATATCCCTATGCTAGAATCGTCAAGTCTTCATTGAAAAATAGTTTTTCTATGAAAGACTTAGGGAGGCAACATACATATTAGGCATTCGGATCTATAGAGATAGATCCAAGAGGCTAATTGGATTAAGCCAAAGTACATACATTGACAAGGTGTTGAAAAGGTTCAACATGCATGATTCCAAGAAAGGTTTCTTGCACATGTCACATGGTATTAATCTTATTGATCAATACAAGATCTCTATTTCATTGAACTGAATAACACTTTATTCATTTGTACATAAACATTGACAATGATATCTAACATCTCCATGTTGCCTCTAGGGCATATCACTAACACCTAGCCCTGGGCGTCCGTCTCTGGGTCGATCGAGCGGCGAGCCGACAGCAGGGACGACGACACAGGGAGGGAAGCAGGCGGAGGGCGAAGGTCCAGGCAGCGGCACGGGAGCTCCGAGCGGCGACGGGAGGGAGGGGCGTGGTGCGGATGAGGACGGGAGGGAGGGGCGCAGGCACTGCATGGGGCGCGGCACGGGAGCTCCGAGCAGCGATGGGAGGGAGGGGCACAGGCGTAGCGTGGGGCGCGGCGTGGATGAGGACGGGAGGGAGGGACGCAGGAGGTCTTTTTTTCCATCCAAACCCTCCCTTTCTTTTCTGCATTGGGACTGCGGGTTAATTTTATAAACACTTGAGAGGTTTTCTGCAAAATAGTCAGGTGGATTGTGGGTTAATTTTTATAAACACTTAAGGAGTTTTCTGTAAAATAGTCAGGCGGACGAAAAATTTTGGGTGGAAACACCACTTGCTTTATAGATAGTTATAGATTATATATTATATATATAACTATCTACAAGCAAATAGTGTTTCCACCCAAATTTTTGTTCCGCCTGGCTATTTTGCAGAAAACCCCTTGAGTTTTTCCAAAATTAACCCACAGTCCACCTGGCTATTTAAAAAAATACCAGTTTACGTACGATAGAGCTTATCTTAACTACTTAAAAATCTATAACTTTTCGATCATCAAATCATTTTTTCGTCCAAATCTATAAAATTTTCGATACGTATAACCTCTCGCTCCATTGTTGTCTTGCTTTCCTCACCTCCAGCAGACGAGCCCGACTCACGCGCCTCTTGCCTCGCCGTGCATTGCCCTAAGCGGCTGCCGAGCACACGCTGCACGCGTGAGCTAGCGCGTCGCCGTCGAACAAGGAAGAGAAGTGCCTATGAGGCAGGATGCCTCCTTGATGTCCTCCTATCGCTGGCGGCCGAAGGCATGGCCGAGCGCTATCACCTTCCGCGTGAGGACGGGAGGAAGACGACATCATGTAGCTTTTGGAAATTCTATATTTTAGTCTCATATTTGTTGTAAATCACAGACAGGTCATAGAGACTACATCAGGCCCCATTGGCTGTGATGTTTGACTGTAGTCAACTGGGGTAAGTAAATTATAAGGAGATGCAAGGGTTCGCATGCCTGTTGATGATAACATGCAACTTATTCTTTTCATCAATATACTTTTCTAACTAATAATATCCGAGTCGTAAATATTTTAAACTTTTACCAAATTTCTAATCGGTTTAAAGTATCAGTAAGTCAATATCTATTTTTATTATATTTTTGACTTAATTTGGTGAAATTAAATTAACTTAGACTAAAAGTCTATCTGATACTATTTCTTAATCAAGGTCCAGTGGTACACAAATTTGAAGACACCCTTATTTTTAAAGTTATATATAAATGACTAACAACAAAAATAAAAAGACCTCTTGCGTCCCGCTCTTCCGTCCCCATCCGCACCGCGCCCGTGCCGCGCCTCGCACCTCCTTTCCTCCCGTCGCTGCTCGTAGCTCCCGGGCCGCCGCCTGGACCTTCGCCCTTCGCCTGCTTCCTTCCCTGCGCCGTCGTCCCGTTGTAATGCACAAGTATTTTGCTAGTATATATACACACACACACACACTAGCAATTGTACTCGTGTGTTGCAACGGGTGAAGTCGAGGTGTGACGCGGATGGGGACGGCACGGAGGGGCGCGGGAGCTCCAAGCAGCGATGGGAGGGAGGAGCGCAGGCGCGACGCGGGACGCGGCGCAGATGGGGACGGGAGGGAGGGACGCAGGGAGAGAGGGGCGAATGAGGTCTTTTTTCATCCAAGCCCTCCCTTTCTTTTCAGCATTGGGACTACAGGTAGGGCTGACGAAATACTCGTGGCTCGCTAGCTCGTTCGGCTCGTGGTTGGCTCGGCTCGGCTCGGCTCGTTGAGAAATGCTAACGAGCTGCGCGAAGGGTTTAGCTCGTTAGCTATAACGAGCCAGCTCGAGTCAGCTCGCGAGCTGCTTGTGAGCTCAACGAGTCAGATGCAATGTACAAAGCAGAGCCTAATGTTTTGCTTGTTTTGCTATTCTTTTGCTTGTTTTGTTGTTGATGTGGCAATAAATCAATAATTTTTATAATTTTATGATGGTCAATATAGATCTAATGCTTTAAATTATAATAGTAATAATATCTAATCTAGTTGCATCATTACATTTGCATGAATAATTATCGATGGACAAGTGTTATTACGTTAATTATGGACTTAATATATCACTTTTTACTTTTTTCAATTTGTATATTTGCATGTTAATTAGACTCAGAGAAAATGAAATGTAATTTGTACATAAATTGCACTGTATTAAAGTGGCACGCGAGCTAAACGAGCTGGCTCGAGCCGGCTCAAGAGCCGAGCCGAGCCGAGCCGGCCTCCTGGCTGAGCTCTCTACCGAGCCGAGCCGAGCCGAGCCGAGCCGAGCCGAGCCGGTATCAACCCCTAATCGGGGTTAATTTTGGAAAAGCTCAAGGGGTTTTCTACAAAATAGCCGCAGAACAAAATTTTGGGTAGAAACATATATACATATATATATATATATATATATATATATTAGCAACTATGCCCGTGCGTTGCAACGGTGAAGTCGGGCGCGGCGCGGATGGGGACGGGAGGGAGGGCGCAGGAGGTCTTTTTTCATCCATGCCCTCCCTTTGTTTTCCATTGGGACTACGGGTTAATTTTATAAACACTCAAGGGGTTTTTTACAAAATAGTCAGGCGGACGAAAATTTTGGGTAGAAACACTACTTGTTTTATAGATAGTTATAAATATAGATATAAATATATATACTTTGTATGCGTACGTACCTATACAAAGTGTATACACATAGGTTGAATAGTAGGCCTGCTAAAAAATTCGATTTGGTGTGTGAACGAATTGGGTCGGCCTGCTAAATAATGAAGCCCATAAAAAATTACAAAAGAGAAAGTCTGAAAACGTGCAGCCAAATTTGGTAACGGGTCGAATTGATCGCACAAGCTAGGCCAAAAAGAAAATTCCCAAAACAACCAATGAGCCGAAAACAAAAGTGGTCGCACGCATAGTGGGTCGTGCGCCTGGTCGTCCATAGGGATTTCGAGCCTGGTTCGTGTTGGGCGCGAGATGGCCACGGAATTGGATCAAATCCGAGGTGGATCGCTGCTTGGGTCGTGGCCCTCCATTTCGAAAAAACTCAAGGGGTTTTATGCAAAATAGCCAAGGAGAATAAAACTTTAGGTGGAAACAAGCCAGATTTCTTCCTAAATTGATTAGTTAACCTCGACTCCAAGCTACTGAGTCATTTATATGCATGGTTGCACATCTTGTTAACGTGTTACTCCATTTTATATATGTAATCATGTTCTCGTGTAGTTATGTTCTGTCGTATAATAATTATAATTATAATTATAATAGTTATAGATGGTAATAATAATAATAACAAATAATAATAATAATCGGACAAAAATTGAGTCTATGACTTATCGATATGTTGATAAAATTAGCATTAAATTAACTTATATTTATGTGATGTAAAAAAATGGATAAGAAAAGATCGCTCTTTGACAGAGCTAGCAAAGCCAAATAATCGCCTATATATGTGGGATTATTTTTTGAATTGTTTCTATTCTGATCCGTCATTATTGACAACTCGGTAATTAACCTATGGCTGCTGCCATCGTTTTGTCGCATTTATATATAAATGCAGTGCAAGAGGATCCTCTTGAGAGCCCCTGTTGCATGGAGTCCAAATCCTAATCGTGCACCATCTGTACTCTTTTTTCCCTTCCATTATATACGTATATGCTCAGGATCGCTAATACTGAAAAGGTGAGATAGTGTAGAGACGTCCGACGAAAATTATTACGGAAGACTTACATATTATATAAATAAATGTGTGTGTATATATATATGTTTGTTTATATATATAGCAAATATGTCCGTGCGTTGCAACGAACGTCATTTTATTTTATCATAATTATTTTAAAGTTAAAGTCTCATGTAATTTCAATTTATATTTTTTTATGTATTCACATGAGGCTTATTTCAGTATTGAGATTGTGGATTAATTTTATAAACACTTAAGGGGTTTTCTGCAAAATAGATCTTCAAAATAACCAGGCAAAACAAAATTTTGGGTAGAAACACTATTTGTTTTATAAATAGTTATAGAGGCTTATTTCAGTATTGGGATTGTGGATTAATTTTATAAACACTCAAGGGGTTTTCTGCAAAATAGCCAGGCGTACTGCGGGTTAATTTCGGAAAAACTCAAGGGGTTTTCTTCAAAATAACCAGGCAAAACAAAATTTTGAGTAGAAACACTATTTGCTTTATAAATAGTTATATATATACTAGCAACTGTGCCTGTGCGTTACAACGGGTGAAGTCGGGGTGCGGCGCGGGAGCTCTGAGCAGCGATGGGAGGGAAGGGCGCTGGCGTGGCAGGAAGCGCGGCACGGATGGAGACGGAAGGAAGGGGCGCAAGAGGTCTTTTTTCATCCAAGCCCTCACTTTCTTTTCAGCATTGAGACTGCGGGTTAATTTTATAAACACTTAAGGGTTCAACATTGAGACTGCGGGTTAATTTTATAAACACTTAAGGGTTTTTTTGCAAAATAGCCAGATGGACGAAAATTTTAGATAGAAACACTACTTGTTTTATAGATAATTATAGATATAACAGTTTTTAATCACTAATACAGAGTACAAAGTAGAATATGTTCTATTGAAATATAAATTTCAATCATAAATAGTTTGTCAAATGTTTAGATTAAAAATAAAATAAATGGTAGATTTGTCTTTGAAAAGTATAATCATTGACATAGTTATTAAATCTTACTGGAATATAAGTTGATGATCGTCAAATATTTTTGATCGGATGAAGTATTTATTATATTGTAAAAACTTAGTAAGTTATAATAATAATAATTTAATTTTCTATTTATATTATAAAAATGTATGATGCTACTGCTTAAATACGACATAAATACGACATAGGTTTTTTAAATATAAAGTCATCCACTATAATAAAAAATATATTATTATTTATATAGTGCAAATGTAATAGTTGAGCTCAAGTTATTGATCACGAACATGTATGAACATGCAGGCAAGGGCATCATGTTTATGCTTGTTCTTTAAGCTATTTGGTTGGTTAATTAAATATAGATTTTACGATACACAGTTAAATCGTAGGTACTACTCGTGCCAAGCCCTCGGCTTGGTGGGGCTAGTACCGTCTGCCCTGCCCTAGAGCCAGGCGCCAGGCCTGTTAGTACTAGAGAATGATGTGCCATTTGGCGCGTCCAAAATTTTAAAACTACATGACTCCTGTGTAATGTAAAGTTATTAATAAGGTTACATGACTCCTGTGTAATATAAAGTTATTAATAAGGTTTTCTTAGGTCCTGCATAAAGCAGGTTCATCAATAAGATTTTTTATCTTTAACGAATAGATAAAATATAGTATTAAACAAATAATTGACTATGGATTTAATTTCATTATATTTATTCAAGTTGAATTGAATTTACACTCTCATAAAATAAACATATTCTTACCTTCTTAACTACCATCGTTTTACAAATCAAGAAATTTTATCCATAAAATATCACCCACCTACCTATTAACCAATATAAATTTTCTATTACTAATGGGTATTTTGATCCTTAATTTGTCCTACTCCTTAGCTCCACATTGGAATGATACGAGTGGATTGTTTTTAAGGGGCAGAGATAGCATGTTTGAATTTGTACGGTGTATAAATGTATCTTACTTCAAATTTGGGAAAAGAAGGTTTATTTGAAAAGAATATAACATTTTATTTGTAAAATATTTTATTTTTGTTTACTTTCAAACTTGGGCTTTAGAGCAACTCCAATGAAATCATCTATTTTGAAAGTCCAAATGAATCTCTATTTACACCATTATCAAAAATAGATAACTATTCCATGTTTGTTTTTTGGAATCCTAATAATAAAATATATCTATTTTTTGAATTTTTGAAGTGAGCCACATCAGCCTATTTAAACCAGCGTTCCTTGTTTTTTTGGCGGCAGAATTCTAGACTTCTGTTGTTTTGGCGCAAGACAGATTGGAAGCAGTTCAATTTCCTGCACCATTGCTTCCATCAATAGGTTACTTCTCTGTTCTGTTGGTGCAAGACAAATCCGGCCTTCTCTGTTTGTGTTGTCGCAAGACAGTTCTCTTGCAGTGCAGGCTACTTCGCCGTTCGCCGTTTGCTTACGTTGTTCCAATTTTTTTCTCTATTTTTTTTGCCGCCAAAGCCTGTCACTCGTTCCATTGGTTGAAGCGCAAGGATACACCCCCGCCACCCCCGCCGCGGCAAGAACACGCCGTCGGCGCCGCCGCAAAAACACGCCGCCGCCGTGCCAAATCCCGTGGCCGAGTGGAGGCGTCATGCCAAATCCCACCGCCGAGTAGAGGCGCCATGCCAAATCCCGCGGCCATGTCCATCTGTGCCTCATTTCCCCGCGAGTTGGAGGCACTTTCTACGGTGACACCATCTGTGCAAGGGGGCGAAAGGGGAGCATATGGGCCTTGGCGGTAGCGTGCAGAGGGAACTCGGCGGCGAGGCGGACAAGGGACTCGGCGGCGTCGGGAGCGCGGCGGCCGAACCATGCCGTTGGGAGCGGGCGTCAGCAACGCAGGACTCGACAACGCTAGATTTGTTCCGGAGCGCTGGAACGTGTGCAGGAGCAAAGGAACATGGGCGGGAGTGGCGCGGGAACTCGACGTCAGTTATGCGCAATCACGGGAAATTAGTTTTTGGCGATCCAGGACGTTGTCCAGAGGTGGAGAATGGGAAAACCGGGATAGCCACATTGTATTTTTGGATGATTGGACAGCTAATCCGTTAGACCATCTTCTTTTGATCGGAATCACCAAATTTAGCTCCAAATGTCATTTGATAAATTCATTGGAGTTGCTCTTATGGTCAATTGACCAACCGACTTTTTAAAACCCAACTACATGGAAGATAGGACACCAATCTAATAAAGCCTATTACCTCCATTCCAAAAAAAATTTCATTTTTCATCGAATCTCACACATATTAAAATTAAACTTAAAAAAGCTACAATACCACTACTTTATTAAATTCCAATACAACTATTCCTCACTTTATTTACTCCTAATATAATTATTTTCTATTTTTACAAATCCCGATGCAATGATTATTTTGAAAATAAATATATTTTGAAACAAATGGATAAAGCTAAAAATTAACTAATTACTGGACAGATGGATCCGATTTCTTGGAAACGTGGTAGATTTTTTTAACTTCGTTCAAGATGGTTCTCAGATTTTTGGGTGAATTTGGTTGAAAATATGTGTAGTGTTCTGCGGTATTTCCTTTCTAGATAGTTCTTTAATTTTTTGTTCTATATTTTTCTTTAAACGCATACCCATGTCGATATTTCCGCTCTATTGTGCCACGTGTCGCTTAACTAAAGGCCATCAGGAAGAGCCAATCAGCTGGCTAAAAAACAGCCAGCATGATTACTCTGGTTAGGATGTGTTTTACTGTTGTGGACATTTTATGATTACAAATTTATAATATGCGTGTCGATCTGAATTGTGAAAAATGTTTTGCATTTATGGAGGGCATTGAGATTTTTTGCGGTCGCTGTAGTGACTGCAACTTTAGTAATCACTATAATGGATTAAATCTTCTGAATTTGAAGACGGCTTTTTCTTTCTTAGGCCATGTTTAGTTTAGTTTTTCAAAGTTTTTTAAAAGTTAGAAGCTGTCTTTTAGCTTTTGGTTTTTAAAAGCTGAAACTTCAGAAGCCAAAAGACATAGAAGCTGAAGCTGTTTGAGAGCTAGCTTTTGAGTTGTTTTATTTAGAATTGAACCATTTTTTGTGTAATGATAACAGATATGTAATTATTTTTAACTTTTCTCTCAAAAGCCAGAAATGTTGTCTAAAGTGAGCTTCTATCATCTGGGCTTTTCTAGTTCAATTCGCTTTTGGCTTTTCAAAAGCCGATTGAAAAGCCACTGTTTGTTTCGCTTTCCACCTACCAAAAACCACCAAAAACTAAAACAAACAGGCCCTTAATTCTTAAGAGCAATGTAAGTCAAATTATTCTAAATTTGACCAAATCAATAATGGATCTAATAATGCTCATTTCATTGTAAATATTATTTTTTTAATATATAAACTTGATCCAGTTTGACGGAGGGAGTAGGTTTCAGGTGCCTAAAAAAATATAAATTTTCAATCACCTAAATCTGTGCATTGATAAGCCTAAAATTCCGGGGTAAGGTAGTGTGCAATTTTAGATCGTTTTAGTTATACTTTTGTTGTTATATATAATTTTACTTTACTTTTTATTGAATTTGAATATTTTTACATGTAATATTGTTTTCATAAACATCAAGTTTAGAGCTTTGGTCTTTCAAGTTGAGGTTAGATAATTATCACTAAACTATTTATAAAAAATAAAGGTCTTTGTTTTAATGAGTACTCCGTTGTAAATTATAACGCAAAATTTGTCCTAGAACACCCCAAAATTGTGTAATTTGCTGAAAGGCACCACAAAATCATTCGTTGCGGACAAAAATCAGCAAATAGTTTGCACTATAGGACACCCGAGACAAATATTTTATCATTTTTCGTCGAAAAGAGGACAGGGAAATTTCAAAAATACAAAATCACCCTTAGCTGTATCTAATCCCCACTGGCGTTGAGTGATTTCATCCTCGGCGACATCACCCGCTTCCCAGCGCCACTTGCCAACCACCGTCAAACCTGATGCCACTGCCGCTGGCTACCGTCGAAGCCGATGCATTCACCACCACCGCCACCGAGCTCGCCAACCACCATCGAAGCTGCTGTCCTTGGGCTTGGCAGCATTCGTCGAAGCTAACGTCGGGCTCGCCTGCCATCGTTGCCACCGCCCTTAGGTTCGTCAGCAGTCGTTGAAGCCACTGGTCTAGCCAACCTTTATCGAAGTCGCCGCCGCCGGTTTCGCCAGCTGTCGTCCAAGCCATCATCGCCACCACCACCACCGCCGTTCGTTCCTAGGGTTAGGGTGGTGGGGAGGGGGGCAAAAATGCGACACTAGTAGGGTTAGATAGGGCTGAAGACAATTTCGTCTTTTGAAATTTCTCTCTCCTCTTTTTCTCAGAAATGATAAACTATTGTCTCGGGTGTCCTACAGCAAATTACATGAATTTTATGGTGTCCATCAGCACCAACGTGATTTTATGATGTTTCCTAGCCAATTACATAAATTTTAAATTTTAAGTATCCAATGACAAATTTTGCCAAATTATAATGTGCCCATGCATTTTAAAATTCAGAGTTGACTAACAATTAGTCTAACAATATAAAGGTTTAGTGATATACAAAATACTAATAAGCTTTGTATTTAGATGTACCACATATGGTGTTGGTTTCATTATGAATAATTCAATGTTATTGAAGAGCATGCCAAGTCAAACCGCACCTTATAGTTTGGGAGGGAAGAAGTAATATAGGAGTGATGAGAATCATTAATTTGTTGTCAAGATAAAAATGAAAAAGTGACTTTTAATAGCGTAAAAAACAAAGATTTCTCCAAAGTTAAATGTTTGCATAACATAAAATTAAGCACGGACGGTCCATCCATCAGGCAGACCGGCGGACTGGTGATCCGAGAGCTGCGGGCGTTGCCGTTGCCAGGAAAAGCGCGCGTGCTGCTAGCCTAGGGGGCATTGGTGAAGAGGAAATTTCGTGGGAGAGGTGGGTGGAGGCCTGGTGGGCCATGCCTACGCGGTTAAGGTGTTCTACTTTGTAGGCGTGACACTCTAATCTCTCCTCACCACATCTGCGAAGCAGTAGAACTGTGTAAAAAATTGTCCGAGAAGAAGAGCCACCACGGGAAACAGCAAATTTGCCGAGTGCCCTAATCTTTATCGAGTGCATTTAGAACCTACCTAGCTAGCACCTATATAGCGCAGAGATCTCGCAAACGAGAGCAGCCGTCACGGAGGTACAGCTACCTGGAAAAGATACGTAACTTGTCCATCGTCTCGGCCGAGGCCGGCCGGTGGTCGTCGTCGTCTCGGTCGGCGAGATCGAGCTACTCAGCATGTCAAGCAGCGTGTCCGGTGGCTCTCATCATCATCGGTACGTCCCTTACTCTTCGCCGAGGGTGGTAAAGACTCGACGTCCACGGTCCTCGAGACACATTGCGAGGCAGATGGTGCGCACGACGGGTTAATTCATGGTGAACTCGATCAGAGACTTCGACCGGGCGCCCGGCCATGCGCTCGAGAGGTGGTTCTCCGAGCTTGATCGACGTCGGTTGGGTACTCCGGTCGGCGGCGGAGAGGGAGCTAGCCGAGCTCCGCTTGGATGATCTTGTGGCAGCGGTGGACGCGCGGATTTACCGGTGATGGTCGAAGCACTCCGCGGCACGCAGCAAACACATGAAATTTCCGATCACGCAGACCCATCGAGGATATATCGCAGCTAGAAGACGACCTCCGCCTCCAAGTCGTGCGGTTCGTTGAGGCGACCATCCATATCCAATAAGATATGCTTGCCTTTGCTGATGCCCTCGCCGCTGATAACACTTGGCGGCCAATTGACAAGCTCTGGGGGATCCTGGCACTGTACACCTGCATCTGCGAGCGCGATGTACAAATCCGCATGAATGTATTAGCTCATTCACAAGAAATAACTGATCCATTCGAGTTTGACTGCCTAGTCAGCAAAATGGTTGATGCTTTCTCAAGTACAGCGCGAGTAAGTTGGATGAAGCCATACACAGGATGGCCAAGGACGCTGAAGCTACCACTCCAGTCTTCAATAGGGATTCCTGGGAAAATTTTCAGCGGAATGCATAAATCCACAAAGCTACGTACTCGACTAATTGTGGACTATGCAAAGACTGTGATGGGGATACGAGGCCTTGTTGTGTAAAATCCTGCGTTCCAAATGGGATCCTCACTCGGACGACCAACGGCCTCAACTTCCGATCGTCTTGATTCAACAAATGCTCATCAACTTAGAGGATCAGCTGGAGAAGAAATCGATCAGAGTCATTCTCAGCCTGACAATTCCTACTTCGTAAGAGGAGTTTCTTGAACCCAACAATTACGTGCACACCCTTCCGTCGATCAGGCACAACGCTCAAATTTATGCAGTACCAAGGGAAGTACATGCTTGCCTGGAACCCGTTCTGTATTGCCTACACGATAAGATGTCATTGTTGTAGGATCAAATATCCAATACTAAGCCAACCAAAAAAGGGTGAATGGTTGATATCCTAAAATCAAACTTTAAGCAAAAATAAAAATTACCCTCCAGATTCGATGTAGATCGGTCTGACCGAAGTTGTTGTGTCGGTCTGATCACCTGTATACCTCTGGTCTAACCGCAGGTGTAGATCCGGGTCTGATCGCCAGATGTTGCTGAAGTTGCTACCCACCGTACGTCGGTCTGACTGCAGTACTCCAAGCGGTCTGACCGATTAGAATCCGCCGGTCTAACCGTAGTTATTCCTCCGGTTGGACCGCCATACCCGAGAAAACACAAATCAAAGATCAAAAATATATTACTTCTCTCTGTGTTTACAAAGTGCAATAACAACACTCCTCACAAAATTTCGACAAAAACTCGAAACCCTAACTTTCTCGCAACTCAACTCTCTCTAAAACTCATACAGGGAAGACACACCTTCCCTCTCTATTTATGTATGAGGTAGGTAGCCTAAAGCCATGAATCCAACTCATACAAGAAGTCCTAATCCACTAGGAAACCTTCCCGTACAAAAGATGAACTTTATAAACTCCAATTGTAACAAAATTGGACTCTATCAAAATTATAACTCCGCATTCCATACACACACAATATCTCCATCGTATGTCATATGGAAACTTCACCAACCACATGCATTAATCTTTATCCTAAGTATCCCGCGTGATCTCTTGCCATCCGGACGTCACCTTATCTTCAATTTGACTCCAAATTCATCACCGACAATACTCTCCCGAGCCGTAAAGATTACCTACACATGAATTAAACAAAGAAACCATATCCAAGCATAAGCTATCTTCAACTTGACTCATTGTTAGCATACAACAATATTCATACGCATAGAAACACGAAATAATCACAGATATCCAAAGAAACTACTCAAAACTGAAACCGACAAGAGATCGATCTGGAATCGGACTAAGTCAGTCGGTCTGACCGACAGCACAAGCCCGCTTTGACCGCACACAGACCTCCGGTCTGACCGGCAGCACATGCCCAGTCTGATCGGACCTCAAAACAACAAACCATTGTTTACCGTCTGAAAATCCAATCATCTCCAAAACCACTTCATCAATAATCTCCAAATATCAAAACCAATGATCACAGATGTCAATTGTTCATCATCATAGAAGAATCAAATACACTTTGATTTTACAATTGTGGTTTCCTAAACACTCCTCGCAGCTGGCAAGATTCAAGTCAGAATTTCAGAAAACATGTAAACATCATAAGCTATGGAAGGTCCCTAACCCCAAGCTTAGGCAGAAACTGCGAGAAGCTATATCATTGATAAGGTCATTACTAAGGTACCTGGAGGACCATCCGGAGCTGGAGAAATGCAGCAGTGATCTACAGGACATGAAAGACATGGTCAATGAGCTATTTGAAGGATGAGGGATTATTCCAGTTTTAGACTGACATGGCATGGCCATGCGTATGGAGTGTAAACTTTAAATCAACTACGACGACAAGAGGCTAAGGTTAAACAAGTTCACACTTGATGCCTTTCTTACTGTATTTTGATGTTCTCTCCTCATTCTACTTATTTCTAGGAAATCCTCATTCTACCTTACTCGGAATAAAGCGTATTGACATTTTTTTATGCCAGATAACAATTAATACAAAGCTTCTTCCCATATTATTTCCTCCTCTCTTTGATTCTTGACCATAACGCTAACTTGTTCAGGCCTCAAAGCCTCCAACGGTTGGGGAGAGATAGGCACAAAGGGCATTGCAATTTTCTCCTCTAATCCCCTCCGTAATCACCAGTGGTTAGCGGCGGCAGCAGCAAATTGCATTGGTCGGCTTGCCTGTTCACGTGTACATGTGCAGCAAGGTGGCTGTGCGTGCGGCAGTGTTTGCAATATGCACCAATTAGTTGTGTCTTCACATTGAAGATTGAATAGTAAGAACTAAGCCAACCAGAGAGGGTGAATGGTTGAAATATCTAAAAATCAGAAACTTTATTGGAATAAAAAGTTACCATCGTTGCTGATAGAGATCGGTCTGACCAGAGTTGATCCACCGGTCTGACCACGAAAAACCCTTCTTATTATATTGCTATTAATCTTGAAAATGTGATACATAACTATCATAACAGTTAAAAGAACTAGAAAGACAGATAAAATTTGCAATGAAACATAATAAAGACTTTAACCGAAATAAGTGGAAGAACCTAGATTTCTCAACATGGCCTATTATTGAGAAGATCCAAGAGCCAATGCAAACAGATGGGTAAATTTATGCCATGCCACTTATAAAATGCCATGAGACTTGTGGATGGTAAATTTCATGGAATATTGGACATGATCTTCCCTCTATGATGAAATAACTCAGGTAATTCATATATGACTAGATAGATTTGCACTGTACAATGGATGTGCAAGAAAATTT
The DNA here is from genome assembly GCA_019925245.2 of Oryza australiensis. Taxonomy (NCBI): domain Eukaryota; kingdom Viridiplantae; phylum Streptophyta; class Magnoliopsida; order Poales; family Poaceae; genus Oryza; species Oryza australiensis. Next base: position 975,247 of record JAIFGZ020000265.1, on the reverse strand, counting down.
CAGTTAGAGGTCAAATGGAAGCGTTTATGATTGATGTAGCGTATCATTTTTCCTTTTCATTTTTCTTTGCCCAGGTTTTACTGGCTATATTGGTATATGATTGATTTTTAATGAATAAAACTAATGTTAACTTGCTGTGCGAATCACCTGAACCTAAAATATGTGAATATTTTGGTCTGGAGGTTGAGTACTGTGTGGCAATGTAGTGTGTTATGCGGTGTAGGCAGTCCTGCATGTAATTATCTACTAAAATATCTTTGGGTTGGATTATAACATCATGGGAAGAAAAATAGCTTGCACTACTACTTATCTTGAATAAGTTGAAACATTTGGAGAAAACAAGCAATATATTGGATATAAGGTACCACATGTGTACAACGTTTCCGCACGTGCTAGATGAGATATTACTTGATTTGAAACATTTTATGTAAATCTCATTTATCTTTAAAATATGACATAATTTATACTACTTTGCAGGATGATATAAATAATTTTAGGTTTAAGCTACCTAATATCTTGTGGTATTCGAGATTAAACATAAAGAATGGATATCAAGAACTTGAACAGTCAGCTGGTGATGAAGATAGTCCAAGTGATGTCAAAATTATTGATATTGCGGCTAATGTGCCTAAACCATCTACTAGAATATTCATGAACAAAAACGAAGGGTTGCATCGGTTGAGTATACATATGGTCAATCGATGATAAAGAGTGTTTGGAGTAAATATTTTTTTCTAATTAATTGCATAATAACATACTAATTACTATAAACTAGAGAGGCAACACAGAGGAGATTACAGAGAGATCTAGATTGATAAATAATTATGGCATCAATCTTGTTTAATCCATCATGACAAAAGTTTTGCTCTACACATTATCTATTGTGTTTACTTTGGGTGACGTCCATACCCGTTGTCTAGGAAGGCCCCTTGGGCTATACCCCAATCAAAGAATGGGCCTGACAGGGCTTTTTTTTCTTTTCTTTTCTTTTCTTTTGTTTTTTGTCTTACTGAATCTGTGATAATTCATTTCGTCTCGTATGGTGGTTGATGGATTTTTGAAGTTATACTCAAATGATTATGAACCGTCTATTACTATTTACTTTAATAATAATAAAAGATGTTATCAAGTGATTCTTGTTTTTGGTTCTTGTTTTTCAGCAAAGAATGGGTCTGAAGTATCATACCATACTCAATCTCTATAAGTCTGAAAATAATTAGAGATATTTTAGATGCAAACAAACTGATGGATCATGATTGCTTCAACCTAGCTATTCGGACAATTGCGTGCAACATAGCCAGGTTCTTTATAGAAGAGAAATTCTACTTCATGGACCTTCCGTTTTATGTAAGTTGAAATAGTTATCCCCTTGTTAAGTGTGTGTATATATAATTGTATAATTAATCAATAACTATAAATCAACAGGACATATCCCATTGGACGAGATCCATGGTGTCGTGATGAGGTAGACTACAGCAAACTAAAAAAATTGCTTGAATGTTGGTCTGGCTTGGACTACGACGATACAATTAAAGATTACAACACTCTAAGCTATATATTTTATAAAGTCCTTAAAAAATTATATTTTACTTTGCTTTTATAGTCTGGATGTTTGTTTATAGGTTCTATTACCATGTTGTCGGGATAGGCTCTATAGTTTATTCATAATAGACAGGAGAAACAAAACTGTGTATATTATGGATATGGTTTCTCCGAATCTACAGTACACGTGTAAAGATCGAACCATGCTATATATAACTATATTACGTGATATTGTCAAACATTTTAACCTCGCCATGAAATTAGTGTGTCCTGCATGAAACAATAATTTTTATGACCGGCATCGTGAATTACCAAGATGGCTTTTAAGAAGTTCTGATAATAACTTATAACATGTTTAATCTTTCTTATTAAGTAGTCATTTTATTTACCTCCAACAAATAAACACTTAATTTTTTACAGAAAATTGTTAGGCTTTCTTGTATATAATTACCTAAAGAAGTAGGAGGGAAAAAGTTGATGATCAATATTGTGAGTATATATATATTTTCTATGTATATTTGAAAAATACATATCAAATTAATAAGTTAACTTACTATCTGTCATTCACAAATACCATATTCACTAAGAATAGAATTCTTGCTGGATATTTTGATCAGTCATGAAAATGAATGTGAAAACTTCTCTGAAGACCTCAAAGATCTACTTAAACAATTCAAAATTATTTGTAGTACGTGAGACATTACTTTATTATGTCTTGTTATGCATAAATGTATTCCGGAATATATTTATGGTCATATACAATTGTATGAGATAAAAACTATGAAAATAATTTTGTTGTCTAGTTGTTGTTTTTAAATATATCCCTTAGATAAAACGGTGACATTAGCAAAAGATACTGTACCAGTTTCTCCTAAAAACTCCCTCAACCAAACGACAGCAGAGCTACATACAAAAGGAGAGAAGGCCCGTGCATGGAGATGGTGATATCTCGCACCATAGGTCTCCCACTCTCCCAAATCCTAACTCTTATCCCAATCATTAGAGGTGCTAGAAGTTGGGACCCGAAAGACCGATTCCACGCCTTGCAGGAGATGCCTTGAAGGAAACCGATCTCCAAGTTGATCACCGGTGACCAAGCTGATCTATCACCAGGAACCACCTCGATTATCATCAACCCAGTGACCTCTCAATGCTAACCTACGTGATAGGATTCATCTATGACAGTGTTATTAATATTGGCTTCATTTTTTCTTCCAGTCAGTTTTACCACTAAATTCTGCATTATAATTATAATTTAGGTGATCATGAAGACTAAGAGTTCAGATCATGGAGATCGGAAACTTACATTTGGTGTCAGATCTAAAACAATTACATTGCATCTTTTGTGATCATGCTAGTGAAATACATTCTCATATGGAAGTAGTTAATTCATATTTCTACATTCCCATTTAATTTGGGAATTAATCTTAAGTTTTAAACAAGTTGTATAACGTTAATTAGGGCATGTTCGGTGCTAAAGTCTAGTATGGTCTCTTGAACAATATACAAGATTGAGATTATTTAAAGACCATATTTTTATAATAGTTCATACGATAAAAACTCTAACCATTAACTCAAAAGACAATATTTTTATTACTATTCTTTTCTCTTAATCACTCTCATGCAACCATGTTTCTATAAACTATTTTATAGAGGCTAAGAGTGATGATGAGCTGTTGTTAACTATAATAAAGATGTTTTGTCTTTTTTATGTTAGCACATATTTTTAATTAGCAAGGCTAAGAGCAATTAATGACCCTAGCATATGCCCTTATGCTTTGTCACGCCCAGAGTAGTCCTCACGAGGACGACTGACCCAAGAAGATTCAAATTAACATGTATGTCTCTATCAGTATATAGAACGAGGAAATAATCCTAGTATAACAGGTAAACGAAATATCACAATGAATAAGGTTCATTATTATGAATAGTCTTACAGATATGTTGAAACTGCGAACACACCGAGTTCGCACTGATACATTACAGAAAGAAACGGAAGCGAATACTAGCCCGAAACCACGGCTCCGTTTGGTAGGGATTCTCCTCCCTGATTCTCAATAGAATTAGTAGAATCTCTGTCAAACGGGTTATTTTGCAACTGATTTAGAATAACTCAGCAGTTTTATATAGGGAATGACAATCATCTAAAAAGCAATTTATTCTCGTAATCACCTGAAACCAGTTTTCTTCTAAGAATCATCGAGAAAATCACCTAAAATATTATTCTAATTATTATTTTATTATACGATTCTGATTCTCCGTAATCTCGATTCGGGAGAATCGAATCTAGAATAAGAGAATCATAGAATCGAAGTCTACCAAACGGGTCCCACAATAATAACTTTAATCAAAGAACAAGTTTTGGCAATCAGAGTTTTTATATATTCAAATAGGTTTTCCCTAATGTCACGACAGAACGGGTGTTACATGCTTCCAACACAGACCTAGGTAATTTTCAGCGCGACATTTATCTAGTTTGGCTTGAAAATATTTCGGCAATCTCATTTATTCATCTCACATAAGTACAAGTTTGGCACTAATTCAAACATCTTCTCCATCTCTATCGTACCAAAAGTTTAACAATGTCAAGTTTTGGCTTCACCCACTTCTGGTAAGGTGAAGTAGCTTTTCTACCAGGCTCAAGTTCAATTATTGCTACCTTCATATTAATAGATTATACGCCGTAATCTAACAAGTTTGATATTACAATCATGGATATTTTTTTCATAAAAAGTACTACTTCTAACTGAAGTTGCTTAATGAAAACAATCAATCTGTCAATCAAAACGTATGCAGCTGGTACGATGAGGTTGTTTATACTAATTGATAGGAATATCGCATCTCTTGCGAAAGTTGCCCAGAACAGAAAACGGCACCATATGAAAACAATTCACAAGTCATAAGTAGGCAACTAAACATTGCTACTATATCAGATTAAACAGCAGTCATTCTTTTTTCTTTGCAAGGGATTACAACACAGTTAGCTTGATCACATCTTACACTATGCAAAATTATTGTGCGTTCTATTAATTTCCCGAAGCAAGTATTACCAACTCAGTAAAAGAGAACCACTGTGAGTTTGTAGCTATTCCCTTCATTCAAAGTCACTTTGACTTTTTTTATTATTCAAACATTTTAAAGTTTAATCAAACATATAAAAATATAAAAAATAGTTACATCTACAACACTAAATTAGTATTATTAACTCTAACACTGACTATATTTATTTTGATGATACGTTTGTTTTGATTGAAAATCACCACTACATAAAACAATTTTTCTGTATGAGGATCCATATAGATTGAAAACGAACCGTAATGAAACCGACCTCTATTTTCACATATGACCTCTTAAGTGGTCCGCATGCGAAAATATCCCCTTCTCATCCATATTTATTTCTCCCTTCCTCTTTCTTTTCCCTCTCAACATCCTCTCTCCTCTCCTGATATTATTCTCACCTCCTACTCTCCTCTCTCTCTTTCTCCTCTTCTTCGAGCGGGAGCAAGCGGCGACGGTGGCTCGGCGACCTCGGGTGATGCCGCCGCCACCGACGACAATGAGGGGATGGCTGGGAGCAGCGTCACTGCTGCCAACGAGGAGACGGCCAGGAGCGGCTCCATCCCCATCCCCGTCTAGCGCCGCCGCCGCCGACGATGACGAGGAGGCGGCCGGGAGCGGTTCTATCCTCGTCCCCGCCCGGTGCCGACGCCATCGTCGCTATTGGGGAGCTAGTGTTTCGATTTTTTGTTTTTGAGATTTTTATTTTGGCGTGCGGACGACATAAGCACTCACAGCGAAAATCAGATTTTCGCGTGTGGGTGCGTCACAAACATGAAAAATCGCTATTTTCTTAGATCTTTTCGAGCAGATGGGTGGTCTAACCGCATGAAAAAATTAGGTTTTTGGCTACATGAAAAAATGCTTTTTAAGTAGTGAATGTTAATATTTTTTTATAAACTTAATCAAACTTAAAAATTACTAAATTGTTAGTGTGTTTTCGATGCAACGGAGGGACTAGTTACAACAGGAGTTCTCTAATTTGAAAACTTAAATTAAAATCTGAACCGTTCAAATTGTTCTACATATTAATATCGTCTTGTAAACCAAATTTTACTTTTTTGAAATTTTTACTATTTTATTCAAATAGGTCAAAGATGCAATAAAATATATACTTGAAATCGTTGGATTAATGAATTTTTGATCTATCCGATAAAATAGTAAAATTTTTTATAAAAATGTAAAATTTGGTTTACAAGACGATATTAATATGTAGAGTAATTTGAATGGTTCGAATTTTCAATTTGAGTTTTCAAATTAGAGATTCGACCATGCTACACGGGATAGGGCCTGTGGCACAACACACAGTAGCCCATATATATATATATATATATATATATATATATATATATATATATATATATATATATATAAAGAACAATTAGGCAAACAAATCCGTAGAGAGCAAGCACACACAATCGATTTGGCGTCACCAAACTTCTAAGTTTTTTGTGTGATTCTCGTTATCTAGGAAGAGATCATGTCACATCGAATATTTGTAGATCAATTTGAAGGATTAAATATGAATTAATTATAAAAATAATTACAGAATCGTAAAAATAATTACAAAATCGAAGGATTATTAAAGAGCCGAATCTATTAAGACTAACAAATTTAAAAGTTTACTGTAGCATCACATCATCATATCATCATATAATTAGCATTAGATTTGTCTCGTGAATAATTTACCGATTATGAATGTGTTTTTTTAAATAGTCTATATTTAATATTTTAAAATAATATCTAAACATTCTGACGATGGAACGAACGAAAACTAAGATGTGACAGTGGGAACCAAACGAGGCCTCAATTACAGAAACGGAAACTCATAATTGTGGCAGTTAAGCCCCCTAAACGTGCGCCATGAACCCATGACCAACGGAACAGGAGACTGAAATCGGAAAAAAAATCATACTCTGTTTCATAATTAAGTCAAAGTCACATGCACTCGTCTCTATCGCTTAACGCGGTTAGTTGCGTGTTTGGAAAATTGAAAGCCAGCTAATTAAGGCAAGCAAAAAGCCTCTCCTCGCCTGATCTGAAATTCTCAACTCCATCACGTAGCTACTACGTCCAGGGCACTAGAGTCCACTGTACAGATCGAGAGCTATAGCTAGAATGGCGGCAGCGTCGGAGTTGGATGCCACCGAGGCCGAATTCTCCCTGCCGTCGTGGAGATGGAGCTACAGCTACCTGGAGAAGATCCGGAGCATGTCCGTCGTCTCGGCCGGCGGGTCATCGTCTCGCTCGGCGAGATCCAGTAACTACAGCAGCACCGTCTCTAGCACCGAGTCCGGCGGCTCTCACCGCCGTCGCTCCAAAACCGCCGGTGCCTCCTGCTCCTTCCTGAGAGTGGTAGGATTCCAAGTCCCCGGCCCTCGCGACATCGCCAGCCAAATGGTCCGTGACGGCTTCGTGCTTGCCTTGATCGGGGCGTTCGGCCGCGCGCCGGGCCCCGTGCTGGAGAGGTGGTTCTCCGAGCTCGACGTCGGCTGGGTGCTCCGGCCAACTGATGATCAGGAGGAGGAGGAGGAGGAGGAGGAGGCCGAGCGGCTGGTATGGCGGTGGACGCGAGCACTCACCGTGATGGCCCATGCGCTGAGCGCCACCCAGCGCCACCTCCACGACGAGAGGTCAGCCACCGCCGTCGCTGGAGGTGTGGAATTTGCAGTCTCCCAGCCGCCAGATCACACGGCTGCAGTAGCTTCTTCCGATCATCAACTGCTGCACGGCGTCGGCGACGACCTCTGCCTCGTGCGGTTCACTGGGACGACCATCTCCAAGATGATTGCGTTCGCCGACGCCCTCGCCGCCAGCAAGGCTGGGCCTTGTCCAACGGACAGCTTCTTTGGGCTCATGGAGGTGCACATCTGCATCTCCGACGTGTCAGAGATCCTCATGCCCGCCTTGAAACAGGAGGCTCTCCGGCTACCTGATTCAGAAGAAATGCAAAGCCTAATCAGCAAGATCGGTGAAGCCCTGTCGAACACACAGGATAACTTGGGTAAAGCCATACGGAAGATGGCCCAGGATGCTGAAGCTGTTACTCCGGTCTTGAGTGCCATCGATTCCTGGGAAAAATTCCCAGAGAATGAAGGAATCCACAGGGCTACTCGGTTAATTGTGGACTATGCAAGTTTGTCCTGGGGATACCGTAGAGTGCTGGAGTCCATCCTATGTTGTTACAGTGGAAGTAGCCATGGTTGGGAGATAGTACAAAGCTTGATTGAGCAAATGATCATCAACTTCCTAGATCAGCTCGAGAAGAAATCAGAGTCATTCTCTGACCCTAGCCTGAGGTACATCTTCTTGCTTAACAATTCCTACTTCATACAAGACCAGTTCCTTGCTACCAACACCGATTACAGCTTTCCATCAAACAAAGGGATCAGATATTGGCACTACCAGAATTGTTACCTCGATGTCTCATGGGAACCCGTGCTATCTTTCCTTTACCTATACAATAAAATGCCAAAGTTCTTCCCCAAACACTCCGAGCAGCTGCTGGCCAGATTCCAGACGGAATTCCTGATAGCATGCAAACATCAGAAGCTGTGGAAAGTCCCGAACACCGAGCACAGAAACTCGCTGCGAAAAGCCATTAGTGACAAGGTCATCACTGCATACAGAAAGTACCTAGAGGGCCATCTGGAGCCAGAGAAAAGTAGCAGCGATCTGCTGGCCATGGAAGACATGGTGAACGAGCTATTTGAAGGATGATAAGAGTACTAATTCCTGTTTCAAAAATTACACGATCATGCGTTAATGCCTCACAGAGTATAAATTTTGAAGCAGCTATAAGAAGAGGGTAAGGTTAAACAAGTTCATTCGATGCCTCTTTTTTGTGTGTGTGTGTGTTTTGATGTTTTTTTAAGGAAATTCACTCTACCTTGACAGCGAATAAAGTGTACTTCAGTTTTGCTGTGCCAGATCTGTTGCAGATTGCAATGCGTGCTTCCTCTTGCATTAGATCCTACTTTCTTGTTCATGGCTTGGCCCACTCTGGCCTCAGGGGCTTCCACAGATAGGGGAGAACAGAGACAGGCAGTTCATGTTCAGTTTGATGTTTATCTAGTTCAGTTTGCTAACCTACCAAAACTTGGTAATTCCAGTATTTTGGTATGGTCTTCGTCACAATGCCATCCTGCAAAAATTATGGCACATTTTGTCATATATTCACAGTTTTAGCACTAAACCAAACATCTTCTTCATCTCTATCCTAACAAAATTTAACAATGCCAATGTTTTGTCTCCATCAACTTTGGGTAGGGTACATAACCAACGCAGAGCTAGCTCTCAGACTCAAGAGAACAAGACTCATGTAGCTTCGTCAATGGATAAGGGGATGTGGAATATCTGAAACCATTAAGCATCTGTAGTAAAACATTCTCCATATCCTAAATATTATGTTTGCAGTCTGGAACTATAGTTGTTGCTGTGCCCTTGTCTATCAGGCTCTTCAATTTTAGACAGATTATTATTCAATATTATCGTGCTAGTGATGTCTCGGGATAGTTATCGGATATGAAATCAGAAAAGTGCAAAGTTGAATGAACTATTATGACAGAATGACAGATTGACAGCCAACTTACCTTTTTAAGGCTTTAACCTTTCTTCACCTGCAAATTTTCTTCTTTATTTACCATATCCTCTAAAAGTTTCTTCCTCCATTTACATGGATACACCATATGATCAACAAGTCTGCAGACCACAACCATGAATACTTTTCATAAAAAAATTATTCCTTCCAACAGAAATTTCTTAAGCAATTTACAAGTACCATATACAAGTACCGAAGTACGATAGGATTGTTGATACCATATAGATATATCACATTTCTTATGGAAGTTGCACAAAACCAAATAATGCACCATATCTAAACAACTCATAAGTAGGCAACTAAGCATTGCTACCAACACCAGATTACACACTATAGTGTTTTTTTTTGTGTGCAAGGGATATGGATTACAAGTTAAGTTACAACACAGTAAACTAGATTGTATCTTACACTATGCAAATATATTATGCCTTCTATTTCCAAAAGGAGGTGCTTAACACAGGAAAATAGACCCATTATGTGTTAATAGTTGCAATCAGACAGTTCTTTCAGAAGAGACTGAAAGCAGGTGTGCCGTAAAAGAAAAATATAGAAAACAATGAGCTACCAAAACAGAGATGACGGAGATTGTGCAATATATCGGATAGATAAATTCTGAAATTGCAACTTGAGACATAACAATGAAGGAGTTTATGTTTTCTATGTTGGTCAATAGAACGTAGGAGTACTTGTTTTCCGTTGTTTCTTTTCACATGTTGAACTGCTAACATCACAGGTATTGCAAGACTAACTAGGGTAGGGAGACAAGGATGCTGTCTTCACTATCCTACTAACTAATGCTGATATTGCAGGTAATAATTACCTCATGAGGAAATACTAACCTAGGGTAGGAGAATGCTTTTCTTCACCATCCTCGCCAAGTTCTTTAAAATGTAGAGCCTGACAAGACAAGAAAAATCACCAATAGTCTGCACATAAACATCTTCAATCCTTGAATTGATGATATCGTTTGGTGTCTCTAACATATATCTCCCTCCTCTCGAAAGATGACATGAACTTCATTGCTTTATGGCAGTCGCCACAAATCCGGAGGTTCTTTATCACCCGAAGGGGTGTTCCATGACTTGTGCTTATAAGCCCAATGCTACAGCCAACTTCTCACTGTGCACAGAAAGGATATCACCCTTTTCTTGCTCTACCACATCATGTAGGGCATAATCTGCTCTTGGTGCAAAACAAAGCCTCCTCATCTCCATAGTAAGGTGTTTTAGCGTCTCAGTTATTGCAGCTAGCCATCATGGGGTGTGAACTATCCCTGAACAACCTCAAAGCCTCAGAGACGAGCATCTCGAGACTGCCCAGCGACGAGGGCATTGCAAGAGGCAGCTTCCATATGGATGGAGTGCTGGACTTCAAACACCCGGACAGTCTCATCAGCTCACCGCACTTGCCGTAAACAATTAGCGCAGTGGCCACACAATGACCCAAGCATCGATCCAACCTGCACCCGGCCTTCACCACACAGACATGCAGCTGCTCGCCGACGGGGAAGTTCCTGAACTCACCAAGACCCCGACCACAGAAGCGCACACGAGACACCGGTGGCGTCCGGCAAGAACTCTTCCCCGTGCATTCTCACAAGCACAAGGACAGCATCCCGTGCGCGCCCGCTCCGGTTCAGCCCTGAGACGAATTTGTTCCACTTCCAGGCGATCACGTTAGGCGCTATACCGGCGCCCAAGGAATCCCCACGCTCCCTGGGCGTCCCCACGGGCAGAATGCCCGGGGATGAGCGCGCTCCAGCAAACGATGGTCTTGTGCGGCATTCCGTCGAGCACGCTGCGAGCGTCGGACAAGGCACCGAAGCGGAGGCAGGCCGTAAGCGTGGAGGAGCGAGGACTTAACGAAGGGGTCGCACGAGACGCCGGCTGCGGTGACGGCCGCGTGCACGGCGCGGCGCCGGTCATGACTTAGCGCGGAGGGGAGGCGGCGGCGGGTCTGGACTCTCGACTTCGCAGGAGAGGAGAGTATCTAAAAAAAAATCGCTCGTCTTGTTTGTTGTTGTGAAGAAAATCACTATCTATACATTTGTCAATATAAATATAATAAAAAATAATATAATTACATTGTAACTTGTACGTAAGCCAATGTAACTTTTGGCGTCATTGTAACTCCAATGTAACTGGTATGTAACTTCCAACAAATTTTGTTATAGGACATCGTGACTTCGTAGATTTAGCTGTAGAAAGACACGAGTGACTTTGGAGGAAGACACTCTTAAAGTTAAAGTTAGATATTTGCTGGTGAATACCGTACCAATTAAAATAATAACTTTTGGTTGAAGCAGAGAGAGAAATCATGTGAAAGTTTTGAAATGCCCTTGGACATGTCGTCTCCCATTTCTCTTCTCTTTATCCCTTCCTTCCACACCGCCATGGCGGCGCCACCGCCTCCTCCTTCCACTCCTCTTTCGTCGGCGAGCTCGCGACCACCTCTATTGGGAGCTCGACCTTCACCCTAACCTCTATTGGGAACGGTTGATTTATTGTATCATTCTAGGCCAAAAGCCTCGTTTAACCGTGGTCGAACCCACGTGGCATGCCACGTGAACGATTACATGGCAAAATTTCCCTTTTCACTTTTTCCTCCCCTTATTTTCTCTTCTTTCTTCACCTTCCTCTTCTTTTCTCATCTGCTCCGCCGACAACGACAGTGACCCTATGCCTCCAGGGCATGACCACCGTCGCCTACCATCCAGCATCTACACAAGAGGGTGCACCACTTGTGTCGCGCATGTCTTGCGACGACGGCCAGATGGTGAACGACGGTAGTAGGGCCTCCATGGCCTTGGCAGATGGTGCCATGGGAGCAGCAACACCTCTCTCTATCGCCGCCAAGTCCGCCAGTAAGATTGCTCGTGACAGTGGCCATGCCCATCAGGGGCCAGCGGTGGGAGGAGCTCATCGGCCTGCCGGAGAGGAGGGGAAGAGAGAGGATCCCCGACCGTTTGAGGAGCCTCCTACACTCGGCCTCCTCCCAAGCCCTACCCTTCCACTTGTCATTGCGTTGGGGGCCACGGCCAATGAGGCCATGGCGCGCGACCGTCCCCATCAATCTGCTCTCTCCATGGAGGGACACAACTGCGTCCCTATAAGCTCGCAACGCCAATATCAGACGATGTGTTACACTCTAAAAATCGTCTAAATATAAGTCATTGTGAAAAAGAAATTTATAGAAATTATTTTCGGTATTTTTCTTGGAATTATTTGAGCATTGAAAGTATTTGTGAAAATTAAAAGATCATTTCAACGATTAATTTAAATGGAAAAGTAATTAAAATCCTCACTCTAGATCTGGGCCAATTCTGGAAGTTTGTCTTCCCTCCTCTCTCTAGTTTGGCATGCCTCCTCTTCAGGAAGTTTGTTTCGTGTTCCTCTTGGTCTGGCCCTTTCTGTTTCAAAGTCTGCTTTGTGTCCCTCTTTCAACCTGCCCAATAGAGAAGCAACCAAAGTCTACTTTACCTCCCCCTTTACTACAATGTCATCTTCTAGCTTGGGCAGGAGCCCTAGAGCCGCACGACGTGCTTGTTGTCGTCGCCTCTCCTTCCAAATCTGGCCACCCATAGCCACTCCTTCCAAATTAGTTGTGGAAACAGATTCCTATCGGTCTCGTCTTCTTTTCCCCGAAGAAACCCCCATTTATCCCAAAGGAAATCCCATCGAATCGAGGTCGTTTCTATTTCGATGAACTCGGGATGAACCCTACTTTTTCGCCGTTGAATCCTCTCATATTCATCTTGATCTACTCGTCCCAATCCTATAAATAGAACCACCGTGGTCTCCTCTCTCGTTTCCCCCTTGGCCCGAGCTCTCATGCCCTAGCTGCCTCTCCCCACGCCCACGTGCTCTCTACACCACCACCACCGAACTTCGGCCACCTTCTCCCATCGCCTCGACCATCCCCGGTCAACACTGCTTCCTCCTTCGGCACCGCTGTGAGGAGAAGAAGCCCGGCTTTTGTTTCCCGTTCGTCGAAGACCCCGGGAAGGCCTTCGTCGCCATTCACTCGAGCGTCGCTGTCTCACGTTGATGTTCAGCCGAGCCCTACTATCGACCCCGTCATCATCGGACCTTGCCATCTCCTTCGCTTGCTTCGCAAGGACATCGGGAAGGCTGTCTACCCCTCCTTTTTCATCGAAAGTGTCCGAAGAGCCGTCGTCGTCGCCCCGAAGACCGCCACTGCTCGAAGCTCGTCACCAGCCATCTTTCGTCGCTGCTCGTCGTCGTATTTGCATCAGTAAGGTTCGCATTGGTCTCCTCTATGCGCTCATGCCCTTGGTTCCCATCGTTCGTCGTTACCGCCGCTGTCCAAAGCCATCGGTTGTCATGCCTATGTGGACGTCACGTCACCGCCACATCGCCACCACCTCACCGCCGTGTCATTCCGTCTGTCGCCACGTGGCTCCTCTCAAAACCCTAGCTGGATTCAATCTTGTTCGTTGGATCTTGGTCAAATCTAGTCAACTCAATCCTAGCCATCCATCTCTGTGCACCCGTGGACCATCTTGGTGAACTTGGTCTACGATGGATCTATCTAGGGCTAACATCATATTTTTCCTTTCCGGTTCAAAAATAATTCAATATAACCCAATAATCATTTATTGTTTTTATAGGTTTTAATTGATTACAACTTCATTGATTCATAACTAATTCATACGAACTCGGAATGAGGTTGTTCAAGTCCCATAATTCATCTAAATTTAACCTCTACCAATTTTATGAACGTTAATTGTATTGTTTATTTGGTTTTATTAGTGTTTTTCCCATTTTGCATTATAGGTTTAGTTTTTCGTTGTTTCGGAGGATTGTTTGTTCGTTGGAGAAGTTCCTGAAGACGAATTGAAGGCATTTGTTTGCAAGGCAAGTCACAGAGATCTCAAACACAATCCCTTTGATCATGTTGATCCTATATTTAAATTCTCTATTTATATCAAATGTGCATTTATTTTTGAATGTCATTGGGTGGTGTGAATATACTCCTTTGTTATGGCCAATTTGCATTGATTACCCTATTCCTTGATACCTTGGGTGATAAAATTTGACTAGTTGGACTCTATATATTTGTTTAACTAGACATTAGGTACAATTGCTTAGCCATGCTTAGAAACATTAGTATCATTTTATGTGGGATAATTAATGATTCACTCACGATTAATGATGGTTAATTAATGGTAGCTCGATTGGTCGTGATTGGTTAATAATATTCGAACTAAAATTTGACTAATGGTGGATTGTGAGCACATGGTTTTGATGGTCGTGCTCATGACAATTAAGGACCGGTTTGCGAGCTACTGTTGTGAAGCATTAATTGTACTAACCACAAGCCAGAATGGGCAAGGCTAGATCTGGAGTATGATACGTTTGTCAGTGTGGATCCCCGTTTTTGGAACGGGAATCTTTCGTGATCATAGTACCATTTCCCTGGATCGAGTAGTTTGGTACCCACGAAATACAATACTGAATAATTAGGTGCAAATGCACGAATAGTCTTATAGCAAAAATATTACAATATAGGCCCGAAGGCAATATCCGACATATAGGACCTCACGGTCCAGATACAACCAAAAGTAGAAATTAGGTAAGGCAGCGGAATGAAGGCAGCGGCTTGTCGATTGCCACAGGCAACGGACGGAGACTAAGACCTAGCAGGCGCCGTCGGCTTCTTCGCCCTCCTGGTAGTAGGCATATGGATCCTCCAAGTCTTCATTTCCACCATCTGAAGGTTTGTGCGTATAGCAAGGGTGAGTACCAACCGTACTCAGCAAGCCAACACAGAAAGGTACACATGATAGGGGATTCTCAAGGAAAAGCCGTGGTTTATTTGCATAAAGCCAACTTTATAAATCTTTTCACAAACCTAGCATCTACCCAAGTCAAGTTTTAGTTCCATAGTTCATTAAGTCGGCGACGGTTCTGTCTACCATCCATCGTGATTCCAAGGATGGCTTCCCGCCTTCGGTTCGTCATGGTTTTTCTGGGGAGTCCACCCCTTCTCGCATTCCGAGAAGTTGATCCACCAGTGAATAAGAATCATCATGCAAACCCATCCCATCATTTTAAAATTTAGAGTCTAGCCAAGCGAAAGTCTTGTCACGATGCTCAATATCCGCGAGCACGACTATTCGAATAGATTGATTCATTCATACTGCAGTGGATGTACACTTTACCCGTACTCCGCGACTGCCCAACAAATGAGCCTACGTCCCAACACATGAGACGGTCACGGCAAAGCCTTTCGACAACCTCACTTTGGCAGTACCCGCTCCATGAACTTAAGCCCTCATGCACTCTAGCCGTCATTTCCTAGCAGTGAGAGGAGTTCTAGCGCACCCGGGGTAAGGGAAAACTTCATTCTTCAAGTTATAAATAAATTTCGATTTTTAATCATCCATTCCCAATCTCATCTCATACATAAGAACCACTATGCAGGGGTACCGCCTCCGCTCGGCTATCTACTCCGCTAGGTCTATACCCATTTGAGAAGTACGATTGTACTGGCTCTCCCGGCTATCTCATGGCTCGGTCCTTAATTGACCAGGGTCGGCACTTGCCTCTTCCGGAATCCATCCAAATCATCCAGCCGCCCCAGTCTAAAACATTTGTTTGGTACTTTCAGTTTTCATCAAAACTGATTTTATCATTCTCATGGCAATGTGGCGCTCATGTCTCCACATGCCGTATCTCAACTACCTTTCCCAAAGGTAGTTGCCCAAGCATATTGCTATTTGCAAAAGCATGAGTATGCATGAATCTAATAATAGCATGACTAAGCATTTTACCGAAGTCATTCTCCGGTTATATGTATCACATCGAGGGTTACAAGGAATAATTAAAGGTAATCAATAACAAGGTATGGCATAACAAGTATAGGTAATTCTTTGTGTATTGCATGCATGTTTAAAGTTTAAAACAACATCATTTCGCAATTGGGATCAATATGTTGAAAGAGTGTGATGACTTGCCTTGCTCGCACGCTTGTTGAGCGGGGTCTTCAATGGAGTCGATGCCCGCTTCTTCAGTGCTATCCGAACGTGCGAAAGATCAATTGAATCCAATCGAATTCAATAACATACAGAGAGATCGAAAAGAACCATAAAAATCACGAAAACGACTCCAAACGTTTAGCCTAGAATTCTACTTGAGTTCGGACGAGGGTTGCTAGGAAAAATCTGAGTTTTGAAATCGAGTCGATGCCCTAGGGTTTTCGCAAAACGACGATTGAAACTATCGAGAAAATGAATTTAGGAATATCAACGGAGGGGGTTTGTACTCGAGGTTTTGAAGGTTCGTGCACAAAAGAAAAACATATTTAGATGGTAAGAAAGAATTAAATGAAATCAGGATTTAAAAACGACGCGAAACAAAATCTTGGAAAAGTCCGATTTTGATTTCCCGAATTTTCTCCGAGAAAAATATACAAGAAAATAATATATTTTTGCCCAAAAATTCACTCAAATCTTTTCCAAACATTTTTCCTAATTTTCTAAATTTTTTTTCCTATTTTTCTTTTCCCTTTTCGTTTTCTTTTCTTTCCTTTTCTTTTTCCTCTGCCTACTATTCATTAACCCGCCAAGTGTTCGACCGGGCTCTGCTCTCTCTCTCTCTGTTGCGGTCGACAACCGGCGCAAGCGAGGGGAAAGGGATGGCGGCTCCGCTTACCGGCGACGGCGACACTCGGGAGGCAGTGGGGCTCGGCGCATGGCGGTGGGGCTTGCGGCGATGGCGGCGCACGGCGGCTAGGGTTGCGGCGACGACACTCGGTGGAAAAATCGGCGAGGGACGGCGAGGGATGGCGGTGAAGTGGGGGAAAAACAGAGGGAGAGGGGGCCTTATATAGGCACAGGGGGGGAAAACGGGGAGAAAGGTGAGGGCCGGCGCGGCGGTACGGCGACGGGCACGCGGCACGCGGGTTGGCGGGGTCGGCGTGGCGAACGTGGGCGACGCGCGGGCCGGGCGCGGGCGTCGACGTGCGCGCGTGATCGCGGGCGGGGTCGGGCACGGCGGCGACGCGCGGCGCGCACGGCGCGGGCCAAGATGACGGCTTGGCGCATGGCGCGGCGGGCCGGGCGTGGCGTGGCGGCGCGCGGGCGAGCGGCCGGGACGGCGCGGCGCGAGCGCGTGCGCTGCGTGCGCGCGCGCGGCGCGGCACGGCGGCGACGCGCACGGGCGTGCGGCCGGGCCGCACGGCGTCGAACGTTGCAACCTAATGAATAGTGCACTTTCTGGTTTTTTTCCGATTTTCCACTCCATTTTCCAATTCTAATTTTTTTCTTCACTCTAAAAATTCCAAATAAACATATAGTATTTCCAAAATTAGTTAAAAGTATTTTTTCAAACTTTTCACCACCATTATTCATTTTCAAATATATATTTCCATATTTAATTAAATCCCTTTTTCTAATTCATAAAACACCATTTTTGATTTCAAATAATTTTCCAGTTTTATATAAATCCCTAAAAATTTTATTGTCTATTTTATTTCCTAATTAGTATTTTATAATCACCAATTAATGTTTTATTTTCTTAAATACGTATTTTTTTGTGATTCCACATCTCTTTTCCTATTTTATTTTACATTCCTAATGTTAGACTTCGCCTTTAGAAAATCCTCGCTCTCCAGTGGCTTCTTCTTCGGTGTGATTGCTCCATTGCACTTTGTACATGCGCTATGACTTGGTTCGCGTCCTCTTTTCGCCTCGTCCAATATCTTTACTGGATGTTCCGGTATGTGAGATCACCGTCGATAGGGATGGTTTCCAAAGGAGCTTGCTCTTCCGGCACTCGCAGCACTTCTTCAATTGCGACACATGGAACACCGGGTGGACATCGAGATGTTCTCGGGCAACTCCAGTGGGTAGGCCACTTCGCCTCTTCTAGCGCTTATCGAAATGGGCCCACGTATCTTGGCGCAAGTTTCCTTTGACCTTGAACCTCGAGTCCCTCGTAGTGGTGAGACCTTTAGGTACACATAGTCGTCTACATTGAACTCTAAGTCCCTTCGACGAGTATCCGTAGCTCTTCTGTCGAGATTGGGCCGCCTTTAATCGGTCCCGGATCAGACGGACCTTTTCCTCGGCCTCTTTGATTATGTCAGGCCCAAACATGGCTCGTTCTCCGGTTTCTGACCACATCAATGGGGTTCGGCATCGCCGACCAAATAGGGCTTCATTTGGTGACATCTTCAGACTTGCTTGGTAGCTGTTGTTGTAGGAGAATTCGGCGTACAGTAAGCATTTTTCCCAATCCTTGGTAAAATCCAATGCACAGGCTCTCAACATATCCTCAAGAACTTGATTTGTCCTTTCGGTCTGCCCGTCGGTCTGTGGGTGGTAAGCGGTACTGAAGGCAAGGTGACTTTCGAGTGCCTCATGAACTTTGCTCCAGAAATGGGACGTGAATTGAGTACCGCGATCTGATATAATCCTTTTGGGTACACTGTGAAGACACACGATTCTACTCATGTATAGCTCTGCCAGCTTGGCACTATTGTAGTTAGTCTTTACAGGAATGAATCTGGCGGTCTTGGTGAGCCGATTTACTATTACCCAAATGGAATCATATCCCGCTGCAGTTTTGGGTAGTCCAACGATGAAATCCATGCCTATCTCATCCCATTTCCACTCAGGAATCTTAAGTGGCTGCAACAACCCTGCCGGTCGTTGATGCTCGGCTTTTACCCTTTGGCATACATCGCATACGACCATGTATTCGGCTACGTCCCTCTTCATATTGGGCCACCAGTATTCCTCCTTCAAATCCTGGTACATCTTCGTGCTGCCCAGATGTAACGAATAGGCTTATTTGTGTGCTTCTTTTAGGATCAATCCTCTCAAACCACCTTGTTATGACACATAGATTCTTTTCTTATACCACAGGGTTCCCTTGCCATCTACCGAGAATTCCTTCACGTGCCCAGCGGCCATGCACTCTTTGATCGCTTGTGCTTCTCCATTATCCTTTTGAGCTTCTTCTATTTGAGTCCTCAGAAGAGGTTGGATTTCTAGCGAGTTCACCTTTCTGTGAGGAATCAGGTGTAAGTTAAGTCGAGCCATCTCTTCTTGGAACTCACTGGCCATGCCTTTCAGTCTCATGTGGTTGCATTGGGCTTTGCGGCTTAACGCATTGGCCACTACATTCGCCTTGCCGGGGTGGTAATGGATTCCTAGATCGTAGTCCTTGATCAATTCCAACCACCGTCTCTGATGTAGATTGAGATCGGACTGAGTAAAGAAGCATTTCAGGCTCTTGTGATCAGTGTATACATCACAATGATTCCCGATCAGATAGTGTCTCCAGATTTTTAATGCATGAACAACTGCTGCTAATTCCAAGTCATGTGTGGGGTAGTTTTCCTCGTGGGGTCGTAGCTGTCTCGAGGCATATGCTATGACCTTTCCATCCTGCATCAATACGCATCCTAGCCCTTGTCGAGACACATCACAGTATATCACAAGATCCTTACGGTTGTCTGGTAGGATTAAGATTGGGGCGGTGGTTAACTTTTCTTTTAGTTGGTCAAAGGCCTCCTGACACTTCTCGTTCTAGGCGAATTTCTTCTCTTTCTTCAAAAGTTGCGTCATGGGTCGGGCTATCGTGGAAAACCCTTCTATGAACCTCCGGTAATATCCGACCAATCCCAAGAAACTCCGAATCTCTCATACGACTTGGATGCCTTTCATTCTGTAACAGCTTCGACCTTGGCAGGGTCCACCGCTACTCCTCCGGCTGAGACTACATGGCCAAGAAAAGCGACTTCCTTAAGCCAGAACTCGCATTTACTAAATTTCACATACAACTGGTGCTCCCGTAGCTTCTCCAGTACCAGTCGTAGGTGTTCTGCATGTTCCTCATCGTCTTTGGAGTAGATAAGAATATCGTCGATAAACACCACCACGAATTTATCTAGATATTCCAAGAATACCTTGCTCATCAGATTCATGAAATACGCTGGGGCATTGGTCAACCCAAAAGACATTACTGTGAACTCATACAAGCCATAACGCGTAGAGAATGCTGATTTGGGAATATCTCCGGCTCTAATCTTTAACTGGTGGTATCCTGACCGAAGATCAATCTTTGAGAACACTTGTGCACCCTTGAGTTGATCAAATAAGTTATCAATTCGAGGTAGTGGGTACTTGTTTTTGATGGTCACTTCATTCAACGATCGGTAATCTACACACATCCTCATACTCCCATCCTTCTTTTTGACGAAGAGCACTCGGGCTCCCCAGGGAGAAGAACTAGGGCGTACAAATCCTTTTTCCTGTAGTTCTCTGATTTGCTTCTTGAGTTCTTCTAGTTCATTAGCCGGCATTCGGTAGGGTCTCTTAGATATGGGGGCAGTACCAGGCATTAGGTCGATGATAAATTCTATGTCACGATCAGGGGGCATTCCGGGCAATTCCTCAGGGAATACGTCCGGGTAATCTTGCACTACTGGCATCCCACTCAAAGGTAGCATGGTAAATACTCCCGCAGCTTGCTCACATAACATTGGGTTTTGGTCCATGGTTATGTTCATTGGTGATCCCCATGGGGTGGATACCGTGACTTCTCTTCGGCCACGCCTATGACTCCATTGTTCTTAGTCAACCAATCCATTCTAAGTATGATATCAAGAGTTTGTGGTGGTAGTACCATAAGGTTTGAAAGGAATACTGCGTCTCTAATCCGTATGGGCACATTGATGCAAGCATGGGGTACGGTTATGTTTCCCCCAGGCGAGTGTACCAACATGGGTCTCTTAAGTTCTACCTGGTGTAGATGGTGTTGTTTGCTTATTTGTGATGATATGAATGAATGCGATGCTCCGGAATCAAATAAGACTTTAACTCGGGTAGAGTTGATAGAGAACATACCCATCAACACGTTCGATCCTCCCGCGCTTCTTTGGCACGCACATGATTCACTTGTCCGCGCTGGAATCCGGTAGCAGTCTCATTGGGTTGCGGCGTCCTAAACAGACCGCGTCCAGCAGCAAGAGCAGTAGTTCCTCGTACAGCCATTGATTGGCGCCGGTACGCATGGGAGTGCTGCGTGGCTTGGGGCAGCTGTTGGAGTAGTGTCCAAACTCTCCACGCTGAAGCAGTTCACGTTTTTCAGGAGCGGCTAGAGTCGGTGTCGGGTACGGAATCGGGCGCAATCGGCCTACCGACATGGTCGGGTGCAGTAGGACGACTGGCCGCCACGACGGTTGGTTTCCATCCAGATGGGGTAGCTCCCTTGGGACGCTGAGATGCTCCCTGAAGTGGGCGGGTCATAGCAAGCCTCCTCTTGCGGTTGTTCTCCACCATCTTCTGGTCATGCTCCAATCGCACAACCTTGTTGATAAGGCTTTGGAAGTTGACGTGGTCTTGACCGATCATTGGCCCTCTTAGGTCATCGTTCAACCCTTCGATAAATTTATCTATTTTCTCTTCTTTGTCTGCCAGGTTGCTGGTGGCATATCAGGCAAGCTGTGTAAACTTGTTCAGGTATTCTTGTACCGTGGTGTTGCCTTGGCGCAACCTTCGAAATTCGTTCTTCTTCATTCTCATGACCGCGGCGGGTACAAAATTTTCACGGAAGGCGGCCGTGAACTCCTCCTAGGTTGGTTCTCCGGCGTCTTCTGCCTGTGTCTCTTTGTAGGTGTCCCACCAGTCACTTGCGGGGCATTCCAATTGATTGGTAGCAAAAATGACTCTGTCGGCTTCTCGTACCTTGACGAGGGTCAACTTCTTCTCTATTACTCTCAGCCAATCTTCAACATCCATTGGTTTGTCGGCCGTGGAAAATGTAGGCGGCTTAGCTCGCATAAATTCTCCCAAGCTTGATCCTCCGCGATTTCCTTGGTTGTTGGCGATGGCTTGAAGCAACTGGGTTTGCAAAGCCATGACCTCCGCTAGGGTGGAGAGAATAGGCTCTGGTGGGTTCTCGTTGGTTGTTGAAGCTCTGTGACGATGCGCCATCTGAAGGAGGTAGATGAGTTAAGAGGTTGGACCCACTAAGGTCATGGTTTCTAAGTGATTTTCTCTTCAAGTTGTTTTTAAGTGATCTTAGAACAGAGCAAGCATGGTGGAATAAACTCATTAATAACATACCATAGAACATTACATAGGTCCATAGCGATTACATCAATGGGGATACAATGGACCGCACATACGCAGTCCCACATAACACAATGCAAAAGCTAACATCGCACTACTGCCATCGGCTACTAGGGGGAGGGTGTGATCCTTGCTGCCAAAAACCATCCAAAGCGAGGTCAAAGCCGATGTGGACCTCTCGTCTAGTCATCCAACCAACCGCAGGAACCAGGTACAGGAAGGGGGTGGTCCTTAGCCGAAGCAAACCGAAGTTCCCATGGCTCAGAGGTAGTGGCCTAGGAGTCATGTTTGACCTTCCTGCTTGGTGGTCGGGTACTCTTCCGGGCAGTCCTGAGGGTGATGGGACCTCCGGTGTGAGTCAGGCGACGAGTAGGAGCTGCCTTCTCTACTGGATCAGTATCACTGGACTCCCACTTGATCTTCATAGGCTCGGTCTCGGACTCGGAGTCAGTGTTGATCTGGATGGGGTTCTCCTCTCCCGAACCAGGCTCAGAGGGTACAGCCATGGAGTTCGAGGTGGGTCCCGTTGAGGTGGCAGCAGTGGGGTCTATCAGGTATGGCGTTGACTCTATGCTCAACATGAAGGCCTGCTCCATCATGGCTTGAAAAGTGTTTAGGCATGCTGGAGTCATGAGGTAGTAGTGGTCGGGCACAGGGGCAGGGGGTGTTGGTGCAACTTCGGTGGAAGTACCTGTAGCAGGGACAGGGTGGGAGCGAAGTTGCTCTTCCAGCTGGTTGACATGTTGTTTGCTCTTTCTGAGCTGTTCTTCCAGCTCCACCAAGGCTTCCACGGGCCATATAGCGGTCAGAGAGCTGCTTGTACTGGGCACCGTTAGCCTGTAGCTGGGTCTGCAGCAAGTTGATCTGATCCCCGCAGTTTTGGTGTTCCTCGACCAGATCATTGAGGCATCGCTGCTGGTCGTCGATTTCGAGCAAAGCCTCTTCATAGCAGTCATCCGCTGTTTCTGCCCAGCGGGACAGACGGGTGACCATAGGATTATAGCAGCAGGGGATGGCTTCCACGGTGCAGACTGGGTTGCCTTCCTCACGGTAGGGGTGGTGTACAAACTCAGTCATGGTGAGCTCAGCACGGTGAATAGCGTTGAGGCAGAGAAATGCTTCACGGGCTACGTCCTGAAGAGCTGCTTCTACCAGATCTCGGTGGTAACGGGTGTGGAAGCAATAGGGGGTCTCGCTCCGCATGCGGGCCTCAACTGAAACTGCTGCCTCCCATACCAGGTATCCTTCGGTGCCATGCCTCCTAATCCTTTGTGTATTGCATGCATGTTTAAAGTTTAAAACAACATCATTTCGCAATTGGGATCAATATGTTGAAAGAGTGTGATGACTTGCCTTGCTCGCACGCTTGTTGAGCAGGGTCTTCAATGGAGTCAGTGCCTGCTTCTTCAGGTGCTATCCGTACGTGCGAAAGATCAATTGAATCCAATCAGAATTCAATAACATACCGAGAGATCGAAAAGAACCATAAAAATCACAAAAATGACTCCAAACGTTTAGCCTAGAATTCTACTTGAGTTCGGACGAGGGTTGCTAGGAAAAATCCGAGTTTTGAAATCGAGTCGATGCCCTAGGGTTTTCGCAAAACGACGATTGAAACTATCGAGAAAATGAATTTAGGAATATCAACGGGGGGGGTTTGTACTCGAGGTTTTGAAGGTTCGAGCACAAAAGAAAAACATATTTAGATGGCGAGAAAGAATTAAACGAAATCCGGATTTAAAAACGACGCGAAACGAAATCTCGAAAAAGTCCGATTTCGATTTTCCGAATTTGCTCCGAGAAAAATACACAAGAAAATAATATATTTTTGCCCAAAAATTGTGGACCCCGTTTTTGGAACGGGAATCTTTCGTGTTCTTAGTACCATTTTCCTGGATCGAGTAGTTGGTACCCACGAAGTACAGTACTGAATAACCAGGTGCACATGCACGAATAGTCTTACAACGACATTATTACAATGATAGGCCCGAAGGCAATGTTCACCACATAGGACCTCATGGTCCGGATACAACACAAAAGCAGAAATTAGATACAGCAGCGGATTAAAGGCAGCGGCATGTCGGTTGCCACAGGCAACGACCGGGGTCTAAGACCTAGTAAGCACCATCAGCTTCTTCGCCTTCCTGGTAGTAGGCGTAAGGATCCTCCGATTCTTCATTCCCTCCATCTGAAGGTTTGTGCGTATAGCAAGGGTGAGTACCAACCGTACTCAGCAAGCCAACACGGAAGTGATGCATATGATAGGGTTATTCAAGGAATGGCTGGAGCTCTTTTTGCGTAAAGCCAATTTTCATAAATCATTTCACAAGCCTAACAACTAGCCAAGTCAAGTTTTAGTCCCATAGTTTATTAATTCGGCGACGGTTCTGTCTACCATCCATCGTGATTCCAAGGATGGCTTCCCGCCTCCGACTCGTCATGGTTTTCTGGGGAGTCCACCCCTTCTCGCATCTCGAGAAGTTGATCCACCAGCGAATAAAATCATCATGCAAACCCATGCCAGCATTTTTAAGTTTAAAGTCTAGCCAAGCGAAAGTCTTGTCACGATGCTCAATATCCGCGAGCACGGCTATTTGAATAGATTGATTCATTCACACTGCACAGTGGATGTACATTTTACCCGTACTCCATGACAACCCAACAAATGAGCCTACGTCCCAACACATGAGACGGTCACGACAAAGCCTTTTGATAACCTCACTTTGGCAGGACCCGCTCCATGAACTTAAGCCCTCATGCACTCTAGCCGTCATTTTCTAGCAGTGAGAGGAGTTCTGGCGCACCCGGGGTAAGGAAAAACTTCCTCAATCTTTAAGTTCAATTAATATCGATTTAATTTCAACATCCACAACATGGGCCGCAGCCTCATCTTCATTACACAAACCACAACATAAAGAACCATCTATGCAAGGATACTGCCTCCGCTCGGCTATCTAATCAGCTAGGTCTATACCCATTCGAGAAGTACGGTTGTATCGGCTCGTTTCCGCTATCTCATGGCTCGGTCCTTAATTGACCAGGGTCGGCACTTGCCTTTTTCCGGAATCCACCCAAATCATCCGGCCGCCCAGTCTAAAACATTTGTGTAGTACTTTCAATTTTCATCAAACTTAGTTCATCATTCTCATGGCCATGTGGCGCTCATGTCTCCACAGGCCGCATCTCTACTACCTTCCCTAAGGTAGTTGCCCAAAACTTTTCATAAAGTAATGAGTATGCATGAATCTAAGTTTAGCAGGGCTAAGCAGTTTACTGAAGTTATTCTCCGGTTGTTTGTATCACTTCGAGAGTTACAAGGAGTAATTCTAAAGGTAATCAACGGCAAGGTATGGCATAACAAGTATAGGTAACTCTGTATAGCATGCATGTTTAGAGTTTTAAAGTAACATCATTTCACAAGTGGGATCAATATGTTCAAAGAGTATGATGACTTGCCTTGCTCGCACGCTTGTGGAGTGGTGTCTTCAATGGGGTCGACGCCGGCCTCTTCAGGTGCTACCCGTACGTGCGAAAGATCAATCGAATCCGATTAGAATCCAATATAACACCAAAAGGTCGAAAAGATCCGTAAAAGCCACATAAACGACTCCAAGCGCTTAGCCTAAATTCTTATTTGAGTTTGTACTAGGATCGTCACGGAAAACTCCAAGTTTTGACATCGGGTCGATGACTTAGGGTTTTCGCAAAGCGACGATCGCGATTCGCTCGAGAAAATAGATTTGAAAATATCCACGAAGGGACTGGTGCTCGAGGTTTTGAAGATTCGAGCACAAAAGAGCAGCACAATTAAATGGCGAGAAAGCATTAGACGAAACCTGGACTTGAAAATGACGTGAAACGATTTTTTCGGAAAAGTCGCGTTTTGATTTTCAAATTTTTCACCGAGAAATCATGCAAGAAAATAATTTATTTTTGCCCAAAATTTTAACTCAAGTCTTCCCAAAATATTTTCCAAATTTTCTAAAATTTTTCCAAATTTTTCCCCTATTTTTCTTTTCTCTTTTTCTTTTTCTTTTCTTTATTTTCTCTCGCGCCACTGTTCATTGCTCGAAATGTGTTCGACCGAGGCGCGGCAAAAACAGAGGCGGCGACCGGCGCTTAGCGCATGGGAAAAAGGGGCGGCGGCGGGGCTTACCGGCGACGACGGCCCTCGGGGAGGTACGACGAGGCTCGGGCGGCTTCGGCGCACGGCGGCAACGGCGGTTAGGGCGGCGTTGGTGCTCGGGAAAGGAAAGAGAGAGGCGGTGGCGGTGCGGAAGAGGGCGGGAGAGCTCAGCCTATATATAGGCGCGGCCGGGGAGGAGGGAACGGGAGGGAAAGGGGGCCGGCGAGGCGGTTGCCACGCGGAGGCGCAAGGGGCCGGGCCGGGCGCGGGTTGGCGACGCGCGCGCGCGCGCGGCGGGGTCCGGCACGCGCGGCGACGGATGGCGGCGATGGCGCACGGCACGGGGGCGTCGACGACGGCGAGGCGCGCGGGCTGCGGCGCGGGCGCGGCGGGTCCGGCGCGGGGCGCGCGCGCTGCTGCGCGCGCGTGGCGCTCGCGGGCGTGGGTGCGTACGGCCGTGCGGCGTCGAGCACTGGCGGTGTGAAGTGCCATTTCATATTTTTCCCGATTTTCAATTTCTAATTTGTTATTTCTATTTTCCTCCCTTCTAAAAATTCAAAATAAATTCCAATATTCCAAAAATAATTTTTAATACTATATTTTCAACTTTTTCTCCACTTTTATTTTTCCACAATATTTTTCATATTTATTTATTTAAATTTCTTTTTCCTAATTTCATAATTCACCATTTTTAAATTCCAAAAATTCCCTAGATTTTGAGTAAGTCCCCCAAATATTTTATTGTATATTTTATATCCTAATTTATCTTCCACCATCCACAATTAATATTCTATTTCTCGAAATTCGTATTTTCATAAACCCGCATTTCACCTTCGATTTCCTTTTAAAATTCCTAATTCGAATTTCGAATTTTTCTCTCCGACAAACTCCAAATCATCCACAAACACCAAAAGAGAATTGATCACAACTAAATTTATGCAACGAGCGGCAAATAAGAAGCAACAAACCCGAGGAAAAAGCAACAAGCGAAGGTTTTGAAAGTTCGATTTTTACGTTCCGATTTCAGTTTCTTCGATTTTCAGGATGTTACAAAAATTCACTCAAATCTTTTCCAAACATTTTTCCTAATTTTCTAAAAAAAATTTCCTATTTTTTCTATTTTTCTTTTCTCTTTTTGTTTTTTTTTCTTTTCTTTTCTTTTTCGTCTGCCTACTATTCATTAACCCGCCAAGTGTTCGACCGGCTCGCTCTCTCTCTCTCCTCTTGCGGTCGGCAATCGGCGCAAGCGAGGGGGGAAAGGGATGACGGCTCGGCTTACCGGCGACGGCGTCGCTCGGGGAGGCAGTGGGGCTCCGGCGCATGGCGGTGGGGCTTGCGGCGATGCGGCGCACGGCGGCTAGGGTTGCGGCGATGGCGCTCGGTGCAAAAATCGGCGAGGGACGGCGAGGGATGGCGGCGATGTGGGGGAAAACAGAGGGGAGAGGGGGCCTTATATAGGCGCAGCCGGGAGGGGAAAACGGGGAGAAAGGTGGGGGGGCGCGGCGTGGGCGACGGCACGCGGCGCGCGGTTGGCGGGGCGGCGTGGCGAAATAGGGCGACACGCGGGGCCGGGCGCGGGCGTCGACGCACGGCGTGAGCGCGGGCGGTGTCGGGCACGGCGGCGACGAGCGGCGCGCACGGGCGTGGGCCGCTGGCGGCTTGGTGCGTGGCGGCGACGGCGCATGGCGCGGCCGGGCGAGCCGAGGCCGGGTGTGGCGCGGCGTGTGCGCGCGCGTGTGGCGCGCGCGGGCGTGGGCACGGTACAGCGGGCGACGCGCGGCGGGCGCGGCCGGGGCGTGCGGCGTCGAACGGTTGCGACCTAATGAATAGTGCACTTTCTGATTTTTTTTTCCGATTTTCCACTCCATTTTCCAATTCTAATTTTTTTCTTCACTCTAAAATTCCAAATAAACATATAGTATTCCCAAAATTAGTTAAAAGTATATTTTCAAACTTTTCACCACCATTATTCATTTTCAAATATATATTTCCATATTTAATTAAATCCCTTTTTCTAAATTCATAAAACACCATTTTTGATTTCAAATAATTTTCCGAGATCTTATATAAATCCCTAAAAAATTTATTGTCTATTTTATTTCCTAATTAATATTTTATAATCACCAATTAATGTTTTATTTTTCCAAATACGTTTTTTGTGATTCCACATCTCTTTTCCTATTTTATTTTACATTCCTAACCTTAGACTTCGAGACTTTTCCTTCCAACGGAAATCCAAATCGTTCGGTTTTTCACAAACCTCAAGATGAATCGTTCACAACTTAAATTCATGCAACCAAGCTGGCAAATAAGAAGCAACAAACACGATAAAAAAGGCAATAAGCAAAAGTTTTTGTAAGTTCCGATTTTTAATTTTTGATTTTAATTTCTTCGATTTTCAGGGTGTTACAGTCAGGAGACACCATGGTATGTTTTTATCGTGGCAGACAACTAAGTTCATAGGTGGCAGATAACTAAGTCCACAGTTTTTAGGTGCTAAGTAGTCTCCCTGCTAGGTAACTGGCCATTCCCTATCGGAGACAGTTGCTTAGTACGTGTCATTCTGATATGCGTGTTATGCAAAGGGTCTTGTTACAATCTCTATTCGGGTTCTTTCTGGTATCACGACGTATGATTGATATGATGTTGAGATTGTGTCTTGTTGGTACATTTATACACCTCTGGCTAGAGAAAACTATTCGAATGGTCGTACCCGCGGTTATGGGTGGGCCTAACAATATTTTTCGTGATTAGTCCCACACTACTCATTAATGATAATAAATTGATGATGATAATTTGTTAGCTCATGTTATGGAGTTTAGATCTGCGCAATCGAGATTGATTGTTCAGAGATGGTTGGGCCTGTGCAACATTAGCGTGTTGTTGTAGTGATTGATCAAAATTGCCATTTAATTACTAATTGTTTTACAAATTCTCAAATGTTTGCTAAATGCTGCTTTTGCAAATGAAACCCTATTATTGACATCCTTTGTATCCCTATGCACTTGCATATTTGTTGTGTGGCTTGTTGAGTATTCCATATACTCATGTTGCAATAACCAATCAACCTCAGTTGAAGAAGGATTTCAAAGAAGACGACCTTTTGGCTTAGATCCCCTGTGGGAGTGGAGTTAAAGCTACGCTTGATTTTCTTTTCCACTACAGTTTTGTTCGTGGTGAGGACTAAGTACCTCTTTTGTAAGTATTTAACGTTATATTTATGATGAATCCGTATATTCAATTGTTGATTTGTGTACCTCGGCTGATTCCTGGAAGAGGATTATATTCACAAATTAGTTCGAAAATTACTAATGAGTTTCCGAGCGTGACACGGTGTCAATGGCTTTAGATGAGGAGGAGGACACCACCATCCGTGGCCTCCTTGGCGGCCGCCATGGTGTGGGAAGAGGGGAAAGGAGGCGATGGTGAAGAGCTCAAGGCCACGTCACCACTCCGCCTCGAGCCTCAAGGCCGCCCCACCGCGGCTCCATCTCGTCCCCATCGCCAGCCCCACACCTCGAATGAGCTCCACTGAGTCTCCCCTAAAACTGGAGCATTCTGCACAAACAGAAACTTATAGAATTCATGAATATACTACATCAACGACAAAAAACATCGCAGCCCATAATAGAAACCCAAAAGAATATCCCAACCATCCACAAGACCATCTCAACCACAATTAAACAATAACAATCTTTATGAATTAATTTCATTACTAGATGTGAAATATATGTGTGATCTGAAGATAACTATGCCCATCCCCATGCATGCCTCGTTCATCGGGTACCAAAAAACCAAAGAAACACAAGGGTGAGTATAAAATACTCAGCAAGCACAATTAGAACTGAAAAGACGTACAAAACCAGGAATCATGAATAATGAATTGTGATCACTCCTGAATAGTAGTTTCCGTCTAAAACGGACACAACCTAAAACATTCTTAGCATTTACCGGTAAAACCGAGCAAGTGGGGCCAGCACTTACTCACAGGAACATGAATATAAGAACCAAATTACACATCTGGATCCATCGAAACATGAACTGAATTTAAACAGATAACATGAAACTTGAATCATGAAATAGAGGCAAAGTAATGAACATGAATTGCAAAGACACTGGATCAATGTGCAATCGCTGAGGAAAATAGTCATTAAGCCAATCATAAGTCCATCATGCACTTGCCTTAAACTTGACGCGATCTTGGCGTCACGGCCTCGGCCCCGGAACTTCCCAAACCTATAGAATATAACTAAACTCACGTGTTAATTCAGATCGAGAGCAATTCTATCCTATGGTAACGAATTTAACTCATCATTTTTTATATCTTTTAAAATATAAAGGCTACAACAACAAATAAGTACACTCTCATAATCTAATGATAAAGATCTAGAACTTTTATGTTGAAGCCATAAATTAATTTTATCATTAAGGTATTCTAATTCACACTTCAAAATAGCCTTCTGCATCTGCCTAGAAATTCGAACAGTAAAGAGTAATACGATGATATATGGAGTTCTAGCTATCCAAAATTTATCAAAGTTTACCATCCGATAGTTAATAAAGGTATCTACAACTTTATAGTTAGGCACTTTTGCAGCAAAAATCGTTTTGGCCTTCTAATCATTGAAATACAAAAGTTGTGAAAATCTGCCTTCACCCTACGCGACCAATCTAAAAACCTACACCCAAACCCTGCTCTAATCCCTATTAACCACGACTTAGGGCATAAAAACACCCCTAATCATGTGCTAAACAGGTGATCAAGCCTTACCTAGGGTTTTCCCTGGAGAATCCCGCAAGAAAATACGACGAGAAAAATGCCAATTCATCACACCTTTATGCTCCTCTCCTCCTCCTCAATCCTTTTTTCTAGTTTTTCTATTGATCCAAGATGTTGTGGTGAAGATCTACGGAGAGAAAGGTATGATCGAGAGGAGAGGGAGACAATAGTGCACACAGGAGATGAG
The DNA here is from genome assembly GCA_019925245.2 of Oryza australiensis. Lineage (NCBI taxonomy): Eukaryota > Viridiplantae > Streptophyta > Magnoliopsida > Poales > Poaceae > Oryza > Oryza australiensis. Next base: position 943,850 of record JAIFGZ020000265.1, on the reverse strand, counting down.
GGAGGAGGGGCGGTCCCTCCTCCTCTACGGTTTTGGATGGGCGGTGGAGGAAGTCGGCTGCACTTCTTGGGCCTTGGCCCAGGTTGTCTTGTCCGACTTTTATAAGTAATATTTATTTAATTAATTGCTGCTATTTTATTATAAATATTCTTGAAACCAAAACTAAAACAATAATATTCAGGGTATTACACCACCGGATTTGAAGAAGCAGCAACAACGATGGGGAGCTCCAGGTCGCCGTCAAGTGGAGCTCGAAGTGTAGAGAAGGGCGAGAGCAGGGAGCTCACGGTTGCCATCCTCAGCTCCAGCCTCCGCTTCACTTTTGGGCCTGTAAAATCAAAGTGTTTCATTATTTTATTTTGTGATGAACAATTGGTTTTTGAAGATAATCGGTTTTGACATTGGAAGTATTTTGTGAAGTGGATTTGGAGATTTTCAGATGATGAACAATGGTTTTGTCAGTTTGGTCAGACCGGCCAGTCGATGGTCTGACTTGCTAATTCTGCATAGCTGGCCGATTTTGTATCGATTTTGGTTTCAGATTGTTTATTTGGATATCCATGATCAATATATGATTATGACTTCGAGATGGATACTATGCATATGTAATATTATTGTGTTAATGTTGAGCCAAGTTGGAGAGAACTTGTGTTCGAATATGGTTTATTGGTTGATTCATGTGTAGGTGTGTCTTAATGCCTCGGGAGAGTGTTGCCGGTGATGGATGGGGAGTACGTCCGGACGATCAGGATATTATGCGGGATACTTAGGCTAAAGAACAATGCACGTGGTTGATAAAGATTCCATATGACATACGATGGAGATATTTTGTGCGTATGAGATGCAGAGTTGAATTTGAAAGGAGTCCAAATTTGGTACGAGTTTATTTCTTGTACGGGAAGGTTTCCTAGGGGAGTAGGACTTCTTGGATGAGTTGGATTCGTAGCTTTAGACTATGGATCTATGGGTATAAATAGTGAGGGAGGTTGAGACCTCTCGATATTGATTTTGTTAGAGTTGAGTTGAGAGAAAAGCTAGGGCTTCGAGTTTAGTCGAGACTTTTGAGAGGAGTGTTGTTGTTGCACTTTGTAAATACAAATAAAAGTAATAAAGTTCAATCTACTTTGAGAGATCTTTAATTTGTGTTTGCTCGAGTTTTCGGCGGCTCCAAGGCAGTTAATCTGACGACAGCGACAACAGGAGGAGGTGATGCGAAGGACAGTTATATCGGCTGATCTACACCTATCAGCTGATCTACACAGGTCAGACCGGTGCAAGACCTATGGTCATACTGATCTTACATCGACAACGAGGGTAACTTTTAATTCCGCTAAAAGTTTGGTTTTGGGGTAACCATTCACCCCTCTTTGGTTGGCTTAGTCTTGTTGTGTGATCCTACAGGGCCAACCCCATCGCTGGTGGTGGCTAGCGCCATCTCTCTCTCTCTGCTGCTTGCCTACCATCGCCGGGGGTGCATCTAGCGATGGAGGAAGAAGAGAAAAGAATGGGGAAAGGAGAAATTTTGCCATGTCATCGTCCACGTGGCATGTCATGTAGGCAAGAGCATGGTCAAACGAGGTTTTGAACCAGAATGGTACAATAAACCAAGTTAAGAGATCTCGATGCACGATTTGTATGTTCGTGGACCTAGGTGAAACCTGCTTACAAGTTTAAGGACCGATGGTATAATTTACTCAAAAAAATATTTCAACACCCTGGAGAAAATAGGAAGATAGAAATAAAGCAGTGAACAATCACTCATATTTGACTACAATTTGAAACTGATTTTTGGACTCAAGGCGGCGCCTCATGTTCTCATCCTTGAGCTGCTCCAATGCCTGGCCAAGTCTAGGGTTGTTCTTGTCACCCCAAAGGTGTACCTCTGTGAGACTTGTCAGGTGTTCGATGCCCTCAATTCTCCTGTTCCTTTTACTGAAGTTAAATGAAAGCGTCTCCAGCATCGGCATGGATCCTTCCTCAAACCTAATAGCAGTGAAAGTGTCAAAGCTACAGGCCAGTCTCAAGTTGGTGAGCCCCGGAAACCTGTGTTCAGTGCGTGCAACCAGCTCACAGTCGATGTAGCACATATTCTGAATGCCGATGGTCTTGAGGCTGGGCAACTCATACAGGACGCCGAATAGCTGGTCACGCACAAGGTATGCCCACGACATGTTGAAATGCACAAGATATGTCAGTGAGCCGACCCAGGTAGGCAACCCTTTGTTGATCATGCCGCCGGCGATCATAAGGTACCGGAGAAGCCGTGGCGGAGTAGGAAGTTGATGGAGGAAGTTGAGGGCTTCCTTGTCCATGTCGATGGCTCCTACGATGAGGCGCCGGAGGGAGTACAGCTTGCCCAAGGACTTGGCGAACTCTTTGACGACAACGTCGCTGCCGGGATAATCGGTCTCAACATAGACACTTAGCTCTTGAATCTGTTCTAGTTCGCTCACCTCTTGGGCAACCTGGACGTCGTTGCCGAGGACAGCGAAGCCCACCTCGCGTAGCGCCTTCATCTTTCTGAGCCCCCGAGGCAGCCTCCACATGAATTCTGCTTTCCAGGTTTGGGTGGTCTGCATGCGCTCGAGCTTATACAGCCTCTTCACGGCTTCCGATAGCCCTGTCACGTTTGTGTCACGTAGATCGAACGTCTGCAGATGCTCTAGCTTCTCGATCTGAGGTGGAACCTTGCTAATGTTCGTACCCTTCAAGCTTAAGAACCTGAGTAGGTACAACCTGCAAACATATCTCATATGATCGTCTGTTAGATCCTCGCAGCCTTCCAGGTCAAGTACCCTTAGCAGGGTGAACTTGTCTAGCTGATCGAGTAGCTTCTGCCCTCCATGTTGGAACATGCTCAATGATCGAACATGCTTGACATCCATCCCCTCAATGCCGTGCCCTGCCTTTTTCTCCTTGGGCTTCTCTAAGCTATGGGGACTCCTGTTGTCGTCTCCTTGGAGGGAGAGGCGACGAATCCTATCATACGACATGGATGCATATTGCCCTCCAAGCAGGCTGACGAAGTTGAACTCCAGGGACTCGGACACCATGACCTCAAGCAGCATGTCGTGCACCTGGCATGACTCCACCTGCCAGTAGTAGCCGAAGCTAGCTCGTGACTCGATCATGTTCCTGCTCACCAGCTCATCCAAGTAGGATTCGGCAATCTCCATTAGGGTCAATCCTCGCTTCTCCATAACCAATCCTTCAGCAATCCATCTACACAAGAGCCGGTACTTGTCGATCACATAATCCTCGGGGAAGATGCTAAGGTACATAAGGCAACCCTTGAGCTCATGAGGAAGGTGGTTGTAGCTGAGTGTGAGTATCTGCCTCATCCCCTCAAGAGTAGGGTTGCTCTCCATCTGAGATCCTATTGATTTGCATATTGTTTCCCACTTATCTTTGCATCCTGACGATCTGTACCCTGCCAAGACACTTGCAATGCTAACGATAGCCAATGGCAGCCCACCACATTTCTTTACGATCATGTCCATTACATCTTCGAGCTCCACAGGGTAAGAGGCATTACTGGATCCAAATGCTCTGCTCAGAAATAACTTCTTGGAGTCCTCGATTTTGAGTGGGTTCATATGATGGATGTAATGCCCCCTGACATTAGAAGAACTGCATGCTTTGGCCACACTCTCAATCCGAGTGGTAACAATGATTCTGCTGCTGCAGTTGTTCTCTGGCAACTTGGATTGAATTGCTTCCCATGCTCGTATGGTCCAAACATCATCAATCACGATCAGGTACCTGGTTTTAGTATATGCGTGGTAGAGTCAGGTAAGCTCAAAATGAACATGAATATTTATTCAGACTTTCTTATACAAAAATTACTGAAGTATATGATTGATTCGATACAGAAGTACAGAACCGGCCGCAATGAGAAGTAATCTCAAAATAATCTATAATTTTGCACGAACATTATCATTACAATCTATAACTATCTATAAAGCAAGTAGTGTTTCCACCCAAATTTTGTTTTGCCTGGCTATTTTGCAGAAAACCTCTTGAGTTTTTCCGGAATTAACCTGCAGTCCGCCGGACTATTTTAAAAAAACCCAGTTAAAGAAGAAAAAGAGGTTATTTTACAGAAAACTCCTTGAGTATTTATAAAATTCATCCGTAGTCCCAACGCTGAAAAGAAAGAGAGGGCTTTGATGAAAAAAAGACCTCCTACATCCCTCCCGTCCCCATCCGCGCCGCGCCTACGCCCCTCCCTCCCGTCGCCGCTCGGAGCTCCTGCGCCGCCGCCTGGACCTTCGCCCTCCGTCTGTTTCCTCCCTACATCGTCGTCCCGTTGCAACGCACGGGCATTTTGCTAGTAATACATAATGTGAACATAGCACCATTAGAATTTCCGTGCATAGTGTTTTGTTATAATTATAGCTTTATTTTCAGGGTTCTTATAACTATAACATTATTATCGAGTTTTTATTGAGGACAAAATCAGTGGGCAAAATAAAGAAACAAAATTTGTCATAGTATCCTCTATTTCGAGGGGGTCAGCATTGTTGATGGGGACATTTAACTATTTGTCACTTTTAAAATGTAAGAAAAATGTAGCAATTAAAGATTTTTCACATGCAGTGTATGACATGTGGACCGTCATTTGTCTATAACATATGAGCTTAGTGGCAAATACTTAATTGCTAGTAATTGCTAGTAAGAGTGGCAAATAGTTAAATATCTCTTGTTGATGATAAACTTTTCTCAATATGGGCCCACAAATGATCTCAAATGAACAAAATATATGTTTACTACAAAGTGATAGATCACTGGAAGAGCTACAATTTTCATATAAAGTTTGCCCGATTTCATAAAAAAAGTTATTATTATCTTTTTATTTTAGCAGTGCTTTAAAAGCTTTTTTCTTGAGAGAACCGTCCGTCAAATCGAATTTATAGGCATTTTCTTATGAGAATAGCCTTAACAACCATTTTAAGGGCAGCACTTTAAGACCTCAGTTTGTAAAAATCAATTTAAGAACGGTTCTTTAGAAAATATGTTCAAAGAACATTTTACCTTATTCCTTAATAATGACTAAACTTTAGAAATTTATGGAAATTCATTTTAATGGTGAACCAAAGTTCTCTATTATACTAAAAATATTGTCTTTAATATGGCCATGTCCATACTTTCATAAAAATATTTATTTTAATATAATTATTTTCTTATATCATGTAGTCTCTGTATGAGTTGATACGTTATCTAACTTGAAATCAGTAAGTGATCATACTAAATAAAATATTCTAAGAAATTATTTACTAGGTTATATTAAAAGGAAATACTGTAAGGATCTCATATAACTTTGGTTTACATCAATAAGACTTAATATGAATTTTCTAAAGATTTTCAAGGTTTGGACATCCTAAATCACTTGTATAAATAGATATTAGAGCTTGTAAAGAACATTTAAGTCATCCAAATGATCGTAAATATAAAAATTTTCAACGACCAAGTTGTAATCCTGCCGGCTCTACAATTTTATGTAGAATATGTCATACATCTGAGATTGTTTGAAAAACTAAAACATCATTTTCAAAAGAAGATATGAGAGAATGTAATGAATAGTTGAGCCTCTAAATTATCTCAAATGAAAAAACTTTTAACTAAAATGTCATAGTTTCCATCAATAGATATCATTTTTATATAAAGTTAGTCATCATCCGACTTCGTACCATCCGACTTCATATGAAAGAGTTATCCTTTTTCATGGTTTAATAGTGCCCCTATTTTTAAGGGCTTTATTAAGAAAACCATCCCTGAAAATCCTTGTAAAAATCACCTTGTGTTTATGTACCATTTTTTCATAGGGATTATCAATAACCAATGAAGCCACTTATCCAATCTTTTTTAATTATTTGACGACTACTACATAAATAAATAATTTTCGCAGGTTTTAGGCATTTTTTTCACATAAGACTCAGATGTGCAGTCTCCTGTACGGCAAAGCTGGGGTCTGCTTCACTCTCATGGTGACCTCATGGGCAGCATCCAAAAATTGCTTTTGCAATGCTTTTCCTCATAGAACTATTTTACTCAGACACTTCCGCAAGCTGGCGTTGAATCAATTTACTCCTTGACTACAAAAAAGATTATTTTATATCCTACTGGTATTTTTTATTTTAAAATTTATATATTTCTTTTCATATAAGTCATATTTTTGCTTTCACACATCAAGAGACGGAGGCCAATAATAAATCAACAAACTTAATTCCTATAGTTTCGTAGGTTTCTCCACATCTTAATTGCACGTATAAGCCTCTACAGTAGCAATACAAAATCAGTGGACTTTCTTGTAATGATATAATTAAAAGTTATATTTCTTTCTACTAAATTTATATTTTAAGACTCATGTTGACTAGGTTTAATTTTCCGTAAAATATCATAGGGTCACATGTATCATAGAGAAACACTGTCTAAAAATATGTATGTTAAATCATAAGCTTCAACGTACAGCGGCTGCTCTGAGAGAGTGGGCGAAGGCCGTTTGTGCCGAAGCTAAACTTCTGTTCCACATGGCCATGGACGTCATCCAAAGGCTTGATGTTGCGCAAGAACAAAGAGCCTTATCGGAGCAAGAATTCTGGCTAAGAGTAGCTCTAAAGCGCAAAGTCACTACCCTCGCCACAATTGAGCGGGCTAGGAAACGACAGGCCTCCAAAGTTTCGCATATTCGTCTTGCCGATGCCAACACCAGGTTTTTTCACCTTAGGGTGAACGCAAGAAGGAGAAAGAATAGCATTCAAAGACTGCGCAAAGAAGGAGGTTGGGCAGTTTCACATGACGAGAAAGAGGCGATCGTTTTTGAGCATATGAAGCAAATCATGGCCTGCCCAGAGCCCAGACCAAATGAGTTAAACTGGGAAGCGCTAGAATTTGCGTCAACGGATCTGTCCATGTTGGCGGAACCCTTCATAGAGCAAGAGATACACAGGGCGATAAAAGAGATGCTGGTTGACAAAGCCCCGGGCCCAGATGGATTCACGGGGTCCTTTTTTCGGGCTTGCTGGGAGATAGTGAAAGCGGACGTCTCCTTAGTCTTCGCCTCAGTCCACAACCTAAGATGCACTGATTTGGGGCTGCTTAACTCAGCAAATATAGTTCTCATCCCAAAAAAAGAAGGCAAGGAAGTTACTGATTACAGGCCGATCAGCCTAATTCACAGCATTGCTAAAATTCTCTCAAAGATGTTGGCCATGCGCCTTAGGCCACACATGAACTACCTAGTCTCCCCAACCAAAGCGCCTTCATCAAGAGAAGAAGCATTCACGACAATTTCATTTATGTGCATAGTGCGACCAGAAAATACCATAGGGCAAGACGCCTGATGCTACTTTTCAAGTTAAACATCACGAAAGCCTTTGACTCGGTGCGCTGGGACTACTCGCTAATCCTTCTTCAAAAAAGAGGTTTTCCTTCATGATGGATCGATTGGATCTTCTCCCTACTATCCACGGCTACTTCCCAAGTGCTACTTAATAGCATACCGGGGGAGAAAATCCGCCACGGCTGGGGACTCAGGCAAGGAGATCCCCTGTCACCGCTTCTTTTTATCTTGGCAATTGATCCCATTCAGCATATCCTCTCCAAAGCAATAGAACTCGTGGCGATTTCCAAGCTCCACGGCAGAGCGGCCCGCCTCCAAATTTTGATGTATGTGGATGATGTTGTCATTTTCCTCAACCCTTTGTGAGAAGACGTCCAGGCCCTCACTGACATTCTTCAACGCTTTGGCATGTCCACTAGCCTCGTTACCAACCTGCATAAGTCACAAGTTGCCCTAATCAGGTGCCAATCGGTCGACCTTGAAGAAGTTTTGGAAGGCTTCCCTGCAAGGCGCGTGAATTTCCCGCTTAAATACCTGGGCCTTCCTCTAGTCCTAGGCAGAATGCACATTTCAGATCTACAACCAGTGTTTGATAAGATCACGGGGTGAGGGAAGAACTTGGGTCTTGCATGACGAACAACACTGGTCAAATCTGTCATAAAGGCGTAGCCGACCTACTTACTGACCGCCTTAAAGGTCACAAAGGGGGCTCTAGAAAGACTGGACAAGCAGTGCCGTGCTTTCTCTGGGCTGGCACACGAGATATCATGGGGGGAACATAAGGTCAACTGGACAAGGACGTGCTTGCCAACCAAGCAAGGAGGCTTTGGGGTGTTGAACCAAGAAAAAATTACAAGAGTTTTGCGTCTGCGGCGGCTATGGTATGAGTGGACGGATCTAGATAAGTCTTGGGTGGGACTCAAGATGCCTTGCAATGACACTGACAACACTTTTTTTGTGGCAGCGACGAGGTTGACCGTAGGTGATGGCTGCACAACATGCTTCTGGGACTCGCCGTGGGCAAACGGACGAAGGCCCTAAGACCTGGCCCCACTAGTCTATGCAATGGACACGAACAAAGGGAAGTCCCTGTGCGAAGGGAAGGAGAATGATGCTTGGGTGGGAGACCTGAACCTACAGGGGAACACGCCTATTTTGTTACAACTTATTCATCAGCTTGTGGCCCTTTGGACGACGATTCACAGTATTCAGTTAATTGAAGATCAACCAGACCAGATTGCTTGGAAACTCACCAGTCATGGGCAATACTCGGTGTCTTTGGCCTACCAAGCATAATGTTTGGGAGCCCCCAACTCCACCTTTGGCTCAATCATCTGGAAGGTTTGGGCGCCAGGGAAGTGCAAGGTTCATGCTTGGCTTATCATCCAAAATAGGGCATGGATCTCAGATAGGCTTGAGGCTAGGGGTTGGCGGAACAACGGGGTCTGCCCCCTATGTCAGACAGTCCAGGAAACGGCTCTCCACCTCATTGTCGAATGTCGCTACTCAAAAAGAATCTGGTCTTCTGTTGCTAGTTGGGTGGGATACCATCAGCTATAACCAGTGTGCTCGGGGACGACTCAATCGGTTCTAGATTGATGGGAAAGCAGGGCAAGTACCACGGGAGTACCCACGAAGGGTTTGCGTACCCTCATCCTTCTTATCGTATGGGAAATGTGGAAGGAAAAAAATCAGCGGATCTTCGAGCATAAGGGATCTACGACAAGTTACCTCTTCGTCAAAATCAAAGACGAGGCCAAACTGTGGACGCTAGCGGCCGCTAAGCGGTTGCGAGAGTTCCTACCGACCAGTGCTGAGCTAATATGTATCTATATTATTCCTTTGACTTTTTTGCCCTTAGAGATTGTATTTACTCCTGCTATTTTGAATGAAAAGGCACAATCTCGTGCCTTTTTCTTTCAAAAAAAATGTGTATATATGTTTCTTCTATCTTCATTGATTCATATGCATAACAAATTGCATGTACATGAATAAATTAAATAGAGGGCTAGCTGGATGGTACAAATAAAATATATGTATTAGAAAAAAATGTTTCTTGAGATTTACTAAGAAAAAAAGAGATAATGAACATTCAACTAAAAACAAAGAATACCTTAGTTTAATTTAAACTTACTTTGTTAGACCTGTTTTCAGAAGAAATAAAAATATAGTTAAAATAATAAACAATCCCGGACTATAAAAAGTATTTTGTAAAATTGGAATTTGTAATACTTGTGGTACAGTACATACCTCTTGTCCTTGACAAGCTGCTCAAGTTTTTCGGCCAGCTTACTGTCATCCAAGCTGTCGATTTCACCCAAGGCTCCTTCTTCCTTGATGTTTTCCTCGTTAACTGTTCTTGCCTTGACGACTTGCTCAACCACGCGCTTGAGCAGCGTCTTGAGGTCCCTACTGGGCTCGAATGCTTGAGACACCGACACCATCGCCTGCCGCTGGAAATCCGCCTCCAGCTGCCGGCATACCTCCACGGCCAGCGTGGTCTTGCCGACGCCGCCGAACCCCACGATGGACAGCACCTTGACCTTGTTCTCCGTCTCAACGCGCGCCTTGAGCCGCTCCACCAGGGCGTCGACCTGGTCCCCGATGCCGACGACCGGCTGTTGCCCGGCGCCGCCGTTGTTGGCATGGCGGAGCAGCTGCGAGGGCGAGGGCGACGCGGTCGCGGACGCCGCCATCACCGGGGACGGGGAACGGCGGCGCAGCGCGTCGCGGTTGACGCCGTACCGCGCGTGGCGCTCGCTGATGGCGATGGCGCGGGCGCGGAGGGCGGCGATCTCGCCGGCGAGGCGGCGGCGCGGGAAGAGCGTGGCGAGCAGGTGCCTCAGCCTGGCACGCGCGCCGTCGCCGAGGCGGCACCTGATCCGGAGGAGGTAGAGGTCGATGCAGTCCTCCGAGTCGTAGGCGAGCTCGCGGAGCTGCTTCATCCACTCCCGCACGAAGTGGTCCACGGCGCCGTCGTCGGCCTCGGACTGCATGCGGAGGAGGGCGTTCATGGTGGCCAGGTCGTCGCGCAGCTCGGCGACCTCGCTGCCGACGCCGCTGAGCTGCCGGTATTCCTCGGTCAGCAGCTGACCAACGTTGCTTACGAGGGTCTGAGCCGCGTTCTCCATGCTCGATCACTCTATAGCTTGGTTGGCCCGAAGCTAGCTAGGGTGGATGCACAGGCATCGTACGTGTTTGTGGAAATGGTGCAGAGAGAGCACAAATATAAAGACGATGCTCCATGGGCTTCTAAACCAATCATGCAGACGTTTTAACAGTCATTAATTACTTTCAAAACTGAATGATTATCGAAATTAACCGTTGTCCGTCGTACGTTGATTATATTACTAATATGCATTGTTGTAGATCTAGAAGCAAATTTTGAATGGCAAGTTGAGGCGTAGTCTGTGCTCTAAGTCCGAGGCACGTAGGATGCTCTAGACCTGCCAATTTTTTTATTTGTAGTAGTTTGCTGTCCTTAAATAAATCAAATAATTACTCCTATGTTTAAAAATATAGTTACCTTTAGATTATTCATTGGATTATTTATTGAGATTAAAAGGATATAGGTAAAATTAAACGAGAGATGGTTATAATTTGTTAGGATAAGAAAATAGGTAAAAAGTAAAAGAATTTATGATTATGATTGGCTGTGAAGTTCTATTTATGTATATCAAAGTCCGACTCATGTAGTTCACCTACATACGATGGTTTTATGACCAAATGATAGGTAAATTTGAAAATAAATCGATTCATCTGACCAAATAAATGATAGATCGAGTAAGAATTGATTACCCTTTGAAACCTTAAATCGGATACAAAATCATACACAAATTAAGCTTCTACCACTCTCCAAACCGTCCTCCCCTTTACCACTAGTCTGAGAAGAATGGATTGTTCGGGTATGGGACGACGCGGATCAGACTAATAATTAAGGTCCACGTATCACTGTCAGTCCATGGTACCAACTACCAGGAATATACACATACAAATCTAGATAGTTCGCACAACGATGTATGTTTGTCCGATCAGTATTATCGCTGTTGTACGACAAACCGATAGTGTTAGAGCATCTCAAACAAATTCTCAAAAAAACAATTCTCAAAAAAACTCATTTAGAGAATTTCTATAAAGTTTTCAGATTCTCAAAATTGATTCTCTATTTTCCCTTTTCCAATCACAAAACTCGTGTTTGCATCAGTATTCTACATCCATAACAGCTGAAAAATGAACAGACTTGAAGATTTCAGTATGCCTGAGTAGTAGCAGCACCGATTTTTTATATACACGGGTGACTAAACCGAGTAGCCGACTACGCTTGCGGTGGCATGCGCCAAGATGCAGCGGCAAACTTTTTGGCGAGATGTAGGATGACGGTAGGCGGCCCAGGCGGCAGACGACGCAAATATGTTTTTTTCGTGTAGGCCTCGCGGTAAAATAATTTTCACAGTGACAGGAGCTATTTTAGAGAACCAAGACTCTATTCTCAGTTTTGAGCATGAGATCTTGATTTTAGAGAATCTATAATTTTTGAGATCCATATGAAGTCTCTGTTGGAGCTAATTTTTTAAAAAAATTCTCTAAAACGAAATTAGAGATTCATTTAGAGACACTCTTGAAGATGCACTTACATCACTGCTCTGGTTCTCACCGGTTTGGGCAGGATACTGCGAGAAACCGTGTTTAACCGGCAAGGATAGTCGTGTCATTGCCAGTTCACATCAAACCGATGGTAATAACCTTTTTTTGCTAGTACAAAAGGGAAACAATGTTATAACGAAAGGCGTGTGGGTATGGATGGAAGGATAAACAACGTTCATGTGTGGATGCCATTTGAAACCGTGTTCATGGCACCCTCCTCTTCTTATTGAACGCGACCCTACTTGTCTCGTAGGGGCACTGTGCAGGCTTTGTCCTCATCTAATAATTTTTTAACTGTAAATTACTTTATCAGATGTGTTCAATCTGAACTTGTAAAACGCTTATTTTACTACACAATCTTGTCAGGTGTTTATAAACTAAGACTTAAAAATACACAACAAGACTAATCTTACTCACTACGGGAAAGTCCATGTTTGCCGAATGTAAAATTGTTTGCCGAGAGCTTTATATCGGACACTCGGCGAACAATTTATTTGCCGAGCGGGCTCTCGGCAAAAGTACACTTTGCCGAGTGTAAACTCTGCGAACGAAAACACTCGGCAAAAAAACAATTTTGCCGAGTGCCGATAAGGGACACTCGGCAAAACAAGTAACCGCCGTCAACGAACAACTGTTTGTAAACATCTTTGCCGAGTGCCGGGGTTAGGCACTCGGCACAATGCCTTCTTTGCCGAGTGCCGGGCTAGGCACTCGGCAAAATGCCTTCTTTGCCGAGTGTCTTGCCCGGCACTCGGCAAACATGTGAAAATTTTTCCTCACCTATCCTCCAAACTTTCTCTATTATGTAAATACAACATGTAATCCCTTATTATCAAATATGAAAATTTTTAATTAGTTTTGCTATATTTCTTTGAGTTATTGTATTTTCGTGAATTTTTTTGGCAAGTCTCAAATTAGAACTGCAAGTGGTTAAAAAAATTTAAAAATATTAGTGCAAATATTATATTTATGTTATTTAGACCCTTTTGAGTCATTATGTGGTAAATGAATAGAAATTTCAAATTTTTCTTCATGCAACATGGTTAGGAACGTGTTGACCAAATGATTTTAAAATTGTAAAAAATAGCAAACGAAGTCAGAAAATCATAAAATTTGTTAGGATGTTATGATATCATACGTCGAGGCTGGGGTAAAAAATCGAGAAGGTTTCGAATATTTTATCAGGTACGACGCTCATAAAACCGAAGATTCTCTAAAGACGATTATAAGTGTTGAGAAGGATTGGTTAGATTTAGAGAGAAAGTGATGGCCGAATTATCGTTTCATTTCAAATCTTTTTCCCTAGGCAATAAATATCATATATTGGTTTATGTAAAATTTTGGTAATTTTTGAATCCGTTTGATAATTTTTAAAATATTAGAAGCATAAAAACTAAAGTTTTTTTGCCGAGTGTAGCTCTCGGCAAAGTATCACACACGACAAAAAATGTACAAATCCTAGTGTGCAAAACTTTGCCGAGTGCACGGAGTAGAGCACTCGGCGACATTAGTATTTGCCGAGTGCCCCGATCCGGCACTCGGCAAAGCTGGTTTTTGCCGAGTGCCCAGATCGGGGCACTCGGCAAAGCTGCGGCACACGGCAAATTTTTTTAATATGCCCGCCTTATCCCCGTGCCACGCTCAGTTTCGGACTTAGAATAATTTTGAGACACCGCCGCCGCCGCCGCCTCCCGCACCCATCCATCTGCCGCCGCCACACCACCGCGCCGGCTCGCCCCCAGCGTCGCTGCCCCGCCGCCGACCGTCGCCCCGCCGACCGCCGCTCCCTACCGACCGCCGCCCCGTCGGCCGCCGCCTCTGCGGCCGACGGCGTCGTCCTCCGCCGACGCCTTCCCGTGCGGCGCCTCCCTGCCGGCCGACGGTCTCCTCCTCCCGCCGACGCCTTCCCGGCCGACGAACTCCCCGCCGACGCCCCCACCTCCCCCCCGGGCCGACGCCGCCCCGTTCCCCGGTCGACGCCCATCTTCCCTCGCCGGTCGACGGCCCACCGGCCGACACCACCTCCCTTCTCCGGCCGACGCCTCCCCACCCTCCTCCGCATTTTTTCGGTAAATTTTCCTGGATCAGGGCACTTAGCAGACCGCACGGGAAGAAAGAAGTGGTAGGAAAGACCGGATGTCTGGGCACTAACCCAGGAAAAATTAGCATCCTCCTTGCATGCATGAAAGCGGTCATCCATGACACCCGGTTTGATGGAGATACATGAGTACTGCTACGCCGTACTCTAAGAAAGAGCAATACAGAAAGATTATAAAACAAAGAGAGAAGAGCAAAAATAAGACCAAGATCGGATCATGACATGTTGAAGAGACCAAGATCGGTGAAGAAGGCTACTACGATGGATCATGACATATTGAAGAGACCAAGATCAATGAAGAAGGTAGGAAGAAGGCGTCGATCAAGATGTGGCAATTCACGAGAATTCGGCCTAAGACATTAGCAACGAGAACTTGAACATTAATGTCGCGGAAAACAGAGAAAGCACACCTCAATAGGCACAGGGGAGCCATCACAGAATGAGCTGACTGTTAGTTTATCACATGCATGCATAGGCTAGCTATAGACTTATGATTTTCTTCTGATGTGAAAGATGATTCAGAATCGCAACTGATTCTCTTTTTCCGATCATCTTTCTTTTAGGGTAAACATTGTGCTCACATGTACACCTCTTATATACACCATATTACAACTGTCTAGTCCATTCGTTCACAAATTTCACAAGTTGTTATAAGCAACCACCAGACACTAACCTATGCGGCTACTATGTGTGTGAGATGCTCAGAATCTATGGGAGATACACTACTAAGTTCGAAGAAGTAAGTTCATCATAGAAATATATCTTTCTTCATGTTATCGATCTTGTATAATTTTCCTAATTGTATGTATATGTCTACTATTTTTTCTTAAACAGATCACGGAAGTTCCAATTGTAGCGAACCGGTTCGACGATAGATCCATGCTTAACTTGGTTGCAGATCTTTGCCGCTTCATCCGTCGCGATGTCTGCAACCATTTGGGCGATTTCTACGATCCGTAGAGCGAGCTGGCGACGGACGATAAATTCGACTTAGGGAATGGGAAAAAGAGCACCACCATTAAATAATTTGTAAATTTGTTGCTAGCTAGACTTATGTTAATTTACGAGACGAAACTAGCTTGATATGTATATAAACATTACGCATGATCGATCTGTGTTATATATATATATATATATATCTTTTATGAGAAAATAATATTAAATGTCTTTTTTTTCGTGTGCGTGAAAAATATATATATATATATATTGACCTATTTAACATTATTGAGAGAGAGGAGAGGAGAGGGAGAGGACAAAGAGGAGAGGAGAGGAGAGGAGAGAAGAGAGAGAGGACAATAGCTAGCTAACAGAACGTATACATAAAATAATGGGCATGACCATCTTCCCGTGCGGTCGTCTAAGCGGCCCGCACGAAATATTATATCTTCTCGTGCGGGCGCTTAGCCTAAGCAGCCCGCACAAGATCGATCGTTCTTCCCATGCGGTCCGCTAAGCGGCCCGCACGGGATAATCGGTCTTCTCGTGCGGGGCCGCTTAAGCCAACCGCACGGGATAATCGATCTTTCCGTGCGGTTGGGCCGCCCGCACGCGAAAATGATCTTTTCTCATACCTTTTCGCGCATGCGGGCAGGTCTTCCGCACGGGAAGATGCCTTTCGACCCACATGAAAAAACCGTTTCTCCACTAGTGATTAACTCAGTCCAACCAATGCCAATCCAACACATGAACATAAGTAGAGGTCAACAACTAGCAAATTTATATAGGTCTATCAGCAGCTCTTGCATTCAGCCAAGACCAAGACTAATCAACTGGATGTTCTGGAATACTTAGAGGAGTTTTTTTACAGCTATAACTTGTCTCATAATCGAAAAACTCACTTAAACAGTTTAGCCTTTTTTTATCAAATTTTGAGAAGTTATAGTTGAATTACTATAATTCAGAAAATGAATTTAAAAATCATAAGCTGAAAAGTCCATTTTTTTCAGATTCATAGAAACTAGTTACCAATCAACTACTTCTCAAAATCTTAAGCTTCATCAAACATATCCTTAATAGCAGTAATTCGTGCAGTGATACAATATATTGTTAGCTTTCAAGCTAAACGAATAAATGAGGTTGCATCCCCCATGACAATAGATATTGACGACGGGTTGCACTTCTCATAACCCTTTGGTCATTGTACTTATTGCCCTTTTAACTCAAGATTATAAGTTAGGTTAGGCATCGTAGTGTTCGTGTTCATTAACTGGATATTTTATTGTGATGGATGACATAATGATTCTACAGATTGTCCTCTATATTTTGTATTGTTACATTTTTGAACATATATTAGATTATTACTTGAAAAAGGTACACATTGTTCCTTTATGATGCACCATACTAGTTAAAGTGAGCATTAGTATAGTTGAAATTTATATGGGTACTTTTACAAATGATATGATAATTCGAAAAAATACATACCATGCCATTGACAATAATTTAGTTCATATATGATATTTTCTTTTCCTAGGTCTCTTGTCGATTACATTCGTGACGACATCGAGCTCTTTCTCATGTATCTGGTGCCGCCGATCACCATATGCAGCGGCAGTGGTGGTAGAGGCTGCCGTCGCCATTGTTAGAGAAGGGCAGACGACGTCGACACACTCGGCTTCGATCGCACCGAGGGGCGGCGATCGCTCAACTAATTAGCACCTAATCCCATGATTAGTGCGAACATGGTATTGCGCGAAGCAGAAGCGCAAGGCCGCTGCATGCCCAGCTTCTCCATTTCTTTCCGGGAATACAGGCCTATACTATAGGAGGTATACCATTTTTTAATCTCATAGGGAAGGTGACACTGGTTTTTTCGGACCAGGTGATCTGGCGATTCTGAAGGCGATTACGCTCCCGACCTCCATCTAGGGCATCGATCTCCGGTGACCTAGACTGCTACGCCATCCACCGTGCGGTGGCAGTGTCCAAGCCACGTCGTCGATCCTCGTCGACTACAGCCACCCACATATCGGCGGTTAGCCGTTCCAGCGCCGTCGACCATAAATCTTCCAACTAGGGGATAACCGCTGCTAGGAACCTAGGTCGGGATCGACGTACGCGAGTCAATTCTGTTTTGTTTCTCTTCTGGTTTGCGACAATGGCTGCGACTGGCAGAGAGAATGCCCTTAACTCGGATGAAAACGTTGCTGACTTGATGCGACATTTGAATCTTACAGCTGAAGAAGGGGATGTGGCGGAGTTTAGCAACGATGAAGCCGTAGGGGACACTGGTACTGAGGAATGGATTATTGTGGGCAAAATCCTCTCGCCGGCTACGGTGCACTCGACTACTATTTTCCATGCGATGAAACTGGAATGGGGAAACCCAGCGGGATTGAAGATCCGACCAATTGGTGAAAAGGAGGACAATCTCTTCCTGGCAGAATTCAACTACCAACAAGACATGGAACGTGCCCTGGCGGGGTCACCTTGGATGGTGGGCAGGCATGCCCTGATCCTGCAGCCCTATGATGAGTGTTTAAGGCCATCCGAAATTCATTTCGATAGCATGGACATCTGGATTAGAATTCTTAATTTGCCGTTAGGATGGATGAATCGACACCAGGGGGAAAGAGCCATGGGATTAATTGGTGCGGTGAAGAAATTGGAGCTTCACAAAGATGGGAAAGCAAGTGGATCCCTTCTCCGTGCGCGTGTGGCCATCGAAATTGACAAGCTGCTAAGACGGGGAGTTCTGCTGAAAACTAAGAGGGAGGGCAACCCGGAATGGTTTGATGTTCAGTATGAAAAACTCCCTTTCTATTGCATGTCTTGTGGTGTCATGGGTCATTCAGAGTTGGAGTGCGAGAAACCGTTAATTCGCGATGCCAAGGGCAAACTCCCTTATGACATTAAACTCCGGGCGCCTGAGACTAGGAAGAAAAAGTTTCAAAGTTTCCCAGAGGCAGCTGCGGAATCATTTGGCAGCGGGACATCATCTGGCCCAAAGCAGCCTAGAAATTCAGGGCCAATATCGGAGGAAAGCCGGTCACAACACTCACAGCAAGAGGAAGTGCGAGGGGAAGGAGACGAAGTCACCTCACCTCTGAAAATGGCCGAGCGGGCAACGCAGAAAGAGGGCAATCTGGTGACAAAAACCAATAGACAGTTATTTAACGATAGGAGGGGACATGTTGTTCAACAGATCCAAAGGAAGAGGAAGTCTAAAGGAGTGGAGACTCAATCAACCCTGGACTTGAACTTGCCACCAAATGATACAGCATCCCTAGTCCCTCTGGGGCTGGTTATGTCTAGAGTAACAGAACTCGTGAAGAATGTGGATGAAGTCGGTGTAAATGCGGCGGTGGAACTAGCCAAGAAACAGAAGTGTTCTACTCGCAAAACAGAAACGAGATCGGCAGCGGCTGCACGTTGCAGCCCCCACCGGGCGCAATGAAAATCCTAAGTTTGAACTGCCGGGGCTTGGGGCGGCCCGAGGCAGTTCTTGAAGTGCGGAGCCTTGTTCAGATGCACCGTCCTTGCTTGATCTTTCTGTCAGAAACACGATTGTTCAGTGACAATGTAGTAACTCTCAGGAGGAAACTGGGTTTCCCGAATGGTGTCAGAGTTGGGTCCTATGGTCGAGGAGGAGGGCTGGCCCTCCTATGGACAAGCGAGATCAGTGTGAAATTGTGAACATACAATAAATCCCATATTGACATAATGGTGGTGGATCCTAGTTCAGAGGCAGAACTATGGCGCTTCACTGGTTTCTACGGGGAAGCAAGAAGAGAACAACGATATCGTAGTTGGGAACTGATGCAAATCCTAGGAGAGCAGAATGACATGCCATGGTTATGTACTGGGGATTTCAACGAAATTCTAGATGCAAGCGAACATATGGGAGGAGCACTGAGATCAGAAAGGAAGATGAATGAATTCCGTGATGCTGTACAGTGGTGTGGCCTAGCGGACCTTGGCTTTCTTGGTCTACCTTACACATGGGACAACAGGCAGCAGGGGAATCAAAATATAAAAGTTCGGTTGGATCGTGCACTAGCAAATCAAGCCTTCAGTGCATTGTTCAAAACTTTCAAAGTGTGGCATGTGCAAACCACCGAATCAGACCACTGTTGTCTGCTCATCGAATGCTCGAGCAGCAGCGAAGGAAGAAAGAAGCGGGCTTTCAAGCATGAGAATATGTGGAGAAGGGAATCTTCCTATACAAAGCTCGTGGAGGATTCGTGGGGTGATGCGGGGGCTGTAGCAATCTCAGCCACCTACAAACGACTTTAGGGAGGATGAGGGGGGCCCTTCCAAGAATGGGACCTTACGGTTTTTGGGTCGGTTAAGAAAGAGTTGAAACAGTTGAGACAGGAATTGGAAGTAGAGAGGAGCCGGTCCATGATTACTGGACCTTCCCATGAGGAACGAAGGCTTATGTTTCGGATCTCTGAGATCCTGGCCAGAGAAGAAATAATGGAGAAGCAACTATCCCTCATTACTTGGCTAAAGGAAGGAGACCGGAACACTAAGTTGTTTCAAGCGAAGGCATGGGAGAGGGCAAAGATAAACAAAATTGTTGGTCTTTGGTCACCGGAAGGAGATTTCGTCACTGAACAAAAGAACCTTGAAGTTATGAAGCTTCTATAAAGACCTTTTCACAGCTCAGTCGTCTTTGCGGCCGGGAGAGGTGTTGGACTGGGTGCCGGTGTGTGTCACCGCGACGATGAATGATACTTTGGAAGAACAGTTCACTGCCCAAGAGGTGAAAAAGGCCCTATTTATGATGGGTGCAAACAAGGCGCCGGGACCTGACGGTTTTACCGCGGGCTTCTATCAAGTCCATTGGGATATTGTCGGAAATCGTATAGTGAATACAGTTCTGGACTTTCTAAACGGCGGGCAATTGCCGGAGGGTATCAACAAAACTACTCTTGTGCTTATCCCAAAAATTCAGAACCCACAAGATGTTAAGCAGTTTCGACCCATCTCGCTTTGTAATGTGATTTACAAAGTCTGCTCCTAAGTCTTGGCTAATAGACTACGTGCGGTTCTAGATGAAATTATCTCCCCGGAACAGAGTGCGTTTGTCCCCGGACGGCTGATGATGGATAATGTTCTAATAGCTTACGAATGTATTCATTATCTCAAACGCAGGAAAGGAAAGACAGGAGCATGCACAGTGAAGCTGGATATGGCAAAGGCTTATGATCGGGTAGAGTGGAATTACCTTCAGGGGATCATGCTTTGGCTGGGGTTTGCAAAGAACTTCGTTCGGAAGATTATGAGATGTGTCACGTCGGTGGTTTTCTTAGTAAAAGTTAATGATAAGATCTCGCAGTCCTTTAAGCCGACGCGAGGGATTCGCCAAGGTGACCCAATCTCCCCGTATTTATTCCTGTTGTGCTCGGAAGGCTTATCTTGTCTCCTGAAAAATATTGGGCCTCTGTACCTGTCTCGGGGGGTGAGGGTTGGAATCCATGCACCATGGATTTCTCACTTGCTCTTTGCGAACGATTGTATTGTTTTTGCGGAGGTGTCGCGAAGAGGGGCTGAACTCAATGTTTTGGATACATACAGCAGAGGCTCGGGACAGCTTGTGAACAAAAACAAGTCTGCGATGTTCTTCAGTGCAAACTATGACAAAGTAGCCAAAGAGGATGTGTGGATAGTACTGCAAATTGAAACCGAGGCTTTAGCTGAGAAATACTTGGGATTGCCTACGGCACTGGGAAGATCTACTACGGGGGTTTTCGAAACTATGACAAATAAAATCAGGGGACTAGTGGGTAATTGGAGTGGGAAGGAAGCGAGCAGTGCTGGCCGAGAAGTGTTACTAAAATCTGTGGCACAAGCAATTCCGACCTATCCAATGAGTTGTTTTCTGATCCCAAAGGACACCTGCCGGAAAATGAAATCTACTATAGCAAATTATTGGTGGGGAGGCTCGGCAACTAATAAACACATGCACTGGCAGAGCTGGGACCTGCTGACAAGGCCTAAGAGTCATGGCAGTATGGGGTTCAGGGAGCTCAGATTGTTTAATTTGGCTATACTGGGAAAAAAGGGCTGGAGGTTATTAGAAAACCCGGATTCAATGTGTGCGAGGGTTTTGAAAGGCAGATACTTCCACGACACGGATTTCTTGTCTGCAACCAGAAAGAAACATTCCAGCCATACTTGGAGGGCAATCCTTGAAGGGAGAGAAGCTTTGTTGAAAGGCTTGGTGCGGCGGATTGGTGATGGTAGCAAAACTAAAATCGGACGGGACCAATGGCTCCCAGGGCATTTCGACGACAAACCAATATCCGTGCCGAACGGGCTACAGTTCCAGTCGGTCTCGAAACACTATTAACTTCAGAAGGAGTTTGGAATGAAAACCTGATACGGCAAACCTTCGCACACGTAGATGCTCAGGCCATTTTACGAACACCGATCAGAGGATTTGGGGAGGATTTCTGGGCATAGGAACCGGAGAGACATGATATTTATACGGTGAAATCGGCATACCGGCTACTGTATGCAGATCATGATCAACAGAGGAATAACACAAGTGCGTCGGCCTCTGAAAATAGCCTATGGCAGCAGATTTGAGGCTTATGTACGCCCCCAAAAGTAAGAGTCTTTTGGTGGAGGGTGGTGAATGGTTATCTAGCGACAAAATCTGAATTGTTCCGTAGGCATTTAGAACAGAAGCCAAACTGTGATGCTTGTGGAGCGGATGTGGAATCTATCTACCATGCGCTGACGGAATGCCCTGTTGCCAAGGTGTTCTGGGCTACAACGAATGAATTAACAGGCACGAAACTGCCGAATCTGCATCCGGGCACCTAGGCGATGGACCTGGTTGATCCGAAATTCTGCCCACCAAGGGAGGCAGCTATTTTCCTCTGTGGGATGTGGGCTTTATGGCTGGGGAGGAATCATCGGCGCCATGGAGGCAAAGAGTGGCCGATGCGCTCGGCAGTCCAATGGGTCATGGATACGGCTTGCGATCTTTGGCAGTGGGCTCATCCGGGAAAGGAGGTGCAGGTAAAACCTGTAAGCAACCTCTGATGGCGACGGCCGAAGGAAGGTTGGATCAAATGCAACGTTGATGCTTCATTCTCTGACATGAATCGCACTGGAGCGACGGGGGTGGTCCTCCGGGATCACAATGGCCAAGTTTGCAGTGGGCTTGCTAGATGGTATCAAGTTGTGAGGAGCGTGCTAGTAGCCGAAGCAATGGCTTGTCGAGACGGCCTACTGTTTGCACTGGGCAGGTGCACAAGTAAAATCATGATTGAAATGAACTGCCAAGTGCTAGTGAAGCTCTGGGAGGACCGGGGAAAAGAAAGATCAGAGATACAACCCATTCTCCGCCAGATAGAAGATATCAGTCAAAATTTCCAGGAATTCCGCCTCTGTTTTGTAAACAGGAAGTGCGATAGACTGGCTCATGAGTGTGCCCGGGGGGTTTCTGAAGTAAACAGGGTAGAAGAGTGGGCTGTTCTTCCACCAGACCTTGCTGCCATTGCTATGATCGATTGTAATTCTGTTCAAGAATAATAAGAAGTCCGTTTTCCTCAAAAAAAATTTAATCTCCTAGATCGTCTTTTGAAATTTAGTCTCATGAGATATTTTTTCGCTACGGATAGTTAACTTCATTAACTACCTTATTGTCTCCTTTATGTCTCTAAAAGCATCCTCAACAGATTCTCATAAGATGATTTCCAAAAAAGAGTATATAGGAAATTTTTCAAATATTTAGAGCATGATCAAAATTCTACCTAGCAGATTCTCTAGGAGCTTCTCTATTTGCTAACTAACTAGGTCCCAATAACATATTGGAAAATTCACGAGAAAAATCAGCAGAACTCACGTGACATCCAGTTCTATTGGCGCGCGCGTGATATCCAAGTCTGTTTTGTTACCACCAGCGTTACTGACGTCAAGCTGAGTCTCGTCGCTGGCTCCCTATAAACAAAACGTTAACCATCCTCACCTGAAAATTTACATAGAACACACTATCTGAATGCATGCCTCCTATCCTATGAGTAATGATGCAAAGAGAAGAACGCAAAGCTAAAGGTGCTAAATAACCTCAAACCATATTGCTTCCTGGGTTTCTGGTGCTAGGGATTAGTAGTACCTCAAAGTGGTCATCAACAGCACCTCCATTTCTTTGTGTCTTTCTTGGACTTAACCTGTGGTTTTTTTAGAACAATCTATCAATCCCGCAAGACAGTAGGATTCTATAACTGATGTGATGTAATCAGAGAAGTAATAATTAGAGAAGATAATATACTGCATTACAAAGTTCACAAACATGCTGAAAAAGTTTGGTTGATGTTGTTGAACAGTCTTTTCTAAACTTCATTAATATATCACAAAGATTAAAGAAGTCAACAGCAGTACTAGTACATTGTAGTTGCAGCCTACTCGAAGATTACAGAAGTTCGCAGCCAAAAACAAAGTGCAGTTCATTCATGCTTGAGGTAGTGCTTCAGTTCGAACATTAAACAAATCTCCAAACTTGTTTAAAGACAGATAAGCCGAAATAAAAGGGTACCTAGTCCCTAAAGCACTAACATAATTATTTTGAACTAATCAGTTCCATGAAGGATTTAGCTGGCTATTATTGACAGTATGGATTATTTGACAGGTTTTTCTTCAGATATATGATGACTAAAAATGTGTTTATATTACTAGTCCAATCTACATGATTCTATTCACCACCAATTGTTCAGGGAGAATGATTATATGGGGTCAAATGAGGATCATAAGCTTAACCATTAACATTAGAGCAAGCTCGCCCCTAAAGATGCAAACATTTCACAAAACTACCGAAACATTTCAATGATATCGCACTCCATCTAACATGTAAGAAGCAGCTAAGAAGGGGAAAAACTTCACATCAGTGAACCAAAGCATAGCTTACGAGAGGCAGCACGCCGCTGGAGGCCACGGATTGCGTAGGTGCGCGGCATGCAGCGCTGAACAGTTGCTCATCACCGGAATGCCCGCGCCACCATCTCGTCGGCGGCTCCCTTGGCATCCTTGCACATCTCGCACACCCCTCACCTTCACGCCGCAAAGCCACACGAGTCACCATGCCAAACGTGAGCATCCCACCCCCTGATTCGTAGACCAAGGAGAAGGGCCTAAGGGCAGATGGGGTTGCAGGGAGACGCGCTTACGGATTCGAGGAGGTTGGGGTCGGAGGCGGTGTCGACGGCCGCGGCGGAGTCCCTGGAGGCGGTGGAGAGGGAGCGGAGGTGGAAGGCGTAGCGACAGCAGCAAACCTCTTCTCCCCCTGTATGTCGTTGGCGCCGCCGCTCGGAAGTGGTCACTGGCGTGGGAGGATTGACTTCACTCAGCTCGTCCGGCGCGTCGCCGCTGCCGCCTCTATACCTTCGCGCGCTGAAAATATTTCGCTGGAATCCTTCGCTCACGCGGGAGAGGGCCTGGCGCGCGAAGTTACCAGAAAAGAGCGTTTTGAGAATAGATACGCTCTTTTCAGTTTTGAGAACTAAAAATCAATTTTAGAGAATCTCTTTCTTTAGAAATGCATATATAGATTCTGTTGGAGTAATTTTTCAAGTAAAATCTCAAAAAACAGTTTAGGAAACCGTTTAGAGCATTTGTTGGAAATGCTCTAAGAGCATGCCCAACAAATTCTCAAAAATCAAATCTCAAAAAATACCATATAGAGAATTTCTAACAAATTTAGAGTACGAAATCAAAATTTATACGACAGATTTTCAAAACTGATTCTCTATTTTACATTAACTGGCCCCATCAACCGCACTGTCAATCTCACGTTCTTTTCTGTCCAGAGCAGCATCGGGAGCGCGCCGGGAGCACCTTCGCCGCTTCGCCGTCAGCAGCCGGAGCAATGCCAGGAGCAGCGTCGCCCGTCCACCACCGCTCGTCTGCCGTGTCGCCCGGAACAACGCCGGGAGCCCGTCCACCGCGTCGCCCGTTAGCAGCCGAAGCAGTGCCGGGAGCTCATCCGCCACTGCGTCCGTCCGCCGCGTCGCCCGGAGCAGCGCCGGGAGCCCGTCCGTCGTCACGCCGCCCATGCGCCGCGCCGCCCGTTAGGCCCCACGTCGCCCATCCACCGCCGCGCTGCACACAAAACAGATCGTGTGATGAATCTCGATATCTTCACGCGGAGACGAGATGCAAAATCATGCAACTGCGTGCGCTCACGCTATCACGCCAAAATAATTCCTTACACTGACAGGAGCACGATTGGGAAATTTTAGAGAACCATATTTCTATTTTCAGTTTAAAAATAAGAATCGTATTTTAGAGAACCTATATTAATATAGAAATTCATATGGAGCATTGTTGGAGCCATTTTTATCAGCAAATTCCCTAAAAAAAGTTTAACTCATTTAGGGTTACTGTTGGACATGCTCTAATCCCAATAAGGTTTGTTCAACGCTTCGGTTCGGTCGCCAAAAAAAAAACAAAAATATCAGACGCTTCAGTTCGGCCACTCGTTCGTTTCTTATACATTCCTCTCCCTCGTTCTCTCTCCTCTCTACCCCTCTGATGGAGCCATGTAGACTCCTCCTCTCCGTCGTTCTCTCTCTTCTCGCGAAAAGCCCATGTCACTAGCAAGAGAGCAAGGTCGGGTCGGTGCCTCGGTGGGTAGCGGTGATGGCAGCTGGTAGCTGCAGTGGTGATGTGGACGATGACCGAGCTCTTGCGATAGCGACGGCGACATGGACATAGACGGGCTCTCCACGAAGACGGCGGTGATGCATACCTCTCCGCAGCGATGACGACAACGCAAACATGCTGAGCTCTCCACGGTGGCGGCGGCAGCGACTGCTAGAGTGGCCACGTCCCCTTTCAAAGCCAAGATTGCATCTGGCGCCGACGTGGTGGCCAATCACCGGAGAGGATGAAAAGGTAGATGTAGCCTGGTTTTTTGTTGAATTTTTGATGTTTTAGTTATACGAATGTTTCATTAGCTAGATCAAAGTGTTGCAGTGGTCTTTTTAACGGTGTTTCATTTGTTGTCTTTGATTTACCCAGATCTAACTGATGTTTCAATAGTTTAAAATCGTTGTTTCACATGGTGTAACAAATTGTTTCAAGTGTGATTTGATTACGTTTCACCATTTTCGATAGTTGATACATTGTTTTTTAGTGCTGAAATATTTTTATACAAGAAGTAAAACATCACCCGGTTTTTAGGAAACAAATTGGGCGCTCGATTTGTAGTCGCGTAGATCGTGTCGCCGCCATATACACACGTAATCATAACAAATTTGCAAATGTTTCATATTGTCTTCCCCATAATACCCTTTACTACCTATATGACAAGTGCCAATTTAATAATATCGAATAAATCTGAACCGTCATATTATTATTATAACCCACTAGTATACGATAGTATGGTGTACCGTAAATGAACTCTAATTAATTTACTACTAGCTAAGTCTAAAAAATAATATCACATTGTGAGAGGCATCGACACTACTACAGAACCCCTCATAGGTATAAGCTTATAGGTACTGGATCATTTAAAACCGGCACCTATGGACATTTTTCCCCTTCACATAATGAAAATATATAAGAACAACATCTTTGAGTACTATAGGTATCAGTTCTAAAGAACAAACCATCACCAATACTAAAAATATGATTATATTATAGGTGTTGGTTAATTAAAAAAATAACATATCAGGCTGAGCCCGCATCCTTATCTGATCTAGCAACCAGCCACGCACCCACACGTCGATCCTTATTCATCTCCCCCAAGGGCGGACGCCTGGCGCCCGAGCTGCAGCCGGGCGAGGCCCAACTTATTTCATAAAAGTGACATAAAAATCGAGCAGCCCAATAACCCTCACAATTCACGATAATCGAAACTAACCCCACATGCCCCAATAACTCCCCGTCGCTCCGTATCCCCAAGGCCGACTCCTCACGGCCGCGGCGCCTCGTCGCTTTGTCTCTTGCTGCCGCAGCGCCATAGGCCATGGCAGCCATCTCCTTCACCGATGCGGAGGACCCCATGCTGGCGATGCCAAACCAGCACCATGCCATCGGGCTTCGCCATCTGCCTCAGCCCTCTCGTACGGCCCAGCCTCGGGCGCCACCACCACCACGTCCATCCGCCAGACCCAGGCACCTTCTCCTATGAGCTTCGGCCATCGCCGCTCCAAAACCTCTCCTCCACCGCCTCCACAGTCTTTGTAAGATTTTATACTCCCAACTCCAACCACTTCGTTGACATATAGGTTACTACTGCTCATCAGCCAACCATTACTGTAAGAGCTTCTTGTTTGTTTGTACAGCTAGTTGTCTAATCTTGATTTGCAAAAATTGTTAATTAACCTTAGTTTTTTCTTTGATGCTTGGGTTTAAGTTGAGTGGACTTGTTGATGTGCATGGACTGCACGATACAAGTCGTTTGTACACAGGATTAAATGCTGGAGTTATGTGAGAGGGATCAGAGTAGGGGGGATAGAAGTGTCTGTGGCTTTGTGCACACGGCTTAAAAGAAGGTTCTTGATTGTATCCTCATCATGTTTTGTATCTTTGAGTGTATTGTGTACATCGAGAAAAAAATTTTTGTTCTCTATTATTTAGCCCTCTCCTTTATCTGTTTCTGGATCCGCCATTGATCTCCCCCTCCCCCTCTCTCTCGCCAGCCACAACACTCCCCTTCGCCATCTCTCTCTCTCTATTCCTCCCCTTGCCGAGTCCACCTCCTCCTCTTTGTCCGCCCCTCCTCCTCCTCTGCCGCCTTCGAACAACAACGACAGAGGCCCAAAGCTATGTCTCGCCACCGTCTAGCCACACGATGTGGAGCGCGCGGACCGCGGCGGCCACTTCTCGAAGAGGGAGGCCATCGAGGAGATGTGCTGGTGGCTCATGGTAAAGGACATGGTGAGCAGGGCGACAGGGTGTTCATCGTTGTGCCAATCCTTCGCACCATGCTGGCATCGCACTCCTCCCCTCACTGAGCTCCTCCCTGACCACGCCCATCTTTATCCTCCTCCTCCTCTCCGTCTGCCACCTCTCCTCCATCGTGGTCTCGATCTCCTCCTCCAACTCCTCTACTGGTCAGCAACGGCGGGGAGGCTTGAAGTTGCGCCTCGCCTCTGTCCGACCACCGGATCCAGCGCCGTGGACCGCGGCAGTTGCTAGGACGGTCAAATCCGGCAGTAGTGGCTCCATCGGGGTCTTCTACGCCGGCGACAGGCACTCTCCTTCGCACCGTACTAGCATTGCACCGAGCTCTTCTCCATCGTCGTCATTGCAGGCATCGGAATCTATCATCGATGCTATGCACGGCCATCAAAACCTTTGTCTCAAATCAATGGCACTCAAAACCATCGACAAGCGCGGTGAAGCATGATAAAGTCGATGTCCCAGAGACAATTATACGCCACCTAGTCATGGGATTCTAATCATATAGTCCCATGGAGATATGACACCACTAGGGGTGACAACAGGGCAAAGAGGGGCTGGGTTGGCCAGGAACGCCCCCGCCCCTGCATTCTCCCACTCCCCCTCTCGGCCCTAGCCTCGCAAAGACAAACGGGTGGAAAATGTCACCAGCCCTTGGTCCTGTAGAACCGGCGCGACGAGGCGTCCCGATGACAACGAGCAATGAGGCTCGACAGCTCGGTGACTAGGTAGCACGACGACGACTGATGAGCAGTGAGACGACGCGGCGAGACGGCCTGGTGATGACCAGTGACAACGAGAGATGAGGCTCGATGACGAGGCCACGGGACGACAACTGATGAGCGAGCGACGAGAAGGTAAGGTGGCATAGGGACATGGGACGGAAAGGAGCGACCCGATGAGGAGGCAACACGGCGAGGCCATGCAGTAAGGAGTAGCCGCTATTTGCGTCCTTGCCAGTGAGGATGCATGCTTGCGTGGACTGGCGGTGGCTGTGGGATTGGCCGGTTGGGTGAGGGACTAGAGAGTGGGATTGAAAAATTAGGGTTATATTTATATATGGGCTTTCCCTAAGTAGGCTCACTGGGCTTATATGGGTAGAACAAGGCTTATATTGGTATAACAAGCAGGTTGGCTGAAGTAATTGTGCGGCTAACACCCATATAAAATTATTTTTTTTTACACATGATTTTCTTTAGAATATGTTAAATAGTCTTCTCCTTATCTTAGTATTTAAAAAAATAAATGTTTCAATTTTATAGTTTTTAAAATGTCATACCAGTCGTCACCATTTACTTTTCTGTCGCCCCATTATTTGTTTTTTCG
This sequence comes from Oryza australiensis, assembly GCA_019925245.2. NCBI lineage: Eukaryota > Viridiplantae > Streptophyta > Magnoliopsida > Poales > Poaceae > Oryza > Oryza australiensis. The sequence goes on along the minus strand of JAIFGZ020000265.1, from coordinate 914,583 downwards.
ACGTGCCATGTCTTCTATTTATTCTTTTTGGGACCTTTATTTGTTTTTCCGATGTGCCATATCTTCTATCATTTTCATTTTCCTTGGGACCTCTAGAAATTAGACCATGTAGTTTTTAGATTTTATTGTCTCATCAGATTTTGTTTTTATAGTTTTAAGATGTCTTGCCGTTACTGTATTCCTTTATGGTTCACCCGCTAGCTACGGTCACTTTTTATTATTACTTTTTATTATTACTAGAATTTAAAAAATCGAACTGATTATTGTTGGGGCTTTTGTTTAAAGTGCCGTCAGAAGCCGCGACCATACAGTTGCCCATCATTATTACTCTAAGAACCTAATAATTGTTGGGGTTTTACTTAGATGTTCCATCAAATGCTACCTCTGCTTCTTTATGACTTGCCCGTTGCTTTCTCTCTCTTTACTGTGACTGTTGTTGTGTAATAGATGGAATATTTCAATATTCGTTATTTCTTATTCCAAATTTTGATTATTTATAAATTGTAATCTTACTTGAACTCTTGTTTCTTATTTTTTATTTTATGATTTTGTATTTTATTTTATTTTTTATTCTGATTGTTTTAGGGTATTTTATTTTAATTTGTAGTCAATCTCGTGTTTTTTTTCCGAGGAAGAGAATGCTTTATTGATCACTCAAAAAATTGGATATAATCACGATCAAGCAACTCTCTAATACATAGAGGAGCTTGCATATGCCACACAGCACAGTGTTTTGCACGCATCGCTTGTTGAGCTAATTCATGAGCTACTTTATTACATTCTCTTTCAAATTTCTCGATTCGGAATGCCGGAAGTAGTGCAATCGCCGCCTTTGCACAAAGATGATCTGTCATGTTATCCGTCCGCGCCACCATAGATGAGACAACACTCACACAGTCCGCTTCGAGAATTACTGGTTTTCGTTATTCTACATGAACTGTTTTTCGTTATACTTTTTTATTCTAAATTTTAATTATTTCTAAATTATATTCCTACTTGAACTCTCATATTTTTATAAATTCAAATTTTATTTTTTTATTTGAAATTTCAATTAATCTCGTGTTATGTTTAGGTGGTCTCTTCTTTTGAATTTATTTATTTTTTTCCAAATTTTAGTTGTTTATTAATTATATTCCTACTTTAACTCTTATTTTTTTCTAATTTCAGAATTTATTTTATTTGTTATTTTAAATTTTAATTAATCTCGTATAATGTCCGTACCATTCTTTCAATATTCATTATTTTTAATTTCGAATTTTAATTATTTTTAAATTATATTCCTACTTAAACTCTCCTTTCATTTTTCTAATTTTAAAAACTATTTTTATTTGAAATTTTAATTAATCTTGTATTGTGTTTTAAATGGACCATTATTCTAAAATTTTTTATTGTTAATTTTGAATTTTATTTATTTCTAAATTGTATGTTTACTTTTAACTTTTATTGCCTTTTTCTCCAAGAATTTCTACTGCTCATAGTGACCGGTTGTCTTTTTTAAAATTATTTTAATAATATAATAGGTAGATAAACTAATTATAGAGGGTAACTCATATCTCGAGCCTCATCGGATCGGCCGTGGGTTAGTTGTAATTCCTGTTGCCGTCCCCTGCTATCTGCCAACAGATCTGGCGTAAAAAAAGGGTTCATACACTTTATTCCTAGTAAGGTAGAATGAGGATTTCCTACATATAAAATGTAGAATGAGGAGAGGACATCAGAATACAGTAAAAAAGCATCGACTGAACTTGTTTAACCGTAGCCTCTTCTCGTTGTAGCTGATTTGAAGTTTACATTCCATGCATATGGCCATACCGCCATAGGCCATGTCAGTCAAACTGGAACAATATCTTCATCCTTCAAATAACTCGTTTACCATGTCTTTCATGTCCTGTTGATGGCTGCTGCATATCTCCTGCTCTGGGTGGTCGTCCAGGTATCTTTTGTATCCTGTAATGATCTTGTCAGTGATGGCTTTTCTCAGCCTCTGCCTGAGCTTCCTGTTGGGAACCTTCCACAGCTTCTGATGTCTGCATGTTTTCTGAAATTCCGACTTGAATCTTGCCAGCTGGGAGGTGTGTTTAGGAAACCACCATGGCATCTTATCGTCTAGGCAAGACAGAATGGGTTCCCAGGAGATACGCACATAATTCTCTTGATACATATCTGAGACGACTTGTGTGTGAAAGCCTGTAATCATTGGTGGTGGCAAGAAACCGCTAATCATGTAAGAAGTAGGAACTGTTAAGCAAGAAGATGCACCTCAGGTTAGGGTCAGAGAATGACTCGGGATTTCCTCTCCAGCTGATCTTCTAAGTTGATGATCATTTGCTCAATCAAGGTTGTCCTCTTTGCCGGCTGGTCGTCAGAATTCCAAAAGAAAAACAGTGTATCGTCAGAGTCAGGAGTCCAACAGGATGACAGGAAGCGTCCCAGCCAGCCATCATATTCCCGAAACAATCTTGCATACTCCACAATTAACCGAGTAGACTCGTGGATTTCTACACTCCGTGGGAAATTTTCCCAGGAATCCCAACCACTCAAGACAGGAGTAACAGCTTCAGCGTCCTTCGCCATCCTCCATATCGCTTCGCGCAAGTTACTCACCGTGCTTGAGAAAGCATCGTCCATTTTGTCGACTAGGTATTGCATTTCTTCGTAATCGGTTAGCCCACGAGTCTCCCTCTGTAAGGCAGGCATGAGGATTTGTGACTCGCACCCTCGGATGCAGCTGTACAGGCCCATGAGCCCCGAGAGCTTGTCGATTGGTCGCCAAGTGCAACCAGCAGGCGAGGGCGTCGGCAAAGGCAAGCATCTTGGGGACGGTTGCATCAGCGAAACACGCGACTTGCAGCCAGAGGTTGTCACGATGACAAGGTTATGCAAGATTGTTTTGACCAGCTGAACTCCATACTAGGACAATGTTGGCCCCATGGCATCCTAAAATGTGACATCATAGAGCAAATGATCAGCAATTTAAAATTTTCCCCTAAGTGGGAACGCCCCGCATATTTTTTTACAGTAGCAGGATCAGAATAACTTACTCCATTAAGTTCGCCACCATAGAACTCCACCGTTACGCCTTTTTGTTCAACACTATATTTGGATTCTGCTCTTCTAAAAGGAACGTCCACTCTCACAATTATCTCTTCATCTACCAAAACAATCGGAAATGTATAAAAAAGTAGGCATACAACGTACAAAAAGTTCACGCCCTTCTTTATCTCTAAAGATGGGATGTCCTAACCATCCAACAGCTATTCCATCCCCATTGTCCATTGAGCCTGCTCTGAATAATCCCCCCTTTGCCGGGTTATTACCAATATAATCATAAAAGGCTATTTTTTTTTGGGAATTTTAGACCAAGCTTCTGATAAACTGAGATTTTCAGCTAACCCATCACTAATTCTTCGATATATTTATTGCTGAAAGTATCCCTGATCCCACCGATAACGAGAAGAAATCATCTAGAGAAGAAATCAGAGTCGTTCTCAGACCGTAGCCTGAGGTACTTGTTCTTGCTTAACAATTTCCTACTTCATACAAGATCGGTATCTTGGAATAACCGGTTACAGCCTTCCATCTGACTCGAAAATAGGGATCAAATATTGCTACTACTAAAATTGTTATCTCAATGACTCCTGGGATACAGTGCTATCTTGCCTACACATTACGATGCTAACACTGTGGTTTTCTAAACAATCGTGGCTAGCAAGATTCAAATTGGAATTTCAGAGAACATGCAAACATCAGAAACTGTGGAAGGTCCTGAACACGGAGCTCAGGAAGAGCCTGAGGAAAGCTATCATTGACTGGTCCTACTGGATACAAAACATACCTGGAGGATCATCCGGAGCAGGAGAAATGCGGCAGTAATCAACAGGATATGGAAGACATGGTGAACGAGCTTTTTGAAGGATGAAGGATGATTCCTGCTTCACAATGGCACGCCCATGCGTATGTAGAGTATAAATTTTAAAGTAGCTACGAGCCTTCAAGGAGAAGATGTTAAGGCTAAACAAGTTCAGTCGATGTTCTCCTCATTCTACCTTATTGCGAATAAAATGTACTGGACAACTTCTTTGTGCCAGATCTATTGGCAGATAACAATGCATGCTTCCTCTTGTATTAGTTCCCCTTTCTTTGATTATTTCCCATATGGTTGACTCGGTCAGGCCTCAAGGGCTCCGACAGTTGGGGAGGCAGAGATAGACGCAGAACCAGTTCATGTTCAGCTTTATCTAGTTTGGTTTGCTAACCTACTAAAACTTGGTAATGCCAAACTTTTGGTAAGGTAGCAAACCAAACACTCCATCAAATCGTTACCCTGAAAAAATTTTGGCAACCTGATATATTAGTCTCACATTAGCACTTTTTTTGCACTAAACCAAACATCTTCATCTCTATCCTACCAAAATTTAACAATGCCAAGGTTTTGGCTACACCAATTTTGGGTAGGATACACAACCAATCCAATGCAGAGCTAGCTCAGACGCAAGAGAACAAGAAGACTCATGTAGCTTCATCGGTGGACGAGAGGATTTGGAATATCTGAAACCATCAAGCATCTGTAGTCCCCATATTCTAAATACTACTTTTGCAGACTGGAACTACAGTTGTTGTAGCCCTAGTCTATCAGGCTCTTCAACATTTCAAATTATTGCTAGCTTCCTATTAAACAGATTATTATTCAATATTCTCATGCTAGCGATGTCTCAGGATAGTAATTAGATGTGAAATTAGAAAAATACAAAGTAGCATGAATTATTATGACATTGATAGGAAAGTTACCTTTACAGCTTTAACCTTTCTTCACCTGAAAATTTTCTTCTTTATTTACCATATCCTTCAAATGTTACTTCCTCCATTTACATGGATACAATCACACAACCATGAATATTTTTTCAGAGAAAATAATATTACTTCCAACTTAATTTGCTTAATAAAAGCACTCAATCTGCCAATAAAAATATGCAGGTACAATGAGATTGATATATCACATTTCTTACGAAAGTTGGACAAAACCATATACTGCACCAAATCTAAACAATTCATTATTAGGCAACTAAACATTGCTACCTGTGCTAGATTACACAACAGAGTGTTTTTTGCAAGGGATAGGGATTACAACACAGTGAATAGACTGTATCTTACACGCAAATATGTTATGCATTCTATTTCCTAAAGGAAACTAACTCAGGAAAAGAGATCCATTGTGTTTAAGGTTGCAATGAGACAGTTGTTTCGGTAGAGACTGGAAGCAGACTGGTGTAAAAGAAATATATAAAGAACAATTAGATATCAAAAATGAGACGATGGAGATTGTGCAATATATCAGATAGATAATTCTATAATTGCAACTGAAGACATAACACAATGGCGGAGTTTATGTTTTCTTTGTTGGTCAATAGAACATAGGAGTACTGATAGTGGCTTTCTATTGTTTCTTTTCACATGTTGAAGTGCTGACATTGCAGGTAAACACTTACCTTATGAAGAAATACCAACCTAGGGTAGGGAGACAAGGATACTGTCTTCATCATCCAACTAAGTAATGCTGATATTGCAGGTAATAATTACCTTATAAGGAAATATTAACCTAGGGCACAGAGCAATAGATGCTTTTCTTCACCATCCTTGCCAAGTTCTGTAAAATGTAGTCAGACAAGACAAGAAAAATCACCAATAATCTGCACAAGAACAGTTTCCATCCTTAAAGTGATGAAATCGGTTGGTATCTCTAACATATATCTCCCTCCCCTCGAAAGATGATATGAACTTCATAGCTTCATGGCAGTCACCACAAATCCGGAGATTCTTTATCACACGAAGGGGTGTTCCACGACTTGTGCTTATAAGACCTAGTGCAACAGCCAGCTTCTCACTGTGGACAGAAAGGATATCATCTTTTTCTTGCTCTTCCACATCATGCAGGACATAGTCTCTGCTTGGTGCAAAGCCCAGCCTCCTCATCTCAATAGTAAGGTGCTTTAGCTTCTCAGTTATTGCAGCCGTCATGGGGTGTGAGCTATCACCAGCCAATAACATGTGTACCTTGTTCTTGATCTCTATCCAACTACAACCTTTTTCCTTTTTCAACCCCACATTCTTCATCATATCCCTTACCCTATTGACCCCATCCCACATTTTCTTGGATGCATAAATGTTGGAAAGCAGGACATAGTTACCGGCATTTTCTGGCTCTAGTTGAAATAGATTTTTTGCTGCAATCTCAGCAAGGACCACATTTCCATGAACCCTGCAGGAGCCCAACAAGGACCCCCAAATACAACCATCTGGCTGAAACGGCATCTCATTTATGATATCATATGCATCATCAAGCTTACCAGCCCGACCAAACAGAGTAACCATACATGCGTAATGCTCCATCCTCGGAGAAATTCCATGCTTGTGCTGCATTTCATTGAAGTAGTGACGCCCCTCCTCTGTCCAGCCAGCTTGGCTGCAGGCACCAAGGACACAGGTGAAGGTGACTAGGTCAGGCTTCTCTTTGGAAATTTGCATGGACCGAAACAACTGCACAGCATTCTCAGCCTCTCCATGCATAGCATAGCCACCAACCATTGCATTCCATGAAACCACATTCCTAGATGGCATTGCATCAAAGATCATCCTTGCATCCCTGACCCTGCCACACTTAGAGTACATGTCCACCAAAGCACTCCCCACATAAATGTCATGATGAAAGCCCTTCCTAAGAGAAAAACAGTGTGCAGACCGACCATGCATCAGAGCTGCAATATTCGCAAAAGCTGGCAGCACGCAAGGTATTGTAACTGAATTTGGCTCTATTCCTTCTGACTGCATCTCCCTGAAAAGATCAACAGCTTCCAGATCCCTTCCATTCTGCACACAACAAGCCACAATCGAGGTCCAGGAAACAACATTCAACTCAACCCCTCTGGCAACAAACTCCCTGAACAATCTCAAAGCCTCAGAGACTTGAGCATTCCGAGACAGCCCCGCGACGAGGGCATTGCAGGAGGCAACGTCCATATGGCTGGACTCGTCGAACACCCGAACAATCTCATCAGCTCTCCCACACTTCCCGTACATGTCGATGAGCGCAGTAGCCACACAAGCATCCAACCTACACCCGGCCTTCACCACATACCCATGGAACTGCTCGCCGACAGCGGCATCTCCAACATCCCCAACCGCTGATAGCGCACACGAGACTCCGGTCGCGTCTGGCAAGAACCCTTCCCCTTGCATCCTCACAAGCGCCAGGACCGCATCGCGTGCACGCCCACTTCGGTTCAGCCCAGAGACAAGCCCGTTCCAGGTGATCACGTTCGGCTCGACATCGTCGCTTCGCATCCGCTCCAGGAGCCCCCATGCTCCCTCAGCGTCCCCACGCGAGGCGTGCCCAGCGATGAGCGCGCTCCAGCCCACGACGGTCTTGTGCGGCATTCCGTCGAGCACACTGCGGGCGTCGGCCGTGGCACCGAAGCGGAGGTAGGCGTGGAGGAGCGAGGACGAAACGAAGGGGTCCCATGAGACGCCCGCGACGGCGGCGGCCGCGTGTAGGGCGCGGGCGAGGCGGAGCGCCGGGCATGATTTGAGCGCGGAGGGGAGGAGGCGCGGGTCCGGCGGGAAGGAGACGTGGCGGAGGAAGTTGAGGACGGAAGTGGAGCTGGAGCAGGCGGACATCGGCTTGGCGGCGACGGGCCGTCTCGCATCTCCTCTGCTCGTCTGCGACGATCCAACGCTCGTGGTGAGCTCGACAAGCCAATGAACGAGGAGAATCGAGAGAAGGAGAAGGAGAGAAGAATGGCGCCGACTCGGGAGAGGACGGCTGCGCCAAGCCGGAAAGCAGCACGCACGCGAGACGGGAGGCGGTGGCGGCGGATGAGATGACCGGTGGAGGCGGCGGAGGATTCGCCTGAGCAGGCGGCGGCCTACTGCCCCAGAGGTATATTGGGTGGGGGAACGGAGGGAGGGAAGACGAGAGCGAAAATCAAATGGATTCGGAATTTGGGAACGGGATTACTAAATGTCATTCGCTAGAAATTTCGGGTTAAAATCTTGTAAATTTTCTTATCTTAAAATTTGCTTGGTTATTTGTGCGCTAGCGACTCCATCTCTCACCACCTTCACCACCTCCAGCAACCTCAACGAAGACGATGAAGTAAGGGTTTATGGTCCCAAATTGGGATGAGCGTGGGTGAGGAGAAAGAGAGGATATCGTCATTGTTTTGAGAGATGGTTGTGGGAAAGGGTGGCCTAGCGATGACGATGGACATAGACGGACGACGATGGAGCTACATGGATGAAGGAAGATGTGATAGATTAAGTGACGAGGAGCCGCCAAAAGCAAAAAAGACGATGAGACGAGGCTCCTCACCGTCATCGGCTTAAGTAGCAGGAGAGGAGGGAAAGGGAAGGGGGGCTCACCAACATCGCTGATGTCTTCTGGCCGACCAACAAGGCCCAGCAACAGCGATTGTGCTCGAGCTCGTGTTGTGACAGCGCTAGTGTAACAGTCTATTCTCTAGAACCGCGTAGCCTAACCCATCTAATAGGCAGGGCCACTTGCATATAGCTCAGCATCATACTTATACTTTCGGCATCACTTCGTGTAAACGTGAGGTTGGTGTTGATACATTTGTAATAGCACACCCTCCATAACCATGCAGCCCAACTCACTTGATTGGCGGGCCCACTTACACGCAGCACTCTGCTTACACTTTTGTACTCGCCTTATGCAAAAGGATGTTAACATCAAAATTTGGTATAGTTTTTTAGTAGATTCGGTTAAGTAAAGAAACCGATTGATAGATCAAAGTTTATCCAGATCAGACCAAGTTCAAGAAGAAATCGTGAAGACCACGTCATGACAATTCAATTATATCTGTTAATCAGGTAGGATTTTGTAACTTTCCGTTTATCTTTAGGAGGTTTTATCTAGGGTCCGATCAGGATTTGTATTTTTACTTTTATCTTTAGAAAACATGTGTCATGTCCGATCATGACTTATATCAACCCGAGAGTATGAATATGTATACCCAGGGTTTTTATAAGATATCTCCACAGATCAATACAATTACTTTTGACGCATTACCACCTTTTATTCTAGCAAGTTCTTAGTTTCGAGTGGAGTTGCATCGATTTATCTCCAGCAAGAAGTAACTTTCATCAACTTAGCTTGTATTGGCGTGATTAGAACTTTCTCGGTTAAGTTCAATATTCTATTCATGTTGATGCAAGCGTTGCCTATCAGATATATTGATTCTATCTTTAACTGCATTGTTGTTTAGAGTCGTATCAGCTTAGTTAGAACTTTCTCGGTTAGGTCCAATATTCTAACTAAGTTGATGTTTCTCTGATCATATTGTTGTTTTATATTGTTTGATATATCCATCATGTTTGTATAGATCTACCGACTAAATAGGAAATTTTTATTATCTTATATATTATACTGTCTCGGTTAGGTCCGATCTAATATATTGGTGTCAATAAGTTTATTTCTAATAAGCCGATAGGTTTTTATGCGTGTTTCATCGGAGTTATAGCCGATGAGTTATCTTGTTACTATTTCTAAGAGTTGTATTGGCTTATACTCAAATTTGTATACTCACTAGTTAAATATATCTTTATCAACTTTAATCTTATATTGTCTTGATTCCGTCCGATCCATCAAGATTATCGTTGATAAAAAATTATTTGTTGATGATTATGTAATGTTTAGTTCTAGTCGATGATAGCATGAATCTCATTGTTTAGCTACCTTAGTTGATGATCGACTCCCTAAGTTGCCGATTGATTAGAATCCTATCGCTTCCTAAGTTGATAATTGACTCCCTAAACTGATGATCGGCTTTCATCTTGTTAATTTTCCGATCTATCAAGATTGTATTTGATAAAAAATATTTATTGATAATTATGTAAAGTTTAGTTCTAACCAATGATAGCATGAATCTCATTGTTTATCTAACTATTTGAGCCTACATCAAACATATAACCGATTTGTCAGAACCGTATCAACATCAGCTTCCTAAGTTGATGATCGACTTTCATCTTGTTAGTTGCAAGATCAAATTACCTGACATACCGTGAACCTGATTTGATAGGACCTACAAATTCGTGCCTTGTGACGAATTTCATATCAACAAAGGATTAACCTAGAAATGATAGAAATGATATGTTTGGATAGAGAAGGTCTTATAAGTTGATTCTATTCTTGATAAATTAGTAAGGTGATACTAATTATTGTGCACATCACCCATGGACCACACAGGCCACACCCTAGGTTAGGCCAGGATGCATGCCCCATTATCTCTATGTTCGAGTTTTCATTTTTTTTCCCTCTTCATAGACATTTTCATTGGTTAACCGTTAAATTCTTTCTCAAAGTGACTATATGGCTCCTCTCTCATACTTATGTGCTAGCTTAGTGATAAACAACTTTTTTTAAAAAAAGATAAAATTACTTGACCATGGATTTGAAAAATATTTTTTAAAAATAAATTTTAAATTAACTTTGATGAAATTCATACAACATTTTCATCAAAATTTAAACCAACTTGTTTCTCAATTTCTAGCTGAAACTCTTGCATGGATTTAGTAAAAAAACAAATTTGTTAATAATTTAAATTTGGTTTTGAAATTTTGCATGGAATTAGTATGTCCCATTTGATTTTTGTTTATAAATTAAAAAATTTTACATTGAGATTTGTGAAGTAAGTAGTGGATAAGTATTCGAAAGGGGTCCTATAATCATTTTTAACGGCTAACTCAGGGTCAACGGGTATTGAGCGGATCAAAATAAAAACTCAGGTACATGTAAGAGAGAGGAGGCAAAGTTTAGGGGTACATAAGGGATTGAGAAAATTCTTTTCTCTACTACAAACTAATGCATATGTGCTACTGAATATTATACACATATCGTGGCACAAATTAGCTATACCATACATGCATGAAAGTTAATCCTTGACTGGATTACTTTGAATCATTATATTGCTTGGAAGCAGATTGAATCTTAGCTACCAAGTTGTATCCTATGCATCGAGAAAAATATTTATGAATTTGAGCACTGATCTTATCTATAACAGGTGCCGCCAATGATCATAGTGACTATTGGGCGCGAACCAACAAACGCAAGAGCTGATTAACTCATCTCCTTAGAGTCACTCAAGGTCCAATTTTTTTAAAAAGGGATTATTCGCCAAATTTCAAGTTTAAGGAATTGAGATAGGCCCTCGAGAATAATCTATATCTATATCTATACCTATTTATAAAGCAAGTAGTGTTTTCATCCAAATTTTGTTGTGCCTGACTATTTTGCAAAAAACCCTTGAGTTTTTCTGAAATTAACCCACAGTCCGCCTGGCTATTTAAAAAAACCAGTTAAAAAAGAAAAATATGTTTTTACGTAAAACCTCTTGAGTGTTTATAAAATTAACCCGCAGTCCCAATGCTAAAAAGAAAAGGAAGACTTGGATGAAAAAAGACCTCCTGCGTCCCTCTCTTCCGTCCCATCCGCGCGCTGCCGCGCCTCCTCCGTCCCGTTGCTCGGAGCTCCCGCATCATCGCCTAGACCTTCACCTTCCGCTCGCTTCTTCGTCCGTTGAACGCACGGTATTTTGCTATATTTATAAAGCAAGTAGTGTTTCCACCCAAAAATTTGTTTTGCATGGCTATTTTATAGAAAACCCCTTAAGTTTTTTTGAAATTAACCCGCAGTCCCAATGTTAAAAAGAAAAGAGGGCTTGGATGGAAAAAAGACCTCCTACGCCCCTTCCTCCCTGTGCCTCTCCCTCCCGTCCCCATCCGTACCGTGTCCCGCGCCGCGCCTGCGCCCCTCTCTCCCGTCGCTGCTCGAAGCTCTCGCGTCACGCCCGCGCCGCGCCTCCGCCCCTCCCTCCCGTCCCCATCCGCGCCGCGTCCCGACTTAATCCGTTGCAACGCACGGGCACAATTGCTAGTAACAACAAAAATAAGATAGGCACAGGCTTTTTAAGTCCCATTGTATTGGATTGGAAGGAAGTAAACAAAGTTACTACATTTCAATAATAAAAACTTAATGACTTTCATCAATATGATGAGCAGTGACGTAGCTAGGATTTTAGATTTGGATGGTCCAACACAGGTTTACTAATTTTATGTATGTGTACCGTGCTGCCCTCCACGGTAGCGCGTTTTTTGTGAAAAACCGTGATAGAGTAAACAGTTGTTTTCGCGACGTTTTGTCATACCGTAGTTTTCGTCTAAACCGCACGAAAACCACGCCAAAAACCACGAAAACCACGAAAACGCAATTTAAATTTGAATCAAATTCAAATCCGTGTCGTGCCGTGGTTTTCGCTCAAACCGCGCCACATACCGCGGTTTTTCGCGGCAAAACGCGAAATTTATGTTTTGTGATAAAATGAATTTTTTTCAAATTTTCTGAATTCGCACGAAATTATTTAAAAGAAACCGCGGGAATGTCGTGTCGCACCACCGCAGACGCGAAAAACATGACGGTTTTCGCGGTTTTCAAAATCCCGATCCAACATACATATTTTTAAAAATATTATAAATATAACAAAATAATAAAATTATATATATATCTATATATATGTATATATAAGGTATTTTTTTGGGTGGTCCGGGACCACAGGGACCACCCCTGGCTCCGCCACTGATGATGAGAAATTATCTATATTTTTGTTTCTGTTTTGCCAATATGACGCCATTTCTCTGGTAGCTTCATGCATACATCCCTGAGCCATTTCCCTTCACGATAAATGAACCAGCCGGTAAGTAGCATTGCTACTCTTATGAATACACTAGTCAAGTCTCCTTTACATATACCAATGACCCTGTTCCTGCTCTTCATTTCATAACTATATATATAATCAATCCATGCTTCTGTGCAAAGGAGACACTGCTAGCCAACAACATATGTTCCTACTCTGTGCATTTGATAACTAGAATCGATCAATGCTATAGTGCAAGGAGACACAACTAGCCAACAGCATACACTCTCTTGTTTGTCTTTTACAGATCAACCAGTTTATTCATTATCCGGAAAACAACCCTTACTCTATGCCTCTAGCTGAGATATTGTAGGAAACCATTTTACATATTGTTCTCATTCTGAATAAATTGTAATATCTAATGTCAAAGATAATATTTGGGTTGCATATGGATAATCATGTGCAGCTTCTTATCACTGGAACTGGTTACCAAGAATACAACTTGATCTAAGATAAATGTGGTAGTCAACCTGGTTAAGAATGAAATTATTTTACCGATAAGTTCATATCATTTGGATAACCGGCTTCACACTGATGTAGAAAGGAAGATATGGGTTAGAATAATCATATGCTTATTTTGTTTTCTTATTAATTTTAGCGAACATGCATATGATGAAACTCTAATTAATTTAAGTAAGTTTTCAAAATTGAGCCCTTGCTCTTATCAGAATATTTACCTAAGAAGTGTTTCATATACATGCAATTGTGGATATGTGGTGTACATTCACACTTGAAGTGTAAATGACTTAACTTAATGGTAACTTAGTTTAAATCAAACTGTTGTTAGATTTGGTACCTGTCATAGTTGAGAGGAACCCTTTTCCTTACCAAAACTTTTTATATTAAGAGTTTCATATTCATGCAAATGGTGAGGATGGGGGCTTGACGCTGACCCTTCATGCCAAAGATATTGGCACCAAGCTGTCCGGCCACATCAATGTCCAGTATGTTTTGGATGTCACATGGGTGTTGGGCTCTCAGCGTTAGAGACATTAGCATCGAGCTAGTGATGTTGACAACGAATCTGTCACCCCACCCAGTTCCATTGTAAATTTTATAAATTATCACTTAAACTTTTTAATATTTAAAAACAATCAAATTTAAATAGATATCCACATATAACTATAACAAAAGAAGGATGGGTAACACATTTTATAAAAAAATATTTTTTATTTATTTCAGAAAATATTATATTTTTCTTCTCGTACCAAAGCACATGTATTCAGAAAATCTAGCATGTATTATGAATTCTTCATGAGCCCTTGCCTCTATGTTGAACAAAGTATTGAAGAAAAGAAAAGTCCATATTGTTATTATTCATGTTGAAGTCTTCATAGCATATTTAATTTTTCACCTCGGAATACAAGAAGGAATATGTAAAAAATAAATTAATAGAAACGAATCTATCTAACCGGTCTATGTCGAGTATGCACTCAGAAAAATATCGCATTAATTTTAACAGGTTTCTTGCTAAGAAATTTCGGTAGACAACAACTTTTGAGTCAATGTATTGGATTGAAGGAGCTAAGCAAAGTTTGCAGAGCGGAGACATTTCCTGTCAACTACAAAGACACCTACACATATAGACAGGGTCTTCTAAAGTATAAACTACCGATCAGAAACGATTAAGAATATTTCACCATTATCACGAAAAATTATCAATATTTCTCTTTTATAGTTTTCCAATTAGATGCTATAATTTATTGTGTGGACTTCATGCATCCGTGCCACTGGTGTGAAGCTAGCCTTCAACTCTGTTCTATACTAAAGACTCTTTTCCTGCTCTGTATTTCATGAGTGCAACCAATGGTTCTATGTAGAGAGATATCAACAATGAAGTAGATATATAGCACTGATGATATGATGTATTTGTTTTGGTTGATATGTTCTTCAAACCATTTGAACCCACTTATTCCTTTCATGAATAATAAGATAGCTGAGATATTGGGTAAAACCATGCTACATCTCGCTTTAGTAGTAAAAACTTTCTTACATTTGACTGATCTGATAAGTCTACCTCTCTTATCGCAATAATCTTCTCCAGAGCCTATAGAATTACCCAAAATAGGATTGGGAGAGTCAAGCTGGAAGTGAAACCATATTCAAACAACTATTCAGTAGTTCGGAACCGTCTTTCTTGTGTTATTTTAATTTGGTATCAGGCCATGTTTATAGCGAGGAGCAGTATGAAGATGGGGATTGTAAGATGTGAGATTTAGAATTGGTGGGGTTGGTTCTCTTGTATATTAGAAATAAACTTTTGTGTTTAGTGTAGCCTGTTAAAAACTTCTTGTTTAATTGGACAACAAATAAAAACTTGATTGATTCACATCCAAGTAGATGTTGCACATGCACGCATAAAAACATTATAATAAAAAGTCTATTAGAATTTTGACTATGTTAAACATAATTCTACTGCAGTTGTGACATGCGGTTTAAATGTTAAACCTAATTAAGCACAGAAGATTATTTGTTTCTATTGCATAAAAATTCAACCATTGATCCATCATTGCTTTATGCATAAGTATGGTGGTTATATTCTGAATGGGACTTACCATTATTGTAGAAGAAAAACAATATAATAGCCGTTGAGATACTGAAGCACTCATCCATGCAGAAGGTCTTCCCTTAACAGTCGTCAGGTTGAATCTTCAGAGTTCAAGTTTGTTTTTCAGATATACCAAGTGTTGTCTGGCAGGATTCAGAATTCATGACGGCTAAATTTTCAGGTTGCATTTCAACTTTCAACGAGAATTTCTTGTTTAAAGTTTCAATGATTCAATATTTTGAATTGATGACAACAAACTTCCATTTAACAGCAGAAGTGCTATTTGTCCCCCTGTAGTCCGAAGTAAGAAATCCTTCGCCCTTCAAAATATCCGTTCTGGATGTGCTTGAGAGGAGAACAAAATTAGATGAACCATTTGAGATGAACCATTAACATATAACCAATTGAGTATTAATTATTTTAAATATAAAAAATAAATTAATATGGTCCTTAAAACAATTTTCTTATAATTTTTTTTAAAACACGTCGTTTTTAAAAAAGAAACACGTCAGGAAATGTGCGCACGAATAATGACGGAATTATCAAAAACGCAACAAGCTTTTTAAAGTTGAGTTAAGGGTATGGGCATGTTTAAGGCTTTCATTTTATTAAATTTTCTAGCGTATCTTTTTTATATCTATACTTTTTTTTAAAAAGTTAATGGTGATGGCAATAAATCTATCACCCCACCTACTTCTTATATAAAATTTACAAATTACCCTTTAAACTTTTTAATATTAAAAAAATCAAATCTTAATAAATATCCACATATAAAATCAAATTAGGATGAATATTTTTTATAAAAAGACGGGTATCATATTTCATGAAAAAAATTATAGGAAATATTATAATGCATTTTTTATCCGTAGCAAAGCTACACAATTGACATCAACTAGTTATGAAAAAACAGAAGAGACAAGCAAAAATCAATTTTAATACTCGTACGAAAACAATGCAGGTTTCCATAAGACTTCTGTATACAGCTTTCACTTCCGCGGTTCAATAAACAGCTAAACACTACTGCAATTTGCAAGCTTCAAATTCATAATTTTATTTTGTTCTTTTTTGCTTGCGCTCAGATGATCAGATTCATCGGGTACGTATTCATATATTTATATATTTATTTAGGACAGTATATAGTTAGCATTCATATTCTGCAAGACTTGATTTTTGACCGGGGAGGCTTCACCGGCCACCGCGCACGCCCGCGCCCGCCACCGCACCCATCGGCGGCATCGGCTGCGGTATCGGCGGCAGCTGGCGGTAGCCGTACAGCGCCGGTGGCGGCGCAGCCCTGTACACCGCCGCCAGGTACGCCATCGTCGGGCCGCCTGCGGCCGGCGCGGCGGGCTTGCAGCTGCAGGCGGCGGCCGCGGCGGGGTCAGGATGGACGACGCCGCCGAGCTTGTAGGAGAGGTTGAGCACGCCGTGGGTGGTCTTGCTGGAGCCGACCTTGCGGACCGGGTAGGACGCCAGCGCGGCGGCGGTGGGCCCGTCCCCGGCGCCGGCGAGGACGTCCGGGAGCGGGACGATCACCTCCCCGACGTCGCGGTCGCCGCCGAGGCCGGCGCGCTCCGCGCGGAGGAGCACGCGGAGCGCGCCGCACCCGGCGCCCGACGCCGGGACGGCGAGGCGAACGGTGGCGTCCTTCCACGACGGGTTGCGGCCGCCGGCGCGGTCCGTGGCGACGCGCTGCCGCGCGCGCGGGTCCCCGGCGAGGTACACCACCGCGTAGACCTCCATCTTGGAGACGAGGTTGACGCCCCTCAGGTCGCTCGCGGACAGCAGTTTCAGCTCCAGCGTCCTGCACGCCATCGCCATGGCCGGCTTGGCTTCCGTCGATATCGAGCTGCTCGATCTTGAACGCGCCATGATCACGTGTATATATAGCGGTTATTAGAAGATGCTGAGTAGTGTATTATCTAATTGTTTAGTGAAGCAAAAAATTCCTTGCGTTAGTGGCAACTGCATCAATCGGCCGGCCACGTGGTCCGAGCTCGTTGTAGCAGAGCCAATGCTTTTGCTTCGAGATGGAAGCAGATTCCAAGCTTGATTTGCCAATTTTTTATATTACTAAGATTTGATAAACTTCAGTGGACTGGAAACTTTTGCAGATCTGTTCAGTTTCTAACATTGCGTAACTTTGTGTGAAAGAATACTTGCTCAGCTTATCCGTCAATACCAGTACTAGATAAGAACCAACATTTGAGCATTTCATTGAAATGTTCCATTTTTAGTTTGGGATGGTCAAGAATTATTTACATTGACTGCTACTCCTTCCGTCCGTACGGTCAAATTTGACAGTCTCTATTATTTGACTATAAATTTCTCACATATTTATAACAATAAAATTATAAGCATAGTCATAAAAAATAAATTCAAATGTTAATGTAAAGATATTATTTTCGTCAATTAAAATTTAGTTTATAATAAAATAACTATCGGCCAAATATTTAAAGAGTTAAAAGCTAAAAAAGAGCGTCTTATTTAGTGGGGAAAATGAATAATTTATTTATTATTGTACACTACAAGTCTATTAAATATTTACAAATGTTAAAAACCATCACATGAGAGACAATTGCATATTTGGGACTCTAATCGTTACATTTCTCACTTTTGTCATTCCTAACGTTCACTTTAAAAAATAGGTCTCAAAACGTTGCATACTTGTTTTTCATGTTATTTTATATATTTGATGTAATTTTAATTTTAAATATATGTATTTATCCTGGAGTGACCTTTTGGCCCTTGGTTTGCATGGTCACGTAGATTAGTTTTGCCCGATGTTCCCAATCTCGTAGCAGCGCCTGCGCTGCCATGGTTCCTGACGCCCCGGCTTCCTCTACATGCCGATCGAATGAAGCACCTCTCACAACCCGATTTTCGTTCGGGATTAAAAATCATTAAATAAATCATTTTCCAAGAAATTAAATAAAAAGGCAAAATCAATTACCAAGTGAAATAAAGAAGGAAATTAAAATTTCCTTAAAAAATCATGGCTGGAAATATTTTTGAAATATTCTCCATGCCCTAAAGTATTCTCTAAAATTTTCCGTGAAATTTTGGAGCTCCAGAAATAATTTTAATAATATAAAGAGCATTTCAGTAATTATTTAACATATAAATTAATCACTAAATGGTTTGGTTATATTTTTATTAAATACTTTGAGTGTTCATCTATTTTCAAGAATTTTCTTGGAATTATTTGAGTACATAAAGTATTTATAAAAATTTAAGGATCATTTATGCAACTAATTTAAAAGAAAAACCAATTAAAAATCCTCCTCCTGTTCTCGGGCTGGTTTCGCCCAACTCCTTGAAGTCCGCTTTGCCTCCCTACCCATGCGCGCCTCCCTTTCTCTCTCGCGCCGATCCAGTGGCCACGGCTCGTCTCCTTTGTGCACGTGCACCGCCGAAAGTGTTTCCTCCTCGCCCGAGCCGATGAGTCGATGACAAGTGGGGCCCACCTGTCATCCCTCTCCTCTAGCCGCGCCCGACCGCCATTGCTGCCGCAACCCGCGCCTCCTCGCCGCAAATCTCGCACTCCCCGTGTGCATTCAAGCCGCTGGCCTTCCCCCTTAATTTTCCCCAAATTCCGTCGCCTTAAATCGTCGCATTTGCTCCCGTACAACGCCGCCGCCACCGCCTTCACCATGATTTCCGCGGCCCTCGGCCACCCTCGCCCTCCCCGCTCCTATAAAATTGACCGCCCAGCCCTCCCCCATTTCCCCAAACTCCCGAGCCCGCCGTGCTCTCCTCCCCTCTCCCCGCGCCTCCCTTGCTCCGCCGCTCGCCGTCGTCCTTCGGTCGAACGCTGCCGCTGTTCCAAGTGCCGCCGCCGCGCGCCAAGGTCTCCACCACCTTCCCCGCGTCCTGCCGTACCCCGGCCACCGCTTCCCGCCTCGGTCCGTCATCGAAACTCCTTCCCACCATGCGACCGAGCTGCCGCCGCCATAGCCGCTCTCCGGCCGCCATTTCCTGCCGCCTCGCTGCTCCCCGAGCCGCGCTGTCTCCTCCTTTAGCTTTGCTGCACCCTCCGAGCGCCGGCCGCCCCTCCGCCATCGCCAATCGCGGCGGAACGCCATCCACGCCGTCATCTCGAGCGTCGATCGCCGTCGCCTCTCGCCGTCATTCCCCCGCGCGCCGCCCTTTTTCACTGCGTCGGTGAGCTCTCCCTCTTTTTTGCCTCCTTCGCCGCCCTCCGCTGCTTGCCGCCGTGCCGATGGCCGCCGCCGGCGACCATCGGGCCGCGTGCGCTGTCGTCGTGCCGTCGCCGCCCCTCCGCCCGATCTGCCTCGTGGCGGATCGTGGCTTCCATCCGGCCGCCCACGTGGCTGCCGCGTGGCCGTCGCGTGGCTGCCACGTCGGCACCACATGTGTGCCACGTGGGGCGGTCGCCCGTGGACCGCCGTGGACTTGGTCCATGGTGGGCCGCCATGACCGCGCGCCGTCCGCCCGCCGACGCCGACATCGCCCTTGGCCGCGACGTCGTGCGCCTGTCGACGTCGCCCTTACCCTTTTTCCTTTGAAAAATAATTAAAAATTGCGCAATAAATCTAATTAATCTATAATTCATTTAAATTGTCCAAAACTTCTAAAATTCATATCTAATTCATACGAATTCTAAATTGAGCCATTAAAATTGCAAAATTCATCAAAAATTGAGCTCTACATGTTGGTTTACTTTTCATGTACTGTTATTTGGTTTTTATTAGGGGTTTCCCTCGTTTTGCGTGCCAGTGTGTAGTTTTCGTCTTTTTGGAGGTTCGTGCTCGTGAAGAGTTCGGAGGTTGGTTGGAAGAAACAAGGCAAGTCATACTTTCCTTGAAGTATATTGAACCTATTTTACAAATATTTACTGTTTGAGAATAAAACTGCATTGGTTTGCTAATTACATGGAATGATGGGATTATCTATCTGCTTGCTTGTGCCATGCCTCTTGATATCCGTCCTTTGTTAACCTTAGGTGATAATTTGACTAGCTTTAGTCACTTACGTGACTTTTGCTAGAATTATATGCTTAGCCATGCTTAGTTACCACTAGCTCAGTGAAAGGGATAATCAACCTATCTAAACTTAGTTTAGATGAGCTGCAAGCTCGGAACACCTGGCCATATTTTTTTGTCATAATTATCCCAACTAAAATATGACTAAATGGTGGGTTATGGGTGCATGGTTTTGGCTTGTCGCGCCCATAGCATTTAAGGACCAGTTCATGGAAAACCCTGGAAGACTTGCAGTGCTTACCACAAGCATAAATGGGCAACTGTTGGATCCGTAGTATAGCTTTTCTCTAGCCAACGATCCCCGGCAATGGTAAGCGTGATGAAGTTGCAGTCGGCCCCGGTATAAGGGTTGCTGGACTGCCGGATTCACTGAGGCACTCGGGGGGCTGACCACTGCCTAGGAACGAGAGTGGGGGAGAAACCTTGGTGTGGTTCGATTGGTTAGGGGGAGTTATTCTATAGGTCTTGTCACGATTTCTCCCCTTTGCAGTAATGTGGAGATACTTCAGGGGCATGGAAACATGTGTGGAATCATGTCTTGTGGGTAAAGTAGCGCACCTCTGATCAGAGTAAAAACTATTCGAATAGCCGTGCCCACGGTTATGAGCGATCGACTAGATTCACCATGATTAGTCCCACCGTAATAATTGGACTTAATAATCTAGATTAGATCAGGTGGGAATGGTTGGGCCTGTTCAACGTGGGGATAACGTTGTTCAGTGGATGATTAATATTGACCTAACTACTCAACAATTTTCCCAGTTTCCGAAATAAGAGCCCCAAGCCTCTCCTTGCCTTCCCTCGCATTTCTGCATTCCTTGGTGTGGCTTGTTGAGTACATTGGTTGTGCTCAACCTTGCAAATTCTTTCTCCTTCAGAAGTGTAGTGCTTCTGAGTTGAAGACGGTGTTTGTGGACCAAGGCTTAGACCCTAGTTGAGTTTGCTTGTGGAGTGGAGCTGAAGCCCTGCTAGGATCGTCTTTTTCCGCTGTCGTTGCTTTCTTTCGAGTGCGAGGACTAAGTGCATCTCTTCCTGTAATTATTTATACGTATGGATCTGTGTATTGATTTGTCATTTTGTGTACCCTGGTTGATGCCTGGATAGGGATTAAATACACAAAATAGTCTGGAAATTTGGGTTTGAATTTCTGGGCATGACAACACCATCTACCACGCCGCCCCTACGCCCGACCGCTCCGCCCTCACGTCTGGCCGTACCGACCTCATGCCCGGCCGTGCCGACCTCAGTTCGCGCTGACATCGTCGTGTTCAACACCGGCCGTCCTCAACCGACCTCAGTCCGTGTCCTTCCAGTCGACGTCTGTGCCGTCCTCACGCACGGTCGCGCCACTCTCATGCCCGGCCGCCGGGCTTGTCCATGACGATGAGCCAGTGCTTGTAGTCGCACCCAAGGAAGAGTGGCGCCATCTCCGTGGGCACGTGGTCTCCTCCCTGCCTCGACCGCAGTGGCGAGTACGAGGAGTCAGGCAGCCGTGCCATGCAGCAGACGGACCCGGCAGCGTGGCCGTCCCAAGTTCGCAGCGGGCGAGCGGAGAAGGAGGTCGCCGTGAGGCGCTGCGACAATGAAATCCCCTGCGCCGGGCGCCCGGCGGCCACGACGGCACGTGTTGCTGCGGTGGTGGCCATGGCTGTCGGCGAAGGGAAGGGGAGGAGAGGAGGCTGTAGTGGTGGTGAAATGGCGAGGAATTGGATAGGGTTTTTGATTGGGTTTGGAGAAGAAATGAAATGAGGACGATGAGAGAGATATTTACTGTCATATTGCGCTTGGGCTTGCATTCTTATTAGGAGAGGGCAACACTTCACAAACAGACACCACTAGTCCTACGAAGGGCAAAAGGTCACTCCAGAGACAAATATATGTATTTGAAATTAAAATTACATGAAATACATGTAATGGCATAAAAACAAGTGTGCAACGTTTCGAGATCTATTTTTTAAAGTGAACGTTAGAAATGGTAAAAGTAAAGCGCAACGATTAGAGTCCCAAATATGTAATTATCTCATCACGTGATGTTTTACAAATGCTCACAAGTCACCACACTACGGTCTACAAATTTATTTTTTAAAAAAAACCAAAACAAAACAAATCCCCCAAAATACTCTCCCTGTCCCTCGCAGAACGCACGCATCCCTGGTTCCTGCCCTTCGCACGCACGAGTAGAAATGCACACCCGATCTTTCCTTGCCTCTCCCTTTTTTTTCTACTGTAGTTAAACATCTAATGCCTATAAAAAAACCTAAATATCTAATGCCCCTTTATATCTAACTTATCCCTTGTCACGCTGAGCTCACTATGCATTCCAAGGGATGCACGGCCGTGTATGTATGGACATAGATGATCCCATGTATTTATCGATCTTGGTGGTTGTTGTAAGTAAACATTTCTTTAAATCCGGTTGTTCCTTTTAAATTTATGATCTATTTGAATCATTGTATTTTTAATTAAATCAACAATTTGAGATTCATATTGATTATATTGCAATGCTAACAAAATTATCACATGCTAGACCCACCTGTCATCTTGAGGCTACTTGTTGGAGTCATTGAAAAACCATTCTAGGCGAGAGAAGCAGAAGTTGAAGAAATAAACAACACATATAGCATGATAACAGCTAGCCACATTAAAGTTTTAAGTTATTCCAAGGGATGGTTAGGAATTCATTTCTAACCTACTCAAAATCGTAGAAGAATAATTATGTCTTCAATATACGTTACAAATGCCAACATCCAATCCTCTGGAGTCACTAACGAAATGGGAAATGTAAAAAATTATGGGTATCATATATACATGCGGCTGGTATTCTCCTTGGAGATGGCAGAGGTAGCCGATACGGGAGAAGGTCGTCCATCAATGGTGACCACAACTTCGAATTATCAGCAACAACGTCCACGCGTTAGCACTTATGACAAGATTATGAATGGCCCTTGTCAGCATCATCCAAACTCCAAACACACGGCCAAGGATTGTTTCATCTACAAGAACTTTGCTGAAGAATATGCAACCCAGCTCAAGACCACTGCAGGCGAAGGGACTTCAGGGCAAAACAAGGATGATGGCGATACCAGCGCAGGTTCCTTTCAGGACCATCGAGCCGAGTTAAACCACATCTTCGGAGGCCCGCTTGCATATGAGTCCAAGATAAAACAAAAGCTCACTGCCTGGGAAATTCAACCAAAAGTTCCCCAATATTTATGATGGTCTAATATGACAATTATGTTCGATCGGTCGGATCATCCTGGCTGAGTGGCTCACCCGGGGTGATACTCCCTGGTACTGGACCCAGTGGTTCGCAATATTAAGTTGAAGCACATCCTCATTGATGGCGGCATCACACTCAATATCCTGTTCACCAAAATACTAGATGAGATGCAGATTCCAAGATCCGAGTTGAAGCCGAGTTTCGCTCCGTTTCACGGGGTAATCCTTGGGTTATCTTCAACACCACTCAGGCAGATCACTATCCCAGTTACCTTTGGCACCCAGGATAATTTCCGAACCAAAAAAATTTGCTTCGAGGTTGCTGACTTCGAGACAGCTTATCATACCATATTAGGACGACCAGCTCTTGCAAAGTTCATGGTTGTTCCCCGTTACACCTATATGATGATGAAGATGTCGGGTCCAAAAGGAGTAATCTCTCTACGCAATGGCACTAGACAAACCTTTACTTGTGACAAGGAGAGTTACGAGATGGCCCAATCTCACGAGAGAGCACTCGGCCGGTAGGAGATCTGATTGGCGGCATCGACATCACAGGAAGGAGAAGTCCCAGCGAAGAAAATCCCCAAGTCAATAGAAAGCGACGCCAAGACCAATAAAATTCCATTGGATTCGACTGATCCTTCTATGACTGATGTTATCGGCAATGAGTTAGATTGTAAATAGGAAAGCACGCTCGTCACCTTTCTTCAAGCTAATAAACATATATTTGACTAGAAACCTTATGGTATGCCTCATATTCCTAAAGAGGTGATCGAGCATTCCTTAAACATAAAGCCTGATGCTAAACCGACCAAGCAATGGCTCCGCCAATTCGCTCAAGACCGTAGGGACGCTATCAAAGAAGAATTGACCAAACTCTTGGCGGCTGGATTTATCAAAGAAGTTTATCAGCTCGACTGACTGACTAACCCAGTTCTAGTTCGGAAGAAGACAGGACAATGGCATATGTGCATGGATTATACTGATCTCAATAAGTCTTGTCCTAAAGACCCCTATGGATTCCCTCACATTGACTAGGTTGTCGACTCGACAGTCGGCTGCAAGCTCCTCAGCTTTCTCGACTGTTATTCAAGATATCATCAAATCAGCCTAAATGAATCCGACTACTTGA
This sequence comes from Oryza australiensis, assembly GCA_019925245.2. Classification (NCBI taxonomy): domain Eukaryota; kingdom Viridiplantae; phylum Streptophyta; class Magnoliopsida; order Poales; family Poaceae; genus Oryza; species Oryza australiensis. The sequence goes on along the minus strand of JAIFGZ020000265.1, from coordinate 889,914 downwards.
AGACTTCAGTCATCACTTCGTTCGACGTCTATTGCTACATCACCATGTCTTTTGGCCTGAAGAACACTGGGGCTACTTACCAGCGTATGATTCAGAGGTGTTTGCAAACTCAGCTTGGACGCAACATGGAGACATATGTCGATGATGTTGTTATCAAGACCAAGCAGAAAGATGACTTGATTGTTGATCTTGAAGAAACATTCCAAAACATTCGGGCCTTCAGGATGAAGCTAAACCCGGAGAAGTGCGCCTTCGGAGTACCGTTAGGGAAGATGCTTGGTTTTATGGTATCACATCGTGGTATCGAAGCCAACCCAAAGAAGATCAAAGCTATACTTAATATGGCACCGTTGAGTTCCTAGAAAGACATTTAGAAACTCACTGAGTGTATGGTGACTCACAGTCGTTTTGTCTCTAGGCTCGTGGAGCACGGTATGCCATTCTTCAAGCTTCTCAAGAAGACGGACGATTTCCAGTGGACTCATGAAGCCTAGAAAGCTTGTGAAAACTTCAAGACCTTCCTCACCACGCCGCCTGTGTTGGCCTCGCCACACCTACAAGAGCCTCTGCTGCTTTACGTATCGACAACTTCTCAAGTGGTTAGCACGTGTTGGTTGTTGAGAGAGAGAGAGAGGAAGAGAGACATATCCAGAGGGTCTAGAGGCCAATTTATTTCATTACCGAAGTTTTGGCCGACTCGAAGATGCGTTATCCGTAGGTCCCAAAGCTATTATATGGAGTTCTAATCATGGTGAGGAAGCTAGTCTATTACTTTTGAAGCCATTCGGTCACTGTGGTCACCTCTTTCCTCCTTGGAGATGTTCTCCACAATTTCAAAGCCATGGAACAAATTGCAAAATAGGCTCTAGAATTGATGACATTCGACATCACATTCAAAGCTCTCATGTCGATTAAGTCCCAGGTGTTAGCTAACTTTGTCATCGAGTGGACAGAAATTCAAGAGGATGTGCCTGTGGAGAAGTTGGAGTATTGGATGATGTATTTTGGCGGATCTAAAAGAGTCACTGGCACTAGAGCTGAAGTCATTTTGATTTTCCCGACTGGAGAACGGTTGCGATACATCCTTCAAATTCATTTCCCGGCATCGCACAACGTGGCCGAGTATGAAGCTCTACTTCATGGTTTGCAGCTCGCCGTGTCTCTTGGGATACGACGCATGATTGTTCGAGGAGATGCTCAATTGGTCGTCAACCAGGTCATGAAAAATTGGTCTTGTTTAGACGAAAACATGGCAACCTATTGTCGGGAGGTTCGTAAACTTGAAGACAAATTTGACGGCTTCGAGTTGTCCCATGTATTAAGACATCACAATGAGGCAGCTGACGAGTTGGCAAATTTTGGATCTAAAAGGGTGGCTGCACTAACCGATGTCTTTGTCGAGCATGTTTACCAACCGTCTGTTGTGAAGAAGGTACCTATTGAAAAGGAAGCTTCAAGGCAGGTCTCTATAATTGATGCTGACTAGAGGACACAATTCATCAAGTTCTTGACTACTCAAGAGTTGGCTGAGGACAGGGCTAAAGATGAATGCGTTCAACGTCGCTGCCGAGTTTACATGCTTTTGGAAGGAGAATTCTATAAACGTAGTCCATCTGGCGTGTTGCTCAGGTGTATCCTGACTGAGGAAGGACAATAGTTATTGTAAGATATCTACTCGAGGATATGCGACAACCATGCTACAGCATGCACTTTTAGTTGGCAAAGCGTATCGACGGGGTTTCTTGGTCGACATTTACCAACAAGGAAACGGTTGTTCGAACCTGTGAGGGCTCAGTTTTTTGCTAGGCAAAGTCATGTCTCTACTCAGGAGTTGCAAACCATCCCTCTTTCATGGTTGTTTGCGATATGGAGGCTTGATATGGTTGGCACGTTCAAGACGATGCCAAGTGGTTTTACGCACTTGTTCGTTGTTGTCGATAAGTTCACCAAGTAGATTGAAGCCAAACCAGCTGCGACAATCATGACCGATAAAGCTAGGGATTTCCTCCTCAACATTGTACACAGGTTTGGTGTTCCTAACAGGATCATTACTGGCAATGAGACTCAGTCCACTGGTGGTGTTTTCAAGGATTTTTGTGAAGTCTTCATAATCAAGATCTGCTATGCGTTAGTTGCACATCCAATGTGGTCAGGTTGAGCATGCTAATGGGATGGTGCTCCAAGGTGTTAAAGCCTGTGTCTTTGATAGACTATGCCCTTATGCCGACCGCTGGGTTGTAGAGTTACCCCCAATATTATGATCCCTTCGCACAACTCCAACCAGGGCCATCGGTCAGACTCCTTTTTCTTAGTTTATGGGGCTGAAGCAATGTTGCCGAGTGAGATGGAGTATGAATCCCTTCGGTTACGCAATTTAGACGAGCAGCAAAACAATAACATATGTGTTGATAATTTGAACCAACTGGAGGAAGCCCATGACATTGTTTGTATCTAGTCGGCCAGATACCTTCAAGGCCTTCGACGCTACCACAATCATAATGTTTGTTCAAGGGCGTTCATTGTTGGGGATTTGGTTCTCAGGAAGATTTAGTCGACCAAAAACATGCACAAGTTCTCTCCACTGTGTGAAGGGTCTTTCATTATCTCAGAAGTCACTCGCCTAGGGGCTTATCTACTAAAGTGTCAAGATGGGTCGGATGTTGAAAATTCTTAGAACATTGAGCATCTACGTCATTATTATTATTATCATGTATATTACTCTTTTCTCGACTGTTGACGTCAAGTAAGTTGCCTTCTTGAGTTGCCAGTCGGGGCCTATCAATAATAATCATGGAGCTTATTGTTGCTTCTTTAATATTTTTTCATTGTTTTTGCTTATGATTGTTTTTGACTAAGTGATATCATTAAGCATAAACTTTTTACCTACTTGATTAAGTTTTAGGCTCTGTTCTTGTGGATAAAGTTTTTATTTTTTGCTTAAGTTAATCATGATAGTTGGAACAATGTTATAAGTAAGAGAAGTCATATGTATTCATAGAGCATCATATCTTATAAGTCAAATTTTATATACAAGATTCAATTACAGAAATAGCCTGCTACGTATTTGGCTATCTACTTGGCATGCAGCTTTTTGGGCATCATTGATTAGTTCCATGGCTTGCTCGTCGGAGGTATCATCTGCGAAGCCGTCGCCGACTACATTGATATCTACTCGGGGGGTAGAGAGATTTTGTCATAGCCAAAGTTTGGCTAGCCCCCATGGTCGCAGCCTCAGCAATGATTTTCAAGTATTTCTTTGGAGCTCTTTGCAGTTTTTCAAACATCTCTAGAGCATCCTCCAAGCTTGACCCAAGGCCGTTCTAGAAGATAGTGTTTATTAGCAACAGCGCTAGCGATATCGTCCCTAACAGACTTAGCCCTTTTCACTCTACTAGCAAAAGCTTCAAACTAGGCTTGGGTCTTCACCTTGTGATCTAGGATTCATGATTATAAAAGATATTGGTTTTTCTGGAAGAATAGACTATAATAGAAGTGATTATGGAAGTTACCTTCTAGATCGATTTCGGCCTTCACCTTTTCCTATTTTAGATCCTCGATGGTCTCTTCGTTTTTCTCCACCTTGCGCTCCAAGGAAGCTATTTTGGTATTTTTAGCTACAGAAGACAAGGTTTAGTGAGAAACAAATTATTACTATATTGTTCAAGAGTGGATATTACCTCCAAGTGTTCCTCAGATTTCTAGGTTGGCATCTCTCAAGCTCTTGATCTCAGCCATCAACTTGGCTTATTTGGATTTAGCCGCATCTTGGGAATCTTTAAGTTGTTGCTTGACCTCTTTAAGTGTATCCAAGTGTTGCACCAACTTTTCCAGGGTTTCAGGTATGGCTTGAGATTGATGTCATATTCTCTTCAATATGGCATAAGTTTCTATGAGTTATCATACAAGAACAAATTTGGAAAATGATGAAGTACAAAACTTACGTTCAACATCTTGGTGGATTCATTTGAACTCTTCACCAGCATCTGGCATTCTTCTTCTTCTTCTTTTTGCTTGTTGAGGATGATGTCGTGTGCAATCCCGTCAGCATCACGCTAGAAAATCTGCAACTGCGACAAAGAGTCTTCTGAAGATTTTATCCGCAAGATTTCTTCTTCATCTTCAATGATGATAGGATATGTGCCATGATATGATTAATAAGCTAAGTAAGATATATCTGATCAAGACAAGGTATGAGAGGTTTTTTACCAGTTATTACACCAGGTCTCTTTTGAGGAGGCCCTTGTACTTTTTATGCTTGATCTTTCGAAGGGCCGACACTTGAGGAGGGGTTTTTCCTTGTTTCTTCAGTAGCACGAGGAGGGTTTTCGTTACTTGGCGGCTCTTGGCTCTCGAGATTGGTTCCGCTTGTCATGAGTTCTTTGTGCTTGAGGTTTCTTGGTTGGCTTCTTCTTCCTCGACTGGTTTAGTTTGATCGCTAGTCAAAGGCTCGTCTTTGGTAAATGGCCCATCATCTTGCCCCGACTGATCTACAGCCCAGAGCTCTTGATCATTGGACAGTCCCTTGGCAGTTTTTGACTGGTCCTCATTGGTAGTTTCTGATTTACCAAAGGGATCTACGTCTTGCAGCTTCCTGCAAAAATATTACATGGACACGATTATCTACACATGATATTCCCAGTAAGCATTCATCACATGCATTTTGAGGGTTTGATATACTAAGAAGCAAAGGATTGTTTGGTTACCTGGATGGCATCCTAAATTTGGGAATTGCCCTCTTGGGTCTAGGCGTAGTTTGAGTGGAGCTTGGAGCTTAGGAAATGTCGGTGCTTGGTCTCTAAGCCGAGGCTTGCACTGGAGACAGTCATCGTCTTCGTCGATTTGTCAATTTGGAATTTTCTTGTTTTCTTCTTAGCTCTTGTAGACGCAGGATTTGTGGCTGGCCTTTTTCCCTTTTGAGGGGTTCTGATCGAAGGGCCCCTAGTTGGTTGCTTATTTCTTGGGCTCCTTCGATGGGATTGTCGAGCCACTGTAGGAGGGTTCAAGAGTATTGAGGCATTTTTATGCAAAAATAAGATGTAATTATTTGTTTATGCAAGATCATAAGATTTACTAGAAAAATCAAAATTGCTTACCGGAGGTGGTGGTCGCATCAAGCTGCACGGGCCGACTGGGAGCTTGTGGTCGTAGTCAATTACTGTCCCAGATGAGAAGACTTTGTACATCCAAGAGCACATGGTTTTGAACTCAATCGAATCTAGGTCTTCTCGATTGGGGTTGGTTTGGCCTTCGTATTCAAAGGCTGGTTTTGATCTCTCCTTGATTGGGGCTAGTCGGCACTTAATAAAATGTCGAGTGACTTGTTCCCCGGGTAAGCCGGCTTGATGTTTACTATTTTCGCCAGTAGGGCGTTAGCCTCGGAAAGATCAGCCCATTTCGACTGGGAATTCTAGTTGGAGCTATGGATAGGAGGAAGACCGACAAAGGCAGGAAGGAAAGGAACATGATTTGAGATATAAAACAAATTGGAGTGCCAACCTTTGTTGGATGATTTCAAAGGATGCGTAAAGTAGTGTTGCTGGAGTTTGCCGCGCAGTTGGAAGCCGAAACCACTAACTACGCAGGGATTTTCCTTTGTGGGGTGAGCTTTTTGATAGAACATGCATTGGAATAGATTAAAATGGGGACGAATGCCTAGAAAGGCTTCGCACAGATGGATGAATATGGCAACATGGAGGATGGAATTAGGCTTTAGATGATATATCTTAATCCCATAGAAACCTAGTAGAGCACGAAAGAAATCGAAGGATGGAAGGTTAAAGCCACTGTAGCAGAAAGGGGTAAATACCATAATTTTTCCAGTGTTCAGTGTTGGGAATTCCTCTCCGCTTGTCGATCGCCACCCAGTGATCTCCTTCGTCGGTAGTACTCCCTCTTTCACCATCTCTTTTAGGGTCGACTCCTTCACATCGGACATCGCACATTGATCAAACGGAATTTCTCTCTCCCGCCATGGATGAGCTCGGGAAGCTTTGGATTAGGCTTTTTGAGGGGATATTTTGAGGGAAATGTGGTTGAGGTGGAGCAGCTCTGATCGGGGGCTGGATTGATTTCTCTTTTTGGTGGCTGGATGTGCGGGGAATCCTAGCCCTAGCTCCGACGGTGACGGCTATAAATAGGACTATGAAAGGGGACTTTTGGAAGTGAAGCGGCGGAGATAATGATCTGCGGTGTCTGCGGCGATTTTATTTTTAAGGGTATCAGTGAAATTTCTTTTTGGGTCGAACCCGTTAAGAGCTCGCAGCCCATGTTTCTCAGGTTTCGCCTGACATGTGCCTTTAGGGACTTAGGCATATTTGCTATTGACAATATGCGTATGTTCAAGTGCCCAATACCTTAAAATCCTTTTATACCGCTGTTACTTGACTTTTTAGGAGTTGATACGATGCAATTTAAAAAGGTGACAAACAATGAAGCTTGATATATAGTTGTCCTTATAACTTTTTTGTATAAGTTAAGGCACTGTTTGAATTTTATAAGTCAATTGATTGGATACTATATCATTGATTTAGGCCACATATGTGTGCATTTGTGGACCAATATTATGCTCTTTGCTGATTATATATTTTGGTCGTTTTTCAGGCGGTTGGTAAATCTATTTATGAGTGTTATTTCACTAGGATTTCACACCACGTATGCCATATATTTTTATGTGTGGTGAAGTTGTGTGTCTTATAGGGATTTAAGCATACTCATTTTTACGATATGTGCACGTGTGAACCCAATACCTTAAAATTTTATTTACTCATTGCATAAAGACTTTTTATTAAAGTCATTTGCTATGTGATTTTTAAAGGTGACCAATAGCATGCTTCTGTGGCTTTTTAAACCAGCTTCTTTTTTACAGGAGTCAAGTGCTATTTGGTATCATTTTCAAAAAATGTGGTTGGCTTAGTATTACGCGTATTCTATACATGGTTGATCTAACGCACGTGATTATTTTTTTAAATCACAGTTAGCCTTGGCTATGCGCATTATATATCTTAAATCAATCGATATATTATTTGGATCTTGTTTTTTGGGGAATCACATCGTATGTGCTGAGTGTTGATATTAAGTCACTTGGTTGACTATGATTATCAGAAACCATTTAGTTGGTTAGATTATTTATTCTTTGACTATATGCTTAGTTTGTTCAACTAACCACATAGTCAATGGCTACACCTAATTAGGTGCATCCAGTCGATGCACCTGGGTATATATTTTTTTATTTTTTAAGATTTTATTAACCCTTCACAACCTTATGATTTGGTAAAAGCACTCAGGAGACTATGGCGAAGGTCATTGAAGCACTCGGCTTTGGATTAATTTGGTTCGAGAGAAGATTATCTTTTTTGGCTGTGAAGGTTTCAGGGGCTACCATGGAGATTATGAGTACCATATTCCCACATGGCTGGACTATCCGACTGGATATAGGGGATAGATTATGTATATAAAATATGCAACAAATCTTTAGTTAAGTATTACGTTTCCTTGTGTATTAAGGAACGACCCAAATCCTGGTTTAGCAATATTGTAGACTATTTACAAAACCGTACCGGGTTTGTTTAGGTTTCAATTTTTGTAATCATGCCCCCAACCTATGTAAGGAGGACAAGAGACCCTCTAAGGGCATAACCTCAACTCGATCATCAGATCAATACAACACCCGATGGATACAATCCTCAAACAAGAGTAGGATATTATCTCTCATCAAGAGGGCCTGAACATGTCTAAACTCTTGTCTTCTGCATCCCACTTTTAGGTCTCGTGCGCTACCCCTTTTATCATTGCCAATTTCCATAATCGATATGAAATATCTTACATAATCCTTGAAAAAAATCCAACTCTTAATATTTCAATCTCATCAATTTACTAAAAAGGAAAAATATCCAACCTTTACTTTTTTATTGAAATTGGTGAGATAGCAGTAGACATCTAATGCCCTTCTAGAAACTTAATTTCTCTTCACATTCATGCGGAGGTTATATCTTATAGGCATTGACCTACGTGTATTCATAAACCTACTATCTTAATTAAGATGATCCCAAGTTCTGAAATAAATATCCGATCTATGAAGTCTCTAAATAGTAATTCTTGTTTTTCGTGCATGTTACCCTTGATTTATGAAAAATGTGATGATTCGGGCATCACGCTGGAACGTAACAAGATGGCTAACTAAATGATAAAATTTAGAAATTCAACAGAAATCTCCAAAAATAAGGAAAAAAAATCTAGCCTTAGAGAAGTTACTCTAATTGAGAAAACTATGCCACACAAACGACACACTTCAAAAAATGAATGTAGTATGTCGAATATGTGTTTGTAGGTGGTTACACTTTAGAACTTGGAGTTGTACTAGATGTTAGGAATAGAGTAAGAGTCGGATTCTATCCTAGGCTATCTCTTAAATAAAGGGACGAACCTTTGTAACCGCATGATGACTTAGCATAGAGAGAGGTAGCAGCTGCCAACATCGTTCGGCCATGAGTCGTTGTAACTCTGATACGTTGTAATATGTTGGATCGAGGAGAAGCGCCTGTAGTCATTTCTCCGAGGATGTAGTCTTCGTCTGAACCTCATTAACAAATATCATGTCTCGGTGTCATCATCGTATTTGGATCTCCTATGGTGTTCTTTCGTGTTTGATTCTCGATGTGTTATCGGGGTTGGTTATAACAAGTGGTATCAGAGCCTATTAGAGGTTCATGGATAGAGGCACGATGATGTGCCCCACACCGTGCCGCTCGTGGTTTATGTCCATAGAAGGACATGTGTGCAAGGTGGAGCATGGCGGCAATCAACAATTTTTTTGATCAATGGATCGAACACTTCAGACGACAGTCTAAACCATTTGATGGCTGCTTTAAACGGGGAGATGACCAGACGTGGTTCTCGGATTGATGACGGTGAAAGTGATTGGTGATCAATCGGTGGGTCAGACACTTTGGGCGAGTGGCCCAGACTTTTCGGTGAGCTACTCTCAACAGGGAGACGTGTGGCCGCACGCTCGGGTTGATTGAAGCTGGAGGCGATCGGCGTTCTCAGTCGGTGGATCGAACACTCTGGGCGGGGTGGCCCAGGCCTTTTGATGAGGTGCGTTCGTAGGAAGATGGCTATACGTAGCGCTCGGGTCATTTTGTGGCTGGGAAGACGCCATGTGACTTGTCGGCTTCGGCTCACGACTAGATTATTGGTGTTCAATTGGAAGTCAGAGCGGGTGGTCCCTAAAGGCTGTTTTAGTGTTGACAACAATTTGGTGCATGATGGATTGCTACACCAGCAGAGTACAAGCGACGACAAGCAGGACCAAGGTTTCGTGGTTTTTCCATCATTGACTTTGACCAAGGTTTGGCAAAAGAGCAAGGGGGTCGTGGAGGTACGAAGAAGCTCGGGAGGTCAGGACCACATAGGTGTGCACATTATTGTGTCGAAGCCAAGTCTGTGGTGGAGACGTGAGCGGCGTAGGCTGTACAGGCTCGTGGAGAGCTGGGAACGCAGTACTCATCTTGTGGTGGTGGTAGCGGCAATGTAAGAATTGGATACTTATCTGATTTGGATTGCACACAGGCAGATCACATGATTGAACCATGAGACCATGTTGGTTACAGAATGGGATTGGATGAGGTTTTTTATTCATTTTGGAACCAGACTCGATTTATCCCAAATATATATTGCAAGGGGAACCACGGGATTGCAACAATAAAGCAATTGGGCAAACTACCAAAGCAAAGTCGAGATCCGACCTTTTTGATTTCATGGGCGAAGGTGGTCTGCGGCGTCGGGTGGAAAGCGACGGTGCACGACTTCTGGCGAGCGCGGGTGTAGACAGTGCACAGCTTAGCAGCTCTGACTCCAGTGGTGAAGGCGATGAGAACCGGCGGTACGGGTGGTGGGCTCCTGCGTCGGGGAGGCAGCTCCCTTGGGCATCGGCTGGAGGCCGCGCAGTCTCGGGGACGGTGGCGTCGGCCCTCGCGAGTGGCACCTTCCAGGTGAACGACGACATCAAGGCCATGGGCGGCGGATTCCATAGGGGCACAGAGGTGGTGAGGTGTGGCAGCTCTAGTGCTCGAAAGTTGGCAGCAGGGAGCGGTGCGGCAGGCATTGGGTGGCGGCGCCACTCAGGCCGAGGAGAGGAGGCGAGCAAAAGGAGCGACAAGGAGGAAGAAGGGGATCGATCTGGATTCCCTCTGGATTCCCTGACCATGGTTGACTGGTTTTGGACCAAAAAATAGTGATCTGCTTTTTTTTGGAGGAATAATAAAAAACGGTTCTATCCAAATTGGTTTTTTAGTTGGTGGGTCAAGTAATTAGGGTAGATCAATTTAATCAGGGCGAATGTGTCGATGCGAAAACACGACGACATGAGAGTTCTTCTTATCTTTAGTGCAGGTCCAAAACTTTGGTGGAATAAGGTCATGCCAGTTGGTTTGATCCTGTAACCAACAAGACATGGTAAACATTCGAAGTCGATAGCCGATATGGCGATGTCGTATCATAATAACCTAGCCGATGCAAAAGGGGTGTTGTTCATGAACTAGATTTAGATTAGACATAATCATAAACAACTTTTATTTAACAGAATCAATCCTATAGGTTGAACCCAATCGATGTAGCATAAGATTGAAGTTGTTAAAGTCGATTGTTATACAATTATATGATCTAAATATCTAGCCAATGGAAATATATCGAAGATTAGACCCAAGTCAATCATGATCGACTGTAGATATAAATAACATGTAATTACTAATTTAATATTTTTATTAATTGCAAGCAATTACGATAGATCAGACGTAATCGAGACAATATTAATTGCTTATAACCAAGATCAAACAAACAAATAATTGTATGTGCTTATATCACAGCCGATGAAATAGCTTGGGTGTTTTTAGATAATATATTGGCTAAAACTCTTATACAACCTTATATAAGACTATCAACCTTAATTAAATCCAATAAACAAGTTATAACCTCAACAAATCCAACCTAACCGAGACAGTGCGAGGCTAATAAGAAGCTAATAGATTTAAAGGATTGATAAACTTAGGGCCTGTTTAGTTTCTCATTTTGGGTGTGAACTTTACACACCAAAACTTTTGGGAGTAAACTTTATAGAAAAGAATGTGTTTAGTTCCCTGTGTAAAGTTTTTGGACTGTTGTAAAAAAGACAGATTTGTCCCTATTAGATGCTTAATTTAGTTAATTTGTTATGATCCATGCAAATGCATGCATAAGTGCATGCTGCCATTTTTTCTCATGTTTATTAATTGAACTCTTGTAACAAAGGACCAAAATCTAATTGAACTCTGCAGTATTACAACGCTCAGAAATTTGGCATATTACAGCATTGTTCAGCGCACACATTGTTCAGCATTGCAAATAAATCACAAAACAAGCACACACATTGTTCAACATATTACAACTCTCACAAATTTTGCAAGTTCTACCATACATGTCCTCACAAATTCTGAAAATGTCATTGCCAATTTAACAAACCAAGGGCAATCAAGTCACGAAATGCATTCATCAGCACAGAATCGTCCCTATCAGGCGCTTGACTACCTCGTGGTTGATTGGCGAAGGCTTTCGGAGGCACATATTCCGAATCACAATCACACAAATCAAAGTCTTTATCAACTAGTTCACTCATTCTAATGAAGTTATGTAGCGCAAAGCATGCAACGATTATTTGTGTTTGCTTATGAGGTGGATAACTTGGCACCTTGTCCAAAATTTGCCACTTCATCTTCAACACTCCAAACGACCTTTTAATAACATTTCTAAGAGATGAATGAGCATAGTTAAATATCTCTTTTTTACCGTGTGGCTCTGGGCCGTCTCGGTACTCTTGGCCACCATATTGATGTAGTTCAAGATAGGATCATAAATTACGCACAAATAAGATAGGGAGAGAGCACCCCCATAAGAATATAAGATAGCATTTTAATAAATTTTCACTAGATGGGTAATATAGACTGCATGAGATTCCATCAACCCTAGAAAAAATCGAATTCACTTTTCTTTACAGTGAAAACTCAATTTGGAGGAAGTGCAAACAGTCCTGAATCGTGCAGGAAACAACATAGATTAGGAAAGGACAGGAAGTGAAAATCTGTAGTACAAAATAAAATCAAAAGTCTGCAAAAGAGAAATAATTATTTGAATCGAAATCTAGTGTTCTAACTTTTCTTTTCAAACTTGAGAACGATTAAATCTATACTCATTTAAATACTCTAAGGTGGTGTTGTCCGGTGAATCTGCGACCACCCCATTACTGCAATCTGGGTGGTAGGACCACAGTCCTTCATCCATTAGCAAAAACCTGATTAAATTTTCGCCTAGGAACATGCAAGAATATTCTCGTTTCTAATCTATACTATTTTTGATTCCATAACAAAGACAGACATTCTGCTAGTTCCATGAAATACACACGGAAGACATGAAACGTGAACAAAATGAAGCACCGAGTACAAACAAAATCTGGTAATTGCATCTATTAGGTCGACTGAGAACCGCACACACCCACAATGGGCTCCGGCGACGCCCAAATCCTGCAGCGCAGGCAGATCAATGAAAACCCCCCAAACCCCTACTCATCGCAGTCCCATCCCCGACCAGTCCAACTAGCAAGAACCGACGAGGGAGGAGATCCACGGGAGGGGGGATGATAACCACGCGAGGGAAGCGCCAAATCGAGCCCCCAAATCCACCGCCGCCCCCAAACCGACACAAGCTCAAGAAAATCAAGGGAAGGATGAGGAGGAAGATATGAGCAAACCGTACCTTCCGACTGGGCTCGTCGTCGCCGTCACCGCCGCCTGGCTCATCTCGGCAAGTCCTCCGTGGAGAAGATACGAGTAGAGGAGAGGAAGAGTTGTTAGGTGGTTGCGAACGGCTGCCAGCGGATTAGGGTGCGGTGACCTCGCGGTGAATTTGTGCAGGAGATGCGAAAGAAATTGCGGCAGATGCAGAAAAAAATTGCGAATGCCACAGGACATGCGGGATAGAGGGATGGGGTTGGTGCGGCTGAGTAGTGTGCGGGGTAGGCGTGCGCGGAGACCGATAAAAAATACACCTTTTTTGGCCAAAACCCTCCCAAATCCAACAACTTTACATGCCAAGTTTACACCTACCTATTTAGTTCCACAATCACAAAAAGTGACCAAAATCCCAAATCTTTACAGGATTTTACAGCAACTAAACAGGGCCTTATATAAGATGATAGATATAACCAGTTAAGCAAAAGAAAGAATGTAATTTAAAGCGAAACAGTTATACCAGATAAGATTGGCCAAAACCCCGATACTACCCTAATTAATAATCCAAAAGCAAGTTAGTTCTTACAATTTCAATCACGACTTAGTAGGTCAAACCCAATTGATGCAGTACTAAGTATGAAAGAAAGGATAAGGTCTAGAGAAGCCTTTGATTGTTTTTCAGGGTGGTAGATACACCAAACAATCTAAATCATCAAGAACAATTTAGCTGATATTAGCAAACCCTAACTAAATCGACTGATAAAGTAAACAGTTCTAACAACTTAGGTTAGATAATGTATATGATAACTTAGCGCTTGTATCGACTGGAATAGAGTGTTGAACTCAACCGATGGAAGCCCTAGCCCCGTCGACACCAGCAACTATAGACAAAACTCACCTCTTGCTGGAGACCGAACCTAATCGATGCAGCCCAACTTGAAACAGAAACTTGTCGAGATGAAAACTTAGAAAAACTAGGGTGGCGATGCGCTGAAAATGTGCATTGAACTATTGTTGTTTTTACAAAACCTTGGGTGTATATATTTATACCCATGAGCATAAACGAGTCCATATCGGATACGACACAACCTTTTCTAAAGATAAAATATAAGTTACAAGCCTAAACCGGACTCTACTCAATCTTTCCTAAAATTACAAAAATAAAATAATTAAACCTATCTAATTAATAGATAAATATTCACGTCGCTTTCTTCCGAATCTAATCTCCTTTTGGTAACATCCCCGGTCCCATCAATTGATTTCGACAAGAACTCAAACTCCCAGTACCTATCGGCAACTACCAAACGATGCCGTTTTGCCGATGCCTCTCACCGATACACCCTTAGCCGATGCAATTTTGTCTCCGGTAATTGAAATTACGCCTTCAATCTCGCTTCATACTTGATCCTTATTTAACGGAATATGTCAAATTTTGCCATTAATAGACAGCTGATCAAGTTGATTATTGTCGATGGCAGTGACAATGTTTTTCAAGTTTGATTTGGTGACGTTCGATGACACTGAAAATTTCGTTCTCTGGCAAACAAGGTTGAAGGATCTATTGGCCCAGCAGGGAATATCCAAGGCACTTGGGGAGATGCTGAAAAAGATGGACATTAACAAGTGGGAGGTAATGAAGGCACATCCAACTGCGACTATACGGTTGAGTCTCTCGGATTCTTTCATGTACCAGGTCATGGTGGAAAATTCACCAAAGGACATTTGGGACAAGTTGATAAGCCTGTATATGTCCAAGTCGTTGACTAGTAAGTTTGTAGATGCAAGAGGAGTCAGATCTTAGCAAGCATGTGGATGTCTTCAATCAGTTGGTCATGGATCAAAGCAAGTTAGATGTGAAACTATATGATGAAGACAAGGCCATAATTCTTCTAAGCTCACTTCCACCATCTAATGAACATGTGGTGACTACCCTGATGTACGACAAGGATACTGTCAAGACTGAGGAGATAGTTTTGGCGTTGCTTGCACGGGATTTGAGAATATCAAAGAAAAACGAGGTGACGGAGACTGCTCAGGCTAAGAGTTTGTTGGTCAAGGCAAGGCATGACAATAAGTCGGGGACGTCGAAGAGCAATGAGAAGGGGGTACGTTGCTATAAGTGCCATGACTTTGGGCATATAAGGAGGAATTGTTTGTTACTGAAGAAGAGAAAAGGTGCAATTACATGTTTAGTAGTTCATGGTGATAATCCGAAAACAGAAGTCATGAGATTCTCAGTGTCTAATGAGAAGTCTGGTGAAGCATAGATGTTGGACTCGGCTAGTTCCTATCATGTGACATTGAAGCGGGAGTGGTTCTATTCATACAAATTTGGTGAGTTTGGTGTTGTTTACTTGGGTGCTGACACGAGTTACCGTGTTGTTGTTGTGGGCGACGTCAAGTTCAAGATGTACGATGAAAATGAGGTGCTACTTTTGGATGTGACATGTGCCAGGACTAAGGAAGAGTCTGATTTCGCTTAGGAGCCTACATGAGACAGGGTGGTTGTATCAGGTGAATTTTGATAGGAAGACCATGAATATCATGAAGGATGAGAAGACTGTTATGACTGGTGAGAGGAGAAGTTCATGTTTGTACAAGCTACAAGGGAGTGTTGTTGCAGGTGAAGTCATGGAAGATGGATATGTTGGTGTTGTTGTGCATGATCCTAAAGGCAGCGAGCTTGGCATAGGTTCGTCGGGCGACTCGACGTGAGCGGCGGAAAAACCAACTCAAGTCCTGGTATATGAAGGCTCGAGCAAGTAACAAATTCAGATTGGCATGGCATATTTGTCAAAGTGGAGTTTGTGTCGAATATGTGTATGTAATCGGTTACACTTTAGGACTTGGAGTTATACTAGGTGTGGGAGGTGTCACCTCGGGGTGCCTCAGAAACCCGGACTGAACCCCAACAGAAGTCAAACCAAGTGTCCTCGAGATTTGACCGAGAGCCCGACCCCCCCGGGGGTCGGGAATTTCGGCCTTCCCTCGAGTCCGACCTCAGCCCCTTCTCTCGACCCCGACTCATCGCCCGACCTCGAGCATCCTCGGGAGGAAACTTGGCAGGCATGGAGGAAGAGGGAGGAGATAGCCCGGCATCATCTGACACCACCTGGCAGCACAGAAGCAGGATCCCAAGGCTGACAGGAGTACAAGATACCCACGGTGTATAGAACCTAGCAGACCAACATGTACTTTATCAGATGTTCTCTGTACCCTTTCTCTCTCTCTCTCTTAGGCTTGGCTTTCTTGGCCCCCAAGCTCATCTGTACCTTCCCCCCTTGAGGTATAAAAGGGAGGGCAGGGCGTCGGGGCCAAGGGGAGGCCAAGAAGAAGAAGAAAAGGAAGAAGAAGAATGTAAAATCAAAGTGTGTTTGATTCTTCATTTGATGATGGACAATTGGCATATGGGATTATTGCTTTGTGTGTTTTGTTATTTGGAGATTTATTGACAATTTGGTTTTGAAGATAGTTGAGTTTTCGGACAATGAACGGTGCTCGGTCGGGCCACGGCCGGTCGACCAGGCTTGTACTGTAGGTCTGACCGGAGGTGTTTGGGCGGTCAGACCGGGCAGTTGCCTGCGGTCGAGACCGGCCAGCACAGTCCGACTGTTGACTGTTCGTTTCGGTTTTGGTTTTGGTTTGTTTCCTTGTTTTTATATGGGAGTTTCGTGTTCCTATGCACGTGTCTGGTTTTTTATGCTAACAATGAGTCAAGTTGGAGATAGCTTGTCCTCGGATATGGTATTCTTTGTTTAGTTGTGTGCAGGTAATCTTTACGCCTCGGGAAAGTGTCGTCGATAATCGAGATGGAGTCAACTTGGGGATAAGATGACGTCCAAGATGGAGATTATGCGGGATACTTAAGGGTAGAGATTAGCGCACATAATTGGTGAAGTTTCCATATGGCATACAATGGAGATATTGTTGCGTATGGATAGCGAAATTTTGGTTTTAGGAAGACCGGGGTTGTTACGATTGATCTATGAAGAGTTTGTACTTATATGGAAAGGTTTCCTAGGTGTTTAGGACTTTCTATATGAGTAGGATTCGTGGCTTTAGGCTGCGGACTTTGTGTATAAATAGAGAGGGAGGGTGTGCCTCCTAGGTATGGATTTTTAGAGAGATTCAAGTTGAGACTAATTTAGGGTTTCGAGTTTAGCTTGAGATTTTGGTGAGGAGTGCTTTGTATGCACTTTGTAAACACAGAGAGGTTCAATAAATATCAATCTATTTCAAGAATTCTTTGTGTTGCGATTTTCCTCGGTGTGGCGGCCTGATTGTCAGTTAAACCGGATCTATTCACCGGTTAGACCACAAGATCTACTGCGGTGAGACCGTACCTACTTCCCGGTCAGACCGCAAGCACATCGGCGGTCAGACCGGCCATCATCGGCTCTCGACGGCGATCAGCTACACCAGGCAAATTGGCTAAGTACTTGGCGAGCAGCGGTACGGGCGGTCAGAACAGAGGTAAAGTTTTATTTCCGCTAAAACTTGTTTTTGGGTGTACCAACCATTCACCCTCCTCTGGTTGGCTTTTCATTGGGTATTCGATCCTACAAGTGGTACCAGAGCCATATTTTTTTGCTTTGGATTTTTCTTCGATCGAAAGTTCTTCGCCATGCCTAATAATTTTTCAACTAAGCCACATGTTTTTGATGGAACCGATTTTGCTTATTGGTGTAGCAAGATGCAATCTTATATAATGGCTCAAGATTACGATGTTTGGCAAAAGGTTGCTCTTCCTTATACTATTCCCGAAGTGATTAATTTCGAGGCTTTGAAAACTGATTTTAATAACAATTGCAAAGCTCGCAATATTTTATTGAATGAGATTTCTCGTTCGGATTTTGCTCGCGTTTCACATCTTCAAACTGCCAACGAGATTTGGAATGCTTTGAAAAACTTTCATCAAGAAACTACCAACATAAAAGAACTTCGTCGAGATCTTTTCAAAAAGGAATATATAAAATTTGAGACGAAACCTGTTGAAGCTTTAGATGACTATCTTGGTAGGTATAACAAAATTTTGAGTAATCTTAGATCTGTTGATTCTTCTTATGACACTAATTGTTCACAATCTGAGATTTCTCGCCACTTTTTGAATGGTCTTGACATGTCTATTTGGGAGATGAAAGTTACTTCTATTCAGGAGTCTGTCAACATGGCTACTTTGACTTTGGATTCTCTTTACACTAAACTCAAAACTCATGAGATGAACATTCTTTCTCGGAAAATTGATTCCAAGTCAAGTGCTTTGGTTACTTCCTCTTCTGTTGTTGCTTCTTCATTGGTGCTTCTTCATCGGTTGTTTCTTCATCGGCTCCCACTTGCTCTTGCGTTAATTAATGCCATGTCCGATGAACAACTCGAGCAATTCGAGGAGGAGGACTTGGCTTTGGCCGCTAACAAACTCTCTCGAGCTATGAAAAAGTCGGGTTCGGAAAAGAGGAGGACCAACTCGGTGTTTTGAGTGCGGTGCTTTGGACCACATTCGCTCCAACTGCCCCAAACTTGGGAGAAGCAAGAAGGAGGACAAGAGCGCGGAGAAGACGGAGGATGACAATCCCAAAGTGAAACGCTCCAAGGAGATGATCAAGAAAGTGCTAAGCCAAGTCTATGCCGCTTTTGATCCACTTAGCGACATAGATTCTGATAGCGAGGAAGAGAAGGGGAAGAGCATCTCCGGCGTTTGTCTCATGACGCGTGGAGATGAAGACTCTGAAGATGAGGACAATGAGGTAAGCTCGCTTGAGGATGCGATTCTTGTTTTAAGTGCTAAAAGTAAAAAATATGAAAAAATGTTTAAAAAACAAGAATTTGTCATTGAATCTTTGAATGATGAAATTGCTAGATTAAAATCTCTTATTCCTAATGATGATGATTGCAAAAATTGTGAGGTTTTAATGCTTGAAATTTCTAAGATTAGAGAGATCAACGATTCTCAAGTTTTGGCTACTAAACCTTGTTTAACTTGCGATGCTAATGAATTGAAATTAAAAGATGTTTTGTGCTCTTTGTTTTATCAAGCTACATGATTAAGGTAAATTAAAAAAGAGAGCTTTATCCATACATATTGTTGTTCATGTGCATGCTAGCAATATTATGAAGGTTTATTTGTCACTAGCATAGGTTGTATGTATTCTAGTATTTTTATGTGATCTAGATTTTATCTTAAAAAATAATGCATGACACTTTAATATCACACTTGAATTAAAGAAATATGCAATGTTGATACTAGTGCATGTGTTGGATTTTAAATGCTTATATATATTATGTTGAATTATTATTCCTCAAATTACTTTAAAATTGCTCATTGTGTAAAGAGAATAAAATGTTATCCATGAGAGAAAAAAATGAATACCGAATCCTTGAAAACAGTCTTGACGACAAGGACGTATTTGATGTGAGCAAAAATAATGAGTACCGAATCCTTGGAAACAGTCTTGACGACAAGAACGTACTTCGGAATAATTGAGAGAAAAAATATGAGCAACAAATATAGCTCAAATCAATATGAAAAAAATTTCTCTTAAAATATATGTGCAAAAAGGTAAATTTGAGAAAGAATAAAAATTGCAATAGGTATATATATTTGGGTTTATCTTTCAACCTATGTGCTTGTAAAGATGTTGCATTTTAAATCGTTTGAATTCATGAATCTTTATTGCGTTATTGTTCTTAATTATGAAATGTTAGATTCATGATTATACTCTAGTGCATATTTGCAATCTAAATGATGAGTATGTATTTTTATTATTGCAACACATGACATGACTTGCTCTATGTATGTACTAAGCTCTTGCATATTCATAAACATAATTCCTATGCTTGATGAATTCATTGTCAAAAGGGGGAGAAAATAATGTTGTTTGGGACAGCATTTGCATGGGAGAACAAAAGTGCAAGTTTTTTTTAAAAAAAGAACAAAGTTTTTTTGGGGTCAAATGATTTTCTTTCTTTTTAAAAGGAGGAGAAATTTTCTTTGATTTCTAAGCACTCAAATGCTTTTTACCATTTTTGTTTTTAATTTTCCAAACAACAAAACAACACTTTTTATTTTGTTTGCCAATGTGTTCATCAAGGGGGAGATTGTAAAATCAAAGTGTGTTTGTTTCTTCATTTGATGATCAACAATTGACATCTCGGATTATTGCTTTGTGTGTTTTGTTATTTGGAGATTTATTGACAATTTGGTTTTAGAGATAGTTGAGTTTTCAAACAATGAACAGTGCTTAGTCGGCTACCACGGCCGGTCGACCGAGCTTATCTTTGCCGGTCGGCCGGAGGTGTTTGGGCGTCGATCGGCCAACACGGTCCATTGACCGTTTTCGTTTCGGTTTCGGTTTCGGTTTGTTTCCTTGTTTTTATATGGGAGTTTCGTGCTCCTATGCACGTGTCTGGTTGTTTACTCTAACAATGAGTCAAGTTGGAGATAGCTTGTGCTCGGATATGGTATTCTTTGTTTAGTTGTGTGCAGGTAATCTTTACGCCTCGGGAAAGTGTCGTCGGTAATCGAGATGGAGTCAACTTGGGGATAAGATGACGTCCAAGATGGAGATTATGCGGGATACTTAAGGGTAGAGATTAGTGCACATAATTGGTGAAGTTTTCATATGACATACAATGGAGATATTGTTGCATATGGATAGCGAAATTTTGGTTTTAGGAAGACCGGGGTTGTTACGATTGATCTATGGAAGGTCTTGTACTTATATGGAAAGGTTTCCTAGGTGTTTAGGACTTTCTATATGAGTACGATTCGTGGCTTTAGGCTGCGGACTTGTGTATAAATAGAGAGGGAGGGTGTGCCTCCTAGGTATGGATTTTTAGAGAGATTCAAGTTGAGACTAGTTTAGGGTTTTGAGTTTTGCTCGAGATTTTGGTGAGGAGTGATTTGTATGCACTTTGTAAACACAGAAGAGGTTCAATAAAGATCAATCTATTTCAAGAATTCTTTGTGTTGTGATTTTCCTCGGTGCGGCAGCCTAATTGTCAGTTAAACCGGATCTATTCACCGGTCAGACCACAAGATCTACTGCGGTGAGACCGCACCTACTTCCCGGTCAGATCGCAAGCACATCGGCGGTCAGACCGGCCATCATCGGCTCTCGACGGTGATCGGCCACACCAGGCAAATCAGCTAAGTACTTGGCGAGCATTGGTACGGGCGGTCAGATCGGAGAACACCCGGCGG
Source organism: Oryza australiensis (assembly GCA_019925245.2). Lineage (NCBI taxonomy): Eukaryota > Viridiplantae > Streptophyta > Magnoliopsida > Poales > Poaceae > Oryza > Oryza australiensis. The sequence goes on along the minus strand of JAIFGZ020000265.1, from coordinate 868,959 downwards.
TCAGACCGGCCTTACCGAGCGGTCAGACCGGCTTGCATTCAGAACAGAGGTAAAGTTTTATTTCCGCTAAAACTTGTTTTTGGGGTGTACCAACCATTCACCCCCTCTAGTTGGCTTTTCATTGGGTATTCGATCCTACAAAGAAGAGAACTCTAGCACACTCATTTGTAACTCTTGTTCATCATCCACCCCTAGGAAAAACACCGCACACTGGATGTAGGCCTATTATCCTTCGAGAGGGCTGATCTAGTATAACCCTCTGTGTCTTGTTTCTTGGCTCATCGTTAGATTCGAGTCGACCATCGGATCCGTCGGAGGGCAGCTTCTCTACTACCCTCTCTCTTTTACCTCCTCGGGTATCCCCTTGGAGGCCGCCGACCCATCCGTCGACAGTTGGCGCGCCATGTAGGGGCGTTGTTCTTCGTCTGGAAGCGATTTGATGGTTGTTTCCTTCACCATCGACTTCGTAGCTCCCGTCGGGACAACCTTCATCTTTGGCACTCTGGTGTTCCATGCGGACGACTTCCGTCGCCTCATTCTCTCCCAGGCGGCTTCCGGCGAGCTGGAGCGTGTGGTCGCGCCTCCCAGCGTGGTGGCGAGGCCAAGGCACGTGGTCTCACGTTCTGAGGCCTCAGCCCCCAAGCCCCGTGTGACCATCTTGGTTTGGCAGCCCAAAACCCCGACCGCTCGCATGGCAGCCCTGAGGGCAGATGATGCTTGGACCCGAATTGAGCATCCAGCTCGACTCCGTGCCACGCGTTCTGCTTCATCGTGCGGAGGGTCGTCTTCCTCGCCTTCGCATGTTGCTGGGGGTGTTCCCGCACCTCTTGGTGCAGAGGACCCTAGCAGGACCATCCGCCATGCCTCTCTCCCCCGCATGGCATCGAGTGGGCGGCTCCACGGACCAGTGTTCATCCTTGGTAATCGCTGGCCCGCCAACTTTGTCATGATGGCGGAGGTGGTGTCCGATGACGAGATCACGGGCTCTCAGGAGTCCGACACTCACCGCAACGTGCGTCGTTCCTGTAACGCGGGGAGAGTTGTCGGCGTGAGCAGGCCCGTCGCCCTCACGTTCAGCCCCGGTGCCTGGAGTCCGACTTCACAATGGAGTTTGAGGGACACCAGGTTTTCCAAATGCCGACGGTCAATTTGGTCGCCATTGAGCGTGCGCTCAACGGTCTTCCTGACTCCCCAAAGATCCGAAAGGCCATGGCCATGACCCGAGCCACTGCAACACAACTCAATGTCCCGACCACATGCGGCGTCCCACAGGGAGCGCTCGACGCTCGAGGTTGTGACGATAGCAGAGTGCCGGTCATTCGGCCTCCCCGTGTCCTGTGACGGGCATAGCCACGAGGATCATGGTTCCCCCGCGGGCATGGCTCGACACTCCCAGAGTGCTCGCACGACAGAGCATGAAGGGATCTCTCACACGGGTGATTTGCGCAAGGTGATCGCGCGGAGGATGGATGCCCGCAACACCATCGAGCGGTGTGCCGTTGATCGGAGGCTGTTAACGACCAAATTTGGTAAGAAAATCCCTAAGTTTGAAGCAAGGTTTGAAGCGGAATTAAGGGAGCATTTTGAACCTCGGAAACAGAAGTTGCGTCGGCTAAGGAGCCAGTCGGCTGAGTTCGAGTCGGACAGGATAGGCGATAGCTGATTTCGATTGAGAGAAACAGATGAGACCAATCCCGGGACAAAACTGTGAAGATAATTATTGGATTCGGTTTCCAAGTGCTTTGAAGATATTGCCATCTACGGATAACGTCATACAACGGCAACTTTAAATTAGAATATTTTGTATGGTTTCCTTATAGATAATGTCGGTTTGTTTAGAATACTTGTAATCCAATCTGTAATAGAGATCGTGTCCGTTATGGATTCGTTGTATATCCAGGTATAAATATGACCCGAGACCATGTAATTAATAACACACAACTCAATACAATCTCGGCGCATCACCACCTTTTGTTTTTACTTTCAATCTCGACAAGTTCTTGCCTTGTCTTTGGGCCGCATCGGGTTTTGATCTCCAAGCAAGGTAATCTCTTGTTACTAGCGGTTTGTACTATCGGGGTTAGTGCTTCCATCATCATGACACTCTAATCTTGATGCTATGAATTGCCTAATTTAATATACGACATATAATCTAAATCAATGTCTAGATCTATCTCATGATCGGCTAGCGTTTCCTTGAAAACAACAACCGACAGAGCTAGATCCAGAGGTTGATTTAGGTTATATGGCGTATCCACCCTCTTGAAAAGTTTTCATTAGTCTACATAGGTGTCATGCTTCTTTTTGTACTTAATGCTACATCAGTCTGATCTATTAAGTCACTCTTAGAATCATATAGATCTATTTTGGCTCAATGACTGCTATTAGAGATAGTATCGGGGTTTCAGCCGATCTTACCTGTTTTAGCCATCTTATATGTTTTATTACTGATAGATGTGTTAAGCCGTCTTTTATATTAAGATCTATTCTAGTTAAATCTGCTAAGCCTGGTATCAATCTGTTAAGTCATATTAACAGTCGATTGATCCTTGTTTAGTATATTTAGCTTAAAATAATATCTTAGGATAAAACTGTATCGGAGTACTAGCCGATTCACGTTAGATCTACAACATCGGCTAGGTTATATATATATAATTATTGTTCTAATGCGTTTTTAGATATAAGTGATTTATACTGTCTCGGTATACTACTGATCTATCCCAATCACTTAGTCTAAATGTGCTTTGGAATAGTAATTTTGTATTATGAATATCTACAGCCGATCGAGTAGGATCTAATCATAATTGGATTATCTATTCTTTGTTTCTTGTTGGTTATAGGATCAAACCAACTAGCACGCCCTGCAAATCACCAAAGGCGATCCAATTCGGACCTGCACTAGAGTTAAGCAGATCTCTCAGGCCAGTGCGTGGGAAATTTCTCATCAACACTCTTTTGGCACGCCTGGTGGGACATCTGCAACTTCCAAGTCTGACATGATGGTTGAAGTCAAGTCTACTAACGTAGACCAGGAAAACATCATACCCGTCACAATGGACAAGCTTGCTGCCGAACAACAAGCTGAGTATCGGCAGATGATAGAACGATTGCAATGTCACTATTTGCAATCTCATTGTTTGCAATCCTTTACCCAAAACGATTGCAATCTCACTATCGTTTAGAAGTATAAGTTCGTGATCCCCAAAGAATTCGACTCTAGAGCCGCCTCCAGCAAGAGCAAGGGGAAGGAAAAGATTGAGGAGGTCAAACGGGAGGAAGACGGCTCGGAACTCCACACGCTACAGGACATAATCGACTCGGCTGTCCACCACGCTCTTGTCAACTAGTCTGGGATACTGGTCAACATCTTAAACAATATGATCAGTGTCGTGGTAGATTCCAAGATAGCCAAGCAGCTGCCAAGGGGCCAAGTCTTTCTCCCTGACGGCCGATTCCCCAACTACATGATTCTATCAACGCACGGGCTGCCAATCCCTCCACTGGGACAGCTGACGCCCCCGGGAGACTCCCTATTTAGCCGAATGTGCAGTCATCGGCTGTAAAACCGCCGCCAAAGCTTCTGACCAGGCAACCACCTCAGCATCAGGGCCACGGGGTTCCAATCCTGTCCCAAGAACATGTGGAGAACATGTTCAGCGCCGATCGGCAACCTCTCATACACAAAGTGCCGATTGGCAACTATACGTCGGATCCGCCTGAAAACTCTGATGGTGTTCGGCCTCCCCCTGAGCAGCAACCTCCTTTGATGCCTAAGCTGCCTCTTGCCATGAATCAATTCCCACATCAGTATCCAGGAAGCAACTTTGATCAGTATTACCAGCCTCATTCACCATAGCAGTATCGGCAAGCCCCCATTCAGTATGACCAATACAAGCCGATACGACAAGTTCAAGCTCAAGAGGTGCAGCTGAACAAGCCTTGGGCCGATCTGATTGCAGACGTCATGCGTGATCAGTTCGGCCTCAAGCCCAAGGACTCTGGCAACATGTACAGGTACCCTTATCCGGAATGGTTCGAGAAGGTTCCCCTGCCAAACCGGTACAAGGTGCCAGATTTTTCAAAATTCTTTAGGCAGGACAACGTTTCGATGTACGAACACGTTAGCCATTTTTGGCCCAATGTGGAGAGGCATCGGCTATGGACGCGCTCAGAGTGAGATTGTTTCCACTCTCCCTATCGAGATCGGCCTTTACCTGGTTTTCTTCACTGTCTTACAACTCAGTGCAAAGCTTGGCCGATCTCGAGAAGCAATTTCATAGCTACTTCTACTCCGGCATGCATGAAATGAAGTTGTCGGACCTCACCAGCATCAGACAAAAACACGACGAGTTGGTTCAAGACTACATTCAACGTTTCAGGGATATGAGGAACCGGTGTTACAGCCTGGTGCTGTCCGATTCACAACTAGCCGATTTAGCCTTCCAGGGTCTTCTAGCGCCCATCAGGGAGAGGTTTTCGGCCCAAGATTTTGAGAGCCTAGCCCACTTGGCTCAGAAAATTACGGTGCACAAACAACGATTTCAGGAGGCCAAGAAAGCTTTCAAGAAAGTCAGCCACGTCGCCTACACATCGAACTCAGACTCAAGCGACAACGACGCCGAAGTGGCGCCAGCCGAGTGGGCCAAGAACAAGAAGACCATCACCTACCAGTGGGTTGAAAATTCTGCTAAAGAGGAAAAGTACGACTTTGATATTGCAAAGGCCGACAAAATTTTTGACTTACTGCTTCGGGAAAATCAAATCCAGCTTCCGGACAATCATGTCATCACATCGACCGAGGAGTTGAAGAAAAAGAAGTATTGCAAGTGGCACAACACCGGCTCTCAAAGTACCAATGACTGCAAGGTGTTCCGCCAACAAATACAATCGGCCACTGAGGTGGGAAAGATAAAATTTGAAGACCCCAAGAAGCCGATGAAGGTTCATGGGAATCCTTTTTCCGTTAACATGGTCTATGCTAGTGGCGGTCCAGCCGATCGTCGGCCCAGGACAACGACCGGTCAGTTCAAATTCATGAAGGAATTCGACGGAGAGGACTCAGCCGATCGCCGGCCCAGGAACATGGATAGCCGACTCCTATTCTAGATGAGGGTCCAGAAGGAAGAGGAGGCCCAATGCGGCAAGCCTTATCAGAGGGCGCCCGATCGGCTGGGGATGGCCTACTTCCGTCGCCATGATGGCTGCGATCCCCACTAGTGATGTGAATTTTTCAGGTTCTGCTGGGAGCAAGGGATGAGGCTGCCCACATTGGAAAATTGCCCAGCCTACATCGAGTTCAGGGAGGACGAGTTCAGGGACAAGCCGATAGAGAGCTCTAGCTGATTCATTCCAACGGCTGTTCGGCTCAACCAAAGAAAACTCCCTGTCCATGAACGACTTGTCCCAATCCACCAGGACTTCTTCCAGGACGAAGACAAAAAAGATGATGAAGGAGAACAGCCTGCCAACCCCCAATGGTGCCCCTCTGGAGTGTTCATGAAGACCCAGAAGAGAAGCCTTCAGAGGATGAAAAGCAACGGGCAGGAGGAAGAAGTTCAAGAAAAGATCAATCATCATCGACGCAACAAGGCGGGAAAAAGTGGCACGTAAAAAGGGATGTTGCCCGTACCGATGAAAGTCCACCGACTGAGCCAAGAGGGCGGCTAAAGGAAAAGGAGTAACTGCTGCATCGGTCAACATGGTGTTCATATTACCAACCAAGTTTGAGGCTGCCGAAGCCGATGCAGATACAGTGGAGGAGACCTTGGCCAAATTAGTATTGTACCCAGAACAAGCAGTATTTGACAAACTGAGGGGACCGAGCATCGGCACCAAGCCCCCGCACGTCAAAGGATTTGTAAATGGGAAGCCGATGTCAAAGATGCTGGTCGATGGAGGAGCTGCCGTCAATTTGATGCCCTATGCTACTTTCAGGAAGCTGGGCAAAGGAGCCGATGACTTGATCAATACAAATAGGGTGCTCAAGTATTTCGGCGGGAACCCATCAGAAGCCAAGGGAGTTCTCAACGTTGAGCTGACCGTCGGTAGCAAAACCGTGCCCACAACGTTTTTTGTCATCGATAGGAAGAGGTCATACAGCCTGCTGGTTGGAAGGGATTGGATCCACGCCAGCTGCTGCATCACTTCGCCAATGCATCAAAGCTTAATCCAGTGGCAAGGCGACAAGATCAAAGTCTTGCCAGCCGACAGGTCAGTCAACGTAGCCAATGCCGACTTAACTTTATGGGAAGTCAACGACATTGATTGTCTGTCTGGCAAAGTTTGGCAAGCCGATTTTCTAAAGGTGTCTGATTCTGATATACAGCCAATTGGAGACGAAGAGCCTCAATTATTACTTTGAGGACGTCGTGGAGGGCTCGAACGTCTACACCAAGGACACCGTGGATGATCTGGATGGCAAACTTGAGCAAGGTTTTATGTCGGCCAACGAGCTTGAAGAGGTTGATATAGGTCCAGGAGATAGGCCTAGGCCGACATATATTAGTAAAAATCTTTCTTCTCATTTTAGGACCAAGCTTATTGATTTGTTAAAGGAATATAAAGATTGCTTTGCTTGGGAGTATTTTGAGATGTCTGGTCTCGGCCGATCGATTGTTGAACATCACCTCCCTATTAAGCCTGGATATCGGCAATACAAACAGCCTCCCCGGAGGTTTAAAGCCGATATGTATGATGCGATTAAAGCCAAAATCATTCGGCTCTATGATGCTGGTTTCAATTGGCCCTGCCGATACGCAGAATGGGTTTCCAATATAGTACCAGTAATCAAGAAAAACGACAAACTAAGGGTGTGCATCGACTTCAGAGATTTAAACAAGGCTACCCCTAAGGACGAATACCCCATGCCAATAGCCGATTTGCAAGTAGATGCAGCCTCTGGTCACAAAATAATAAGTTTCATGGATGATAATGCTAGATATAATTAGATTTTTATGGCTGAGGAAGACATCCATAGACAGCTTTTTTAGGTGTCCAGGAGCAATCGGCTTGTATGAATGGGTCGTTATGACTTTTGGGTTGAAGAATGCTAGGGCTACATTCAAATGGCCATGAACTACATTTTTCACGACTTAATCGGCTTCTTGGTTGAAATCTACACTGATGATGTTTTCATCAAATCCAAGGAGGTCGAAGATCACATAGCCAATTTGAGAAAAGTCTTGGAGAGGACCAGAAAGTATGGCCAAAAATTGAACCCCATGAAGTGCGCCTTTGGCGTGTCGATAGGCCAATTTTTGGGATTTTTTGGTCATGAGAGGGAAATTGTGGTGACGCAAAGAAGCATCAATGCTATCAAAAGTATTCAGCCTCCGTAGGACAAGAAGCAGTTGCAGTCTTTGATTGGCAAAGTTAATTTTGTCAGGCGCTTCATTGCCAACCTATCTGAGAAGATGTAGTCATTCACGCCTTTGCTACGGTTGAAAGCCGATCAAGCATTTACTTGGGGGGCAGAGCAACAGAAGGCTTTAGACAATATCAAGGATTATCTGAGCTCTCCTCCAGCCCTCCATAAAAAGGAGTGTCTTTCAAGTTATATCTATCAGTCGACGAGAAATCTATCGGCTCAGTTTTAATCCAGGAGTTTGAGGGGAAGGAGAAAGCAATTTTCTATCTCAGTAGAAGGCTTTTGGATGCAGAAACAAGGTACTCTCCCGTGGAGAAGTTGTGCTTATGCCTATATTTTTTTCATGTACAAACTTGAGGCATTATTTATTATCCAATGAGTGCACGATAGTCGCAAAGTCGATGTGGTTAAATATATGCTATCGGCTCCAGTTTTGAAATAAAGAGTTGGGAAGTGGATCTTTGCCTTGACGGAGTTCGACTTGAGGTATCAAGCGCCTAAAGCAGTTAAGGGGCAGGCCATAACCGATTTTATTGTGAAACACAGAGATGACTCAATCGGCTCGGTTGATATCATGCCTTGGACACTGACTTTCGATGGATCTGTTTGCACAAGTGGATGAGGCATTGACTTGGTAATCATCTCACCCAAGGGGGAAAGTTTTGAATTTGTGTTTACTATTGCGCCTCACGCTATCAATAATCAAGCCGAATATGGAGCTGTCCTCAAGGGTTTGCAGCTGCTGAAGAAAGTTGAAGCCGATGCTGTTGAAATAATGGGTGATTTACTGTTGGTCATCAGCCAGTTGTCAGGGGAATATGAATGCAAAAATGATGCGCTGATGATTTATTACCAAAAATGCCGAGAGTTGATGGATAGTTTTCAGCTAGTTACCTTGAAGCATATCCCTAGGGAGCAGAATTCAGAAGCAAATGATCTGGCTCAGGGAGCATCGGGCTACAAGCCGATGACAAAAGAAGTTGAAGTGGAGATTGCAACCATCTCAGCCGATGACTGGAGGTATGATGTTCACACCTATTTACAAAATCCTTCCCAGTCGGCTTTAACGAAATTGTGCTACAAGGCTTTACGATATGTTTTGCTCGATGAAGATTTATATTATCGGACGATTGATAGTGTGCTACTCAAATGCCTAACTGTTGATCAAGCCAAAGTTTCTATGGGAGAGGTGCACGAAGGGATCTGTGGTACTCATCAATCGACCCATAAAATGAAGTGGCTACTTCTGAGAGCTGGTTATTTTTGGCCGACTATGCTGGAAGACTGCTTCAAATATTATAAAGACTATCAAGATTGTCAAAAGTTTGGAGCCGTCTAGAGGGCACCAGCATCGGCTATGAATCCAATCATCAAGCCTTGACCGTTCAGAGGATGGGGAATCAACATGATCAGCCAGATTAATCCACCCTTCTAATGCCCTGAAAATCGGAGAAACTAAAAACCAGGAATTAAAAATCGGATCTTACAAAAATCTTTCGATTGTTGCTTCTTGGTCGAGTTTTTCGCTTCTTATTTGCCAGCTTGGTTGCATAAATTTGTATGTGTGTGATTCGTCTCGATGTTTGAGAAAACCCCAATGATTTGAATTTCCACGGAGGAGAAAAATCTCGGAGTTTAGAGTTGAGAATTTTAAAATAAAATAGAAAAAGGGTTACGGACTCATAAAAATATATATTTGGGAACAAAACATTATTTAGGTGGTTGTGTAATATTAATTAGAAAATAAAATGGGCAATAAAATATTTTAAAGGATTTATATGAAGTCTAGGGATTAATTGGAATTAAAATTGTGATTTATGGAATTTAAGAAAAGGATTAAATTAAATAAGGTGATATATATTTTTAAATAATGAAAGTAGGTGAAAAGTTTGAAAATATATTTTTAAACTAATTTTGGGAATATTAGATTTTTATTTTGAATTTTTAGAGTGAAATAAAATAGGAATTTGGAAATTAGAAATTAAAATTGGGAAAATCGGAAAATGCACTGTTCATACGTCACAAGGTGTTCGGCCCCGGTCCTCGGCGCGCACGCGCCTGCAACACTCGCCGCGCGCTGTCGCCCGTGCCGCACGCCCCCATCCTGCGCGCGCCACGCGCCCGCGCGCGCCGCTCCGGCCTCGCGTCATGCGCTCACGCATGCCGCGCCCGACCCGCCCGCACGCACCCGCCGTACCCGACCTTGGCCTCGCTCCCGCCGCGCGCCCCGCCGTACCCGACCCCGGCCTCGCCGCGCCGCGTCGCCCGCCATACCAGCCCCGCGCCCGCGCACGCCACGCGCCAATGCCGCGCCGGTCCCCCGCGCGTCGCCGCGTCTCCGCGCGCCCGGCCTCGCCTACCGCGCGCGCCGCCGCCGCCACCGTATTGCCGTGCGCCGGTCCGCCTTCCCCGTTTTCCCCCTCTCGGCCACGGCTATAAATAGGGGCTAAACCCTCCCGTTCTCCCCACCTCGCCGTCGCATCCCCCTCTCACCGGTTCTTCCCCTCCCCGAGCGTCGAGCGCCGCCGTCGCCGGCACCGCAAGCCGCCAAGCGTCGTCGTCGTCGTGTGCTAGTGCTTCGCCGCTCCCCTCGCCGTCGCCGTAAGTCCCCGAGTCGCCACCCCTCGCGCTAGTGCCGGCCGCCGCCGAAACAGAGGAGGAGAGGGCGTCGGTCGAACACGTAGGGAGAGGGAATAGGAAAAAGAGAAAAGAAAATAAAAGTGAAGAAAAAGAAAAGAAAATGGAAAAAGAAAAATATGGAAAAATATGGAAAAATTCTAGAAAATTAGGAAGAGTATTTAGAAAATATTTTGGAAAATATTTTGGAAAATATTTAGAAAAAATATGCAAAAATATATTGTTTTCTCATGTATTTTCTCGGTGCGATCGGAAATCAAAATCGGATTTTCGGAAATTTCGTTTTCGCGTCATTTTAATCCGGAGTTTGTCTATTTCTTTTCCGCTATTAAAAATATGTTTCTTTTGGTGCTCGGACCTCCAAAACATCGAGCACAAATTCTTTCAATTAGCGCTTTTTAAATTTATTCCTTAAATAAATTTGATCGACGCTTTGCGAAAACCCTAAAAATCTCGAACTCGTTTTTAACTCGGATTCTATCCCAAAAACTCTCGTCCGAACTTGGGTAGAATTTTAGGCCAAACGTTTGGAATCGTTTTTATGGTTCTTTTCGATCTCTTGGTATTTTATTGAATTTTGATCGAATTCAATTGCTTTTTCGCACGTATGGATAGCAACCGAGGAAGCAGGCACTGACTACGTTGAAGACCCCGGCCAACAAGTGTGCGAGCAAGGCAAGTCAACACTTCCCTTCGAACATATTGATCCTACTTTGCGAAATGATGTTGATTTCAATTACAAATTGCATGCTATACACCAATGAGTACCTATGCTTGATATACTCTGCCTTGATGTTGACTACCATTAGAATTATTCTTTGTAACCTTCGATGTGATATGACCGGAGGCTAACTTTGGTAAAATGCTTAGCACTGCTTATATTAGATTATTGGATACTCATGATTTTACAAAGAAGCTTCGTGCTTAGGCAACTATCTTTGGGAAGGTAGTTGGATACGGCATGTGGAGACATGAGCGCCACATTGCCTTGATCATGATGAAATTAGTTTTGATGAAAAACAAAAAGTACAAAACCAATGTTTTGGACTAGGGCGGATGGATGGATTTGGGTGGATTCCGGGAAAGGCTAGTACCGTCCCTGGTCAATTAAGGACCAAGCCATGAGACTTATAACCTGGAACGAGCCAGTACAACCGTACTTCTCGAATGGGTATAGACCTAGTGGAGTAGATAGTCGAGCGGAGGCAGGATCCCTGCATAGTGGTTCTTGAGTGAAGAGGTGGTTCTGGTTATTGAGATAAGGCTATGGCCTAAGTGTTGAATAATGAATGAGAATGTTGTGAAAGTTTTTCCCTACCCCGGGAGCGCCAGAACTCCTCTCACTGCTAGAAAAGGACGGCTGAAGCGAAGTTATCGAAAGGCTTTGCCGTGACCGTCCCATATAGAGGGATGAAAGCTCATTCAATGAGTAATCGCAGAGTACGGGTAAAGTGTACATCCACTGCAGTGTGAGTCAATCAATCTATTTTAATAGCCGTGCTCGCGGTTAATGAGCAACGTGACAAGTTTCTCCTGTGGCTAGACTCATAAATTTTAAAATGATGGGATGGGATTGCATAATGATTTTGTGTGCTGGTGGACTCAACTTCTCGAACTACGAGAAGGGATGGACTCCCCAGAAAACCATGACGAACCAGAGGCGGGAAGCCATCCTTGGAAATCATGATGGATAGTAGACAGAACCGTCTCCATTTTAATATACTCTGAAACTAAAACTTGACTGGCTAGATGTTAGGTTTGTGAAATGATTTGCGAAAATTGGCTTTGTGCAAATGAACCACAACCTTCCTTTGAATGACCCTATCATATGCATCATTCCGTGTCGGCTTGCTGAGTACGTTGGGTACTCACCCTTGCTATACGCACAAACCTCAGATGAAGGAAACGAAAAACTGGAGGACCCCTATGCTTACTGCCAGGTGGGCGATGGAGGAGAAGGCGTCTAGTAGGTCTTAGTCCCCAGTCGTTGCCTGTGGCAATCGACATGTCGCTGCCTTCCGACTGCTAATCTTATCTAAACTCTGCTTTTGGTTGTATCCGGACCAGTAGGTCCTATATGTATTGGATATTGCCTTCGGGCCTATATTGTAATAATTCGATGTAAGACTATTCGTGCACTTTGCACCTGGTAATTCAGAGCTGTATTCGTGGGTACCAAACTACTCGATCCAGGGATATGGTACTATGAACACGAATGATTCCCGTCCTCAAAAACGAGGGTCGACAACCCTCGAGCAAAGGACACAAGTTCATATTGGTGGCAACTGATTATTTTACCAAGTGGGTGGGAGCAATTCCTTTGAAGAAGGTTGACTCCGGGGATGCAATTTAGTTTGTTAAAGAGCATATCATTTACAGGTTTGGCGTCCCTCAAACTATCACCACGAATCAGGGGTCTATCTTTGTCTCAGACGAGTTTGTTCGGTTTGCCGAAGGCATGGGAATCAAGTTATTAAACTCTTCACCATATTATGCTCAAGCTAATGGGCAGGCTGAAGCCTCTAACAAAAGTTTGATCAAGTTGATAAAGAGAAAGATCTCTGAGTACCCCCAAGCAATGGCATAGTCGATTGGCTGAATCACACTGGGCTTATCGGATGGCCTGTCATGGATCGATCCAAGTACCTCCTTACAAATTAGTCTATGGACATAAAGTTGTTTTACCATTGGAGAGCGTCATCGGCTCAAGGAGGATTCAACTCCAAGACAAGTTAACAGTCGATGATTATTACAATCTGATGGTAGACGAATCGAAAGACTTGGTCTTGTCAAGGATGTATGCTTTGGAAAAAGTGACCAGGGACAAAGAAAGAATTGATCGACATTATAACAAGAAAGTTGTGCCTAACTCTTTTGAGGAAGGCGAGCTGATTTGGAAGTTGATACTGCCGATTGGTACAAGAGATAACAAATTCGGCAAGTGATCACCTAACTGGGAAGGGCCTTTCAAGATTCACAAGTGCGTCTCCAAAGGAGCTTGCATGCTAGAAGGATTGGATGGAGAGGTGTTTGGAAGGGATCTTAACGGCAAATACTTGAAGAAATATTACCCCAGTGTTTGGATCAACCCATGATTCGGTTAAGTCTTTGTCGATCCATGCTAGCCGATGTGTTGTGCAATCATACACATCGCCTTTAGGATAATTTTACTACAAGTTTTTCCCCTTTAAAATTTTGAATCGGCTAATCCTGGCCGACAGCTGTTAGTTGGTGTTATTCTATAATTTTCTCAATAAAGGCAACATTGGAAAATTAGGGGGCATATATATCATACAAAATCGAGGACTTCAAAAATTTCACGACTTCGCAAACTTATGGAAAATGAGGAAATCGGCAAAAGAGGAATATTACAACATCCAGGGCACAGTGACTCGCCGATTACAAAAATTGTATGTTATAAAGTGTCCAAAGTTGCTAAAACCAGCTCGATTACAAGAATTGATTCAACTGCCGATAAAGTCGTTGATGGTTGATATCGCCTTTTGCTTGATGTTCTCGACTTGAGTGATCGTCGCGGCGTCGGCGTGTCGGTTCTTGGAATCGGCTTCGGGGACTTTCACAAATCTCCCGATATTGAATGGAAGATTTTAGCTTGTTTCGTTGCTCCTCGATGGCCGTTGGGAGATCGGCTAGTTTTTTCTCTTCGAAGCGGTTCAGCTGCATTGATCCGGTTTGGCCATGAGTTCACTTCCTTTTTCTTCAATCATTCAATGTTGGATTGGGTAGCCGATGGCCCAGTAGTTAGCTCGTCTAACTTGGTTTTTTCAGCGATGACACTCCGACAGTTGTTCTCGATCATTATTTCGAGATCGGCTCGCTTTTCTATTGATCATCCGTTGCATTGCCCTCTCCAACTTGTATCGATACTGATCAAGGTGGGCAGCATGGGAGATTGCATCAGCAATATTGTATGGAAGTTGGCTTTCGATTTCTTCAAACCTAGCCTCGATTGGACCACAGTTGGTAACCAAGTAGTCCAACGAGCTATCCAGCTAACGAGCAATATCCAAGAGTCTTTCTTTTAGTTCATCGGCTATGGGAGCTTGGGCCTGGATGGCAATTTCTTCTTCTTCACTGATGAATTCTCTGATGTCGAAGGAGAACATGTTGGCTAAAGCCTGCAGGACCTTATTTGTGGTTGCTTAAGTATCAAGGGAATTGAATAGCCGATTTGTCTTTGAAGAGATTATTTTACCTTAGCTGTAGGAGCTGGTGTTGGTTCTTCTTCTTCGACATGATGGCTACTGTCACACCCTGAGGTGTTTTCTCCTTTTAAAATTCTAAAGGAAAAATCACAAAGAAAATAGTTGGAAATTAACCTGGAGCAAATAAATAATTTTAAAAGCAAAAATCTAAATGGAAATGGCATTGTAGGATTTTTCCTAAATTCTACTTGTCAAAATACACTAATAGGATTTTTAGTGGAATTTTCAAAACACTAGAAATAATTTTAACAAATTAAAATCAAAATCGAAAATAATAAATCTTGGAAAATGCTTTTCTCTCTCCTCCCATACGTTTCCCGCCCATTCGACCTTGGGCCGCCGGCCTAGTCCTTCCCGCGTCGCGCCTCTCTCCCTCTCTCCCTCGCGGGCCGGCCGAAGGCCACGGCCCGTTTGCCCCTCGCGCCCGCTAAAATAAGTCCACTTCGCCACCCCCTTCTCCCCGGGACACTGACAGGTGGGGCCACCCTGTCAGGCCCGTCCCCTACCTCCGGCCGCCCTGTCGCAATTTGCGCCGCCCCTCCCCGCGCGGATCTCGGCCGCCCGCCTCTCCCGCACGCCCTTAAGGCCCCGCCCTAACTCCCCCGTCTCTCCCGCCGCCCTTAATCACCCTGGCCGCAGCTCCCGCACCCTTAAATGGTCGGAGTTAATCGTCGGCCATTATTTTCCCCAAAATCTCTCCCTCTTTACTCCGGCGAGTAAATTCCCCCAATCTCGACCGCCACCGACCTCCCCATCCCCTTTAAAAGCCAGCCACCGTGCTCCCCAAGCTCCCCATGCCCTCATTCAAGCTCCCTACTCTCTCTCTCTCTCTCTCGCTCTCGCACCATGCGCCCGAGCTTCGCCGCTCTTCGCCGGCCTTCAGCCGCGATTCCCTGCCGTCCCGAGCCATCCTGGACCTCGCCGCCGCCTCCATCTCCATCCCCGGTGCCCGAGCTCCCTCGGTCGCCCCTTTCTGTCGCCACCCGCAGTCACCCTCACCGTCCACGTCGTCGTCTTCTCTAGCTCCGGCGACCCGCGGTGAGCCGTCCCTCCTTTCCCCTCTCAGCCCGAATGCGCGCCACCGCTCCCGAGTGCGCGCGGCTCCGCCCGCGCGTGAGCCACGGCACTCCGCCGCCCCGCGCCGTCGCTCGGATGACGCCGGTTTGTCTTGGCTGCCGTGCGCCGTCGCCGGCCGACCATGCCGCCCATGCACCTCTCCTTGTCGTCCGATCTGCCTCGGCAGATCGGAGCCATCCGCCCCGCCTGCCCACGTGGCACGTCGCGTGGCCGCCGCGTCAACGCCATGTGTGCGCCACGTGGTGCACCGCCCTCTCGGCCCTTGGACCCCGTCCACCATGGACCGGCACTCCCGCGGCCGATGACGCCATCGCTGACGTCAGCCCTACCGCTGACACTATTCCTTAATATTTTATTGCGCAATAAAATATTAAGGATTTTTCTTGTTTTAGTAAAAACACAGTTAATCTTCTAAAATTCAGATTTTTTCAATCCGAGCTCCGTTTCTCCATTCAAATTTCATTGAATTCATAAAAATGCCAAGAATCTATTAAAAATGGTTTTGTTACCTGTTTCAGTAGCTTTTTAGCCTGTTTATTGAAGTGCCTTGTTTGTTGTGTAGATCCGGGTAGTTCCTCTGATCCCGTGTACTTCGAAGTCATCGCGGAGTTTCGTCAACTCAAAGAGCAAGGCAAGTCATGCTATATTTTTGATCATATTGTCCCCCTTTTGCTAAAATACCTTGTTTATTCTACTAAACTGCATTTATTTTGAAATGTCATCTTATGGGGAATATTACACCGTATGGTTAGGATTAAGCCCTAGGCTTGCCACCCTAAACCTTTGATAAACTTGAGAAACAATTTGACTAGTTTATAGGCCTAGGTTATGCTTAGACCTGCTTAGACTCACTAGCACACTAAATGGGTCTTTTCATCTAGACGACATTATTTTGGACACATGAAATGAAAGATATAATCCGGAGACTTTGTGGACCGGACTAATGATTAAAACATGACAAACGGTGGGTTGTGGGAGTTGTGGTTTTGATAGTGGTGCCCATGGCATTTAAGGACCGGCTCACGGGAAACCTCGAAAGAATGACTTTACAAACCACAAGCCAGAATGGGCAACGGTGGGTCCTCTAGTGTAGCCTTTCCTAGCCAATGAACCCTGGCAAGGGTGCGCGTGATGGAGTTGCAGTCGGCCGAGGGCTTACCGGTTGCTGGGCTGTCGGATTCACCGTGGCACTTCGGGGGTTGCCCACGGCCCAAGAACAGGAGTGGGGGCGAAACCTTGGTGTGGTTCGCTTGATTAGTGAGGGGTTATATGAAAGGTCCTATGACAGTCCCTTTCCGGGGTACCGTGGCGGTATTCCGGCGCATGGGAGACCATGTTGTGGGGCTGTGTCTTGTGGGTACAGATGTACACCTCTGATCAGAGTTAAAACTATTCGAATAGCCGTGCCCGCGGTTATGGGCAATCAACCGATTTCACCGTGATTAGTCCTAAACTGCTAAAAACCTGATTAATTGACTATGACTAGTATAGTTGGATGGTTTGGTCCTGTCGCAACGTGGGGATAACGTTGGGCAGTGTTGGATTTAATATGAATTAATTATTTAATTTACCACTTTTCTTTTTCGTGTTCAAATCTCCTTTTGTTTGCAAAAACCCTAGCGGTTTGTGCTAAAGGCAAACCCGATCCAAATCCTTGTCTTCCCCTTGCATTTCATACCCTCTCTATTCCGGTATGACTTGCTGAGTACGTGGAAGTACTCATCCTTGCCTCATCACCAGAACCTGAGCAAGAAGCTGAAGAAGAAGAAGAAGTTGAATAGGCTTCGTCCTGCACTCTGGAAGATGCCTGTGGAATGGTTGAAGCCACGCTGCAAGCGTCAAGTTTAGGCTTAGACCCTTTTTTCTTTTTCCGCCGCACTTTTGTAATCTTTTTGTAATGTTTCTAAGACGTGGAACTGTAATATCAACCATTGTCGTATATGTACCCGGCTGATTCCTGGACAGGGATTTAATACACATATAACTTTGGAAATTCTGGTTTGAATTTTTGGGCGTGACAGCTACCCCTAGCCGATGGAGTGTGCTCGCTTGATGTGTGAGGCGCAGCCAATGGAGAACGAGGAGGCTACATAGACAAGTGTTAGTTGAAATCGGCCAATCAACATGAAGAAAAGAGACAGGGTTTCGGGCTTACTGGTGAAGCGGGGCATGGTTGTCGTTGGGCTAATCTTTTGTGCTGCAATCAAATGGTTTTGGTTAAGAACAAAAAGATTGCAGGCAAATTTAAATTGCCAGAATTTTGAGAAAGGAAAGATACGTACTGGTTGAGGGCGAGCAAGACATTGGGTAGGAGATGGTGTTTGCTGAGCTTGATCATGAGCCGACGGTGTTCATGCATACTTGCTCGAGTGGCTGGATTTGGCTGCAGCCTCTTCAATAGCTTGGTCGATTTCTTCTTCCATGATTTCTTGATTGAGGGCCTCTTCCACGCTCGGATCCAAAGATGGAAACCTATCGGCAGGGATTGTCTTTTGTTTCTTCAGTTTTTTTTCTGTGCCGCCGATGGACCGGCGCCACGGCTTGGCCCATTTTCCGGACAACGCATCGCGGGTTTGGCCATGCAAAAGTATTGTTACTTTCGACGCATTAAAGCCGATGATAGATGGAGCAAGGCCTCCATTTGGGATCCGCCCTGCGGCGTATAGGATTTTGACCCCTGAGTTGCTCTCATGAGGAGGGGAAGAATCGGTTGTCTGCAAAGAAAAGAAAGCATTGATTAGATATTAAGTGGATAATAGCCGATAGCTTTGAAGAGATTGACAAGGGAGAGAAGTACTCACATCAGGGACTGACTCTGTCTGCAGAGTGGCAAGGTACATGGAAGCGTGTTGATGGAAGATATGTCTTTTAAGTTCAAGTCCACCATTTGTCATAGGCTGCACTTCTCTTGTGGGCTAGCTCCAGTATTCCAATGCTTCTGAGAGCGGGGCTCTTCATATTCATTAGCCGATCCATCATGATCTTTGAGTTGATCTCTCCTCTCGTTTGGATTTTATCGGCATAATAGAAGTTGATTGGCAGTTGTCCAAGGCCAAGTTGCCTACCAGCCGACATGGGATAGTAAAATTCATATGACTTTGTGACATTGCAACCTTGATTGATCCCAATCGATAGGATGCATGGAGTGAGTGCTGCGGTGAAAAGTTCTCTGCAATTAGGATATTCGTCTGAGTTCACTTCGTCAAAGTTCAATTCAATCGGTAGTTCGAATTCTGCACGGTCTTCATAAAAGAACCAAGTCCAATTGTTTTTGACAAAGCCATCGTAGAAGGATGTGAACCAGTCAGCTAGCAGCTCATCTGTTAACTTGGATCTAGTGTGAACAGCAGCAGCCTCTCCAAAAGATAAGCATCTCCGGGTTGGTTACTTCTTTCCCCTCATCATCCTCAACCGGTTCTACTAAGGGAAATTGTGCATCGGCTAGCCGTGGCCGTCCAGAGATCTTCTGAGTCAGCAACAATAACCACAGCTGCAGAAACCACCAAGGGCCTCCAGTGCCTATTGTTACATCGGCTGCTATCTTAGCCGATGTCTGGTTCAAGGTTTGATAGAGGTAGCCCAAGAGGAACTTGCCCAAGGGGATTTTTGTCTTGTTGACTAGGGCTTCGGCTACCACCTGCCAATTTGCTGTTGGACCGCAACTGGAGCCGCAGAAAATGAATTTTTCTAACCACATCATAAGGAATACGATGTGCTCTCTAGGGCTGATGGACCTAGTTCCCATATTTCATATTAACGTAACCGTTCTAGCCTCCAATAGATTTGGTCTTGAAGGAAAACTGGCCTTTACTGTCCAGCCGATTCGTGTTAGCCGACGACAGTATGTCCAATCCAGTTATCATAAATACGTCGGCTAACGTTGGAGTCATTGGGCCTTGTTGAAAAATAAAGGCATTGAAAGTATTGTTCCAGAAGTAGCAGGCAGCCGATACTAATGGTTCACCTTTAGGCATATCGGCTACAGAGAGGGCTAAACATTGGGCTACTTCCTCCCAATGGTTGTGTTTGCTGGCCTCCATTCTCTTATACCAAGAGGGCCAAGATTTATCAATTGAAGGCCAAGACTTAAAGGTACCATTCCAGTGGCCCAGGCTAGGGTTTGATATTCTCTAGGGCATCCTATTGGTTTCGACAATGATAATGTCAGTTGGATCCTTATTGCAGATAGGCCCTAGGTAGTATCTCTTGTCATTAATCAGACTTGGAATGACTATTTGGTGGGCAAGATGCTACAAACGCAAAAAGGGAGAAATTCAAGATTCATGAAGCTTAAAATTCATATCTACGACGAGCAGAAAAAGAGAAGTTGAAGCCGGTGAAACTCATCTCTGGGAATTCGGCTGATGGTGTTGTGGATGGGGTGGTTGAAGTCGACATCTTCGGAGGTGAGTTCGTCGCTGTGCTGAGAACACATGCGAGTTCGCCGAGGACACCGAGGAAATCACCGGAGGGCTCGAGAGCGGTTCTAGCTAGGGCTTTTTGGATTGTAAAGGTGACGACATGAGTTTGTTCGGCGCGGAAGGAGCGTTATTTAAAGAGTTATCGTAACAGGAAACAAACTCGACTTAGGTTTTCTCCGAGGATGAGATTGCACAAAATCCGCAACATTATCAATATCGCGGACTTGGGGGGCATGTGTTAACGACCAAATTTGGTAAGCAAATCCTCAAGTTTGAAGCGGAATCAAGGAAGCGTTTTGAACCTCAGAAACAGAATCTCATGATCGGCTAGCGTTTCCTTGAAGACAACAGCCGATAGAGCTAGATCCAAAGGTTGATTTAGGTTATATGGCGTATCCACCATCTTGAAAAGTTTTCATTAGTCTACATAGGTCTCATGCTTCTTTTTGTACTTAATGCTGCATCAGTCTGATCTATTAAGTCACTCTTAGAATCATATAGATATATTTTGGCTCAATGACTGCTATTAGAGATAGTATCGGGGTTTCAGCCGATCTTACCTGTTTTAGCCATCTTATATGTTTTATTACTGATAGATGTGTTAAAGTCGTCTTTTATATAAAGATCTTATTCTAGTTAAATCTGCTAAGCCTGGTATCAATCTGTTAAGTCATATTAACAGCCGATTGATTCTTGTTTAGTATATTTAGCTTAAAATAATATCTTAGTATAAAACTGTATTGGAGTACTAGCCGATTCACATTAGATCTACAACATTGGCTAGGTTATAAATGTATATATAATTATTGTTCTAATGTGTTTTTAGATATAAGTGATTTATACTGTCTCGGTATACTACCGATCTATCCCAATCATTGTTCTACGTGGCAGACTTCGAAATGGCCTACCATGCGGTACTCGGTCGTCCAGCCCTCGCCAAGTTCATGGCGATCCCCCACTACACGTACCTGGTTCTCAAGGTGCCAGGTCCCCAAGGGGAATTCTCCGTGTGAGGTGATGTCGCCACGTCCCATGCCTGTGAATCCGAGAGCCTCGCCCTCGGTGAGGCTGCCGACCCATCGGCCCGGGTAGGCGGATTCCCTTCCTCGCATGCTGATCCAAAAGGAAAGGCACCAATGGTCGAGGATGAACCAAGTCCGGCACCACCAGTGTCGAGGTCCTCCGCTGGCTCTGCTGAGTACAAGGCCGTCTCCCTCTTCGACACCGATCCCTCCAAGACGACGCTGATCGGCTCAACCTCGGTGAGAAATAGGAAAGCGCGCTCGTCGACTTCCTGCGTGCGAACATCGATATGTTTGCTTGGAAACTGGCAGACATGCTGGGAGTACCCAGGGAGTTGGTCGAGCATGAGCTTCATGTTCCTCCTGACGCCAAGCCGGTCAAGCAAAGACTGCGACGATTCGCCCAGGAGCGCAAGGACGAGATCCAGGAGGAGTTGACTCGACTTCTAGATGCAGGTTTCATTCGGGAGGTGCACCACCCGGATTGGTTAGCCAATCCGGTCCTTGTAAGGAAGAAAAACGGGAAATGGAGAATGTGTATTGACTACACTAATCTTAACAGGCATTGTCCTAAAGACCCATTTACTCTTTCCCGCATCGATCAAGTCATCGACTCTACCGCGGGCTGTTCCCTCCTGTGTTTCTGTTGCTACTCAGGCTATCATCAGATAGGCCTCAAAGCATCCGACCAGGAGAAGATGTCTTTCATTACGCCATTCGGGGCCTTCTGTTACACCACGATGGCCTTCGGTCTAAAGAACATCGGCTCGACCTATCAGCGAGCCGTTCAACGTTGTTTAGCCAGCTAGATTGGTCGTAACGTTGAAGCCTATGTGGATGACATAGTGATCAAGACGTGGATCCCCGACGATCTCTTGTCTGACATAGCAGAGACATAGCAAGGATTTCCAGTGGTCGGAAGATGCCGACAAGGCGTTTGCCGACTTCAAGCACCTTTTGACTACGCCACCAATCCTCACTGCTCCAAACCCCGAGGAACAGCTACTTATGTATGTCGCCGCAACCACCACTGTTGTCAGCACGGTGTTGGTTGTCGAGCGCGCAGAGGAAGGTCGCGCCTATCCGGTCCAAAGGCCCGTTTATTATGTACCCAAGGTACTCGGGCCGTCGAAGACGCGTTATCCCCAAGTGCAGAAGCTGCTATACACCATCCTCATCACCACTCGGAAGCTACGATATTATTTCCAAGCCCACAATGTGATGGTGGTGACGGGTTTCCCCTCGGGGACATCATTCGAAATCGCAAGTCTGCTAGGTGGATAGTCAAGTGGGCCTTGGAAATAGGCGAATTCTCCATCGACTACAAGCCACACAACGCCATCAAGTCGCGGGTCTTAGCCAACTTTGTGGCCGAATGGACAGAGATCCAGCTCCCGCCGACTTTTGAGTCGCGCCCGACCTAGACCATGTATTTCAACGGCTCCCTTAGCATTGACGGAGCTAGGGTTGGCATGCTCTTGGTCTCCCCGAAGGGTGAACACCTCAAGTAGGTTCTCCGGTTACTGTTCAAGGCGTCCAATAATGCCGTCGAATATGAGGGTCTCCTCCATGGTCTCCGGATCGCCAAATCCATTGGTGTTGAGCGCCTTATGGTTTATGGGGATTCGAAGCTAGTCATTAGCTAGGTCAACAAGGACTGGTCCTGTTCGAGCGAGAAGATGGATGCCTATTGCGCTGAGGTCCATAAGGTCGAAGGCAGGTTCGCCGGCCTCAAGTTCCACCACGTCCTCTGGGATGCCAACTCGGCAGCTGACCAGCTGGCCAAGTTCGGATCTTCCCGAGCAGTGGCGCCGCAGGGGATCTTCATCCACGAGCTACACAAACCGTCAATCAAGGACCCGAATCACCTGGAACCGGCCCTAGCGCAACCAGGTGAGTCAGTACTCGTCATTACCGACACCCCTCACGACTGGCATCAAGAACTCATAGACTACATCACATCCAAGGCGCTCCCGCCCAACAAGGCGAAAGCCGAGCATGTCGCCCGACACAGCAAGCAGTACGTCGTAGTGGGTCGCGAGCTATTCAAGCACGCGGCATCCACCCGAGTACTCTTGTTGTGCGTCCCTCGGGATCGCGGAGCCTAGATCCTTGATGAGATTCATTCAGGCATCTGCGGTAACCACGTGGCCGCAAGGACGCTAGTCGGCAAAGCCTTTCGGGTGGGATATTATTGGCCGACTGCCAATGAAGACACCAAGGAACTAGTCCACCGCTGTCAGGGATGTCAGTTCTTCGCCAAACAGCACCATCTCCTGGCACAAGCCCTTCAAACAATCCCATCATCTTGGCCCTTTGCATGCTGGGGGCTCGACATGGTCGGCCCGTTCCCTAAGGCACCAGGGGGATACACTCACCTTTTTGTCACAATCGACAAATTCACGAAGTGGATCGAAGTACAGTCGCTGAGAGCTTGCACCGCCCAGAAGGTGGTTTAGTTCATCGAAAGCATCACATTCTGCTTCAGCGTCCCGAGGGAGATTATCACCGATCTCGGGACACAGTTTACCGGGAATGTTTTTTGGGATTTCTGTGAACAGAGGTGCATCGAGGTCAAATATGCCTCGGTGGCGCACCCCAAGGCGAACGGGCAGTGCGAGCGTGCGAATGGCATGATCCTGCAAGGCCTAAAGGCCCGGGTCTTTGACCCGCTTCGGAAGCATGAAGGTCGCTGGTTGCGTGAGCTCCCAGCTGTGCTCTGGGGACTCCGCACTCAGCCGAGCCGAGCCACAGGACGGTCCCCGTTCTTGCTGGACTATGGCTCGGAGGAAGTTCTCCCGGTCGACATGCTTCACGAATCCCCAAAGGTTCGACTGTACGATGAAGGGATGGCTGAGCAAACGCGGGCTGAGGACATCGACAGCATCAAAGAAGAGTGTATGGCTGTCGCAATTCAGATGGATCGGTACCAATAGGAGCTTCACCGATACCACGACCACAATGTCCAGGGAAGATCCTTCAAGGTCGACAACCTGGTTCTTCGAAGAGTGCAGTCCTCCGCTGGCATGAACAAGCTTTCACCCCCATGGGAAGGCCCCTTCATCGTCTCCGTCGTTACCCGTCCGGGCTCATACAAGCTGATTCACGAAGATGAATAGGAAGTGCCAAATTCTTGGAACATTGAGCACCTACGCCGATTCTACGCTTGAACAGCTAAGTGCCCAGTCCCGACCCCTTCAGTTCTGCAAATTTCGGCTATTTGTTAACCCTACCTACAGATCATATACCCGACCCCCGAAAAGACTCGGGGGCTCGGAAGCCCTCCCGAGCAGTATCGCCAGCCGCGTTGATCCCTTCTCACGCGTTACCCTCACGGCAAGGCCTGAGCGGTGCGACCCTTAATTAAGGGTTTCCGAGAAGTTGTTCTGCCTACTGTGCTTGAGCTGCTCGGGGGATCACTCATTACCTTCGACTGAACATGATCGGCTCAGCCCCAAGTCCCTCACGTAGTGACTTCATTCCTATCCGGAGCTGGCTGGGGTTGGGATGACCGTGTTTCGATCAAGTGTCGGTCAGTGAGCTCGGGGCTCGAAAACGACCGAATCCTGTCTATATGACTAAGACACCAGGAGCTCGACTTGGGCCACCCGGACAATGTCTGTTGATGGCCCGACTCGCTCTACTTCGAGGGTTAGACACACAGAGATCGAACAGACATCGACGACCTCGCGTTCACCCGATGCGTACACAACTAAGTGACCTTGCTTGACCGAATGCCTGCCTAGACTAGTCTCGCCGGCTTCCGTCGCTCGGTCACGAGGGTTATACGCTTACCGAGTGATCGCCGATCATTCACCGCCCTCCTATTCGTCCTGTATTCGGTCAGAGTAGACTGAGGAAACCTTCGAATCCGTCCATTAAGGTCCGAAGAACACTCGGCATCAGAGGCCGGTCAGGAAATGAATAGAAGGTTGTATCCTCGCGCTCCGACCCACTATGAAGGAGAAGGATCTGCTTGGAGTTTGATCGGCAGCCCTCCGAACTTGGTCCATTGACGGCCGAGATCGCTCGGCAGGATCTACTCCCCCTCGCAGATATCCTAGAGTTTGACCGGAAGCCTTCCAGTCGTTGGTTCGTAGACGGCCTAGGTCACTCGGTGTAATCTATCCCAAGGTGATAGCCCTTCTCGAAGACAACATACAAAGAAGACTAACAAAAGTTTTCTTTATTTCTCACGGTGTGATGATCATACATAGGGCCCGAGGTCCCCCTAGCATACATCAAAATCGACGCGGCGGCCTCCTTTACTATCGACCGGGTCGAGGGTGTGCACATTCTGGAATGATTGGAACAACAAGGCCTAAGGTTTTTCTAACCTATAGGACCATGTTGCTCACAATCTTATCCGTCGCCGACTCTACGGAAGCGTAGATATCGTCGACGTCGCTCGACTCGACACCGGCAAGCCACCCCTCGGCGATCGCGTCGATGTCCGCCCGGGGGTACAGCTTCTGTACAACGCCAAGGACGTGCGTCGCCACCATCTTGGCCACCCCCCGAGCGTAGCGCCGGAGAAGTTCCCGACCACTCAGTAGACGCGCCTGAAGCACGCTGTCGTTTGGGATGAGCGACGACATGTCCGGATCGATTTCGGCGAGGAGTGTCTGGGCCGCCTTCGAACAGATCTCCCATCGCTCGTCGATCGTCTTCAGACTGTCCCCGAGTCGACGAAGCCGTCGGCCGACTCCCGCCAGTTGGCCTGGTCACTAAATAGATCGGCTAAGGCACACTCCTACTTCGACAACAAAGGAATTGAAGAAGACAGTACTTACGGACGGCCTCCGCCCACGCGGCTTGGTCCTCGGCCATTTTGGCCAAGGCTTTGTCCCTGGCCGCCTCGACGGCTGCCAACTTCTTCTCCAGCTCGACCACTGCCGCCTCCGACGCCGACGCCCTCGTTTCTGCGTCGTCGAGCGCCCTGGCCAAGTCCTGGATGAGGGCTTGGGTCTACTGTGAAGATGTTGCAGCCACTGCAGCTCCTCCAGCAGATGACGACCCGTCAAGGCGAGGGTCGACCATCGACGGCTTCCTGTCGGCAAGGCCAGTTAACGTTGGTAGTGCCAATAAAACGCAACCATGATGCTCACCTGGTAGACACTATGAATTTCACAGCACCCCGACGTGCAATCTTGGGGCAGGTCCTGATGCCTGCCCGCCCGCATCTCCATGGACGCTCGGCCCTACCTCTGCGAAAGTAGTTAGCTTCTGCTTCCCTCTCTGCTCAGACGTTGCAATGGGAAGGCGTATCTCCGCAATCTCTAGCCTCGGAATAACACCAAATTCCTGCCACGGCATCAACACCTGGCAGGTGAAGCTCTACTAGAGGAACGGAGGAAACATTTAGGCAAGGGAGAGAGGTTAAACCTACCTGCCACTGTCGATTCTCAGGGCTCCCAATCAAACTCCAACCTTCACTGGAACTCGGCGATGAGGCCATGAGCCTAAGACCGCTTAGAGGAGGAAGAAGGTTGCAGAATGGAGGCGAGAGAACTGAGAAACTTTCTCTTCCTCAAAGTGGAGAAGTAAGATGGCGTAAGGAGAAGAGCCCACTGTAATGGAGTTTAAATAGGGAGATGGCGATGGGCTCTCTAGCCTGGTTTTTGGAAAACATGTAGTGTCATTTATGACCAGCGCGGAACATCCGAAGCGCCTCTTGCCCATCCAAGTTCTTAGCTTGACACATCAACTTTGGGTAAAATCTGGGTCGTCAGATCTTCGAAAGGGCAAGCGACGTTTACACAACTTCCGTCGCCCACTATGAAGAACCCGCCGTAAGGTCACACCACCTTTCCCATCTCAACTGTCAGTGCCGTCTGACACTTGGGAAAGGGTGGGATACCAAAAGTTCGATGTGATGCAGCGACGTCCCCAATCCTTGCGCCATAAACAAGAAGTAGCAGAGAATGTCAGAGGACTTTGCTTTGACATTGGAAAAATACCACTAGCTTTTGGGTCGGGTTCTTCTCGACTCGGAGCAGGCTTCAGAGCTAGCCCCCGGTCGAGGTCGAGACTACCATGTGCCCTCAGGCAGTAGTCTCGGCCATAACCATGTTCTTCGCGTCCCCAGGGCGGTGACCTTGACGACTCGAATGTGGGCTTTCAAGCTAGTCCACAAGTGAGGTCGGGGCAACCTCAAGCCCCAAGGCCTGTAGACCCGAACACCTCACCCATCCTCACTGCCCTTGGGCAGTGGACTCTCCGACATGGGGGCCGAAGGCCAAATTGCTCGCCCTGGCCGAAGCAGTGGACCGCCAAACGCCCGGGGTGGCAAACCCGTTCGTCTCGGCTAACCCCTTTTGGAGGACCTCGGGCATCGCTCGGATCATCGGAAGATTTACAAAACGCTCTTGATGATTTAACCCTAGGCTCGGATGTGCCATCCGACCCTAGGCTCGGGGGCTACACCTGCCAGGTGCACCTAGGCGGTGCACCTGCAAAATCTCGATTCACAAAAACTGCTAGGGATCGACACCTTGGAAGAAAGCTTGACCCTAAGGCTAAATGTTCCATTCGCCCTTAGGCTAGGGGGCTACACTTGGCAGGTGCACCAGCTCTGAGGATCCATTGAAGACAACACTCCGAAAGAACTCTGACACTAAGGATGGATGTTTCATCCCTCCTTAGGCTCGGGGGCTGCTATGGGAGGTGTCACCCCGGGGTGCCTTAGAAACCCGGATTGAACCCCAACAGAAGTCAACCCGAGTGTCCTTGGGACGTGACCGAGAGCCCGACCCCCCCGGGGGTCGGGAATTCCGGCCTTCCCTTGAGTCCAACCTCGGCCCCTTCTCTCGACCCCAACTCGTCGCCCGACCTCGAGCACCCTTAGGAGGAAACTTGGCAAGCATCGAGGAAGAGGGAGGAGACAGCCCGGCAACATCTGACACCATCTGGCGGCACAGAAGCAAGATCCCAAGGCTGACAGGAGTACAAAATACCCACGGTGTATAGGACCTAGAAGACCAACATGTACTTTATCAGATGTTCTCTGTATCCTTTCTCTCTCTCTCTTAGGCTTGGCTTTCTTGGCCCCCAAGCTCATCTGTACCTACCCCCCTTGAGGTATAAAAGGGAGGGCAGGGCGACGGGGCCAAGGGGAGGCCAAGAAGAAGAAGAAGAGGAAGAAGAAGAAGAGAACTCTAGCACACTCCTTTGTAACTCTTGTTCATCATCCACCCCTAGAAAGAACACCGCACACTGGACATAGGCCTATTATCCTTCGGGAGGGCTGAACCAGTATAACTCTCTGTGTCTTGTTTCTTGGCTCATCGTTAGATTCGAGTCGACCATCGGATCCGTCGGAGGGCAGCTTCTCTACCACCCTCTCTCTTTCACCTCCTCGGGGATCCCCCTTGGAGGACTGTTGACCCATCCGTCGACACTTGGTGTTAAGAATAGAGTAAGAGTCGGATTCTATCATAGGAGTAAGAGTTGAATTCTATCATATGCTATCTCTTAAATAAAAGGACAAACCTGTTGTAATCGCATGACGACTTAGCATAGCGAGAGGTAGCGGTTGTCGTTGGTGTCCAGTTGTGAGTCGTTGTAACTCTGATACGTTGTAATATGCTGGCTCGGGGAGAAGCGCCCGTAATCATTGTGCCAGGGATGTAGGCTTCGGCTGAATCTCGTTAACAAATATCGTGTCTCAGTATCGTCATCGTATTTGGATCTCATATGACATTTTTTCGTGTTCGGTTCTCGATATGCTATCAGGGTTGGTTTTATAACAAGATACCAACCAAATATTATTGCTAAGACAAATTTTCTCACAGATCCAAGATCCAACAATTTTAGGTAATTTTAGTTTAGAATCACATGCTTTCTAAGTGTGCTTAGAAGAAAATCGTAACCAATGCTTAAAAGCAGTCCTAACCAAAATATTGGTAAATTAATAAAAAAATGAAAAAGAATCAAAGAATATCTTAAAAAGTCATCATACATAAACGTTCACATATTTAAAGTAATGAATATTTAGTAATGTTAAATGGAATGCCTGCCCATAGCATGGGTTTTCTTCATTAGATCGTAAAAGTGCTCGAAGGTGGATAAACACCCACAAATAATTTTTATGGCTATGGTTTTTAGAAGATTGGTTGACACCTCAATATAGCTGTAAATAATTACTCTGCACACTAAAGGCTCATCTTGAATTCTTGATCAGTATATTGCATCGCTTTGTGTTGTAGTTCGCCAACAGCTTAACGCCTGTCATAACGGGAGAGTCGGGAATCAAAGATTCTAAGCAAGTAATTGGTCTTTAAAAAATCTTGCAAAAGGGAAGATCGGTTAGACAACCATAAATTTGAAAAGCAAACAGAGTCTGTTAGGTATGAAATAAAAAATGAGGCGAGAGGTATTTCTAACCTTTCACTCATTGTATCTTTCTTCGTCAGCCGAAAATAGTACTTACTTCGTCTCACAAAGATCATTGGATAATCATTACATCAGGATTTATATAAGTAAAAGATAAATATATTAAAAGTAGAGAAGTGAAGAATAATTGTATTGAGTTTCGATAAAATGAAGGTTTTCATAGTTTTTTAATTTGATTTTGTATTGGTATGTATGTGATAGATGAAAATAAACTTATTTGGAATGGAGTAACTATAACTAATGAGGACATCACTGGCTCGGATATGACCATACTTAGGTTTCACATCAACAAGTACATACTTATTATACGTTTGACCAAACATTATTGCATCGAGTTTTATATCTTCCCATTTACAGAAATACTTCCATGCATGAAGGAAAGGAGTGCGGGCTCACGAAGTGCTTGGATGATCAAAGAAGTTAATTGGTGACCAAACAAAATCTTTCTCAAGTCTACTCCTATTTCATCACGTCACTTTTTGTCCATAGAAGGCAAAGAGACGAGGTTCTACATGTTTTGGATTCAGATTTGGGCCTCCTGACAGCATCAACTTTAGATGGACCTAGCCGCTAATCCAGAAGGAATCTCGAGGCCCATAATTACTTCTGGAAAGCTTATGGAGTCTGCTTTCAGATGGTTTTGGTCCCACGTCAAAATTCCTACCAAGATATCAGGAATCTGCAAAACAAACCATGTACCTTATCTAGTCCGAGTCTGATTTGGGTATTGACCCTTGTAATTGTGTCGTGGGCTAAACCTAACGGGCGGCGCCCTAGGGCTAACCTTAGGATGTCCCTAATCATATTTATTCAATAACCATCATAGTTTAGAGTTAGGTTTTGCTTAGATTATTTTTGTCAATGTAGTTTCGTCGCTAGTTCGGTTTATGGAACCCCAACTTTGAGATCTTAATCATTCATATGCAAATTGAGTTGCAATCTATCTTATTCTTGCTTGTGTTCTTCAATTCGCATGCAGGATTAGTTTTCTCGGTGAGATCAAATGGGCAGCGCACAGTTAATAACAAGAGAAGATTGTGGTGCTGCAATAACATGGTTTGGATCGTGTTAATCGGAAGACAGATCGTGTATATCAAGTTTCGATCAAATCAAGAGATATCAATACATATCGAAAGATCGGGACCTAGCTCCTCATGGATATTTCTAGTAGCAAATATGCACATGTTGACTATGTCATTCTTGAATGATTGACTTCGGTCGAGTTGATAGCTAAAGTCATAATCTAATACAACAAAAATTTGCTTATCTGATTTGTTACAGAGCCAAATTTTAATAGCAAATAAAGATTTCGATCGGTAGCTGGATAAAATTGCCAAAGGTTTGACTTCAATCTAAAATCTAATCATCATTGTTGAAGCTGCCAAATAATTGGTATGACACAAATTGAGTTAAAAAAGTTAAATTTGATCCATGCCATTAGAAATTTATCATATTAAAAAATATCATTACTATTTATGAAACCACTACATGCCACTGAAATTTTATAAAATTCGAACCATGCCACCACCATGCAGTTTTCTATCAACTCTGTCTATCTTCTCTTCTCTTCGACAAGCGATGAGGCGAGCAAATGCTGACGGACCAATGAGCAGCGAGCAGCGGCGGGACCTTAGTGCACACACCATCCCATGCATCGGTAGCCTCGACCACGCGCTCGGCGACACAGTCACCCATTGTTAACACCAAAATTTAGTATGCTTCTTTAGTGGATTCGACTAAGGAAAGAAGTCCATCAACCGATCAAAATTTATCCTGAAGAGACCGAGTTCAAGAAGAAATCATGAAGACTACGACATGACAATTTAATTCTATCTATTAATTAGACAATGATTTAGTAACTTTTCTTTTATCTTAGAAAGTTTTATCTAGTGTCCGATTAGGACTTATTTTTTTCCTTTTATCTTTAGGAAATATGTGTCGTGTTCGCTCAGGACTTGTATCAACCCAAGGGTAAAAATATGTATGCTAGGGGTCTTTGTAAGATATATTCACATATCAATATAATTACTTTTGATGCATCATCACCCTTTTACTCTCGGCGAGTTGTTAGTTTCGAGTTGGGCTGCATCGGTTCTGATCTTCGACGAGAAAATAAGTTTCGTCAACTTCGCTTGCATCAGCGTGGCTAGAACCTCTTTGGTTAGGTCTGATATTCTATTCAAGTTTATGCAAGTGTTGCATACCAGACATCTTGATTCTATCTTTAATTGTATCACTGTTTAGAGTTATATTGGCATAGTTAGGATTTTCTCGATTAGGTCTGATATTCTGGCTAAGTTGATATTTGTCTAATCGTACGACTATTCTAGATAGATTTGTTATATCTATCATGTTTGTGTATATCTATCGGCTAAATATGTTTTTTATTATTTTTAATCTTATATTGTCTCGGTTAGGTTCGGTCTATTAGATTTGGTCTATTAGATTGTTGCTAATAAGTTTAATTCTAGCAAGTCGATAGGTTTATATGCAACATTCATTGGATTTCTAGCCAATGAGTTATCATGATTGTGGACTGCAGCTATTAGATGTATTGGTTAGTTAGCCGATATACATTTTAATTTATCTGCATCGGATCTTCTGCTGATGTATGCTTTAACCATCAGACTTATATATATCATTGTCGAAACTTGGTTTCGGCAATATATTTTATGGGTTCGCAATCGAGATCGCCAAGCACGATGGGTTAGAAGAAGAAGATTTAGACAGTTCAAGCCCTCTCGTGAGGTAATACCCTACTCCTGTTTCGGTGGATTCGATCCGCCGAGTGTCTTTATTGATCTCGTGATCTAAAGCTCTCGCTTATGAAGTCGAATCTCAGATCTAGAATCTGATCAAGTCTAAGAATATCCCTCAAGGGACGTCCCTTACCCCCCTTATATAGTCTTGGGAGGAAAGGTTTACAAGTCGGAAACCCTATCTTACTCTAAGACGGATTCCTCAATCTTACCAAACCGTGACTATAGGCCGATTGCCTTATCTCTATCGGCAACCGTAACACCTAATTCAAGTTCGGCTTACGATATATGGCGGCGCAATCTATCCCTACCTCCAATCGGATAAGCTTGCCATGTAGATACCCGATTGCCACAATCTCCACAAGAGCCCCCGAGTCCTTTTCGCCGACGAGACAACTCGGCTTCAGACCAAAGCAAGACTCAACCAAAAATCTCTTTGACCGAGTGCTTTTGGCGCCGAGTGATTCCATCATCTCTGCCCGAATCTTCCCGAGTGGCTCCAAAGACTGTGAAGGGCTGAAAAATATAAAAATTTCTCAAAAATAAATATCTAGGTGCATCTCCGATGCACCTAATTATAGGTGTAGCCCCCGACTATGTGGTTAGTCAAAAATAGACTAAGCATATAGTCAAGAACTATAAAAAATTATTCTCATGTAGATGCTTAGCTCATGCTAAAGCAATCATAGAAATCTCATTACTCAAGCAAGTTCATGCTCAACCGAGTGAATTTGCCCGAGTTATCTCGAACAAATAATTCAATCAACCCTCATGGGAAAAAGGCACTCGGCAAGCTCTTGCTTATCCGAGTGGATTTACCCGAATAATTTCGGAAAAATAACTCAATCAACCCTAGCGGGTAAAAGCACTCGGCAAGCTCACGCTTATCCGAATAGATCCGCCCGAGTCATCCCTAACAAATATTTTAATCATCCCTCATAGGAAAACAAGTTCTTTTAATCATATGAAAAATATGACCAAGTTATTAAATAGCTTTTGCCATAATACGGTCTCAATCTTATAAAGATCTTCACCAAGGTGGAAAATAAACAAGATCGGTAAGATCACTCGACCAAATGCCGAAAAACCAAACAGCCCTTGTTCACCAAGGCGGCTATAAAAACTCACGTTGGTCACCTCCCAAATTGCATCGTGCCGCTTCTCATGAAGTCGCAAACCGCGGTATGGAAGGATCTTTAAAGGTATAGGGCACTCGGACATGCGCATATTGCCGAGCAAATCGCTTAAGCTCATCTCGCTAAGTCCCTAAGGACACGTATCGGACCACACCTTAGCCGGGCCGTAGATTTTCTTATGGGCTCGGCCCATTCACCGAAAACCTAGCGCAACCCTCAAATCTTTCTTATAAAGACGCGAGGTCGTCCCCGCCTCTTCATCTTCCAAAATTCCCTTCTTGCAATACGCTCATCGCTTCATTGCGGAAAACCCTAGGCTTGCGCGCTTCTCAATCCATCCGCCAAGAAGCTCGCTTGCCGCGACAACTAGCTTCCGCAGCCAAAACTCCCACATCCATCGCCCAAGATCTAACCTTTCTCGCCTAGACCCACTTCCCATCAACCCATCCTTATGGCGGACGAAAAAGGATTCCGTTCGACCAATGGGCCACCTCGGATGTGAGGGAATACACCCTCAAGGAGATGGTGAAGCACGACGTGCTTCCGCCGAAGGAACTTGTGGGATGGCGCCGGCGGCGGGGAGGATTTCCCGACCCCAAACACCAAGTGAGCTCGTTGTCTTCACTTCCTTTTTCTATTGCGGGTTCAGCCTTCCCACCTCCGATTTCTTTCGGGGCTTCTTGACTACTATGGTCTTCACATCTATCATCCGAACCCCAACTCGATGCTTCACATTGCACTCTTTATTCATGTGTGTGAAGCCTTCCTTGGCATTCTTCCTCATTTCAATCTATTCCGTCGTATGTTCTACCCGAAACCCCATCCGAACAAGGATCAACCTTGCGTCGTTGGCGGGCAGCTTCCAACTTCGCGGATCTCTCCGCAAAGATTACTTTTCTCTCCCCTTGAAATCTTCCAACAAAGGCGGGCACGCGGCTGGTTCTACATTAGCAATCTCGAACCCACCTCGCCCGCCTTCCTGCCTTCCCCCTCGTCCCAGCCAACTTGGAGCACCGTCCCGTAGCCCAAGATTGGGACGAAGCCAATGATCTGCTCGCGAAGATCCCGCGATGAAGAAGAGGAATCTTTGCGGGGAACAAATCACTCGGCACTTCATCGTGCCGACCGGCGCCGATCAAGGAGCGGCCGAAGCCGGCCTTCGAGTATGAAGGCGGAACGACCCCAATCGGGAGGACCCGATCCGCTCACCTATGAGATCTTGAAGATTCGGATGTACAAGCTCTTCTCATCCGGATTGCGTCGAGCGGCCCTCATTCTCGCAGCCTTCCCTTCAAGATCCACCGGCCTCCTCCTCCTAAGCCGATCGGTTGCTTCATAATATCTTTCAATCTTGACGTCTTGTCTCTTAATGCCGCATCTTCTCTCTTCGCAGAAAACGCCTCTATCACCTCCAAACCATATAAGGTGGCTCATGACGACGCGCCGCGTCGCCCGCAAGAAACCGATCGGCGGGATCAAAATCCAAGCCGATCCATCGGGAAGCGGGCGCGCCGAGTGAGGACTCGAACAAGCGCGCAAGCAAAAGGAGGCGATCATCGAGGATTCGGATGACGATGTCCCGCTCCTCCGGTCGAGACCCCGCTTCTAAGGCGATCGCCGCGGACGGCACCAAAGATCCGCAGATCATCCAGTATGCTCAAACCGAAGTCCCGAACTCTTTCGCGGAAAACTTTTCTTTATCTTCGCCGTATTAACTTTCGCAGAGGCCCGGACATAGATCCCGTCGGAGGGGTGAAGGGCCGACTCCGCCGCCGCTCCCGAAGTGTCAAGGCCGCAGAGCCAAAACCCCTGAGCCCGCAACCGAGTGCGAGCATTCCGAAAAACTTCCTTCACCTCGAAGGAGAGCGCCCCTAGGAAGGAGCCCCGATCGCGGTCGGGATATCCCAACCGGAAACCGCGGCCGCAGGGAACCCACGTCCGCGCCCAAGCGCCCGACCGAGGGTCACTCGGCGCAGAGCCCGAAGAAGAAAAAGAACCCGCGGCCCCACCTAGGCGGCAACCACCGAAACCGGTGAGACTTGCTTTGAAACTTTCTTTTCTTCTTTCAATTTTGAATCCTTCGTATCTTCATTGGTCTTTCTTGTTTGCCGCCACGGTAGAAGAGATCCCTGTGTTACGTCCTCCGAGACCGGGTTCCTCCGATCGAATCGAGTGGCGGGACTCGGAAGGCGAGAAACAGGGCATCATCCTAGACCGGCAAGCCGAAAGAGATGAAAGGGATGCCCTTGTCGAGAGCCTAAATGAGGCGACCCGACGCTCAACGTAAGCCTTCGTCTTTCTTTTCGATTATGTCTTCGTTATCCTTCAGTCGATCATTCTTCTGCTTTCATATGCAGAAAGAATACTGCCGCTCAATGGCAAAATCCGAAGTGCTGGAGAAGCTAGTCCCCCACTTAAACTCCTTGGAGGACGTTCGCGACACGAAAGCCACTCGGGAGGAGGCCGCATCAAGGGAGGCCGCTTAAGGAGGGAGATCTCGGAGCTTCGGAAGCGAACCTCGACCTCCGTGGATCAATCGGAAGTAAGCCCGCCTCCCCAGCTTCATTATGATTCTTATGTTGATCTTGGCTATTGTTAACCCTCTTTCGTTGTAGGAAATTCTTCGAGGTCCACTCGCTTCAAGTCCAGTGAAGCGGTCGCCTCGATAAGGCCGAAATGGAGGCCGAATTTGAAGGTAACCTTCTTTGAAGTCAAATCCCGTGTCTGCTTCATTTCCGAGTGCCTTGAATGATCCGGGACTCCTTGCAGCTTATAAGATGAAGACCCGGGCCCAATACGACGTCTTGCTCGGGCGGATCAAGTCCAGCGACGAGATACGGGAAGAGGTCGCTAACGCCGCCACGCCGATCTTAACATCCTTGTTTGATCAAGGAGTTGGGGCCAGCTCGCTGGGGCCAATCGAGATCTTCGATAAGCTCCGGCTGGCTCCCGAGCGGTATCTGAAGAACATCACCGAAGCAGCCAACATGGGGGCTGGTCTGGCTCTTGCTCAGACCAAGTCCCTCTACCCCCGAGTGGATATTCATTCAATCGGGGAGGGCTTTGCTGAGGGGACAACAGACGAGCAGGCCTTAGATATGCTCAGCGAGGCGCAAGAGGCGCCGAAGAAGATCTCTTTGGATGTAGTAAACAATTTTAAGCTCTGAACTGTATTTTGACTTTGCTTTGTAGATATCATGTAATTGTAAAACTCGACGTGGAATCTTTGTGACTATTTTTGGTTTATTTATGTCAATGCCTTGATTCGAGCCTTTGCGTGAAATTTCTTAAGTAGTTTTTGTCCGTGTCATCAAGCCTAGGCTCGATTAGGTCATCGGAAAACTCTCGGTCCTTAGACACCGAGCTCGAGTCGAAGGACATTAAACAATGATAAACCAAATTGTGCACAAAAATTTGATGAGGAAAATTTGAGCTTTATTGATATGTGTATCGCCCCATCGCTAGCTCAAGAAGTCATCTTGCTTGGGGTTGGCAATCAAGGAAAACATGAGGCCTTAGCCAAATTAGGCATAAAACCGTCGAAGATGCTCGATGTTCCAGGGAGTTCTCCACCATGGACCCGTCTTCGCGCTTTAGCCGTAGCACCGGCCGAGTTACTTCGGCGATTATATACGGTCCTTCCCATAAGGGAGATAACTTGTGTCGGTCTTTGGTGGTCCGGATCTTGCGTAGGACCGTGTCGCCAACAATGAAAGCTCGTGCTCTCACGTTGCGGCCGTGGTATCTTCGAGCCCTTGAAGGTATTTGGCCGACTGGATGAGAGCCGCCTCACGGGCCTCTTCCAATCGGGTGAGGTCATCCACTCGGTCGGGGTCGTATCGTTCATCGTTGAAGCCGCGGACCGGAGGGACTCATACTCCATCTCGTTTGGTAACATGGCTTCGCGCCATAGACCAAAAAGAAAGGAGTTTGGCCGGTGGCCCGACCGGGTGTGGTTCGCAGCGACCATAGAACCGAGGGAAGTTCTTGGACCCACTTGCCGGCGTAAGGGCTTAGCCGGTCGAAGACGCGAGCCTTGATGCCTTGAAGGACCATGCCGTTTGCTCGCTCGACTTGCCCATTGCTTTTGGGGTGAGCTACCGATGCGTAGCGCATTTTGATTCCGAAGTCTTCGCAGAATTCCTTGAAGATGCCTCCCGTGAATTGAGTCCCGTTATCGCTATGATTCTCGTTTGGGACGCCGAAGCGGTGCACGATGTTGAGGAAAAGTCTCGTGCTTTGTCGCCAGTGATTGTGGCGACCGGTTTGGCCTCAATCCATTTGGAGAACTTGTCGATTGCGACGAAGAGGTGTGTGAAACCTCCTGGAGCTTTCTTGAAAGGGCCAACCATGTCCAGCCCCCATACCGCGAACGGCCGAAAGCGGGATTGTTTGAAGCTCTGGGCGGGACATGGCTTTGTCGGCCGCGGCAGCCTTCGCAGGTTCTTACGACTTTTTCCGCGTCGGAGACCGCGGTAAGCCGAAGAATCCTTGCCTGTAAGCTTTGCCGACTAGAGTGCGTGCCGCCGCATGGCTTCCTCATATGCCCGAGTGGATATCTTGGAGTAATTGTTTCCCTTCTTCGGGTGTGATGCACCTCATTAGAATTCCGAGAGGGCTTCTCTTGTATAGATCGGAGTCGACCATGACGTATGCTTGGCAACGACGCCGGACGCGTTCGCTTCATCCCGGTCATCCGGCTCTTCTTGCCGAGTTAAGAATTTGATGAGCGGCGTCCTCCGTCGGTATCGATCATGGTGACTTCGTTCGTGGTCCGCTCGTTGGGAGCTGTCTTTGCCATGACGGTTGGCTCGTAAAGATGTTCGACAAAGACATCTCGTTGGAGCAGCTTCGCGCTTAGATCCGAACTGCGCTAGCTCATCTGCGTTTCATTGTTATGTCTCGGACATGTGAGAGTTCTAGCCCATCAAACTTGTCCTCAAGCTTGCGAACCTCTTGTCGGTAGGCCTCCATAGTGTCGTTTGAGCAGGACCCGCTTTCATCACTTGATTGACGACCACTGGGAGTCGCCTTTCACAATAAGCCGACGAATCCCGAGTGAGACTGCGAGGCGCATCCATGTAAAAGAGCTTCGTATTCGGCGACGTTGTGTGATGCGGAGAAGTGGAGGTGAAGGGCATATCTTAGCCTTTCCCCAGTCGGGAAGATCAGCACAACTCCTGCTCCCAGGCCGGTGATCCTCTTGGATCCGTCGAAGTGCATGGTCCAGTGTTGGAGGTCTTCTCGGGTACATGCTCTTGCTTTCACCACTCGGCCGAAGTCCGCTAAGGCTTGTGACTTAATGGACGTCCCGGGCTTAAAAGTTAAGTCCCGCATCGGTTCTAGGGCCCACTTGGCGATGCGCCCGGTTGCCTCGCGGTTGTGGACGACGTCACCGAGTGGAAAAGAGGTGATGACGGTGACCGAGT
Source organism: Oryza australiensis (assembly GCA_019925245.2). Classification (NCBI taxonomy): domain Eukaryota; kingdom Viridiplantae; phylum Streptophyta; class Magnoliopsida; order Poales; family Poaceae; genus Oryza; species Oryza australiensis. The sequence continues at coordinate 830,492 of JAIFGZ020000265.1, read as the reverse complement.
GACCCTGAAAGTAGTGTGCCAATTTCCTCGTGGTTATTAGAACACCATAAAGCAATTTTTGTACCGGGGTATCGGGTTTTGGCTCCGCCGATTCGCCGACAAAGTAAATTGGCCTTTGAATCTTCGGGCCCGTCCTTCTTCTTCTCGTTCAACCACAAGGACCGTACTAACCACTTGGTGAGTGGCTGAAACGTACAGCAAGAGGGGTTCCTGGGGTTGAGGCGAAGCCAGGACGGGTGGCGTGGTAAGGAATTCTTTGAAATCTTCGAAGGCCTTGTCAGCTTCTGTGGTCCACTGGAAGTCGTCTGTCTTCTTCAGCAGCCTGAAGAAGGGCATGCCTCGTTCGCCGAGTCGGGATATGAAGCGGCTTAGTGCCGCCATGCAGCCAGTGAGCTTCTGGACGTCTTTCTGGTTACTCGGGGGTTTCATGTTTAGGATTGCGTTGATCTTCTCCGGATTTGCTTCAATGCCGCGATGTGATACCATGAAGCCGAGCAGTTTGCCTGATGGGACGCCGAAGGTGCACTTCTCTGGGTTCAACTTCATTCTGAAGGCCCGGATGTTTGCGAAGGTTTCTTCTAAGTCGGCGATCAGGTCTTCTTTCTGCCTGGTCTTGATGACGACATCGTCGACGTAAGCTTCAACGTTTTTGCCGATCTGCGTCTGGAAGCATCTTTGGATCATGCGTTGGTATGTAGCTCCGGCGTTCTTCAGGCCGAAAGGCATGGTGATGTAGCAGTAGGCCCCGAACGGCGTGATGAAAGATGTCTTCAAGCAGTCGGATTCTTTCAAACTGATCTGGTGATAGCCCGAGTAACAATCCAAGAAGCTCAGGAGTTCGCAGCCGGCTGTGGAGTCGACGACTTGGTCGATGCGAGGCAGCCCGAATGGATCTTTGGGGCAGGCTTTATTGAGGTCGGTGTAATCGACACACATGCGCCATTGCCCCGTTTTCTTGCGGACTGACTGGGTTGGCTAACCGATGAAGGACTTCTTTAATGAAGCCGGCAGCCAAGAGCTTTGTAAGTTCTTCTTTGATCGCGTCTTTTCGATCCCGTGCGAACTCGCGTAATCGTTGTTTCATTGGTTTGGCGTCATCTTTGACGTTCAAAGAGTGCTCGATCACCTCCCTAGGAATTCCAGGCATGTCAGATGGTTTCCAAGCAAAAACATCTTTATTATTTTGGATAAAGGTGACGAGCGCGCTTTCCTATTTAGGATCTAGGTCGGCGCCGACATGCAGCTTTGGAGGGATCGACGAATCAAGGGAGATCTTCTTGGTCTTGGCGTCGCCGGATCCCGATTTGGCTATCTTCTTCGCGGCACTTCGCCCTCCGCCGAAGTTGATGCAGCCAATCGGACTTCTTGTTGGCCACGTAATCTCTCGCGAGATTGGGCCATGTCGCAGCTCTCCTTGTCGCAGTGAAGGCTTGCTTCACGTCGCTGCGAAGAGTGATGACGCCGTTGGGACCCGGCATCTTCATGCAAAGGTAAGTGTAGTGAGGGATCGCCATGAACTTGGCAAGCGCAGCCTTCCGATGATGGCATGATACGCCGTTTCAAGTCGGCCACCTCGAAGGTGACGTTCTCCGTTCGGAAGTTCTCTCGGGCTCCGAAGGTGACTGGGAGGGAGATATGCCCGAGTGGAGTTGAAGATAGCCCGGATAACTCCGTGGAAGGGGCCGAGCTTGCTTTTAGTTTGGCCCTCGGGATCGCATCTCATCCATGGTCTTGGCAAACAGATGTTGAGGGCGCCGCCCCATCGATGAGGACGCGCTTAAGCTCGATATTGCGGACCACGGGGTCCGGGACGAGTGGATAGCGTCCCGGGTGGACCACTCGGTCGGGATGATCCGAGCGGTCGAAAGTGATGGCCACTTCCGACCATCGCAGATACGAGGGACTTCGGGTTGAGCCGCGTTGACCTCCGGTCGGTTAGCTTTTGTTTCCTCTTGGATTCATAAGCTAGCGGGCCTCCGAAGATGTGGTTGAGCTCCCCCACTGGGTCTTGAAAAGGTTCGGCATTTTCAGCCGCGTTGTTCTTTTTGGCGCCAGATGGGCCAGCCTCGTCAGCCGGCTTCTTGTTGAGCCGCGCCGCGTATTGTTCGAACGCTTGTAGATAAAGCGCCTTCGCCGCGTGCTTGTGATTCGGATGGTGGGTGCACTGGGCGTTCATGATGGCGTCGTAGGCGGCGACTCGGGGACGGCGTTGAGTATTGGAGGTTGCGGCGACCAAGTCTTCAGATCGGCGCTTGCGATCTTTCTGACCCTGGTTGCCGTTGTTGCCGCCATCCTTCTTAGGATTTCGGCTTCCTCCTGCCTGCTTGTCCTCCCTTCGTCGGGCCGGTCTTGACGGGCGGCTTTAATGGCGTCGTTTGATTTGGCGTATGAGTTCGCCGTCTCAAACATCCGCTTCACCGTCTTCGGTGGCTTGCGTCCGAACTTGCCGATAAGCGCTCATCACGGACTCCCTTCTGGAAGGCGGCGATGATGATGTCATCGGTGATGTTCGGGATCTTGTTGCGCTTCTCGGAGAAGCGACGGATGTAATCCTTCAGGGGCTCGTCCGGCTTCTGGATGACGTTGTAGAGGTCGAAGTGTGTGCCGGGCCTCTCGAAGGTGCCTTGGAAGTTGGCGACGAAGTGGTCCTCGCTCGCTCCACGAGCCGATTGAGCCTCTTGGCGGCTCGTGAGCCAATTTCGGCCGAGTTTGCGAGGGCCACGGGCGGTAGTTGGCCATGGCTTTGTTGTCGCCACTGCGGCTCGGATGGCAAGAGCATATACGGTTAACCAAGATTCGGGGTCGGTTTTGCCATCGTACCTTTCAATCCCCGTGGGCTTAAAGCCACTCGGCCAATGCACTCGGCGGAGCTCCCGAGTGAAGGCCGGTACTCCATCGTCGCCGCTATCGGGTGATCCTCCGATCTTCCCGAGTGCGACGGTCGCGCTCTTGGTAGCGGCGGTCGAGGACTTCCCGGATCACTCGGCGGGGTCTTCTTGGCCGGTTGGGTAGCCGGAACTGTTGCGGCGGACTCGGTGGTGGACGGGTGGACGTCCATGTCGTTTATGGCGGAGTCGACCGTCGCTCTTGGTGCCTCGGCGTGGACTCGCGAGGTGGGCCTCTTGGCCTAGTTGTCGACCGAGCCGCTCGGGCCTCCCGTAGTCTCCCGACTTTAGAGGTGGGAGCCGCTCTTGTCCGGCGTTTCGGCCATGGATTCGCGGCCTTCGCGCCGAAGTGGTGGGAGGGCCGTTAGCCGTGGTAGCAACGATGGTCTTGATCTTATCAAGTATAGGAGTCACGTTGGCCGGAGACGTCTCCATGACGGTGTCCAAGAGCGTGAGTGCGGCGACTGCGTTCGCCGTGGCGTCCGGAAGACGTTGGTGTTGCGAACCCGTGTTTGGAGGATGGCCTCCCGGCGATCGTCCGCCGCACGTAGATCCCGCTTCCTTTTGTCGCCTCGTCTTTGCGTTGTTTGTCTTCCTCTGCCTTGCGCTCAAGCTCCATTCTAGCTCGCTCCTCTTCGGCAAGCCTTCTGGCCATGGCTGAGTCGGACTCATCCGGCTCGGCCATGAGGACGTCGAAGCACTTCGGCTCGCAGTCCATATGGCAGTCGGAGTTGTCGGCTTCGTCGGAAGGGATGCCGTAGAGATTGTCGGCGCGGCGGAGCCGAGGTATCCGTTGAGCTCGAAGATGAGCAGGAGCGAAGGACGGGAGGATGACAGCGACCTCCCTTGATCCCGGGAAATTCGGATCTGGATCGCTCCACCCGAGTCGGAGCTTGGGGATTAGGCTCCTCCGAGTGGATCGCCGCCAACTCGGGAGAGCAGCTTGATGTAGATCTTGGCGACGTTTGGTAACCCAAACGGCACCGAGAGGTCTTCACCGAGTAGATTGCTTCCGTCGGGAGGCGAGAAGATTGGCGCGAGATCTCGGCGGCATCCGATATCGAATGGCGCCGAGTGAAGTCCGTCGTCGGAGAAGGTGGATCGCATCTTGGTCTTCAAGATGTTGTCGAAGATCTCGGCGCCGTTGGGGAGCCCGAACGGCGCCGAGTGGGTCTTTCCCTCCGACCGGTTTGAATCCGAGTCGAAGGAGGAGTCGCCGCGAAGTTGGCGGCAAAGTCGTCGAGTGTTGAAGGAGATCCCATCACGCTTGTCGGCGAGATTGTTGAAGAAGTCTCGACGCGCGCCCCCTACCGGCGCGCCAACCGCCGAAACTTGGTTTCGGCAATATATTTTATGGGTTCGCATCGAGATCGCCAAGCACGATGGGTTAGAAGAAGAAGATTTAGACAGTTCAGGCCCTCTCGTGAGGTAATACCCTACTCGTTTCGGTGGATTCGATCCGCCGAGTGTCTTTATTGATCTCGTGATCTAAAGCTCTCGCTTATGAAGTCGAATCTCGGATCTAGAATCGATCAAGTCTAAGAATATCCCTCAAGGGACGTCCCTTACCCCCTTATATAGTCTTGGGAGGAAAGGTTTACAAGTCGGAAACCCTATCTTACTCTAAGACGGATTCCTCAATCTTACCAAACCGTGACTATAGGCCGATTGCCTTATCTCTATCGGCAACCGTAACACCTAATTCAAGTTCGGCTTACAGATATGGCAGGCGCAATCTATCCCTACCTTCAGTCGGATAAGCTTGCCATGTAGATACCCGATTGCCACAATCTCCACAATCATGCTATATCAGTTTTGACCGATTGGTTCATATTATATTATTTCGTTCTGATCTTTGAGTTATATCGGTTCATACTCAAAGGTATATATTCAGTAGTTAGATCTCTCTTTATCAACTTTAATCTTATATTGTCTTGGTTCGGTCCAATCTATTAAGATTGCCTTTGATAAATAATGGTATATTGATGATTATGTATAGTTTTAGTTCTAGCCGATGATAGCATGAATCTTATTTTCATCTGATTATTTGAATCTATATTAGATCTATAGCCGATTGATCAAAACACTATTGATATCGTCTAGCCTCGCTACATTACATCGACCTATTGTCCAATCGGTTATTTGATCTTATAGGATCTGTCTATCCATCTTGCTGGTTATAGGATCAAACTAAATGACATGTTCTGAACCCGATTTGATAAGACATGCACTAGATCTAAGCATATCTCTTAGGTCTTCGTGTAAACGACAAATTTCATATCAATACCCACCATGAAGTGTGTCACCTGTGCAGAGGGAGAGGGCAAACGCATGGGGAAGGAGATCAATGGGGGAGGATGATACAGGAAGGAGGCAACAGTAGCCAAAGCTCCCTGTTGCGAATCCGCCAAGGTCGTCGAGTCGGACTTGCTTTGCCGGTCATGGGCAGCTGTGCCCGAGCTCCCCTCCATGGATCCCATCGAAGCTCCTTCGCCGGTGGTGCTGCCTCCTCTGAGCTCCACCTAGATCTGGTGAGAGAGAGAGGGTCATCGATTTCTTCGTTGGTGACAGCACCAGCATTAGGCATCAAAGCCGCTATTGACGTGAAATTCGTCATGATACACGAAGGCCTAAGAGATCCGCTTAGCTTCAGTACATGTCTTATCAAATCGGGTTCAGAGCGTGCCAGTTAGTTTGATCCTGCAACTAATAAGATGTAAATAGATCAATGATCAAAGAGTTGATCGAACAAAAAGCAATGTGATGTAGCGAGGCCAGCCGATATTAATAGGGTTTTGATCAATCGGTTATAGATTCAATGCAGACTCAAATAATCAGATGAACAATGAGATTTATGCTATCATCAGCTACTACTAAAACTATGTATAATAATAAATAAAACTGTTCTTTATCAAATGCAATCTTGATAGATCGAATCGAACTAAAACAATATAAGATTGAAGATGATAAAGATAGATTTATCTAAAGATTATATAAGTTTGAGTATGAGCCGATATATCTTAGAGATTGCAATGAGATAATATAATATGAACGAATTAGTCAAAACTGATATAACATGAAAGATACAATATAGTGTAAACTAATCAGACAAAAATGATATAACATGAAAGATATAAGTCCAATGGTTAAAACATACATCGGTTGGAGATCTGATGAAAGTAAATTAAAATGTATATCGGCTAAGTAACCGATACATCTTATAACTAAAGCCCACAATAATGATAAATCATCGGCTAGAACTCCGATGAATGTTGCATAAAAATCTAATGACTTACTAGAAATAAACTTATTAGCAACAATCTAATAGATCGAACCTAACCAAGACGGTATAAGATTGATAAAAAAATATATTTAGCCGATAGATCTATATAAACATGATGGATATAACAAATCTATCTAGAACATCAATATGATTAGAGAAATACAACTTAGCCAGAATATCGGACCTAACCGAAAAAGTCCTACTAAGCAAATACAACTCTAAATAACGATGCAGTTAAAGATAGAATCGATATATCTGATAGACAATGCCTGCATCAACCTGGTTAAAACATCAGATCTAGCGGAGAAAGTTCTAGCCACGCCGATACAAGCGAAGTTGATGGAACTTACTTACTCGCCGGAGATCAAAACCGATGCAGCCCAACTCAAAACTATCAACTCGTCAAAATAAAAAGGTGACGATATGTCGAAAGTAATTGTATTGATCTATGAAGATGTCTTACAAAGACCCCGGGTGTATAGGAGTGGGCACAAGAACTAAGAACTGAGAACCGAGAACCGAGAACCGAGAACCGAACCGAAAGTATCGAGAAACCAAAAAATACCGAAACCAAAAAATTCGGTTCCTAGTTCTCAAGAACCGAATTTACAAAGGTAAATTTGGTTCTATACCTCGGTAAACCGAAATTAGCAAAGTACCAAAATTAATTCTATTGTGCTTGACTTGTGCTTGATTTTTATATTATTGATGGCTCTATTATGGACAACTATATTATGTATTTGTGGACATCTACTCTTGTAGTTTTGAGGTTTTTTATATATATGGTTTATATGTTGAATTCCTGTCAAAATTGGCTATTGAACCTAATGTTACATTGTGTTGTACTATGTTCGGTACTTTCAGTAAATACCGGAATCGAACCGAATTTATCAAAACCGAATTTCCTCGGTACCAATTTTTTTTAGGTACCGACCGGTACTATTTTTCGGAGGAACCAAATTTCTATAGGAACCGAAGAACCGAACCGATCGGTTCGGTAATACCGAACGCCCACCCCTACGGGTGTACATATTTATACCCTTGAGTTGACACAACACAGGTTTTCTGAAGATAAAAGGAAGGATACAAGTCTTGATCGGACACTAGATAATATTGTCTAAAGATAAAAAGAAAGTTATTAAATCCTTCCTAATTAATATGTAGAATTAAATTGTCATGTCATGGTCTTCCGATTCCTTCTTGACTCGGTCTTCTCTGGATAAACTTCCATTGGTTGCTTAACTTCTTTCCTTAGCCGAATCCACTAAAGAACAGTACCAAATTTTGGTGTTAACAACCGTCACCAGTTCTAGCACTTGGAGTCTACCAACGCCGATCCAGGTCATCGTCGACCTCTGTTAGTGATATGCCCTAGAGGCAACATGGAGATGTTGGATATCATGATCAATGTTTATGTATAAATGAATAAAGTGTTATTCAGTTCCATGAAATAGACAACTTGTATTGATCAATAAGTACTTGACTTATTTATGAGACTCTTTATGTATGAATCTATTTCTAAATGATCCCTGATCACATGTCATATTGTTGGAACAAATATGATTCTAAGATCGGCATGTTTATTGATTGATGATCATGTCTCATAGATCATGATATGAAGATACCAAATCAATATACTTGGACATGTGTTAGAGAATACATTGTTGGATAGACCCACCATGAGACACTACAGGAATTAATGTGTCATTAATTGGTCTCAAGTAGTGTTGGTGCAAAGTCCTTAGACCTGAGATCATTATGGATTCTGACATGTGTAGTAGCCTACTTTGGGACTACCAAACACTATTTCGTAACTGGATAGTTACAAAAGTAGTCTTCGGGTTTGCTATGAAACATGGAGTGGGATGTGAGTGATCAAGATGGAATTTGCTCCTCCTTTAGAGAGATATCTCTGAGCCCCTCGAGGTAATAGATTATGGAAGTGCATGGCCATACCGAGTTGATTGAGGAGTCAATCAACAGACAGATAATCCAATACGGTTCGAGTGAATGATTAAGCTATTGATAGCATGGCACACATCTTGTCTGTAGCTTAATTGGTATCGTGAGGCAAAGAGATTTGTGTACACATTACAGGTTCAGAGCCGATATTATATTCTTGTATACTATGATGTCAATATGTGCCGCTAGGCGCCGGTATTGACGGTCAGCCGAGTTGGACTCGGGTCGAAACCGAGTACACCTGAACCTACAGGGTCTCATCGCTTAAGAAGATAAGAACAGACATTCGAGTTGGACTCGGATACGGCTCGATTGATTAGGGATCCGATCGGATAGAGTCCTGATGGGCCTATAGGCCCAGTCGACAACTCTATATAAGGGGCGATGGGTGGAGAGCTGCTGGATCACTTTTTGAACCGAATCAATCTGATTTGACGCAACAGATTAAAACACGCACGACATCAGAAGTCGGTGAGCTCGAGATCTCCACAAAAACCCTTCCCACCTCCGAGCCAAACCCTAGCCTTGCATCTTGTGCTAGCACATGGGGTGTTAGGTGTTCTATCCCTGGACGTGTGGATACAATTAGAGCCATTGCTACATTGCGGTGCTATTTTGGCGGCTGTGAATCGGCTGCGGTCGGGCGCATCGGAGCGAGGCAGGCGTAGTTGGGCGACTCGGCGAATCGGCTGTGGTCGCATCGACTGTGGCATCATCAAATCGGCTGTAGTCGGATCGGCTGCGATCAGGTGACTCGGGAATCGGCTGTGGTCAGCAAATTGACTGTAATTGGCCAGCACTATTCCGAATCGGATAGCTCCTAATTGGCTATATCCGCTGCACTCCATTTCAATCGGTAACGATCTATCGATCCTTACTTGCAAGGTTCTTGGTTTGCACGGTAAAAATTTTTGTTATTAGCTATCGTAGCCTCCACTTAACCCTTCAACCTCACCACCGTGGCACCTCTACATGCCAACTGCGCACCGCTGCTGGTGCTGCCATCCCACCGATGGCCCCGTCACGCTGGACCAGCTTCCCTAGAGCTTGTCGGCTAGCCTCCACGTGGTCAACGAGGAGAGCCGGTGCCTAGGGCACGGGCTAGCACTACGGGAGGAACGATGGTGGAGTCTGCTTGTTGCGTCGTCGATGAGAGGATGACGGTCAAGCTAGAGCGCAGCCTGCTCAAGCTCTACCAGGTGTTCAACGTCGTGACACTACTGCTCGGTTTGGTTGGAGACAAAGAAGCAAGGCAAGAAGAAGAAGCTCGATGACGGTGGCGGGCTCCTTGAATCGAGTGGTTTCTTCGGCGAGAATAGGGCTTTAGCAACGGCAACTCGAGCATGGGGATGACTAGCCTTATCTCGGAGCTAACAACAGCAGATTCAGCTTTGGTCAGTTTCATAAATAGTAATGATATTCTCCTGATATAACAATTTACAATAGCATGATCGAATTGATTGAAAAAAAACCTCCTTCAAAGGAAAAAAGGCATTGAAATCACATTTCTGGTTCTGGGCTACCAGCCCGGCGCCCTGGCCACGGCTGCGTGTATGTTCCAGAATCCAGAGAGGCGCTCAGCCCGCCGCCGTCGCGTCCCTTGGACGATCCAACCGGACTACCGGAGCACATGCAGCACGGCGCAGGCGTCGCCGACTCCGGTAACGCCCGGGCCCGGCGGGGGATGTGTGTCGCTGGGTCGTCGGTCCATGCACCCGGTCCACGCACCGATCTAGGAGAGTAGACTCTGGCTAGCGCCCGGCCGACCGGAGTCCAACCACAGCTGGATCGCCCTCGTCCACGTGGGGTCCTCTTCACCCGTCCGCTGTCTCTGCCCGCACGCGGATCGAGAAAAGGAGAGAGTAGGAAGAAGAGTCAAAAAAAAAACGCACGCGAATAATCCCATACTACCCACCACCACCGAGGAGGAGGAATATGCAAAGCGTGGTGCAGTGGTCCCACCCTGTCTGTGACCCCTCGCCCTGACAGCGTGTCCGTCCTCCGCGGGGCTTGGGCCCTTTGGCAGTCGTCTCTTTTGCGTTTCACACCCTCATCTTGTGCCTATTTTTGCGGTACTACTATTTCTAGACATCTCCAAATTCCAAACCACCCTATATATGGTACTGCGGCCTTTTCTCTGTCGTTGCACATGCTTTCATGAGAATTTTCCTTTTCTTTTCTCTCTTGCATATTCTTTTGTTCTTTCCTCCGTTTTTTTGTCTGTAAACGCGTAAAATTGTGCTGTAATATAATTGTACCACCTCCGGTTACCATACAAGGGCACAACCTGTGTTATTCTACTGTTCTACACCAACCCTACTCAAGTTCACTCGTCAATGGTGGTTGCAAGCATGGAAGACTGTAAGAACAAAACGGTCATGTAAATGTAGCACGCTGTCACCGACTTACCTAACATAAGAACTGTTGATTCTTCAAACATACAAACGATTACATTTTCACAGTTTTGTTTATAAATTTGACAAACAATTGTAAGAATACATTCCAACTCTATTGATCACTTTTTATGTAAATCAAGTTTAATAGTTGTGCTTGATCACTTTTTATGTAAATCAAGTTTAATAGTTGTGCAGGATGTCTTTAATAATTCACGCTTTGCCAATTCAACTAAAAAAATACCTTAGAACAACGTGACAAACAAAAACCGAAATACACCAAACTATAGGCTAAATAAGCCACACGTAAATACTTTCTAAGTTGTCTTTCTAAGTTATTTAACATAAATTAAAATTTAGAAAGCAAATACTATATTAATATTTCTCGTAGTACCCTTCATTTGAATTGAATGGAAGTGAGAGGTTGATGAGATAGAATGTGTACAAATTTATATAAAAGATGCTTGATTGGAGATATATTGGACATATAGTATTTTGAAGTGACAAAGATTATAGGACAAATTTTAAAATAAAAAATAACTATTTTGGATGAAAGAAATTAGATTTTATACTATTTTTCTCATGTCCAAGTTGACGTACTAGGAAACCCTGGTCAATATAGTACTGCTATCGCACTAGCTATCATTAATGAAGGAAGAAGGAAAATAAAATCTAACCTCAATTTGTAGCACTAATTTTCTCTCTCTCTAAAATCAAGGACCCATTAGGAATTTGAGCACATTAATTTGGTGGTAGATTATTGCTGTGGGTTATGTATTTAATTATAAAGATAAATTAAACATTTAAGAAATAGATTGTACAAACAACTTAAACAATATAGTAGAATAAAGATATTTGGAAAAAATAATTTTTAAAATATAGCAATCTAATACTGATTTAAAATCCACTATCAAACAAACCTTACTACGTTATATCTAATTCAGTTATATCTAATCCAATACTAAGTTACTGTTTATTTTAAAATATAAAATATTTTGATCAGATGTGATTTTTATTTGAACAGGTAGCCTCTGTATATATATGTTATATATGATCAATTTTTTTTATATTTTAGAATGAGGGAGATATATTTTAAAAATAAGGAAAGGTAAGTTTAGAGTACTAATAGTACATGCAATTTATAACGAAGGACTCATTTGGTAGGGCTTCTAATTTTATTATTATCGATTCTAGATTCGATTATTTTGAATCAGATTTTAAAAAGAATCGAATCGATATAATAAAGTAATAATTAAAACAATATTTAGGTGATTCTCATATGATTCTTGAAAGAAACTGGTTTCATCTGATTCTGAGGAGAAACTGCTTTTTAGGTGATTCTCAATCCTTATGTAAAACTGCTGAATCATTTAAAATGTTTTTTTTCAAAATCAATTACAAAATAACTCATTTGACAAAAATTCTATTGATTCCATTGAGAATCAAGGAGAAAAATCCTTGGACTTAACCGGCCGCTGGGAGAAGGAAGAAGACACTGCAGATAGAGTTGGCACGAACCCCAACCCCCACAATGTTCCAGGAGCACTCCACAGTCTCCAGCACCATCTCCCTCAAATCCCCCAAACCCCAGAGGGTCCTAAACGCAAAAAATAACTTACCCACCAAATCACCACCTCCCGCAAATGGCCAAATCCCCAAAACCCTAGGGTCCAACACGCAAAAACGCCACCCCCTTCGCATTTCGAAAAAAAGGCCACCGCCCACTGGCCACCACCACCACCACGACGCACGCTTCGAACGCCGCTTCGCCTCGCCCCGCTCCGCTCTCCACTCTCTCTCCCTGCGTTTGTTTTTGCTCGCGAGAAAAACCCTGCGGAAAATCGAAAAAAAATCTCGTCTTCTTCTCCCCCTCCCCTCCCCACTCGCCGCCGAAGCTTCCGGTTGTTCTTCCTCCTCCTCCTCCTCCACGAACCCTCGGGAGAGATCGCGTGGTGAGCCCGCTCGCTCGCTCGAATCTTTTGGTATATCTGTTCCCCGTTCTTTCCATCCGTGCTTTTTTTTTCTCGCTTTTCTTGGCCGCTTTCCGTGTAATGCCGGTGCCATTCCGCCCTTTGGTTTTCCCCGATCTGGTTTCGGTCTTGCCCGGTAGGTGAAAGGCCGCCTGTTCGTTCCCACGGTGAGGGATTGGGGAAGGGGAAGGGGAAGGGGTTAAGGTTCGGCGGCGGTTGCGTGACGGTTTCTTGAGGGTTCTTGGTTTGGTTCGTGCTTATCTTTGTGGGGGTGAGACGGTGCGTGCGTGGATGTTTTCTTTTGCTTTTGCGAAAGTGAAAGTGGTTTTGCGGAAAGGGGATAAAGCGACGAGCTTGCTGGGTGCGCATATGTAGCTGCTGGTTTCTTGCGAATGGTGGGGGGTTTTGCTCTATTTCTGGTTTTCTTGCCGGTTCAGATCTGATCTTCTTTGCTCTATCTTGTGTGTTTTTGGAGTTCTCTGTGGTTGCTCACCTCTTGTGCATCGGCAATGGCAGGCTTGAGCAGCGTTTCTTGGTTGGCGGCGGCGGCGGCGGCGGCGGCGGAGGTTGTTGCTAGATCTCCGGCGTGACATCGCTGGGAATGGGCTGGATGTTGACGGGGACGACGTTCGGGCGTTGATGGCAGGTGAATCCGTGGACGAATGTTTTTGCATTTGGTTTGGTCTCCTCCAGATGTAGCTGGGGTATATATGTTGTCTGAGTATTCTATTACTATATTGGAGCACGGTCTCTAGGGAGAACATGCTTGTTCTTGCGGCCTACGCTGGAAATGTTGATGCCTGTCTGTCCTTCTGAGATTATTATTCTTTAAAGTCGTCTGCTTTCCAAAGCGCAAGACTTCATTTTTCACCTCTTGGTTTAGTGATTTGCCCTCGATGCGAATGGCAACCGTCCTTTGTTACCTTGAGCTAGTAAATGCGTGAGATTTACCAGGTTTGCCATGGTTGCTCCAGGTTTGTTCCCATGATTGATGATGTGGAGATACTGCGATGGTTCGAGATGAAGAAAATGCTTGTGAGATGCTCTGTTGAGAGAAACCTTATTACCTGACTTGTTAATTCGAAGGTGCCAGATTCTTCCTGTTCATTTTGATATCATTCATCATTTTTGCTTCTGACAACAACCATTTTAAAACTTTTTCTTATCTATGATGTTGCAGTTTTTATTCTAGCACACCGGTTTCTGCTGGCTGGATCTTTTTCTTTTATTGCTGAGTAGGATCGTAGGAGTTGGTTCAAGAATTTCGTTCAAGATGATGCAGAGGCCGTTCCATCCGGAGGAGTACTCCTTGAAGGAGACTTCTCCTCACCTCGGTGGTGGAGCTGCTGGTGACAAGCTCACCACCACCTATGACTTGGTTGAGCAGATGCAGTATCTTTATGTCCGGGTAGTAAAAGCTAAGGACCTTCCAAGCAAGGACATCACTGGAAGCTGTGACCCATATGTTGAGGTGAAGCTTGGGAATTATAAGGGTACAACTCGACATTTCGAGAAGAAGACTAATCCTGAGTGGAACCAGGTCTTTGCCTTTTCTAAGGAGCGCATTCAGTCATCAGTGGTTGAGATAATTGTCAAGGATAAGGACTTTGTCAAGGATGATTTCATCGGGCGGGTTTTGTTTGACCTAAATGAGGTCCCGAAACGAGTGCCACCTGACAGCCCATTGGCTCCACAGTGGTATCGGTTGGAAGAGCGGAATGGACACAAGGTGAAGGGAGAGTTGATGTTGGCTGTTTGGATGGGTACTCAAGCAGATGAAGCATTCCCTGAAGCTTGGCACTCTGATGCAGCGTCGATCCCAGGAGATGGACTTGCAAGCATTAGATCAAAAGTTTACCTTACTCCAAAGCTTTGGTATCTGAGAGTCAATGTCATTGAGGCACAGGATCTTATTCCAAATGACAGGACCAGGTTCCCTGAGGTTTATGTCAAAGCAATGCTAGGTAATCAAGCTCTTAGAACTCGGTTGTCGCCAAGCCGGACGCTGAATCCGATGTGGAATGAGGATTTGATGTTTGTTGCGGCTGAACCATTTGAGGAGCACCTGATTTTGAGTGTGGAAGATAGGATTGCCCCAGGGAAGGATGACGTACTTGGAAGGACAATCATTTCTTTGCAGCATGTACCTCGGAGGCTGGATCACAAGTTGCTGAACAGCCAGTGGTACAATCTTGAGAAGCATGTGATTGTGGATGGCGAGCAGAAGAAAGAGACCAAATTTTCAAGCCGGATTCACCTGAGAATATGCCTGGAAGGTGGATATCATGTCTTGGATGAGTCAACACATTACAGCAGTGATTTGAGACCAACTGCTAAACAGTTATGGAAGCACAGCATTGGCATTCTTGAGTTGGGTATATTGACAGCACAGGGCCTGTTGCCAATGAAGACGAAGGATGGGCGTGGAACAACTGATGCTTATTGTGTTGCTAAATACGGGCAGAAGTGGGTGCGGACAAGGACTATTATTGATAGTTTCACACCCAAGTGGAATGAACAGTACACTTGGGAGGTGTATGATCCATGCACTGTGATCACTATTGGTGTATTTGACAATTGCCACTTGAATGGTGGGGAAAAAGCTAACGGTGCCCGGGATACCAGAATTGGAAAGGTCCGCATCCGCCTCTCAACACTAGAAACTGATCGAGTATATACTCATGCTTACCCTCTGATTGTTCTGACACCTGCTGGTGTTAAGAAAATGGGGGAGGTTCAGCTTGCTGTCAGGTTCACATGCTCATCACTGCTGAACATGATGCATCTGTATTCACAACCTTTGCTGCCCAAGATGCACTATGTACACCCATTGTCCGTGATGCAGGTAGACAATCTAAGGCGCCAAGCCACCAACATCGTATCAACAAGGCTGAGCCGTGCAGAACCACCACTGCGGAAGGAAATTGTGGAGTACATGCTGGATGTTGACTCTCACATGTGGAGCATGCGGAAGAGCAAGGCAAACTTTTTCCGTATCATGGGTGTGCTAAGCCCTCTGATTGCAGTGGCCAAATGGTTTGATCAGATATGCCATTGGAGAAATCCGCTGACCACCATACTGATCCACATTCTCTTTGTGATATTAGTCCTATATCCTGAGCTGATACTGCCAACAATCTTCCTCTACCTGTTCCTGATTGGAGTGTGGTACTACCGCTGGCGTCCAAGGCAGCCACCTCACATGGACACTCGCCTCTCACATGCGGAGAGTGCTCATCCTGATGAGCTTGATGAAGAGTTTGACACATTCCCTACTTCTCGTCCGCCTGACATTGTGAGGATGCGGTATGACCGGCTACGGAGTGTTGCTGGGAGGATACAGACTGTTGTCGGTGATCTCGCGACACAAGGAGAAAGGCTGCAGTCCCTACTGAGCTGGAGAGACCCGAGAGCCACGGCGCTCTTTGTGACCTTCTGCTTTGTTGCTGCCATTGTGCTCTATGTGACTCCGTTCCGTGTTGTGGTCTTCCTTGCAGGCCTGTACACCTTGAGACACCCAAGGTTCCGCCACAAGATGCCCTCTGTTCCTCTGAACTTCTTCAGGAGGCTCCCAGCAAGAACTGACAGCATGTTGTAAGCTCGATCACCTCTTTGCTATGCTATCGAGGCCCAATGCTGCCCTTGCAGTTGTCCCGTGCGTAGGTGAATGCATCAAAAAATTGGAGAAACCTGAACTCTTATCGATTCTCTTTTTTGTAGTCTATCAGTTGCATGGTTATGTATGTCTTCAGGTGGTTTTGAACCTTTCATCTAACTACTGAACGCATGATGTGACTGGATTTGCATGTATGATGCGTGCGGAAAATTTGTTCGTGGTCATCACCTATCATCGGGTGATTTACTGGGCATGTCATCTCATACATATTGCATTCTGCATAGTTCCATCAGATATGAGCCCCTGAAATTAGTCAAGTTTTGTTAAGGATGATGACTGCCACTTGTGTTAAGTACATTTGGGCTGCAGAAAGAAATTTATGCTAATCTTGGGCCCTGCAATTCTTCAAGTGAAGGCATTAACCCCTGACCAATCTGTTTCCCATCCTGTTGAGTGATCTGTTAACATTTTTGTGATTCTTGGAGCCTGAACAATTCTTTGGCAGCTTCACTCTACTATGAGCCGGAATCCTTGAACTTCGCATTCTGAGGTTCTGAGTAAATTTTTATGCATCCATTCGCAATTAAGCTGCTGTGCAACTGAGATTATTTTCTAGAATTAGATCTGTTGCTGGTTTTCTTTCTGATGTTTCTTCAAGTAGGCAAATTTCACCTCATAGCGGCTGAAAGGACGAGTCTTTAGCTTGAGTATGTTAATCATCTCATTTATTTGTTTCGGTTCTATGTTCATGTGTACTGTAGGTTTGATCGGAGTTTTGGAAACCGCGAAAATCGTCTTTCGCCGTTTTCGTCGTTACCTGTCAGGGTGCGGCACGGTAGCCGCGTGATAAGGTTTAAAAATTTTCGTGAAGTTTTAAAAAATATGAAAAAATTTATTAAAAATAGTGGTTGTAGACCTCGATTTTACATGAAGATAATACGTATATTATCTGCGTTTAAAAAATCGTTTACAGGTCAGGGAAAAAATAAATTGCTCTGTACGTGGTCACTGTTCATCAAGCCCATTTGAAGCCCATCATCTTTCCTAAATCCTTTTTCCACCTCTCTCACGTCGCATCCACTGCAAACCTATCCATTTCGCACTCATTTTGTCCTCTCCCTTGCAAGCTACCGCCAGCACTAGCAAAGCCGCCACCGATGAAGCAAAAGCCGCACGGCAAGCCATGAAAACCGCGACGGTAGGCGCGAAAACCGTGGCTAGAGGTACGCCTTCTTTGCATTGTCCGAGTGCACGGTTTTCGCGCGATTTGGTTCCCATATCGTGTAGATCTGAGCGGTTTTTTGCGATATGTGGCGACACGTTTAGTGCGGTTTGCCGCGCGTTTGGTTGCGGTTTTCACGGTGTTGGCGCAAGCTTGCCGTGCGGGTAGACGCGGTTTCCGCGATGTGATTTGTTGTGTCCGAATGGATTTGGGGCCGCACGGTTTGGGGCAAAAACTGCGTGCTTGCGCAAGCCTACCATGCGGTTTGGCGCGGTTTTCGCGCGGTTGCGTAAGTATACCGCATGAATTCAAATGGCAAATTAACATTTATCTTCAATATTGATTTTGTCCAATGGTGTACTTGTTTAGCTTGTTAGTAAAACATATGTATATGTCTAATCCTTCGTAACTAATATCAATTTAATCATTTAATTTTAATTTATGCTACGCGACTAAGCGATGCTGCTTGCAAGGGGAATTTTGGATGACTGATGTATTAATCCAACATGAAAAGTACAACTTTGGACATAGCACCGCTTATATAAGGGGAATTCTATAAGAGACATTTTTAGGATAAGCAATTTTCTATAAGACACAATTTTCAATGTATATAGTGCAACGTACATGTTCAATTTGCATTTTCGAACATATGAGTGGTTATGTATATTGACTGACATCGTGGCTTACATGTTCTATTTGACCATTTTAGGTTCGAAATGGCAGACAAAGACTCAGTGTGGGAACATGGACAGAAGGTGGGGGATGATTTCCTATGCAAATATTGTCATACGAGGAAGAGTGGGGGTGGAGCCACAAGATTTAAGTACCATTTGGCTCATCGGTACAAGGAAGTAAAGTATTGCACCTCCGTTCCCCCGATGTAAGGGATTTCTTTAGCCGGCAACTGGACATAATTTCTGAGGCTGCTGATGAGTGAAAACTTGAGAAGTCAAGAAAGGAGAATGCAGCTGCAAGAAGATATACTCAGTTCACTAGAGATGCTGACGAGGAAGAACAGATGGAGGCGGTGATGGCAGCATCGCGTCGTGAGGCAAAATATAGAAGGGATGTGGAGGAAGGAGGAGGTGTCTACGAACATGGAGGAGGAAATGGCCAAGCCGCACCTTCCCGATCAACAAGGCAGTCATCAAGGCACTCATCTAGGGGAGACGTAACCCCATAACTGATTTTATGGGTGGTCACCTTCAACCAGAGAAGCACCTTCACAGGGTGTGGGAGATTATAACATAGCTGCTTCGAGGTCAATAGTGTAGCCTAGGATTGACACAAGTTGGTGGTCCAAGAAGGAAAGTTAGCTAAGGACGCTATTGGAACGGCGTGGGCTAAATTCTATTACACTTCCGACATTGCTCCATGGCAAGCGAACAATCCATACTTTGTTAGTGCTGTTAAGGAAACCCAAAAGTGGGGTGAGTAATTGTTTTCTACGTTATATTGTTTATAGACATTTACTAAATGTATATGCAATGCAAATTTCAATCATGTATGCAATGTAGGAGAAGGGGTCCTTTCGCCAACTGGTCGTGATATCGACGACAAGTACCTTTACGCCACTGTGGCCGACGTGGAAAAACAATTTGAGAAGTTCAAGAAGGACTGGCCAACATATGGTGTGACCCTTATGTGCGATTCCTGGACTGGACCTACTGGGATGACAGTGATCAATTTTTTGATCTATTGTAATGGCACCATGTTTTTTCATAAGTCCGTCGATGCGTCCGCCTTCAGCCAGGACGCCGACAACCTACATTCCGTAAGCACCACATCGCACCATTAATGTTATGTTCCAATGATTTCTTCGAGCTCAATGATTTGTTGTTTACAAGCGCACGTTCATCGACATACGGACCATGGTGCAAACTACAAGAAGGCCTGCAAATTGGTAAGACGAGAATATCCACATATAGTTTGACAGCCTTGTGTGGTACACACAATAAATCTGGCCTTAAAAGATATTGAAAAATTTCTGAGCATTCGGCGGTACTTGACAGTGCCAGAAAGATATGTCGGTGGTTATATAACCACACAAAGCTGCACATTATGATGAAAGAGACCATCGGTGGAGAGCTTGTTAGGTGGAACATCACACGATTCGGAACAAATTACATGTTCCTTGATAGCTTCCGCAAGAAAAAAACCCAGTTTATGCAATGGGTTGGCTCTCCAAGTTTTTTGCAAAGTAAATTTGTTGTGACTGCGGAAGGTCGCTATGCCCATGCGTGCCTCTCTAGCATGGAGTGGTGGGAAGATTTAGAGTTTGTTGTTGGAGCTGTGCAACCACTCTATGCATTTCTTTGATTCGCTGATCAAGATCAAATGCCCAATATTAGTGAGTTCTTAATGCGTTTTGAAATTTTGAAAGGAGAGTGGGAAAGCTTATTTGTAAATGACAGGTCGAAATACACGTTGTATAGCTCTATTGTCAAGAGACATATGGACGACGTCGCAAACGACACTCTCATATGGGCATGTACGTGCTTACTAACTTTATCTTTTTCACTATGAATACACTCTCATATACACTTACATGTTGATTGAATTTTGCAGCTGCTACCTTGAGTCCTAGGACGCACTACGGATTTGTTACGACGGATCAATGCTTTGTTGGCCTATGCAAGGCCTTCGAGTGGATGACTGATGTCAATACAGCAGCGACGGCGTTGCATGAGGTGGAGTTTTATCGTCAAAAGATGGGGGAATTTAGCAAGTGTCATTACCCAAATTCTAGGGTCAAGAAAATTTTGTTAAACCCAAATCAAAGTAAAGTTTCTCAAATTTGTGAACCAAATTTTTTAGGTGAAGTTTTTCAACCCAATGAATGATTAAAAATTTGAGAACACTTTTTCATTTTTAATCTTGGGCATTGATACATTTATACATGTGCACATGCATATGCATAAAACATGTTTTGGCATTGCAATTGGATTTTGATCTCGCTTTTCATTATAGGTCTCCTAAGCATAGCCTAAGAGATAACTAACCTTGGATAATAATATGTGGACATGAAAATTAAATTCAAATATCATCTCCTGAGCCCAAGAAGAATTTTAATATAACTCCTATAACTATATATTAGGTGCATTTACAAAGAGAGAACACCTATACATAAAAAGGATACCCTAATTTTCTAAAATAATATATACTAGAAAAAATCATGGAAAAATTCATGTAGATGACAAACATTATATAAAACTCAACATAATTTTTGTGCAATTTAAAAACTAGGTTTGATGCCCCAAACAAATTAGACAAAACAGTCAAATATTAGGCTAATTAATATTCTTAATCGGCTAAATACAACTTACCTAAAAGATCATTAAAATACACATAAGTGTATATAGTAAATAATTTATTCAAATACTATATTAATTATCATGAATGAATATAATTTTTTTAGAAATTTTCTCCTCTGATTAGGCCTTCTAAAAATTCAAACAAGTTTTCAATTACCCCATCTTTGTTTAATTTCTGAGAGCAATCTACAAATGATTTTTGTGTGCAACCAAAAAAATGGAATCTAGGTATAATCATCTACCTCGAGAAAAAATTGCACTAAATTATCTAGTCCACACATTAGATTATGAAGCTACAAAGATTAGGAAGAGAGAAATAATCTAAAAATTCGCTTAAAATCATTTTCACTTGTGCTCCTACCCATCTCTCTCACTCCAGCCTTGCCCTCTTCGCCTTGGACCCACTTGGTAGTCACCCTAGCTCGCCCTCACCTTGTGCCAATCACCTAGCCGGCCGGGAACATGTGAGAGGGAGGGAGACAACGCTCTGGACGTGCTCGACGCGTGGCTGGAGGCGTGTCCAACGCCGAGCTTCATTTTTCTTCTCCCAACTCAGTCACCCAACCTCATTCTCCACCCCAATGCTGAGAAAACCGAGAGAGAGAGCACCAGAGTCCCCATTTCCCTCTCTTCCTCATCGCTGGCCGTGAGGAGGACGAAGGCCGCCGTCGCCAAGGAGCCACGGTCATGTCCACTTCTCTCGTGTTCCTCAATCCTCTCTCGATGCCATCTCCATTCCATCTAATCTCATCCTATTTCGTGTAGTAACAGCATCGGAACACGACCTCACCACCGAAGCTCGGGAGCACGCTCCATGCATTGTCGCCGCTTCGATCTCGTCGCTGTTCCGGCCATTGTGGACTAAGGCCAGCCAAGCCATTGCGCCACCAGCATCGTCTCACCATCAACATCAAAACCCCTCAAGATTTCCAACTAGAGACGCAGCGGATACGAAGATCACCGCCGTCTTCCCTAGCTCCGGCCAAATACCGCCGGCGGACTCCATCTCCAAATTCGTCCACACCGGTAAGTCGCAGTCCAATTCCTCGTGTGTGGAGCATTCCTAGGGCCTCACCAACCTCATGCATGACTCACATTAGCATCTCGTAGGCTCGTGCGTGGCGTCGCCATCATCCCGGAGCTCCCCGTTGCCGCCAAGCCCATGTACACGCTGTCATCGTTGACCAAGCCTCGCCGCCCTTCTATAATGGTTCGGTAAGCCTCCTATTACCCCGTAGGAACACATGCATACATCATTTAGCTCCCACTCAACCGTTAACTCGACATGCACCGACGCCCCGAGACTCATCGCCGCTCGCGCCGTCGCCACCTTTGATTCCGTCCATCACCGGCGACGAGACCACCACCTCTGTGTGCGTAAGACCCTTGCACACATTTATTATTTTGGTCGCATCATCAAACTCACCGCCGTTCGCCGTCGCTGCCAACAAGGAGCTCGCCGTCGCACCTGTGCTCTGCCCCGATTGCCTCTCCTCCTCCTCGCACTCAATGACATATGGGCCCAACCTAATTAGAGCATGAGGACCATGCTTAGAGAATAGTTTAAAACTCCTAGGACCAATTAGTAAGAATACACTCAATAACATGTGGGGTCGTGGATCTATTTGCAAATATGCTAAAACTTAAGCACTCTTAAGAAATTTTTTTAATACCACGTGCTAGGGACCTCGGGTTCTAATTCAAGAACTTCAAGGGCTTTATTGCAAAATAGGAAGACTCTGACCAGTGGACCCCATATATTATAATTTGAAATTATAAAATAAAACAACAAAAGTAATATCCTTTCAATAGAAAACTGCACAAATTTGTAAAATCCATATAAAATCCACTATAACTCATTTTGGGATAGAACAAATTTCTATGAATTCAAAAAATGATGAACTTTAATTTAGAATTATAAAAATTGGCACTCATAGTGGAAATTTTATCTCTAAAATTCAAATAAGGAAAATCACACATAAAAGTTGTACAAACTTGTAAAATACATAGAAAATTTAATCAGACATATTTTTGGATGAACTCAAATTCTACCATCCACCAACTTGCGTTCTTTATTTAAGAACAATAAAAATATATAGTTACCTTGTGCCAAATTCCACTAATACTATTAATATTAGAAAGGATGTGATTTAGAAGAACTGAACATTAGGGATTTATATAAAATTCATTTTAATTCCTTTTGAGTAAATTCAAGTCCTGTAGAACTATCAAAACATATACTCTCAAATTATAAAATTAAAATATATGCTTTCTGTATAGTAAAATCTCTTATTTAAGAAATAAACAACCTAGTGCACACTTGAACTTGTAAAATTTGTAGAAAATTCATCTTTTATCCATTTAGAGTGAACCAAGTTTCTATAGGACCAGAAACTAATCAACTTTCATTAGGTAAAATAAAATACGGTAATATGTCAGTAAACTTTAAATAAGTAACTTAGGTGTTAATCACAATAATAAATCAAGCACTATATAAAAATGTGTATGGATGTATATATACATAAATATATTCTAGTTCTAAAAAAGCCTAAATAAAACTTTTTAAACCAGTGAGGCCATAGTTTCATCCTCATTCACTAAGATTTAGTACACTTAGCCCATATAACAATATCTAGGTTAATATAATGTCATAGATCACCTTTAGTTGCAAAGTATGAAGTAAAATAATAAAAGGGTCTAAACTTGTAGACTTAAAGTGGAATGAATTGCAAATATATTCAGTTTACTCAACTAAATCAAGAGGCAACCTGTTCTAAACATAAAACTTCTAAAGTCATATATGTATAGGAACTAAATGACTAGAACACGTTATAAATTATAAAATATGTAAGAAACTCATAGTAACTCCAAAAATTGTGAAACCAGTTGTGTTAGTCTTTAGAAAACAATCCCTACACTTTTGAGATATTAACTCTAATAAAACTCACTTACAAAAGTATTTTAGAACACTACCTAATTAGATACTACTCCATATCGAGAAAACTTCTAAAATCAATAACTCCCAAATAGGATAGGATAAATTAGAAATTATTTCACCTAAATTCATTTTAGACCAGTACCTACTAAATGTGCACAAATCATGTATTTTAGAATATTTTAGATTTTCGCATACATTTCAGTGTTTAATTGCATAACATGTACTTTTTATAGATAATTGCTTAAATGGTGAAGAAGTGATTTAGGTGCTGATATTTTTCCGGTCACAAGGCAAGTTCCACCTCCCTCTCTCTTTGAACACTTTGAACCAATTTTTCGGAGGTTATTGAAAATTTTTGCAAATCTTGCATGTCGATTGTACACTATAAATTTAAATTTTGTTAAACCTGTTAGACAAACTCCTATTACTTGCATTATCACCTTAACCCCACATATTCCATATCCCTCATTCCTAACGTTAGGAAAAATATGGCTATACCACCTTATATCATAAGTTTTGATATCACTAGAGTACTATAATGCTTAGCCATGCTTAAATTGCTTTTCCTCGTCATTATGGGCTTATGACAAACATGAAAAATTTATTTTTATATAATCTGGACAGAACTTGAATACTTGTAATTTTGACAAATAAAATGGTGAAAAACATGGATTTTAGGTTTGGGCCTCAAGTAGCATGCGATTGATGTATTTGTATGCCGATAGGGGGAGAGTGTGCCCAAACCGACCTAAGGACTTAACTCAATGTCAGTTCATTTCCTATACAGTACAACCACATGTGTTAGTATGGGATAACCTAAGCTAACTAATCTACTTAGCACCTAGCCTTGCACTAAGGTAGGCCGGTTTGTATGGGTTCGGATAACCCAGAGGAACTTCCTATTTATCCCGATGGGTAGTTTAGGCAACTAAGTCTGTCCAATACAACGATATTGTGTCATGTGGGTGGGTTCCTGTCGTGTCCGCCACCACGGCGTTAAGTTTAAGGTGGGGCCACACCACTTAATGGTTCTGGGTTATATTTTCTAGTATGCCCAGGATGGGGAGAACACGTATCGTGCTGGTACAAGGCTAGAGATTAAGTAGTGTAAAGGCTTCGTTGTGACCTCTAGTCTGTAGTTAATGTGTAGAGTATGGTGGTATCGATGGGTACCGAGCAAAACTAGAGTGCTTCACTTTAAGTGAGCGATTCACATCATGTGGGTAAAGTGTACAAACTCTGTAGAGTAAAAAAACTAATCGATTAGCCGTGCTCATGGTCATGAGTGGTGTGTGGATATGTATTGAGTATAGACTTGTGTTTATTCATCTGAATGCTGAAATTTACATTCAAATTATATTGAGTTTTGTGAAAGATCTCCTTGCAGCCATGAATGGCAATGAGGTGTGTATTTATACATGATTAATGACTATTGTGATGCCCATATGCTAAGAACTTGCTTGCTGAAATTACATTTGAAAGCAAAACTGATTTAAAAGTGTTTTATGCAAATAAAATTTGCTTTGTGCTAAAATGAACCATATCATGCCTTCCTTGATTATATGCCCTACATGTAGAATGTTAGGCTTGTCTTGGTGCTTGCTAGTATATTATTTCTAATAATGTACTGACTCTTGTCACTGGAATATCCACTTTGCTTGCAGGTCTTAGACTTAGAATTTTGAGTGATGCGGGTAATCGACTGCTTTTTCTAGGATTGAACTTAATGGGGTAAACCCCTAGTCAGTGTGCTTGTGAATGGGTAGTCAAGCTTCCGCTGTTCTCTGATTTATATATATATTTAGTCAGTCGGCCTATGTAATTATTAAGTCGATGTAAGTCTTTAAATACCTTTCATCTTATATGTATTAGCTATGAATGCCCATGCTTGAGGTGAAAGAGTGAATCTAGTGCACATCCTGGGAACTAGATTCACATGAGTATGAGTTAAGGATATTTGAGATGTTGTAGATCTTTAGCCATTTTTGTCAAGTCTCTTGAATGTGTAACACATCTGGTCACCGGCTTCGAGTGGTTTGACGGGCACATCTCAGGCTGAAGTTGACTAGCAGGCTAAAGGCCCAGCAATGTCTCATGTATCTTTCTCTTGAGGCTCCAGATGTTCCATTATGTTTGTTAGATGAGTTGAAGCGTTTCATTTCATCTGGCAAATATAATGGGAGGTCCGGGGTGTCTTCGACAGCAAGCCCCTAGTAGAGAAGATGGCATTAGATGGCAAGACATAGCCTTGTAAGTCAAACTAATTATTGAAATATGGAATGTGTCATTTCTTTTACATAACGTGTAACTAACGACACTTCTGTCAATGTGCAGCACAATGGTGGTTAATGTTTGGATCGGATACGCCAAACTTACGGCAACTTGTGCTAAGGATTGTTTCTCACTGTTGCTCATCTAGTGGATGCGAACGTAACTGGAGTACGTTCGCATTCTTCCATACCAAGGTCCGCAATAGGCTAACTCACAAAAAGTTGCACAAGCTGGTCTACGTCAACTACAACCTCCGCCTGAGGATTAAGCAGGTTGGAGGCTTCTTCAGACCTGAAGACGATGACCCACTTCAGAGACTTGCAAATCTTTTATTCTATGAGAGCAACAACAACATTAAGCCTGGATGGACAATGGTAGATCAAATGCTGACCCTGTGCTTGATAAGGACTCCAACGGAGGTGAGACCCACTTCCATCTCATCTAGTGGTCGACCAAATAGACACGGCTGATTTGCAGAAGTCAACGGGGATCCTTCCATTCACCACTGAGCGGATAGGAATGTGGGGGCCACCCACCTTGGAAAAAGAAAGACAATGCAGGGCCCTTCAAAGATTAAAGGGAAAAAAAGCAAGAACTATCCATAGCGACGACGAAACGGAAAGCAGCCCATCGTCCAAGGACAACAGCTCGAAGAAAGATTTAGACGATGATGAAGGAGGCGATGGGGACGATGGAGGCAATGCTGGTGGACAAGCTTCCACTACTGCATCTACGAGACATCAATCATCTCAAGGGGGCGGTGAAACTCCTATGGCTCCGATCCATTTCACAGGTACTATGTGAAATATGCAATTGTTAATATATTGATTTTAACACATCATTTGTTTCTAATAGTTCCTGTGTACTACTCAATAGGAGAGACATACTTCACCCACACAACTCAGGATACAGACTATGGCCCTTATGAAGCTCTGACATCTCCACGGCACACTACAATGAGTCATGGGGGACAATATCCGACATATGGTATATGGCCAGATTATCTGTCCCAATCGAGCTACACCGACTACATCTCATCTAGTGTGGACAGTGCTTATCCAGCTTACAGCTACTAGAGACCGAATGCGGCTGACAGTCCTCCAGTCACTTGGGTGTACGAGTGGCAAGAGCCGTAGTGGTATGCTCAAATCTACAACCAGTGGCAAACCACCGCTGCCTGGACCGGACAGAGTTGGAATGAGTACAAGGCGGAGTTGCTCCGAACAAATGGGTTGATGGTAATGTCCACCGAGGAATATTCACTAGCTTAAAAAAATTGGAATCAGTAGACTGCACATCTACAGCCATGAAGGTATCCTCTCCATCTTTTTTACAACATATACAATTTTTGTAGTATATTCTAATTGCATTGTAACTTTGTGATATGTTCGTGACCTATGTGAATTGTGCTGTTGTGAACATATTATCTGTTGATGAATTATGAAGTTGTGGATTTGTGATATGTTGGCTAGGGAATGTATAATCACTGTGCATATGTCTTATAGGCAACTATTAGCAAAGGTCATACCGAAATTTTTAATAAATTTCGTACTTAGCCGAATTCATTGAGTACTTCAAATTTTTCCCACAACGAAATATTTATTATTGCTGACATATCTCTATTTGTGCCAAAAGTTTCATCTATTAAGTGTGCCGGACTCGGACGAAATATGCGGGTGCTCATATCTATATGGACATGAAGACTGCAACGACAGAGTATCTGTACGAACTTCGAATTGCCATAATTTTATCATCTTTATTTCCAAGTCGTAATGGGACCTTCTTCTTATGCTATTTGCAACTTTAGAACATATACTAACTCATATTTCTTTCTCAACAATTTCAATTTGATTATGATTCAACTTGGGGAAACTTCTCTTTGCATCTCATTTAAATTAGTTCCTATTAAATGTCACAAAAAATTTTCACCTAAATATATTAATGTAAATATCATACATAATTATCACTAATATTTTTATATTTTTCTACATTTTTAAACATCACATAAATTATTTTCTCCACGGTTTATGATACAAACATATTAATGTTAATATCATACATATTAATGTAATTTTATCACATAAATATATTAGTGTAAATATCATACATTTTATTCACTAATTTTAGTATTTTTTTCTAATTTTTTTAACATCACATAAATTAATTTCTCCACAGGTTGACCGTTTACCGCGCTTCTCTCCGCGGTTTTCACGCGGTAGGGACGAAAACCGTGGTATAGACGAAATCTGTTCAAATTCAAATCTTGTCACGTTCATATCGCAACGGTTTTTACGGATTTCGCACGAAAACCGCGCTACCGCCGGGTCGCGGTACAACATGCTCGCATGATATATAAAACCCTGGTTCTGATGAAACTCTCTAATTGTACTCTAGTACCCTAGCATTCATGTCTTATTGCACATTACATTTACATCCAGTAGCATAAGAAGCCATGAACTACATATATAGGCACAATTTTTCAACTATTTCTGATGATAATGTCCAAATAAAAGTATTACAGACTTCAAACAGTAGAATAATATTTATTTTTTTGCCTTATGAAATTCTGTTTGGCTCATTTATAAGAGCAAAAAAACAAATCATAAATTCAAAAATGAAAGATGATTGGAATATATCTATATCTATACTAATATAAAATGTACCAGTTTCATCACACCATTCTGCAATTAGCAATTTGCAACCTTCTCATCCCACTTTGCTTAAAATTAGCGCGGGTTAGGTGGGCCCCACGCTGGATTGAATTAAAGTTCAAATGGACAGATTCCACAAAAGTTATTTTCAACTATATGAAATAAAGTTTTAATAGTTTATTAAACAATATCGTGACACCGTAGCATTAGCACGAACATATTACTAGTTAGGTCAATTTATCAGTAGGATCTTAAAACACACACTAATAGAAAAAATGTAGAATTTTCACAGGAATATAAATGTAAAACAAATAATTAACTAGGAATTACAGTTTGAATAGAAAAAATACAGTAATTAGAGAAGAGAAAAGACTCAAAGGAAAATTTTTATAAGGTTGGGCCTCACGCTAATTTTTTTTCAAAAAATTTCTTGTCTTGAGCTATTTCATAGGAATTCTGTAGGATTGTTATGGTCCCAATCCTTTCTTCAAAGGACCAAATAGAAAATGTTTCTATAAGATTTAAATCCTATAAATTTCATATGTTCTCTTAGAAATCAAAGGGCTCCAAAATTTTGAGGATTTTGACATCTCTAGAGGACCAATTTGGAACGCTGAAACCTGTGCTATTTAATATGAGTTTTGGAGGAAAAAACTAAACAAGTTCGTACTTCTTGCAATCAGATATATTTAGCATTCAAGAATTAAGGCTCATTTAGTATAAGGAAAATGCTACACGTATTAACTTTTTTTTACCAAATTCTTACTAAAACTGATGTCATTGTCATAAGTGCATCTAGATCTTTTTATAACTTTTATCTATCTCAATCAATCGGTTGAGATCACTGTTAGTGCAAATTCAATAAGAAAATTTTAGTTCGTGTAGCAATGCTCTTTAGCACAACACCTACTAGAAGGGAAGAGCGGAGTCAAGAAGCGGCGGGAATGCCGCTTCATCCTTGCAGTCCTTTTAGCGATCTGTTAGCTTGGTTTCATATTACTACATAGGTATGCGTGTCTCTACGAGAGAATCATGTGATAAAATAGTAAATATGATTTATAAAAAAATTTCTTACTTACTTTACGATTTTTTATGTGTTTATATATTTTGTACCTTGATAATTATTCAAAGGTTATATATGATTGTGTAGTATGATGTGGTTTGTTGGGAGAAAAGATGCAATTTACATCCTCGATAGATGATCCAATTGCTAAAAATAATTGATGTTTTTAGGTGACGTGACTTAAAAAAAAGAGAATTAATATTAATTACATTTAGTATTAATTACATTTATAGGGATGATATACAGGATTCGGAAGTGTTTGGTATAGTTTTCTTGGAATATAACCTGTACTAAAAGGGCCTTACTTTTTACTTTTTAAGTACTTTTAACATCAAATATATTTGACGGAAGGACTACATTAATAGTCGTCTTTTGGATTTTTTGAGTTCCTACCTTTTCATACCATGTTACCAAACATCATTTATAACAAATCATCCTCGATCTATCTCCTACATAATCATAATCTTAACAAGCACTTTTTAAAAAAAAATATAATATAGGATGTGATATATCCTACTACTATGAATCTAGATTACTTTTTATTCAGATTCGTAGTATTAGGATGTGACATTTTGTAGTTGGTTGTTTTAGACGGAGGAAGTAGTGATCACGTATATTAATTTCACAGAATTAATTCTTCACTTCAAAGTGGTCACTGAAAGTTCTGAACATCTGAACAGTGTCTAAGATTGCTCAATTACTTGCCATTTAATTAGTCCTATTTGGGATGATCTAGAGTATCATCCAAATCTTTAGATTAAAAAAGTCCTCTTGTTCTAAAAAAACAACAAAATTTTCTCTTGGTGCAATTGGTTGAGACATTACCTCGATGGCTTAGCTGGTAAAGCTTCTGGGCCATAAAATTAGGCGATTTCAGCATTTCCTGGCATAAGCCAGCCTAGGACAGCTAGGTCTTAAGCCCTAAGCTTGCTTCCTAAATTTCTATTATATTCTTTCAAATTTTAGTAAAAAAATTTAAAGTTACAAGATGTATAAGCAAGTTTAGTCCTATTCTTGAAGATCTTTTTTTGGCTCCGCCACTAGCTCTATCTCCCTTGAGTCGAGGAAGAACTCTGCCCTCAACAAAGCTCGTGAACTGCGCACGCAGAGAAGAAACTTGTAACAATTTAATTAATTTTTGAACCAATTAATAGTTTAATTAATGCAGTACATGATATTTATTTAGGAGTAAGTCTAAGCATATAATATACTTTCAGATGTCATATAGGTCTAAATGGTGAGGGGCATGAGAGAATAGAGAAGAAAAAGAGAAAGAATCACCCTTGTAAACCGTCTCTTTACAAATTTCAAGAGAAATGAAACAAACAAACCAATAGATTGAGATGAAATAAATTAAGTACAATTATTATGTCGTATTAGGGCAAGTATGATGAAGACAGTGTCATATATGCATTATCTTTTTATTAATAATTAGATGGTGTGAACAAGTTTAGTGGTGGTTATCTCTGTTGTAGTACTTGCTCTTAGTGATGGAATCACCATCCTACCTATAGGTCCGTTGGCAAATAATGTGCAACAGAATTCTCATTTTATCATAAGGTAGAAAACTATAGTCTAGTCTTACCTTAAGAAAAGATCTTTAGGGAAAATTATTTGGCTCCGTCAGTACATTTGACTATGTGACCATAGAAAAAGTATGCAGACATGTTCACAGCGAGTCACATGCATAGATAGACCATGAATGCAGGGGTGTACTGTAAGCTATAGCTTCTAACTTTAGCTAGGACGTGCAATGATTATGTATGTATGGACAGTATAAGCATGTTGCATGCATATATACTCATACATGTGTAGTCAGTAACACTGCTCAAGAAACCATTAGTTTTGGTTTGTAACCTTTTAATTTGGGTTACAATCAAGATCACGAAATCAAAACTAAAATGTCGATTTTTGAGTCTCAGTTGGCAACACCAATCGAAACTAAAGATTTTTTTTAAAAAAATTGCTCTTGCTTTTTAGTATTTGTTTATATATTATGCATATATATTTATAATAAATACATACATATATATATGCATAATATATATTTAGACTATAGATGTTTTTTAAATTTTGTTCCTGCTGCTTGCTGCTTGTTTATATATGCATTATATATATATATTACATATATATATATATTTATTCATATATATATGCAATATGCATATATATATATAAATACATATTTTACACACGTATATATGCATTTAAGTAAATATATGCATATTTTATCAAAATATGTACACATATATATATAACAATATTCCTACTTAATTTGTAATGTTCTATATCATATATTACAAAATCTAAACTATGTGGGGTTGATGGTCAATAGGATGTCCATCGTAGTGGAACTCTTCCACGGGATCAATAATCTGCTCATTGATAAATTCCATCAGTTCTTCTTGAGCCGCCTTTATGACATCACCGTGAGGGAGTTTCTCCCTCATGTAAATAATTTGTCATTCGAAAAAAAGAGAAATAAGTATATGAAATCAATGAGAAATCTACACATAATGTATGAATGATTGTTATACGTACATCCAGATTCTTGAGACATGTGACTTGGTGAACTAGGCAATGAATATAGTCGCAAACATAGTAGTTGCACAAGTTTGTCGCATACTTCTGTTTTGCACACTAAAGAAAAAACGACGAGATATTTTAATATACATTTCTATTTCAGAACAATTAATGATTAAATATAATTTTGGAGCATGTACTCACTGAAAATTTCGTCCTCACAATGATTTTTTCTTTCCAAGTCCCGCAAACCAATGCATGGAACTGTGCCCATGCCCTACGTACAGTTGCAAGCTAGTGAGTAATTATCTGATAACCGCATAGTAGCAATAGCTACTAAGATGACATTACCTATCTATCACTTCAAAAATCTTTGGGAAGGTAAACTTTGGTTTATCTATTGAATCGTAGACATGGATTTTGCACGAGAAAAGGTCAAAAAGGAAAAGCACCCAGTAGAATCTGCAAATTGCGTGAGGATATATATGAAACTATATATGTATGAGATGGAAATGGGTACGGAAGGTAGTAAAAACTCACGCTGTGTTGTATGGCAATAATATCCAAGTCTTGTAATGCTGCTGCGTCAGCATATGGACGATATTCTCATCTGTTTCCTTCTCATAATTATCTATCATGTCCGTGTTAATTTTCCCGAGGTCCATGAATCCTATACTGAACCACCCCCACTTACGACACTTTTGGATCAACATTCTACAACGAATAAAAGGAATTTTCATCGGCTACATACATGGAGCTAAGCAACGAAATAAATTTAACTAAACGATACTTAAAAAATGCAGCAGCTGAGAATAGAGACGTCGAGGGTGTCTTGCTGGTATAGGTCGAACACATCCTCGAAGCGGATCCACATGATGTCATCTCCATGGAAGAAATCTTCGTTTCTGAACCGCACGTCGAGCATCTCTCTACCTTTTCTTGAAATTTTCATGTACCATTGATGTATTTGGTACATCTGTGTAGAGAGAGTTTTAACCTGAGAAGGCTTGATAAGAGGTTCACCAAGTCTAAACTTGTATTTCAAATCCTCTTTTGTCGCCTTCTTGATTTCAGCATCTCCAAACAGTTGCACCCTCGTTAGTCCCGCATCTGCCATAAATTTTTTAACTCATCTTCACCAAGTGGCAGCAAGGGCTCAAGGGATTTTTGTGGTTGCTTCCCAAGCCGCGAGACATCTTTCACCTTTCCTTTCGCCTTCTCAAAAGCCTTCCGCATTGTTTTGTCGTAGCCGGACTCTAAGGCCAGTTTAGCCGATGGCGTAGACATCTTTTTCAAGAAGGCCTTAGCCTTCAGGTCGGTTGGAATCGGCTTTTTAGGACTCTGATGCTTGAAATGCGCCTTCACTTCCGCAACTACGATCATCGCATTCTCCTCAGGAGTGCAGTCGCATGCCCTTTTCTTTAGAGTGGGGAGGTTTGGCTCGTCAAGTCTTGGCTTCTTTGTTTGTCTCGTTGACCTTGACAACGCGGATCGAGTTGTGCGTGTAGGAGACGGAGGAGTCGGTGACCGTTTAGGAGTCAGTGCTCGAGAAGGCGATGGAGGAGGCTGGGGAGTCGGAGACCATTTAGGAGTTGGTGCTCGAGGAGGCGACGGAGGAGGCTGGGGAGTCAGAGACCGTTTAGGAGTCAGTGCTCGAGGAGGCGACGGAGGAGGCTGGGGAGTCGGAGACCGTTTAGGAGTCGGTGCTCGAGGAGGCGAAGAAGGAGGTTGGGGAGTCAAAGACCATTTAGGAGTCGGTGCTCGCGGAGGTGACGGAGGAGGCTGGGGAGTCGATGACCATTTAGGAGTCGGGGCTCACGAAGGTGATGGAGGAGGCGGAGGAGACGGTCCACGTGGAGGAGACGGAGGAACAGAAGCAACTTCTCCCTCGAGAAACACGATGAATGGCTTGCACCATAGTATGATTCCGTGTGTTGTGTCTCCTAGTGTCGTCTCCTCGTCTCCTCCAGGGATATCCAGTTCGAGATCTTCAAAGCCTCGTTCCACATGTTCAATTTCAATCTTAGAATACCTAGGTGAAATGGGCATGCAGCGATATGTCTCGTCTTGTTCAACTGGTATGGCCATGCTCGACACCACCTTCACGAGAAGAGAGGTTATTAATTAGTAATCAACCTACGCACCTGCTTTAGCAATATACAAGTCATATATCATAAAACTACGAGCATACCTTGATTGACAAGTTCTTGAAGGGAATAAGTAGCTCACAAGGTGTCCGCCGCATGATCTCATCAACGGGGCATGGGGGTACGTCTTCCACTTCAACGGCCTGTTCAGGTACTTGGCCTGTAGATGCGCAGCTGCTGCGCTTGCCTGAGGGGCTCACCATTATGGGTGGTACTTCTGCTTGGCTTTGATGGCTCCGCAGCCATTTGTTGTTCCACCTGCCTGGACACCTCCTCTTCGATCCTGTACTTGTAGGCCGCAAGTTGGTGCTCCATATCTGTTAGCTTCGCCTCTGTATCTCGTTTGCTCCTCATGCGAATTCTGTACGTTTGGAGGTCCTCTTGGAATCCATATTTTCAAACAACGTCTTTTCCTCTCGTTTGTCCTGGATGCTCTGGCGGCTTCTCGAATCGCATCACCGAATATCAGGTAGCCATCGCTAGGATTGAGTCATCCACCTTGATTGTAGTACCTATGCTTCGATTGTTCTGGCTAGTCAGATGTTGCCGGAACGATATCTCTTGCTATCAGGTCGGCCTCCATTTGCTTCCATCTCGGCACTGTCTTCTTATAGCCGCCTGACCCTAGCGTGTGATGGTACTATTTTTTAGCTGCATTGGATTTATTTTTCTCAATTAGCGCTTGTGCTTGCTTTCCTGTCTTGTATTGGACAAAAGCATCCCAGTGATCTCTCAGCTTTTGGAATTTGTCAAAATTCGGTGTCTGGCCCTTCAGGATGTACTTCTTGTGTAATTCCTTCTTAAAGTTCCTAAACAGTTCAGCCATTTTTTAACTGTCCATTCCTTCACCTTGTCCTGTTCTATCTCAAGGATTGTGAAGGTCTTGAGCATTGTGGATCATAACATCTCTTTTTCCATGTCTGGGAGATAGCTTTGCTCATCTCTTCCTGTCCTTGTTCGACGCCAGTTCACCGTGTTGATGGGCACGTGATCTCTCACTACCCATCCGTTGTGTGTGACAAACTTTCGTGTGGCATCGGCTGGGGCACATGGTCGACCGTCATGTGTCACTTCAGTTATAATATGTCGACCCTCAATTTTCTTGGTGACACCTTGTTGTTCGCATGCCCTCTTCTTTGCAACGGCTGAGGTGCCCTCATTCCCCTCATCGTTGTCCTCCTCGATGATGTACCGGTTGGGATCCTCGTTCATCTCCTCAGCTACCCAGTACTGGATGCTCCCCTCTACGATCTGGTCGAAGATGATCTGTTCGTCCGAGCGATCTGCTATTTGTTAGTTTTGTTTTGATGACTTGGAACCCCTTAAGCTTGAGCGACGACGGTTGTCAGCAACTGGATCAAGTAATTCTGACAAGAAAAAAAATTATTTAGTTAATATATGTATGATGTTACTAAGTTTGATATTTAGGTAATGCATATGTACATCGTTATGTGAGAGATAGTGATTCAGGATATTGGTTGAAAACAACTGAACAAATTTCGTCTTGACTCTTATACATAGGACTGAAAACAAAGTTTTTTCCCAATGCATAGGATTCAAGTCACACATAAATAATTCAAATTTCACACCGAGGATATTTAATTAATTTGTTGCGTGATAGTAATGTAGTACATAGTCGCACCGTATATGCATGGCTGCGTTGGGTAACTGGGTGCGTGGAAGATGGTAATCTAAAAGTGATTTTGAATATATTCATATTCCCAGGGCCAATATTTACAGTTTAATTTGTAAGAATAATTTTAATTAGGTAGAATATATACTTGTGTTCTTAACAATAAATGGTTTTGGGACAACAAAAGCGACGACGAAGGAAACCGTAAAGTTAATCACAAATCAAAATGCAAACTGAAAAACCAGTTTTGAATTATCGATCATATATGCATGCAGTGGCGGATCTAGAAACGGTCTTCGCCCCAGGCCAACTAATACAAGACTAAAATAATTTGTTCCGAACTAAGCAATACATGGCTAAAGTAATTCGATAAATTTAGAACAATGAGACTACAAAAGCAAAAAAGGCTTACATGGCAAAATAAAGTAGATCACCGACATATGACTTCAGCTCTTCATGATTTTGGTACCACGCTACCACTTGTGCTGACATCCTCGGTACTACATTGAAATTTCAAAAATCAGTTTTTTGAAAAATAAAATAATAATCAAAGAAATTGACTACTGCAAGTCTACAACACGCACCGGCAGTCGCATGGCAAATTCATCTTTTGGTTTCTTAAGCCTTGAAAGCGCTTTAGAATTTTTCATCTTCAATCAATGGAAACAAATCCTGCTCAATATAGCATAACATGCTATTGCTCATTCAATCATCGTTCATTTTATTTCTTCTTTCAGTCTTGATAATACTCATAGCAGAGAATGCTCTTTCAACTGTTATTGTTGCCACCGGTAAAATCAATGCAAGTTCAAGGAGACGATACACCAAAGGGAAATGTGTATGTCTATCACTTTGAACCATCTTCTCAGCAAGATTACCAAAATCAGTACAAGTGCCGAAATCTTTATCATGTTGGACCTCATCAATGAATAAGAGAAGATCACTCCTTAGCTTTTCACATTCATATTCATTGAAGTCATCTTTGTAGATCTTAGCAAGCTTAACTAATTTTTCTATATCAAAGTTCGCAAAAGACCCATTAGGATCAAGACAAGCAACACATCTCAAGAGTTCAGTTGACTTTTTTGGAAACCTATTATTTAACTCACAAAGAATCTGATCAATCACAACAATGAAAATCCCATGATGAAAATGATGGTTGTGTGTCACTAATTTAGCACCACGAAACTTTGAACGACCTCTAACTGGAATCATGTCTTCCATATTAGGAATGTCTATCTTCTTTTGGACACAAAAGCTTTTTGCCTCTTCAAAAAGATCATCCCAACCATTTTCCCTCATGACATTCATAGTTCTCATCACAGCACCAATCAATCCTAATGCACGAACAATGTTTTGATTTTTTTCTTTGCAAACATTGTGACAGTTCTGAGTCACCCCCAATACTCTAATCATAAAATGTAATATGAACATGAATTCATATTTCCTAGATCTTCAACAATATCTCTCAAATCAAGTTCAATCCGTGGTCTTTTTTGCTCAACACAACTCTCTTTAGTTCCAGTAGTATTACTATTTGATGCATTATTATTTGCAGAATATCTCTCCATTCTAGATGAACCAGTCCAAAAGATAGAGGAAAATTTAATAAAATGAGTGAAAATATAAAATTTCATGAAGTAAAAACTGAAATAGAGAGAGTTGAAGTTCTTTACGTACTTATGAAATGGATAGAGATAGGGCGACGCGGGGCCGAGCGACGCCGCCACGCCGGGGGTGGGGAGGGGGGGTGGCGGTCGGCCGGGGCGCGCCGCTAGCGGGGGCATCGTCGGGCGCGCGTGGGGGCAAGGCGTCGGCGGGCGCGTGCGGGCGGGAGAGGGCGGGGCGGGGCGCCACGCCGCCGGCCGCCGGCGCGTGCGCGGACACGGGGCCATACACGGGGGAGGGGAGGGCGGGGGCATCACGGGGCCACGCGCGGGGGGGCGGGGGCACCGCGTCGTCAGCCGGGCCACGCGCCGCGCGGGGAGAGCGGGGCTGGGCGCCGCGCCGTGGCCGCCGCACGCGCGCACAAGCGTGGGGCCGCGCGTGGGGGGGGAAGGGGGGCAAGACAGGGGCGCCCGCCGTCGGCCGCTGGGTGCGCACGTTGCACGAGGGAGAGCAGGGCAGGGGCGACTTCAAGGTGCGGCGGCACGGGGCAATGCACATAGGGGCGGCGCGAGCTGACTGGTGAAGGGTGAGCTAGGGTTTACATTGGGCTACTGGGCTGTAATTTTTAGTGGGGCTATTGGGCCATACATGAATTTTTCCAGGAGAGGGGCTATTAG
Source organism: Oryza australiensis (assembly GCA_019925245.2). Classification (NCBI taxonomy): domain Eukaryota; kingdom Viridiplantae; phylum Streptophyta; class Magnoliopsida; order Poales; family Poaceae; genus Oryza; species Oryza australiensis. Next base: position 792,336 of record JAIFGZ020000265.1, on the reverse strand, counting down.
GCCGTGCCTGTGTTTCTCATCATTTTAGTGAAGTAATAGGGTCTCGCCCCGGGCTATAGCCCAGATAGCCTGGGGCCCATATCCGCCCTTGTATGCATGCATGCATGCCTGGTGGCAGAGGGAGGGCCTAAGCCTAGCATGCATGAATGTCTCGTTTATTATTTTTAGAATTTGTAAATTTTGTCAAGATTTAATTGGAATGTTAATTAGTCTTTTTTGTCTAAAATGGTGAAGAGGGACGTGTCTCATTTTGACTTATATTGTTTATAACTTTTGAAAATACATTGTTTTATAACTTTTGGAAATACATTGATTTAAAAATAATAGTAAAACACATATATCATAGATTATGTTGACTTAAAATTCACATAGCAAATTTAACAAAATTTACGGTCTTATATATTCACATTGAAAAATTCAAAATTCACATTCACATTAAAATCCGCATTCAAAATTAACAATTCACAGTCTTATATATTCACATTCACACATTCAGAATTCACAGTCATCCAAACAATCAAAATAACAGAAAAAACACATCCATATATTCACAGAGAAAAATTAGGTTTGGCTGGCCAAGAGATCAAAACATTCATATCATGCATATATATAAAAAACACAGCGGCAAACGAGTGCGTGGCGACAGCGACGACGGGTGCGATGTGCAACGATGACGATGAGGACGGCGACGGCGAGAAGACGGAACGACGTAGGAGTATATCAACAAAGATGAATCGATTACCTTAGGGAATGCAGCGATGACGAGATGACGACGCAAGACAACAGTGGCAACGGTTTAGGGCAAAACTCTGCTCGGTGCAAGAAAAAGATCAAAGAAACAACTAAGTGTTTGCATCGCGGTGCGTCCTATGCTATATCTAGATCCCAGGATCTTTAGTCATGATTATTGGCTCTAACCGGGACTAAAGATATCTTCGTCTCGATTGGTGGCAACAACCAGGACTAAAGATATAATCTTTAATCCCGGTTGGGGCCACCAATCGAGACTAAAGATACCGTCGTACCCTAGTAGGTGGAAGCTATTAGTCTCGGTTGTACCCATCAACCGGGACTAAAAATAATTTTTCGTTGTTTCCAATCTTTTAGTCTCGATTCTGGACAACAACCAGGACTAAAGATAATTTTTTGCTATTTCAAATTCTTTTTTGTCCCGGCTAGGGTTAACAACGGGGACTAAACATTAAAAATCCATTATACCAGGACAAATTAATTTCATTAAGTATAGGTTTAAAACAATATTAAGTAATGCGTTAAACTTCAATAAATCACAAATTTAATAAGAAAACATTTAAAATAGTTTAATGTTATTATTAAATTTTAATAATCATAAGTAATTAGCATATGCCTAATTTAAAATTGTTTTAAATTTTAATAGTCATATATAATTAACATACGACCCATTTAAAATTGTAATAATCATATATAATTAACATATACCATATTAAAATTATAATAATCATATATAAATGACATATGCCCTATTTAAAATTATTTTAAATTGTAATAATCATATATAATTAACTCTTTGCCTAACTTAAATAGTTTGAAAATCTAATAAACATAAATAATTAACATATGCCTGATTTAAAATTGTTTTAAATTGTAATAGTCCTACATAATTAACATACAATTAATTTAAAATTGTGTAAAATTGTAATAATCATGTCTAATTAACAGATGGATCTTCAATAAATTCAAAATAATTTACATCGTCCATACAACAACCTAGCTAGGCTAGTTCATTTAACATAATTTAGTGTGTGATGGTTGCCTCATGTACTTTCTCATCACTAATGTTCCTTTGCTATGATCGTTGCGTGAGTAAGGAGTGTCCTCATTTGATAGGAGGATTCTCGGGTCAACCATCATGACGAACGGAGGTTGCCCATCAAACTAATAATAATATTCATTAGTTTTATCCTAGACTCTGACGATTTTTATTTTGCCTGGGAGAACCACATTGCGCTTTGGCTCGTCAGACCCTTTTCCCTTCTTTGCTTTGCTAGGCATGTCCTTCGCATAGAAAACAAGCCTTACATCATTGTCAAGGACGAAGGGTTCGTCTGAGTATCCAGCCTTGTTAAGGTCAAGCGTTGTCATCCCACTTTCATCAATCATTACGTCTCCACCAATCAGCCTAACCCACTGGCACCGAAACAGAGGGACCTTGAGAGGTCCATAGTCAAGTTCCCATATGTCGTCGATCCCACCGTAATACGTGCTAGTTGTACTATCGTATCTCATGGCATCGATGCGAACAACACTATTCTGGTTCGTGCTCTTTCTGTCTTGGGCTCTTGTGTAAAATGTATATCCATTGATTTCATATGCTTGGAATATTGTGATCGAGCAAGATAGTCCCCTCGCTAAGAAGGCTAATTGTTGGTCAATCATCCCGTTGCCCATGAGATGTTGTCGCAGCCAAGCGGGAAAGTATCAATATGATGGCATGTAATCCAGGCATCGGTCTTACCAATATTTTTGAGCGAACAATCACCACGTGCCGACGGGCGTGGGTGGCGTGGGAGGCTGGCGGTGGCCCGGGAGGGGGTCGTCGGAAGGAAGGGTGGCACAGTTCTCACCATGCGACGGCCAGGAAGCGGCGGAATCGAGCGGGGAAAGAGACGAAACGACGGGCGTCGAGGTACGGGTTGGGGACGGTCGATGCAGAGCTAGGACAGATTCTTTTCTTGCTTCGGCGTGCGGTTCCTCCTTCAGCAGCGGTGGTGTTCGGTCGCGGTCCCGAGCGATGTCTTCTCCTTGCTTCGGCAACGTCGGCGTGGACGCGAAAGAGAAATTGCTCCAGTGACGAGCGGGGTGAAGCATCTAGGCCCCATTGTTGATTTTGGTAATTAATGACAAGCACTAATTGTGGACTAACGATTCTTTTGAGTTACATATATTTGAGTTAGGATCACACAATAAGAGTGCATGGATGATCACCGAGGACTATTTTTGATGGCGCAAAGCGAAAGGATTGAAGATGATAAAACTAAAAGTTTTATTTTAATTTATCTAGGAATTTGGGTGATCAAATTTCATAGAATTTATTCATAGCTTTGCCGTACTATCAAGGGGGGTAATGACCTAAGCAAAGAGATGAATCAAAATGCCACATTAGGACATTTGTATTTAGACTTGGCTTACTTCGATTTCTTCTTGCTTTCTGTCCAGGGTCGGTCTGACCGTGGCTTTGTATCCGGTCTGACCGGGTCCTTGGGGCGGTCTGACCGTAGGCTATTGCGCAGTCTGACTGGCCCTTTGTGGCGGTCTGACCAGCCATTCTCCTCCGGTCTAACCGGCCCCCTTGCTAGTTGGTCAACCCCCTCTGGCCTGGCAATCCAGAGCCGCTAGAGCCGTATTCGATCAGACCGAGCTGATGGCGGTCTGACCGAGCCATGGGTGGTCTAACCGACCGTTTGGCCTCCGGTCTGACCGGCCCCCTGCTGTCAGTGCATTAAATGCACTGTAACGGCTAGTTTTTTAGCCGTTACATCTTAGGTCGGTCTGACCGGCCACCCTTAGCCGGTTTGATCGGCAAGCAGCAGAGTTGGTGGATTTCGTCCCCAACGGCTAGTTTTCTTGGTGTAGGGTATAAATACCCCCCCATTGGCAGCAAGGGGTCACTCTTGGCACTCACTTCATTTGCATACACCCCTTGCATCTCTCCCACACTCACTTGAGCTAGTGTTCATTCATTGTTGTGGTTGGGGGTTGTCTTAGCCAAGAGTCAAGTGCATTGCTTACATTTTAGAGCTAGTGTGGCACTTGATCATCTCCGAGCCACGTCATTGCTTGTTACTCTTGGAGGTTGTGGCCACCTAGATGGCTTGTGGAGGAGTTGCCCGGTGACCTCTCCGAGAAGATTATGGAGGAGGTCCGGCGCCGATTTGTGAGTGGTTTGGAGTTCACCACCTTCGGAGTGAAGAAAGAACTGCCCCTAGTGATCGAGGCTTTAGTAGTCCTCTTCGTGGTCCAGCTCCCGCCTTGCCCACCCCTTGACGAAGGGGGCGTGCGGTGGCTTCATGGTTGAGCGGTGGAGTTGGGCTTGCCTCAACGGGGATTAGGAAACCGACAAGTTTCCGAACCTCGGTGAAAACTCCTTTGTCTCTTGTTCCATTTACTTATTGCATTTACTTTTGTGCAATTTACATTTGTAGAGACATACTTGAGCCACTATCACCCTAGAATTGCAAAACATAACTTAGTTGCTTAGTTAGACTTGTCCCTCACCGAGCTTAGCAACTTAGATTAGTTTTGATTTAGTGCCATTTAGTTTTAAATCGCCTATTCACCCTCCATCTAGTCGACATCTCGTCCTACAAGTGGTATCAGAGCTTGATCTCTCTTGATTTGGCTTCACCGCCTAGAGAGAAGATGTCGAACGAGGTGAACCATGTAGGGAAGGCTCCCCTGTTCAATGGCACAAATTACTCCACTTGAAAAATTAAAATGTCTACTCATCTTAAGGCTATGAGCTTCCATATTTGGAGTATTGTGGATGTAGGCTTAGCTATCACCGGCTCGCCCTTGACGGAGATTGATCACCGTAACCTTTAACTCAATGCTCAAGCTATGAATGCTTTGTTCAACTCTGTGAGCTAAGAGGAGTTCGATAGAGTGAGCAACCTTGAGACCGCGTATGAGATTTGGAACAAGTTGGCGGAGATCTATGAGGGCACAAGTGAATACAAGGATGCCAAGCTTCATTTCCTCAAGATCAAATATGAGACGTTCTCCATGTTGCCTCATGAGAGTGTGAATGACATGTATGGGAGGCTCAATGTCATTGTCAATGATCTCAAGGGGCTTGGGGCAACCTACACCAATCTTGAGGTTGCCCAAAAGATGCTTAGGGCTCTACCGGAGAAGTATGAGACCCTTGTCACCATGCTCATCAACTCCGACATGTCAAGGATGACACCCGTAAGCCTCTTGGGGAAGATCAACACCAATGACATGTACAAGTTGAAGAATAAGGAGATGGAGGAAGCCTCTCCATCCAAGAAGTGCATTGCTCTTCAAGTCGAAGTGGAAGACAAGAGTAAGAGCATGGTTTATGAAGCCAATGAAGACTTGAAGGAAGAGATTGCCCTTCTTGCTAGAAGGTTCAATGGTCTCTTGGGAAGAAGAAAGGAGACCCAATAAGACTCTCTCCAACTTGAGGTGCTTTGAGTGTGGTGAGAAGGGACACTTTGCTTCCAAGTGTCCTTCAAAGGATGATGATGGAGACAAGTCATCCAAGAAGAAGAGTGGAGGCTACAAGCTCGTGAAGAAGCTTAAGAAGGAGGGAAAGAAAATTGAGGCCTTCATTACGCAATGGGACTCAAATGAAAAGAGCTCCGCTTCTTTCGGGTCCGAAGAAGAAGAAGGTGATGATGATGCAGGCTCCTAGAAGAAGAAGATGGCTGTAGTTGCTATCAAGGAGGCTCCATCACTCTTCACTCCACTTTCCCTCATGGCAAAGGGCTCTTCTAAGGTAACATCTCTTAGTGATAGTGAAAGTAATAATGATTGTGATGATGTTTCCTATGATGAGCTTGTGAGTATGTTTGAGTAGCTCCATGCGTATAGTGAAAAGGAGATTGTCAAGTTCAAGGCCCTAAAGAAGGATCATGCTTCTTTGGAGGTCTTGTATGAGGAGCTAAAGACTTCACATGAGAAACTCACCATTTCTCATGAGAAGCTTAAGGAAGCTCATGACACCCTCCTTTCCACTACCCAACATGAGGCTCACATTGATGTTGGCATATCTTGTGACTTGCTTGATGATAGTGCTACTTGTCATATTACTTATGTTGCATCATCTAGCATCTCTACCTCTTGTGATGATCTTATGGATATGCCAAGCTCTAGCTCTAGCTCTTGTGTTTCTATTTGTGATGCCTCACTTGTTGTTGAGAACAATGAGCTTAAGGAGCAAGTGGCTAAGCTCAACAAGAGTTTGGAGAGATGCTTCAAGGGTAAGAGTACTCTTGACAAGATTTTGAGTGAGCAATAGTGCATCCTTAATAAGGAGGGACTTGGATTCATTTCAAAGAAGGGTAAGAAACTTTCACACCGTGCCACTCGGTTTGTCAAGAGCAATGGTAAGTATTGCTCTAAGTGTCGTGAGGATGGGCATTTGGTAAATGATTGCCCCGGTGGTAAGCCTTCTACGACATGCATGTTTGATTCTCATTATATGCTTAGGAAGGCTCATAATGGTAGTATTGTTCCTAGATATGTGGGTTTCCCTATACTTGGTGGTAAAAATAATACCATTTGGGTGCCCAAAGCTTTGGTTTCTAACCTCCAAGGACCCAAACAAGTTTGGGTACCTAAAAGAGCTTGATCTTATTTTGTAGGTGAACTACCACACCGGTGTGAGCCATTGGGTGCTAGATAGTGGGTGCACTCAACACATAACTAGTGATAGGGCAATGTTCACCACATTTGAAGTAGGAGGGAAAGAACAAGAGAAAGTGACATTTGGAGATAATAGCAAAGGAAAGATAATTGGGTTAGGTAAAGTTGCTATCTCCAATGATCTATCAATCCAAAATGTCTCCCTTGTTGAATATCTAAATTTTAATTTGCTTTCGGTTGCACAAATTTGTGATCTTGGCTTGTCATGTGTTTTCTTCCCGCAAGAGGTTATTGTTTCTAGTCTTCATGACAAGTCTTGTGTTTTCAAAGGTTTTAGATATGAAAATCTTTATTTGGTTGATTTCAACTCTAGTGAAGCAAATTTGAAAACTTGTTTAGTTGCAAAAACTTTCCGCTACCTATTCACCACAACAAAATGATGTAGTGGAGAGGAAAAACCATATATTGATTGAGATGGAAAGTACTATGCTTGATGAATATGGTGTTTTCGATTCTTTTTGGGCGAAAGCCATAAACACCGCTTGCCATACAACCAATAGGCTTTATTTGCATTGTCTCTTGAAAAAGACTTCCTATGAGTTAATTGTTGGGAGGAAGCCAAATGTTGCCTATTTTCGAGTTTTTGGGTGCAAGTGTTATATTTACCAAAAGGGTGTTAGACTAACCAAATTTGAAAGTCGGTGTGATGAAGGGTTTGTTCTAGGTTATGCCTCCAATATCAAGGCATACCGGGTCTACAACAAAAGCAAAGATATTATGGAAGAAACCGTCGAGTTTAATTTGATGAAACTAATGGCTCCCAAGAGGGGCACGAGAATTTGGATGATTTAGGTGATGAAGGCTTGATGAGAGCTATGAAGAACATATCTATTGGAGACATCAAGCCTATTGAAGTGAAAGACAAGCCATCCACCTCCACTCAAGATAAGCCATCTACTTCCGCTACTCCAAGTCAAGCTCAAGTTGAAGTGGAGAGGACAAGGCACAAGATCCACCTATGCCATCAAGGATACACATCGCTCTTTCCAAGGATCATCCAATTGACCAAGTTTTGGGTGACATCAGTAAGGGTGTTCAAACTCAGTCTTGTGTTGCTTCGATTTGTGAACATTACTCGTTTGTTTCTTGCCTTGAGCCAAAACATGTAGATGAAGCTCTTGGTAATCCGGATTGGATTAATGCTATGCATGAAGAGCTCAACAACTTTGCAAGAAATGACGTGTGGACTTTGGTTGAAAGACCTAGAGACCACACTATCATAGGGACAAAGTGGGTCTTTAGGAACAAACAAGATGAGAGAGGGTTGGTGATGAGAAACAAGGCAAGATTGGTTGCTCAAGATTTCACACAAGTTGAAGGTTTGGACTTCGGTGAAACTTTTGCCCCCGTGGCAACACTTGAGGCTATTCGCATCCTTCTTGCATTTGCATCATGCTTTGATATAAAACTATTTCAAATGGATGTGAAAAGTGCTTTTCTAAATGGTGAAATTGCCAAACTTGTCTTTGTTGAACAACTCCCGGTTTTGAAGATCCTAAAAATCCTAACCATGTCTACAAGCTCTCAAAAGCTCTTTATGGTTTAAAACAAGCTCCTAGAGCTTGGTATGAAAGATTGAGAGATTTTTTTGTCAAAGAATTTCAAAATTAAAAAAGTTGACACCAGCCTTTTCACAAAAATCATTGGTGATGACTTCTTTGTTTGCCAAATTTATGTTGATGATATCATATTCGGTTCTACTAATGAGGTGTTTTGCAAGGAGTTTGGTAATATGATGTCTAGGGAATTTGAGGTGTCCATGATTAGAGAGTTGAGCTTCTTCCTTGGACTTCAAATCAAGCAATTCAAGGATGGGACGTTTGTGAGCCAAACCAAGTACATCAAGGATCTACTCAAGAGGTTTAACTTGGAGGATGCGAAGCCCATCAAGACTCCTATGGCAACCAACAGGCATCTCGACCTTGATGAGGGAGGTAAACTGGTAGATTTAAAGCTTTATCGATCCATGATAGGTAGCTTGCTTTACCTTACCGCATCTAGGCCGGATATCATGTTTAGTGTTTGCATGTGTGCATGGTTTCAAGCCACTCCTAAGGAGTGTCACTTAGTGGCTGTGAAAAGGATTCTAATATATTTAAAGTATTTTTCAACTATTGGCTTGTGGTACCCAAAAGGTGCTAAATTTAAGCTAGTTGGCTATTCCGATTTGGATTATGTTGGTTGCAAAGTGAATAGAAAGAGCACATCCGGTAGTTTCCAAATGCTTGGTAGATCCCTTGTGTCATGGTCATCCAAGAAATAAAACTCCATAGCCCTCTCTACCGCCGAGGCGGAATATGTTTCGGCGGGTAGTTGTTGTGTCCAATTGTTTTGGATGAAACAAACCTTGTTGGACTATGGTATATCCTTCACCAAAACCCCACTCCTATCTGACAATAATAGTGCCATAAAGATAGCCAACAATCCGGTCCAACATTCTAGAACCAAACATATTGACATTCGCCATCACTTTTCTAAGAGACCATGTTGCCAAGAGTGACATTCATTAGCCACATAAGAACCAAAGATCAACTAGCCGATATTTTTACCAAGCCTCTCGATGAAACCCGCTTTTGCAAGTTGAGGAATGAGTTAAATGTCATAGATTTCTCAAATATTGCTTGAGATCTTGCACCATGATTGCTACTTGTTCATATTGTCTATTTGCTTGCCTTTTTGCTCTTATTCTTGGGATTTATTACTATTTGGCTATTCTTGGTGAAAACGGAGCTTGTCACATTAAGGGAGAGTATTGTACTTCCTCATGTGCTCTACTACTCTTTAGATGTGAACCAATCAAATACAAGTGCTAGTAGAGCTTTTCAAAATGCTTAAGTCAACATAAGTCAAAATTTTTGGAAAATCAAAGTACTTTCAAAACCATCTCTTTGAAAAGGTTTAAAAAGGTTTCCTATATGTTTTTCAAGCCTCTCATTGCAAGAAAAATGGAGTTTGATTGAAAATGCCATTTTGGCCCCTTTTTTTGAAGAAACTAGATTCTTAGTTTTGGCTAAAATGAGATTTATCTCCAAAATGAGTTTGAGAAGGATTTTGAGAAAAGTGTTAAAACAAAGTTGGTAGAGAAAACATTTTTAAATGTTTTTGGTATTCAAATCAATTTCAAAATCTAAATCTTTCAAAAGTTATTTGGAAATCAAATTGGCCCAAAAACCCCATAGACCATAAAAGGTCACCTCGTAGCACTTAAGTGACTTAAGTTGCAAATCATCATATTTTTTAATTATTATAGATGGTTATAAATATTTTAACTCATACATTTAAAAATTGCTCCAAAAATTAAATTTTTATTGGATTTTACTGTGTGGGGGTTGCCGGTTTTTGCAAGGGTTGTGCACAGCCGGCAGAGGGCCCGACGGTCTGACCGGCGCTATATGCACGGTCTGACCAGCCGAGTGTGGCGGTCGACCGGTGGGTAGCAGCACCGGTTAGACCGGCCGACGATGGGCCCAGATTTTTACCCCTCATCTTCTTCTACCCGATCTCTTCTCTCTCCTTCTCATCCCCTCACTTCCCAAACCCGAAAATCCTCCCCTCTCTCTCCTTCCTCAAACCCTAACTCATCTTCTCCTCAAATCCATTCGGTTTGACTGTGGATTTCTCTTCGGTTACACCGTAAGTGAATCACCTCCTCTTCCTCTCTCTACTCCATGGATTACTTTGAGTTTTTATTGTGTTTTTGATCCATGGCTTGAAACCCTAGGTGAAGGAAGAGGTGCTCTTGATTTTGCACAAATTAGGGGTTTGTTCTTCGTGCAAATCATCTCCTACAACCGGTAATCTCACTTTCCCTCTCTTGTGCTCATTGAAATTGGTCTATTTCAATTTTTAGAGTTAAGGGTAGTTCCTCCCTCAAATATTGATGAAATAGACCTATCCTTTGTTGTTCATGCTTTTTATCTTGTGCAATCTTTGGTCCTAGCATGTTTAGATACACTTTGTGAGTGTGAGAAGTTGGATGTTTGAGCTCCCTGCAATGGGCGGTCTGACCGACCGATGGTCTGACTGGAGGTGACCTAGCGGTCTGACCGACATGGTGCCGTCGGTCTGACCGGCCGTTGTGCAGCAGTCTGACCGCCCCTGACAGGCAGAGAACACCTCCTTCCACATATCCAAGTGCTCTCTAAATAGTTGCTAATATCCTATTCTTTGATCTTTTGGATTCAGAGATGCCTCCTCGCACTCGCCGTAGCCGTCAAGCTCAAGTGCAAGAATCAGAGAACGAGCATGAGGAGTCTAGTGAAGAACAATATGCTCAAAGTGAAGAAGAAGAACAAGAAGAGGTTGAGGCAGAAAATGAAGATGAGGACAGTGGTGATGGAGGTTGATCCATCCATCCAGTTTGTGCTTAATGTGAGGAATCCCACTCAGTATACTATCCTTAGGCACCATGATCAATTTTGAAGGCCTCAAGACTGCAATGATCAGAGATTTCACACCACCTTCCAAAAGATGGTGTTTAAGCAAGTTTACAAGGGGAAGGCCTTCGCTGAGCATAAGTGGATCTCCTGGCACAACGTCAAAGAGACTCAGGAGTTTGAGGGTCTGTAGGACTTGTTCAGGACAGTGGGGATTGGCAGGATTGTGACACTAAGGCAGGATTATGATGAGGAGCTCATTCGCCAATTCTATGCTACAGTATGGGTTGCTAGAGATTTTTCTGAGATGAAGTGGATGTCAGACACCCTCCAGTGCACTATCTCTAGGAGGCAGTTCCGGAGGTTGCTCAACATCTGGTTTGATTTTGGAGATGATCTGCATGAGGAGCACGCCCACAACTCGTTCTCCATTGATTACCTAGAGCAATTCTATGAAGATGAAGGGTGGAACACTTATGGGAAAGTTGCAGGGTTGAGGACTATTCCCAGTGTTGTGAACAGAATAGTGAGGGCCACCATTCTCCCTCAGTGTGGAAATAACGATGATATTAGGGGAGTGTCTTGGCATGTCATTGATGCCATCCTTCAGGGTCGTCAGTTTGATGTGGTGAATCTCATGATGCAAGAGATTGTTATATCCAAGAGCACTTTTGGTCAAGGTATCTACTATGCGCCCTACATCATGAGGTTGATTCAAGTCAAGCTTGGGAGTGTCGGGAACAATCTTAAGGAGCACAAGCAGTACAAGCCTCGACTTCAGCTTGGCATTCCCCGTGTTCCTAGGATGAGACAACCACAATTTGATCATGGAGCAAGTTCGAGTGCGTCACCTCCACCACCACCTCCTCCTTAAGGCTTTGGTACTTACTTCACCCCATCGTATGCCTACTTTGGAATGTCCCCTCAAGATTACTTCAACCCGGTGCTAGAGGCTATAAATACCCTCAATGACAACATGGCAAGGTTAAGCACCGGGCAAGAAGCTATGTATGAGGATGTTAGGGGGTTAAGGACCGATGTGGGAAATTTGAATGCCACTGTGAAAAGATTGTCAAATCAAGTGGGCACATTGGACCGGCGTATGTCTACCTTGGAGAATTCTCATGCTCTTGTATACTCTCGACGCCATGATCGCTCTGGTCCATCTCACTATCCTATTTCGCGTCCTCCTTCACCTCCTCAAGAGTGAAGCTTTTTAGTCCTTGATGCCAAAGGGGGAGAAGAAATGATCTTTTATCTTAGGTGGGATGGGACTAGAATTAGTGAGGTTAGTCCTCATTTTTACTAGGCTAAGGTGGAGGGCTATTTATATGTAATGGGCTGCTATTATCTATTTTGCGTGTTTTTATCGTTTTGTTAAACTCTTGTGAGTTCTAGGCCCTTCGTGGTCTTGTAATAGCTTATGTGGACTGGATGATGATCGCTATGTGCTTTGATGGTTTTATTGGATATCTTGTGATCTCTATGCTATGATGGATGATTATTGTCTATGTGATATTCTTTTGTGATCATCCTATGCTTGTATGAGATTGTTGTGTGATGTTCATCCAATCCTTGTTATATTTGTGTTATGTCTTATTGGAATGTGCAAAGTATAGTGTAAACTCCCTATGTCATTTGTTTTACACTTGTGATTGTTGTACATATGTTTAGGGGGAGCTTATACTATCTTTGGCTCTTTTACGTCCTTGATTCATGCCTGTTATATATTTGTGGTGTTTTTCATCAATTACCAAAAAGGGGGAGATTGAAGCATCTAAGCCCCATTGTTGATTTTGGTAATTAATAACAAGCGCTAATTATGGACTAACAATTCTTTTGAGTTACATATATTTGAGTTAGGATCACACAATAATAGTGCATGGATGATCACCGAGGACTATTTTCGATAGCGCAACGTGAAAGGATTGAAGATGGTAAAACAAACGGTTTTATTTTAATTGATCGAGGAATTTGGGCGATCAAATTTCATAGAATTTATTTATAGCTTTGCCGTACTATCAAGGGGGTAATGACCTAAGCAAAGAGATGATCAAAACGCCACATTAGGTCATTTGCATTTAGACTTCGCTCACTTCAATTTCTTCTTGCTTTCTTTCCAGGGTCGGTCTGACCGTGGCTTTGTATTCGGTCTGACCGGGTCCTTAGGACGTTCTGACCGCAGGCTATTGCGTTGTCTGACCGGCTATTCGCCTCCGGTCCCGACCGACCCCCTTGCCGCTGGTCGACCCCCTTGGCCCGACAATCCGAGCCGCTGAGCCGTATTCGTCGGTCGACCGAGCCGATGACGGTCCGACCGAACCATGGGCGGTCTAACCGGCCATTTGGCCTCCGGTCTGACTGGCCCCCTGCTGTCAGTGCATTAAATGCACTGTAATGGCTTGTTTTCTAGCCGTTACATCTTAGGCCAGTCTGACCGGCCACCCTTAGCCGGTCTGACCGATAGGCAGCAAAGTTGGTGGATTTTATCCCCAACCGCTAGTTTTCTTGGTGTGGGATATAAATACCTCCCATTGGCAGCAAGGGGTCACTCTTGGCACTCACTTCATTTGCATACACCCCTTGCATCTCTCCCACACTCACTTGAGCTAGTGTTCATTCATTGTTGTAGTTGGGGGTTGTTTTAGCCAAGAGTCAAGTGCATTGCTTCCATTGTAGAGCTAGTGTGACACTTGATCATCTCCGAGCCGCATCATTACTTGTTACTCTTGGAGGTTGCAGCCTCCTAGATGGCTTGTGGAGGAGTTGCCCGGTGACCTCTCTGAGAAGATTGTGGAGGAGGCTCAGCGCTGGTTTGTGAGTGGTTTGGAGTTCACCACCTTCGGAGTGAAGGAAGAACTACCCCTAGTGATCGAGACTTGGGTAGTCCTCTCCGTGGGCCGGCTCCCGCCTTGCCAACCCCTTGATAAAGGGGGTGTGCGGTGGCTTCGTGGTTGAGCGATGGAGTTGGGCTCGCCTCAACGGGGATTAGGAAACCGGCGAGTTTCCGAACCTTGGTGAAAAACTCCTTTGTCTCTTGTCCCATTTACTTATTGCATTTATTTTTGTGCAATTTACATTTGTGGAGACATATTTGAGCCACTATCACCCTAGGATTGCAAAACATAACTTAGTTGCTTAGTTAAACTTGTCCCTCACCGAGCCTAGCAACTTAGGTTAGTTTTGATTTAGTGCCATTTAGTTTTAAATCGCCTATTCACCCCCCATCTAGCCTACATCTCGTCCAACACGGGGAAAAGGAAGGTGCGGTGCAGCAGTGGGATGGCGAGGTGGAGAGACGAGGCGGCTCAGCGAGTGGAGGTGGAGATGGATGGGTGGTGTCGACCCCCGTTTTTGAGGACGGGAATCATTCGTGTTCATAGTACCATATCCCTAGATCGAGTAGTTTGGTACCCACGAATATAGTTCTTAATTACCAGGTGCAAAGTGCACGAATAGTCTTACATCGAAATTATTACAATAATAGGTCCGAAGGCAATATCCAATACATATAGGACCTACTGGTCCGGATATAACCAAAAGCAGAGTTTAGATAAGATTAGCAGTCGGAAGGCAGCGGCATGTCGATTGCCATAGGCAACGACCGGGGACTAAGACCTAGTAGACGCCTTCTCCTCCATCGCCCACCTGGCAGTAAGCATAGGGGTCCTCCAGTTCTTCGTTTCCTCCATCTGAAGGTTTGTGCGTTTAGCAAAGGTGAGTACCCAACGTACTCAGCAAGCCGACACGGAATGATGCACATGATAAGGTCATTCAAAGGATGGCTATGGTTCATTTGCACAAAGCCAATTTTCACAAATCATTTCACAAACCTATTATCTAGCCAAGTCAAGTTTTAGTTTCAAAGTATATTAAAACGGCGACGGTTCTGTCTACCATCCATCGTGATTTCAAAGGATGGCTTCCCGCCTTCGGTTCGTCATGGTTTTCCGGGGAGTCCACCCCTTCTCACATTTCTAGAAGTTGAGTCCACCAGCACACAAAATCATTATGCAATCCCATCCCATCATTTTAAAATTTATGAGTCTAGCCACGGGAGAAACTTGTCACGTTGCTCATTAACCGCGAGCACGGCTATTCGAATAGATTGATTAACTCACACTGCCATGGATGTACACTTTACCCGTACTTCGGGACTACTTTGTGACGCCCGTGGCCAAGGACCGGGTCGAACACTTTGTGACGCATGAACAAGTGCACTTTTCTAATTTCCCGAATTTAATTTCTAATTTCCAAATCCTATTTTCTTTCACTCTAAAAATTCAAAATAAAATCTAGTATTCCCAAAATTTGTTTAAAATATATTTTCAAACTTTTCACCCACTTTTATTATTTAAAAATATATTTCACACATTTAATTTAAAAATATAATTTTGACTCCGAATAATTTATAGACTCCACATATATCTTTAAATATATTTTAGCACTCATTTTATTTTCTAATTAATATTACACCATCACCAAAATAATGTTTTGTTTCCGAATATATATTTTCATGAATCCACAACCATTTTCCTATTTTATTTTAAAATTCCCAACTCTAAACTCCGAGATTTTTCTCCCTAATGGAAATCCAAATCATTTGGTTTTTTTCAAACATCGAGATGAATCGCTCACATATAAATTTATGCAACCAAGCTCGCAAATAAGAAGCGAAAAACTCGATCAAGAAGCAACAAGCAAAAAGTTTTTGTAAGTTCTGATTTTTAATTTTTGGTTTTTAAATTCTTCGATTTTCAGGGCGTTACAGGTGTCCATGGTGTCTTGGTCCGCTCCTAATATAGGGGCAGATGGACTCGGCTGTCACTCTCTCGCCACTGTGCAAGGACAACAAGGACGGCTTGGCGCCGCCCGGCGGTAGGGGTAGGGTTGTGGGGGGTGATTTTGGTGAGGATGGGATGGAGCGAGCAATTGTGGGAGGATAGGATCGTTCCGGCGGTCCGTGTCCATCTCCGTGTACCTGAGCGGTCTATCGGGTGCAGTGGCAGAGCTTGATCAATCTGTTTGAAAGGGGTGACGGTATGAGTGCACGACGCGGTGCGTGGTCTTGTGGGCAACCGGTGCGGGCGGTGGTACAGGTGTCCTCGCTTGGGGGCAACCGGCACGCGCGAGAGCCATCGGAGGAATCGGGGCGACGCGGCAAGGACGGAAGGACGACATGGGAGGTGGGGTCGGCATCAGCGGCATGGGGAAAGGTAGAACGGGCATGGCGTGGGTAGGTTGGCGATATACGGGGACGACCGGCGTGCCGAGGACGAGGACAAGGGAGGTGGCGCGTCGTTCAGTCCATTGGACGGATGGGTGGTGCGGGAAAGGGGATGGCCGTACGAGGCGAGCGCGATCGGATGTCTATCGCGTTGCGCGTCGCTGACGAGTGGGCCCCACTCGGCGCCAATCTAGCAGGCGCGCACGATAAGGAAGACTTGCGAGCGGGCGCGAGGAAAGGAAGGGAGGGAGGGAACCTAGACTTTTTAGGGCTTGGGGACGAATTGGGCCGAGGCTGGCCTGGTTCGACCGAGCTATAGGAGAAAGAGAGAGGAATAGGGAAGGGGGGATTTGGGCCGGTTGTTGGGAAGGAAAGAGAGAGATTGAGCCCGGGAAAGAAAAGCAGACTTATGTTAGGATTTTTATTTTTTTCTGGGAATTTTTTTAGGGTTTTATATAACACAATTGATTTGTAAATTAAATAACTTTCAAATGGCACTGGTAAATTACAAATGTAAACTCCCGGAAGAACCAGCATGATGCAAGTTTTCGGAAATTTTTTTTGTTGGCTCTAAATTGTAGTTTCTGACTTTTTTTTGAATATTTTTGGGGTGTTACAATAATGAGCATATGCAACAGCTACCCAATACCCTCTAAAATCTCTATATTTAACTAATTTGAATGTAATTTATCTTTCAATAGATTGTTTATCTCATTCCCAAAAAAATTGGTTCCCTTTCCCATCATTTTCGTTCTTTACAAATAGCTAACCGAGTCTCGGCGTCCAATATCGTTTCGCGCCATTGCGTTTCTTCCCGCACGCGCGTTTTTGATGTCGCGTGCCGGCCATGCTCGTCCCCGCCACCGCATCCTCCTCGCCTCCCTCTATCATCGTCGCTCGTCTTCGACCCCTCCTCGTACACGGCCGCCGCATCCTCCACCGCTGCAGCCTCTCCCCGTCGCCTCCTCGTACCGCCGCCGTCGCGCTCCTCCCCCTCTCTTCCCTTCCCGCCGTCACATCCTCCACCGCCGTCGCATCCTACAACACCGTCTAAATCAGGTCCAAAGCAATTTAAAATTTATAGGAAAGCAGATTTTAAGAATTCTGTTGGATGAGAGATGCTGTATTGGGAATTAATTTTTTTAGGAATGACTAAAAACATAATTATTGAGAATTTATTTAGCCATTCTGTTGTATATGCTCTTACTTCTGAAGCTGATGTTAGATACTAGCTCCTTAGCATTCATTATTTTATTGCGCTTTACACTTTTTAATCATTTACATCCAATAGCATGAGCTACAAAATGGCATTATGTCTTCCAGACATGTGTGGGCTCACATGACAGTGTCTTGTACAACAGGTGTCATACGTATACGATACTGTTTCATCTGTAACGCGAACTCGTCCGCGATCCGCCTAAGCATGGTTTGGAATACAGGCAGGCCTACGTGTGGTTTGGAATAAAAAGATTTGATGTTTAATACTACTTAAAAAAGAATAATGAAAAATATTCAGATCAAATTAATTCTAGAGGTAAAAAAATAATCTGATAAAGGTAAGCAAGTACTAACATCGACAAATATGCCGGAATAAACAACGAACAGGCCAGGCATAAATAAACCAACAAAGCGTCAGTAGAGAGACTCGTCTCGCAGACGGGTTCGCTTCGCCGAAGTGCGAACTCCTTCGCATAACTCGGCTCGCATTCTCCAGCCGCTGCAGCGAATTAGCTCGCGAGTTCGCTTCTCCTGGACATGATGCCATCTCTGAACTGGCCTTCGCATCCTAGCAGCGATTGCGGCACGCCAGCGACGAGCTCGTGTTGATCTCTGCGTCACGACGATGGAATATTTGTGCAAACAATTTAAAATATATTCATGCAAATTTTGAAAAAAAACGTATATTTTCAAAAAAAAAGTTTCTTCTCATGATAACCACTCGCAAACACCTTTTTTTTAAAATATCTCCATGGTTTCCAAATACATGTATTACAGACTTCAAACGGCACAAGGATATTTACTTATTTATTTGTTTATATTGTTATTAGTTATTTCTGAAATTTCATTCTGGAATATGCATTGAAGGAGCAATTCATGCATGGATGTAATTCATTCTCAGCTAACCCGAGTCACGGTTGTGGTGCTTTATTGGCGATCCTGACGAGCAGGTCGGCGAGCTTCGCCGGCTTGGAGATCATGGCCATGTGGTCGGCGCCGGCGATGTCCACCACCTCGACGCCGGGGTTCTCCGCGACCATGCGGCGCTGGAACTCGACGGGGATGGCGCGGTCGTCCTCCACGACGACGAAGACTCGCCTCGTCGACCCGTACCTGTCCTTGGTCAGGAGGGCGGCGTCCCTCATGAGCGCGTCTCCGGTGAACCGGTTCGCCGGCCGGATCAGCGACAACGCCAGGGTTAAGTCCTATGAAAAAAACTTATATATAAATCACAAATCCAAAAATTAATGGACATATATGAATATATCAGTCAATTTTGCAGGCGCAATAGAGCTTTTCAAGGATTTGTTTTTCATCCCTAGCTAAAGCAGCGCAGAAACTTACTACCGTAAAATATGCTCTTTCATAATAATTTTCTAGGAAAATTAACACGAGATCATACGGTTCCTACAATTTTTTTCTTTCTCATACGGTGCTATCCTTCCGTTTAATAATATAACTTTTATATTAATTAAAAAACCTTTTTAAGTTTGGTCAAGTTTGTTACAAATCATAAAATCCCCTTATCTGTCTCCCATATAATCTCTTTCCTAGAACTATTTCTTCATTTCAAACTGGTCATTAAAAATTTTCACCGGTGTCGAACAGTGTCTAAGATTGTGCAATTTACTATCTTGTTCTATTTTACTTGACGTTTTGGTCATACACACATTCTTCAATGTAAGTCTCATCATTTACCTTTTTTTAACTATACATCTACATAAATAATTAAAAAATATAATTATATCAAAGTGTTTTTAATGACAAATCTACTAATAACATTTTCACATATTAAATTATAATAGTTTTCAAGTTTATGAAAATGATTTAAGTTTTTAAGATTTAACTGTACATAATGTTATCTGTTTGAGATCAGACATACTAACTAGTTGGGCTGATCTAGGGTATCATAGAAAACATTAAAATCAAAATTACCTCTTGCTCTATAAAAAAATAAAAACTGCCTCCTGATGTGATTGGTTAAGGCATTACCTCTGGCGGGCTTAGCTGGTAAAGCTTCTGGGCCATAAAATTGGGCCCGAATATTTCAGGGTTTCCCGGGATATGGGGGTTCGTTTGCTCTAGCACCCTCGAGTCGAGGAAGAAATCTGCCCCAACAAAACTCACATACTGCATCGCAAAGTTGAAAACCAACTATTTCGTAATTAGTTAATTATGTATATTATCAGTATATAGTGTATAATGTGACCGTACAGTAATATATGCAGATATGTGTGCAGCACATCACATGCATGCTAGGACACTAAAGTCATAAAATATAGCTGTTTTACTGTTTAAATTTTATAAAAAAATCATTACTATAAAAACAAAACCAGCACCTATTGATGGTTTCTCATCTTCACAGGACAAAAAAAATTAAAAACCAACATATTAACAGATGCCAATACACATAATACACTGATTTTTTTTAAGTGACACATATACTAATATTATAGGTGTCGATTTTTTACTAAGTATCAGTTTAAAAAACTGACACCTATAATTAAAAAATAAAAACAAATCAGCCGACCGAGTCCTTATCTACTCGAGCCAACCTACTCCTCCTCCTTGCCTCCTCTTCCTCCTTCTCAGCCCCCGCAGCCACCCCTCCTTACTCCCTCTCCTTCTCCTCCTTAGCCGCCACCGCCACCCCTCCTTCCTTCTCCCTACTCCTCTTCTCCATCACCGTCCCTCCTCCTCCTTAGCCGCTGTCGCCACCCCTCCTTCCTCCTCGCCGCCTTCAAGCCGCCCACGCTTGAGCTGGCTGCCTGGAGGTTGGGGGCCATCGGATCCGGCCTCCTTGAGGTCGAGGCTCACCGGATCCAGCCACTTCCGACCTCATCGTCATCGTTAGCCGCAACCGCAAACCCCACTATCGTCCTCACCGCAATCTCACGCAATTCTCGGAAGAGGAGGAGAAGGAGATGGACGAGAATTGTGGTGATGCTCCAGAAGAGGAACCAACCATGGCCCTCTTCACGTTGCTCCCCACCACGGCCACAATGACAACCACGACGGCGACGGCGGCCAACAACCACCCCTCCTATGGCTGCTTCGACCGCTGCTCCACCAAGCAGGTCTTCGACAACCTCCATGGCAACATTTCATTGGACCCAATTCGCTGCTCCTCCTCCCCTACCATTCATTCCTCCTCACTACTCTACTCACGCTGGATTGCGCCATTCATTCCTCCTCCCTACTCTACTCACGCTGGATTGCTGCGTATTTGCTTCATTCTCTTAATTTGGATTGTTGTTGTCCTTGTTTACTCTCTATCCCTTGTCAATTGATCGGTTACTGCTTTCATACTTGGATGTTGACGATGATGTTTTCGTCCCTTCATGTTTGTTTCATTCATTGTGCCATATATGATTGGATGGATGGATGATGTCGTGATTTGGATCATTGGGGATTGTGGATGATTTAATCCTCGACCAATAATATTTTTTCTTCTAAAAATCTAAATAGGTGCTGGTTGTTAACAAAGAAAAAATCTAAATAGGTACCGGTTGTTCACGAAGAATCGACACCTACAAGTCTTATAGGTGCCGGTTGTGAAACCGACACCAATGACCCAGGATCATTAGTGTCATCTCTGTGATGCCAATTGAAAATTTTGGTATTTATCAGGGTTTCTTAGCCGATACCAATGACAATGACGTTTTTTTAGTAGTGAATATATCTATTTCTAAGTAATAAGGGATGTTTGAGTGATAAAATATCCAAAATACTCGTTATCTCCAAAGCCTCATCCACCTCTCACCAACCGAGACGATTAACTAATGGAGGCTAGTCTAGTCATTTTTACCTTTTTCTTCTTAATTTCTATATATGATTAAAAAACTTTATAAGTTGTAAATATTTTGAGATGGAGGTGTATATATTACCATGGCTAGTCCACGTAATGATTTTTTTAAGAAACACACTACAAAAATAGGAGCTCAAAACACACGCTCACTCATTCCTATGAACGTATACACGCATACTCTACCCTTATAAACATGTTTGAAAGATTGAACCAGCATATTTTGAGATTGACAAAGTCAATGGATGTCTCGTTATCAATGAGTACGTCACCTACTACTTAAAAATTAGCCATAAATACGAACACTCGTGTCAAGTCTAAAATATGAACCTGGGTGAATTGGTTCCACATAAGAAACCTAACCGCACACGTGTAATGATTATGTATGGATGAGTATGCAAGCATGTAGTTGCATACTCGCGTCGTCCAGGATAAGTTTATTTTGGTTTTTTATGTTGTCTCAAAATAATATTTTTAGTAATCATTACATTGGGTATATGAAAATAGAGGATAAATATAGTGGAATAGATAAAATAAAAAATAATTATATTGAGATTTGATAAAATAATGATATTATAGTTTTTTAGTTTATATTATACGTGTAAGATCATTGAAAAAGTTTATTTTGAGACGAAGAGCATATTACCTTTGTATTTCCATTGACAAAGGTCTATTGAACATCTAGAATTTGTAGATGGATAAGTCTCTTTATCCTCACTCCCTATTAGGTTTTTTTGCCTACACTTTGCTCAAATGGTAGGGTTGTCCCACACTAAGCATAGCAATTTTATTAAAAGATTTCTCAATTTTCATTAAATCTTATAGAAAGAGGTAGAATTTCTTCTTTTTTTAAGGGATTTTAGGGAAAATAAGGTCGTCTTCAACGCTCTCGAAATGACATAGATAGAGACGAAATGGAATCCACCACATAGTAACGAGGCCGATACTGTAGTAGTCGCTCCCTGCTGTGATCCCTCCTGCCGCGAGCTGCTCAATGGTCCCTCTACGCAATTCTTTCGAATTTTGAATAGTACTCAAGATCCTCTGTTTTCGATTATCTAATAAATCTTTTAATGAAAGCCAGCTTTAAGCAGAAGTTGCAATGGGTTCACCAAAAGATCTATCCGACTTAAGTGAAAATACTGTGAAACAAAATGAAGACATGACTACTGTCTTCTCCATATTACCATATCTCTAGAGTCAATAATTTTCTATGAGGAACTACTGAACTCAATCACTTGCTGCCGTTACTCAACAGTTTTCTGTTGAAAGTGAACACGGAAAATACGATTGGGGCTATAAATTGTTCTCTTTATGAAAGACCTCCATCTGTTTACTTTTGTGGTTGGTTACTAGTGAATTTCAAATCATTCACTTGCTTCAACTACTCATGCTATGGATGTGGGAGCATCAACTCCGTTCCTTTGGGCTTTTGAGGAGCGGGAGAAAAAGGAGCAAAGAATGACAAAAGACGAGACTCTACTAGTCTTCACTCTTGTGGTTTCCTCGGTTTCTGTTTTCTTATTCGGGATCTTGCTTTTCATATGTAGATTCAAGATAATATAATAGAAAGACTCTAAAGTGTGGTAGAAAAAACTATCTAAAGTGTGGTAGAAAAAACTATATGTAGTTCTTTCTACCACACTTTATGATTCCAACCTTCCCCACCAACCAAGATTATTATTCACGCACCTACGATCCCTTTCTTAAAGAAAAGAATTATTACTACTTTCACATGGAGTGAAAGGGACGCAGTTCAGAAAGTAGGCAAGAAACGACTGCACTTCAATCTTCGTCAACAGGTGGTACCACTTATATCACTCGGTATTAATAAAAGAGTAGGGACGAAAGGACCCCATGCCTTCTTTGAAAACGATATCCCTCTTCAACGCTTCCGCTAGCCCTAGACTCGGAATACTCTGCTTAAGAGATCCATCAATTAGAAGAAAAAAGAAGAATTACTGCATTTCCGTAACTGATTTTTGATCTTTTTATTTCGCTTCTTTTTTATTTAGACCTTTTTTCTATTTAACTACATCTATTTTACCGGCTCGAACTCGAATTTGATCGCCTTCCATACTTCACAAGCTGCGGCTAGTTCAGGACTCCATTTGCAAGCTGCTCTTTTCTGCAACGGAAAAAAATCAGCTCCGCTGATTTGACTCAGCACTACGTGTTCTAGTTGCTCTGTTCCGTTGGTCCCCATGGAAAGTGTTGCTGTGTCAAATCGAGATTGTGTGGGTGTTCAGTCTACCGCTCATGTTCGACGCAGCATGGAGAAGCAAACTGTAGTGATGCATAGCATGGATTGCTTGAGCGAGGCCAAGTTCAATCTAGAAGAGTATGGCCTGACTATTCTAGAGGAAGAGAGCCATGAAAAGCATAGATCCTCAAGGAAAGGAAAAAACACCACTTCGTCTATTTACGATTCCCATAAACCAGGCCGTGCTTTCTTTTATTTAGTAAGCTCAGCTGAAGAGCCCTAGACCGGCAGCACCTGCAAATGAAACATGCATGCCTTTCGCTGCGCGCCTTTACTTGCTTCGGAAATCCCTCGATTTGTTTTCTCCAAACAATCGAGAGGCAACATTTTCTTAGGGATTACTCTGCTCAGTAAGATAAAGACCGCAACTAGCTGTAGATCTATGGAGGCCTCTCGAAGAGGTGAGCTCGGATACCATTCATTTTTCGGGTAGATAAATGTTTAGTGTTTTAAACAGAGAGGGAAACTACCTTCGGGGAAGGTAGGATTCCTCGGAGCAAAGGAAGGGTAGTTGCCTTTAGTGATTAGAAAGGGGAGTTGGTTTTGTGATAAGGATCCTTTTCCTTAAAAAGACCTAACTTCACGAAGCCTTAGAATAGTTTTAGGTAGTCTTTGCCTTATTGGTAAAAGAGACCGCCCCTCAAAACGAAGACCTCGAAGTCCCCGCACTCGAATTCTTATTGATACTGGAACTCAGAGCATAGGAGGGAAAGTTGATTTATGGATGGAATCAAATACGCAGTATTCTTGCTATGCTTCCTACTTGTCGGCCTAATACGCTATCTTATCCGCTTTTATTCCGTTTTCTATTCAGTTATATACTAAATGTGTCAAAGCAATAGAACTTATTGGAAAACAAGCCTCTGTGTCTACTTCTCCATTCTAATTTCTGACTGGTTCACGCCTGCTTGTGTATTGGTTATAACCTCTGTACTGTATTTTGTTTGGCTTAAATTGCCAAATGGCGAGACCAGACCCCATGAAGCTTCTAAGTCTGATGTTGATTTGCAAGAATCAGATTCTCGTTAAGAGGCGCACTCCGATACCATTGATGTCCAATAGCTTTGATAGTAATGGCTGGATCTTTCCCGAAGGAACTCTCTGGAATGTCCGATTAACCGCTGCTTAGTGGTATCGAATGATACAAAGTTGTTCAAGGAGCTAAACGCACAGCGACTTCTGGGACTCACTGGGGAATATCCAAAACCTGCCCTCGGTGAGCTCATGGGCAACTGCGTAGATTTATGGGATCACTTACTATTCTTTTTTGTTTTGCATAGATAAAAGAAGGGGAATATTGATATATATTAGAGGGTATTGATATATATTATCATCTGATGTGATTTCTTGATATCCTAAATATAAGATTAATACTTCACGTTGCTAAGTTGAGAAAAAGATGGTTGAATCAAAAGAATTCTTTTTTGAAGTTCATTTTTTATCAGGGGACAATATGAATATTATACCGTGTTCCATTAAAACCCTCCTTTCCGGCCCGGAAGATCGCTTCGCTTCTGGCGACTAGCTTCTACCCACAATGGCTGAATTGATCGTCCCTATTTCGAGTATAGAAATGTGTTCAGTCTCCTTTCTCTTTTCGGGAGCAGAGCTTAAAAAGATGGACAGTAACGATCACGTAAAGGAGGGCCCGCTTACTAATACGGAGAGGGTTCCGCATTCTAAAGACAATCAAAAACTTCTTCGTTTTGTTGGTAGAAAGCCAGATTCTTGACTTGCCAAGCGCGTAAACTATGAAAATGACTGTCTTAGTTGCTTTACTTGACCTTGCACTTCATTAATCGCCAAGAAGGCGGTGCAAAACCTGTAACTCTTTTAGCATCTCAACATTGGCATGTGAACTCTCGAAGGGCTGCTGTCCGATGGGTACACGAAAGTGACGAAGTTGCTTTGACTACTGAACCATGCCTGGATTGTCGAGCGAATTGGATGATCGGGCCGAGGGCTGCCTTTGTTTTTAGACCGACTCAAGCGATTGAGAGTAAGAACAAGGAGCTACGTACGGCTATAAATAAAGATATAATCAATTTCTCACCTTAGTTTATAGACAGGAACCACCATCCCATAACAAAAAAGGGGGGCGAAGGTTATTTTGTATCAATGAAGACGGATTTCTCTCTCGAGCTGCTCAAAGATCTTTAAGTGGCTTACGAGGTAGTCCTCTAGACTACTATCCCAGATAGTCATAGTCGTCTTGTATGTTTTATCTGATACGGCTGCCATCTATATATATAGTCAGAGGAGTAAGTAGCACGCACGTCCAGCTGAGTACGCTAGGCCGTGTTAACTTCCGGTGTAATTACTTGTCAAGACAAGTCAACTTGCTTAATTACGTCTAACTTTCTCTCTCTCTCTAACACACAAAAAGAATTTTTTTAATAAACGTGTTAAGTACGGTATGGTGTACATGACCCGTATATTCTAAGTTATTAATATTTAACGTTGGAGTATTAGGTTAATCCTAATGAAAAATTTTATTAGGTTAATTCTAATGAAAAATTTTATTAGGTTAATCCTAATAAAAAATTTTATTTATATTGATGTTTTCAAGACAATCACATAAGTATAAGCGTGAATGAAATAAAATGATTTTTGAAACTATCATTCTCAATGCATAAAATATGATTTTATAGGATCAAAATTACTTTTAATTTTAATTTTATGATTCATAGAGAGTTGATATTCGTGTACACAGGGTTTTATTCAGATGAAACTAGTTCCCTCTTTTCTTTAATTTCATGTCGTATCATCAAACATTTTTATATGACATACTAATTAATGTACATGAAACCTCATGAAATTATTCCACTGGAAATAGCTTTACATCCAATACTTTTTGATTAAAGAAGTAATTATAGTCAAATATGCATGCATTTTTTGTTTTGAAATATAATTAATACCTTTTATCGTGTTTTTCAAATTAAATGTACATGATGCGTTAATATAACATTATGGTTAGTCGTTTAGATAGTCGACTTGTACGCTTCATGGCACGGCACCAGGCCAGCCATCTAGTCAACATGTGTGTCCTGAAGACCGGCGCTGTAGGCTATATTAATTAATAAATTAATAGTAATCTCTATTTTAAAATGTAAGCATGGCATTTTAGATACATACTTTTATGGTGTATTATAGTTTATCGTTTGAGAGTCATCTTGTATATTTTATTACACGGCATTAGCCAAACGCCACATCTGGTCAGAGCACGTGTGTCCTATATATAGATCGTGTTAATTAATAAATACTCCTTAATATTTTTTAAAAAATATAAGTATTTTTATAGATTTTATATAAAATATAAAATTAAGATATATGAAATTAACAGAGATAATTATGATTGGTTAAAATAATTAGATAGGTGAAGATATTAAATGAGCGAACAGAAAAATATTATGATTTATTAAGTTGCTATTTTAAGATAAATTTTTAACGCTAGAACTTATGTTTTGAAACGAGCGGAGTAGTTCGTATCAAGAGAAATCCACTTACTCCCTTCATACATTTAGGAATAACTTTAAATTGTTATGTTAAAAATATAAAAATATATAAATAAATTTGTCTTCAAAATACTTTCATAATAATATACACGTATCATTATATAATATATATTTTTTAATAAAAAAATTCTTCTGAAGACCGTCTGTTATTCTAAACGTCATTTTTTTATATCAACGGATTAAAGTCATTCTTTTCCCATACAAACGGAACGGAGAGAGTACTCTCTACGTCACTATTCGAGCAATGATCACATCACAGTGTTCCATGCATGTACGTATGTCCCACAAATGAAATGATCACAGCGACCCATCAATGGTAAGGTTTTCAGCTAGATTAAATGGGATGAGGTGTGAAATCGTTATCTATATCTTAAATGTGAATATTTTATGGGAGTGTTTAGACTTCATGCATATGTTGTTTTCAAAAATTTCAGTCACCTTCTCATTTGTTGAATAGCAAGCCAATGATTGTTATCACTCTTCTATTACTTATTTATATAGTCAATTTTTTAAAACTATTTTAAATTTTTGGGAGAACGTTATCTAGTTATTTGTATATTACTTAAATAATTATAAAAAAATTGAAAAGATAGATTAATATATGATAGATCACTCCCAAACACGCAAGGTCTATATATTGCAACGAAAAAAAATAAATTTAACTAGAATATATGTTAACTAGCTAATTTTTTTTAACTCGTAAAAGTTAAATTTTAACTTGTATCTATGTTTATAGAGATATATCACATGTTATTTTTTGAAAATCATAACTATCTAAGTGACATACAAATCACGAGAGAACGTCCCATCGAAAATTTAAGATCCTCGTCCCTGCTCTTTTAAATATAAGGTTGAAAAAATATTGTAACCTAAACATGAAATATATTTTACAATTCATTAATTAGAAACAACTAGCAGTACAAAATTGCATGCAAACACATGCATATTCAATCTTAGATAAAAATAAATTAAAATCATACATAACAACAATTTTTGCTGATAAAATGAACTACAATTGCATATTGCGCGTAGCCCAGCAATTTAAGGCTTACTAATATGCAATTTAAGGTGATTATAAATTTACAAATTTTCAGACACCTGAAATCTAGCAGATACCATTTTTCTTCTTATACTAGTGATATAGGCATTTTAATTTTTTAGTGAAAGAGATTTTAAAGTTTGGTTACACATAATCTTAACACATCATCTATTTCAACACACTGCTAGCTGCAGATAGAGCGAAAAAAAAATGCTAATCAGGTTGCTCAGAAGCTTCCCTTTCGCAACCATGGATGGGTACATTTTTTTAATACTAGTGATTTATAAGCTTTTTTACAGAAAAGATATTATATATTAAGTTTGATTACATAATCTTAAGAAAATACTAGTGTGCTAGCTGTAGAATGAGGGGAGAAAATGACATTCAGATTGAAGAAAGGTTCCCTCTGACATTAAGGAGTGGAAAAAACTTGAAAAGGTCATGGCTTGAACCGGCTTTAACATGTATCATAATAATCTGAGCTTTTGCTCCAGATCTTAACAAGCCATTTCACGAGTCGCTCGTTTAGCTTTCTTACAAAAGTTATCACATTTTTTTACTTAATTATTGTTAAATTAACACTTACTTCTTCAATTACGTAGAACACATAATTTCTATTTAGTAAGTTCTTGACCGGTCCGTGTTTAATATTATGGTAACCTTCAATAAGCGGTAAATGCTTAAGATAATACTAGATTAACAAATCGAATCGAACTGACTCATTAAGATAATGGGCTTTAACTATTAAGATAACGAGCCTTAACGAAATAAGCTAGCTCGTTCTTCCCTCCATTAATTGGCAACCATAGATGACAACTAGTCAATGTTTACCTCCTCGGTGGTGTTGGCCATGGCGCGACCGACGGGAGGCATGGACGCGGTGAGGAACACGACGGCGGCGAGCCTTTCTGGGAACCGCTCCGCGGCGAGCGCAACGCTGAACCCACCCTGGCTGTGGCCGACGAGCACGACGCGCTCCCCGGACGGCAGTGCGGCGAGCGCGTCGAGCAGCGGGCGGGAGTACTCCTCGAACGTGCGCACCTCGTCGACGCGCGCCGGGTTCACGCCGCTGGCGGCCATGTCGAGCGCCGTGACGCGGTGCCCCGCGCGCCGCAGCGCCGTGGCGGCCTTGTACCAGCACCACGCGCCGTGGCAAAGCCCGTGCACCAGCATGAAGTGGTGCCGTCCGCCGGGGCCGCGGCCGTCGACGACCGCGCGGCCCCTGGGCGCCATGGCGGCGGTCGACGCTGCTTGGGCCATCGTCATGCAGCTGATGGCCATGGCCATCATCATGCACATTTTCGGTACAAAATACGACATGGACGTCATGACGTGGTGATTGGCTTGTGGCAAACTGGCAGCTTATTAGCAGCCTAGCACCATAATATATAGGTATAGGAGTATGAGATCCTACTAATAAATGTGATAAAGTGTTATAACCGTTGCTTGACACTTGTGGCAACACTAGTTATCGGGTAAATAGCCAACATAGTCGCTCAAGTTCAACGAAGTGCTCAATTTGGTCCTTAATATTTTATTATTTTAAAAAACTTGACTGGCAGGAAAAAAACCATCCCACAGCTTTTCATTAATAAAAAGTAGTGTTGGCAACTTTTTTTACAAGAAGATCATGATCAGGACATCTAAACGCCTTGCGGTGAAACTGAAGTCGCCAACCACCTCGATCTAGCAAAAACTAAAGATGGGTTTTGTAGATTAAACCGGCTAGCAAAGTCGATTTGAGCAAAACAAAGGATAAACACCCGTCTTGTGGGCGAACGGAAGGTTTTCGGGACAAACCTATAAAGAAGTGTCGCACTCTCGCAGCGACGACGGACGATTTACGGCGCAAATCGACAAAAATAAACTAAACTAGGATAAAGTAGAAAACATTGCTGAAAAGTAAAAGTAAAAGAATGATACAATTGACTAGATTAGATTGATTGTGTGTGTGTTGAACATCTCGCCAATTGAAGCGGCCTTGGCCCTTAAATAGGGGTTGGTCTTGCCTCCGACAAGTCCTCTTCCACATCTAATTCGGGATAGATACCTTAGAAAACCCGAGACGTATCTTATGGAGCAAGGAAACCTGAGACTCGACGAAATTCCCTTCGGACTCGGACTCGACGGCCCGACGGCCACATGCCCGCGGCCGATCGCCTACTAGCCTCGACCGGCCATATACATGCGGTCTGACCGGCCCTGTGAAGGAAACCCGATACTTTTTAAATTTTGGCAATATTTCTCTATTTTGTTCATAGGTGCCAAAGTTAAATGTAAACAAGTAGCATCAATCAAACTGGCCGAGAAAGGCCAGAACCCTAAACCCCCACAAGCGGACTCACCCCTATGGATCAGTCCTCAGTCCGTGCTCACTCCGGACTTTGAGGCCTCTGCCCTTTACATGAGGCTCGTTTTTATAGGTTGGTTCTTAACATATATTTTTATGAGGGACTAACGAGTGACTTTAGTTGGGCCTAAAATTATATCACATGGGGAGACAATCCTAGGATCTAGATGTACTACTTTGCTCTTTCACTAGTGTTTTATTTTGTCCATATAGATTTTTAATTATTCGTTTTGGCTCAAAATCATCTTGAGACCTATTTGATGTGGCATTGCTTAGTCGTAGTCAAATTTCTAGTACAAAATGCCCCTAGTGCTCTTAATTGACACGTACTAGAAAAGAGGGAGAAAATGAATAAATAGTGTTGTGCATGTGTGTTAACACTGAAATTTGGTAATCAATCTCCAAATCTACAAAGACAAAGCAGAGTCGGATCAGCTGGAGACAGGGGTTGCATCGGCTAAGTAATGATCGGCTGCGAGGCCAATCGGCTAAGGATGGATCGGACAGGGGCAGCCGATAGCCGATTCCAGGTCTGGAAGAGAGGAGACCGTTTCTAATAGAGAAGTTTGAGGATAAACAGAGGATTCGGTTGTTAATTGCGCGTTAAATGATATTACCACTTATGGATAGAGTCCTGTAATGGCAATTGTATCTGTAATCTAGGGGTTTGTTTAAGCTGTTAGTTGTAACACGGCATGGGTCTCGCTCGAGATAATGTTGTGTTTTAAATAGTAGTTTAGATAGAGTCCAGGGTTTGTACAGATAATTGTATCTTGGGTATAAATAGGACCCGAGACCCCCTGTAAAATGATTATTCATACACAATCAATCAAACCTTCGGCGCATCGCCAACCTTTTCTTCAGACAAGCACTTTGTTTGGCTACGGGCTGTATCGTTTTGACCCCCAGATCTAGGTAAATGCTTGTCATTAGTGGTATAATCTACTATTTCTAGTGCTCCCATCGTAATGACACATTAGAATCAAGAATTTATACTGCGCTATTTATCATATAGCGCGTATAAATTAGATCAATGTTTAGATCTATCCTGCCATTGGCTGGTTTTAGCAAGAACTTGCAGATAATAGGGCTAGATCTAAAGGTTGATTGGTTTATATGCGGTATCCACCGTCTCAAGAAATATAAATCGGCTGCGACAGATTGGGTTGTTCTTTTTATACTTAATGTTGCATCATGTTTGAACTATTAAGTCGTTCTTAGAGCTGCCGATGATCTGTTCGGATGGATTTATATTGTTTAGAGACAGTGCCGGGGTTTTAGCCGGCCTTATCTGCCCTGATATGTTTCTTTTAATGTATTTATTATTAGATTTGTATTAGGACTGCCTCTTATGTTAAGATCGCATTCTTGTCAGACGTTGCTAGCCGGAATCGGCCTACCATCGACAAGCGATGGCCGATTTCTAGGCTATACATCTGTTTCAAGATTGATATCTTTCTATAAGATTCATCGGAGTACTAGACGATCCATTGTTAGCTTTCCAGTATCGGCTAGGTTATCGATTCATATATTTATTATTCTTTGTTGTATTTGGGTTAAGCGGCTGATGCTGTCTCGGTATAGCCGATCCATTCCAGTCACTTGGCTTAAATATAGTTTAAAATAGCATATATATGTTTATGGATTCCCTCAGCCGATCCAGTGGGGATCTAATTTAACACTTAACACATATTCCTTTGTTTTTCTTGTTGATTAACAGATCAAATCAACTGGCACGCCCTGCATCGAACAGGCAGCCGAGAAGGACCTGCACTGGAGCTAAGCAGATCTCCCAGGCCAGCACGTGAGAGAGATTTCTCGTCAACAATGTGCTTCCCATTATTTTTAAGTTGTACACGTGAGGGTAGAGTTTCAATGGCTACGGAATACTTCTTATAAGTATATATTATTTTTGTTTTACTTAATTTATTATGCATTTGCCTTAAGAAAATTCATTGTATGCAAATTTCGAGGAAAAAAAGCAGCATACAATAACCATCACTACTGCAGTTTTGATTTTTCTGGACAAGGCCCCCAATAGTTTTCAGACAGACCATAAGTGGCCGCACCTAGAAAAACCGGTCCTGAGGGGGCCGGCTGTTGGACCGCACGGGATAATGTATTATCCCGTGCGGCCCACCTAACAGCCCGCACGGGATAATGGTGCATTATCCTGTGCGGCCCACTTAAGGACCCGCACGACATAATGCATTTTTCCGTGCGGGCCGTTAAGTGGACCGTACGTGATGATGTACCATAAAACAGCTGCCCAACACGACAGTGCCAGTGCCATATTTAACATGGTGTTTATCTCTCCAAAAAAAGACAATTATAGAGGGAAGATTTTCAACTTGAATTCTTCAATTGGAATCAATACAAAAGGTACCATACTTGATCTTCTCTTCCATTTGCTTTCATTTTTAAAAATTTTTATTGGTTGAATGCAAAGATATTTGAATTTTTTTAACTCAGTTTCTCTCTCCAAAAATAGGCAATTTCTTTTGGTGGGAGGTTTTAGACTTGAAATCTTCGATTGAAATAAGGTAACATGCTTGATCATCTCTTTCATTTTCTTCCGTTTTTGTAAAATTTCATTGGTTGAATGTAAAGATATTTAAACTTGTTTGAATTATCATTTTGAGCTATTTTTGTAATTTGTAGGTCAAATATTTTATTTTTTTATTGAACCATTTTTTTGGTAACTCATATTGTCTCAGTATTATTATTTGCTGTGAATGAGGTTTTAGTTATAAAGTAGGATTTAAGTTTAATTTGTTTATTTAGAAAACACCGGCAATATAATTTTAATTTATGTTGTGAATCTTTTTAGATGGATTGGACATAGATGTATGAGACACGGAGAACTCATCCGATGTTCATGAGAGAAGCATCAACATTTATTGATAAGGCTAAGGCACACACTTTGAGGGAGAATAGGAAGGATATTTTTTGTCCTTGCATGGATTGCAAGAATCAGAAGATGTGGAAAGATCCGAATGTAATTCTCGAACACATAATTCAGCGTGGATTTGTAGAGAAATACATAGTTTGGACTTATCACGGGAAGTCACCCCTCCTAAAAAGATTCATGATATTTGGTTCGATGAGGCAGAGAATTTTATAATGAGGACATGAGTTTCTTAGATGTGTTTCTTGAACCTTTGATGGAGGATATGCAAGAAATATGGGAAGAGGGTCTACGATTGTTTGATGCGTACCGCGAGGAGTATTTTACTCTGCGTGCTATCATATTCGTTACTATAAATGATCTACCAGCCAATTTTTCCCTCTCCAGATAGATTAAAGGAAAGATCAGATGTCTGATATGTCTGGACAACACATCGTACATATACCTGACCTCATCAAAAAAGTTAGTTTACATGCGTCATCGTCGTTTCTTTCCACAGAAGGATATATATCGTGCGATGGCTACCTTTTTTGATAAAACTGTTGAGGAAAGTACTTCCCCCGAAGCAAAGGATGGTTTCACGGTGTTCAAGCTGACAAAGAACATAAAGGTCGTGTTCGGCAAGGGAAAGACAACTTCAGGCAAGAGGAAGAAAGAAGTGGTAGAAAACATGCTGCCTTTCAAGAAACATTCAATCTTTTTCAAGTACCTGACATACTGGAAAGACCTAGAGATTCGTCATGCCATCGATATCATGCACCTCGAGAAAAACGTGTTCGACAGCACATCGGGACTTTACTTGACATCCCTAGTAAAACAAAGGATGGGTTGAAGTCACGTAACGACCTGGTCAATTTGGGCATAAGGAAAGATCTCCACCCGATAGAGCTAACAAATGGTAAGATTGAGATTCCACCGGCATGCTACTCAATGACACTAGAAGAAAAAAAGCTTTCTGTAAATGTCTTCGTGGATTGAAAGTGCTGACTAGATTCTCATCGAATATCCAGAAACTAGTATCAATGAAAGATTTGTCGATTTCTGGATACAACGCTCACGACTGTCATAAGATGCTTACGGTATTCCTCCCTATCGCTATAAGGGCGGTGAAACCAGTGCACACCAAGGTAGTGATAACAAAGCTATGCTATTTTTTTAATCGAGTTTCACAGAAATTTTTTGATCCAGAAGAATTAGGACCCCTCAAGAAATTCACAGTCGAGACAGCTTGCCAGCTAGAGATGTTTTTTCATCCATCGTACTTTGACATGATGGAACATCTCATTGTTCACATTGTCCGTCAAATTATTAAACTTGGTCCTCTATACCTACATCAAATGTGGGCGTACGAGCGATACATGGCTGTTCTGAAAGGGTATGTCCGTAATCGTGCTCATCCGGAGGTCTTGATGATAGAGGGTTACACAACTGAGGAGGTTGTCGAGTGTTTCCTAGATTATATGAAAGATGCCAACCCCGTTGGGATACCGGTGCCTCGACATGATGGAAGGTTATCTAGGAAGGGAGAGTGGGAAGAAAATGCTTCTACGACAACGATTACAAAGGGGTATCAGATGCACATAGCAGTGTTCTTCAACAACTCACCATCATTGTGCCCTACATTGAGCAACACACCTCCGAGATCAGAGCATGCAATCCTGGACTGTCATAAGATGCTTACGGTATTCCTCCATATCGCTATAAGGGCGGTGAAACCAATGCACACCAAGGTAGCGATAACAAAGCCATGTTATTTTTTTAATCGAGTTTCACAGGAAGTTTTTGATCCAGAAGAATTAGGACCCCTTCAGAAATTTGCAGTTAAGACAACTTGCCAGCTAGAGTTGTTTTTTCATCCATCGTACTTTGACATGATGGAACATCTCATTGTTCACATTGTCTGTCAAATTATTAAACTTGGTCCTCTATACCTACATCAAATGTGGGCGTACGAGCGATACATGGTTGTTCTGAAAGGGTATGTCCGTAATCGTGCTCATCCAGAGGGCTTGATGATAGAGGGTTACACAACTGAGGAGGTTGTCGAGTGTTGCCTAGATTATATGAAAGATGCCAACCCCATTGGGATACCGGTGCCTCGACATGATGGAAGATTATTTGGGAAGGGTACCGTGGGAAGAAAATGCTTCTACGACAATGATTACAAAGGGGTATCAGATGCACACAGCAGTGTTCTTCAACAACTCGCCATCATTGTGCCCTACATTGAGCAACACACTTCCGAGATCAGAGCATGCAATCCTGGGCAATCCGATGATTGGGTTTGAAAGAACAGAAGCACACTTTTCCCCAATGGCTGAAGGATCAAAAGCTACTGTGTGGTGAATCACTCGAGGAAAAAACGATAGAAAGACTTGCAGCTGGCCCAACAAACCTTGTGACCTCATGGCAAGGGTATGACATCGACGGATATTCTTTTTACACAAACAGCAAAGACAGGAAAAGCTCAGCGCAGAACAGAGGGGTTCATGTCAAAGCATTGGACGCAACAGGGCAGAAGAAATCTTACTACGGGATCATACAAAAAATATAGAAACTTGACTGCGGTTTAAACATTCAGATCCCTGTTCTCAGATGCCAATGGATGAAAGACAACATGGTAGATAATTTTGGATTTACGTGTGCTTAACGGAGTAAAATTGGACACAAGGATGATCCATGGGTCCTTGTCGAGCGTGTTGCACAAGTTTTTTATGTGAAGGATCCTTCCGATGAAAAGATGAACATTATTGTATCGGGCAAGCAACACATCATTGGTATTGACAACATTGAAGACGCGTCCGATTATAATCAATACGATGCCATTTCGTTATTCACAGATCTTCCTACGCGGATGAAATGCATTGACAGTGTCCTCGATGAATCAAAGTTTGCATCAGTGCGGAAGGATGTTAATCCAAAAATTGTGAAACACTAGTTTGTTTTTTGTGTATAATATGTTTTTGCGAGCGAATGTATCAAACTTATGGTGTTACGAGTGAATGTGTATCAAAGTAATATGTGCAATGATAAAATTAATATATACATTAATTAATAAAATTAATATGTGCATTGATATATTTATTAGTTTTCTAGTTTTACATGGGATAATTAATATGTTAGTCAAAGAAATAGTATTTACATTAATTAATAAAAGTAATATGTGCAATGATAAAATTACTATGTATAGTAATTAATAAAATTAATATGTGCATTGATATATTTTATTAGTTTTTTAGTTTTACATGGGATAATTAATATGTTAGTCAAAGAAATTAGGGGGCCGATTTTCCCGTGCGGGCGGCTTAAGCGGCCCGCACAAAAGATGTTTATTCCGTGCGGGCGCTTAAGCCGCCTGCACGGGAAAATCGGCCGATATATATACCCGTGCGTGGCCTCCCTAAAAGTTTCTAAGTCCTAGGCGAAAATTTCAAAACTCAAAGCGCCGTCAGGCTGCCCAAATCCGTCGCCGAGATCCGCTGCCCTCACCCCGCTCTTCTCTCTCTTGCCGCTCTTTGCCGCCGCCGCCGCCCTCACCGAGATCCGACGCCACTGCCCTCACCGGCGCTGACGCCCTCACCACCGCCCTCACCGCGCGTCGCCCTCAACGCCGCCCTCACCGCCGCCCGGTGCCGACGCCCTCACCGGCCTCACCGACGCCCTCAACCGGCCTAACCGCGCGCCCTCACCGGACTCACCGACGCCCGGCGCCACCGCCCTCAACCGGCCTCACCGCTGCCCTCAGCCGCTCACAGCCGCCGCCCCTTCACCGCCCCTTCACCGCGCGCCCGGCCCCTTCACCGCCCCTAAGGTATGAATGGATTTTGTTTGAATATTGTTAATTTTTGTGAATGATGAAGGAATGAATGGATGGATGAATGAATTTTTGTGAATGATGAAGTGATGGCTATATTGTTTGATGAATTATTTGTGTAGCAAATTATTGGATGGCAAATTTACGAGTTTATGTTTGGTTGCACGCCAAGTGTTTGACGAAATGCCCACAAGGGTTAGAATTGGCTAGGGTTGTAAAAATTTGTAAATTTAAGTACTAGTAGCAGCGTAGTAGTAGTAGTACAAGTGATGGATAAGATGTTTGATGGTTTAGTTAATGTATGATGAATTTTTGATATAACCATAAAATGGACTGTTATTTATTTTATGGAACTATAATTAATTTTGATGAAAAATGTAAAATGGACTATTATTTTTTTTGATGGCACTATAATTAATTTTGATGTGAAATAGTAGTTGTGATTTTTTTTATGTGAATTAGTTGATGTGAAATAGTTCATGTGAATATTTTTGATGAATTTTAGATTTTAGGTTATATTTTAGATTTTAGGATTCCCTACCGAACGACCTACAAATCTAATCTCCCTCTCTCCTCTCCCTCTCCTCGGTCTCTCATCTCTCATCTCTTCCCCTGCCCCTATCTCACCTCTGCTCACGGACAAATTTTGGCGTCCGTTATTGGAGACCCCTATACGAAAGCGTCAAATGTATGCTTATGTATAACTTACATTTGATGATTTGGTCTAGGGGTCTCTGATAGTGGAATAGCGAGTGCCCCTTCAACTTCATGCTCTGATAGTGGATACAGTCTTGTTTTTCTGAGAGCAAAACAATATAGTCTCTTAGAAGTTAAAATATAGTCAATATAGAAAAACCTAAAGAGAAGAAGGACAAAATACAATTTTTTCCTTCTTCTTCTCTTTAGGTTTTTTCTCTAGGTTTTTCTTTAGATTTTATACTTACGCTAAATTATTGTAAATAAATTATTTTGCTCGATGATGAACTGGAGCCATTCAGACATGTTGCAAATTGCAACATCCAAACACGGTTTGAATTATTTAGGCGTGTTGAAGGCTGAGTGGCTACCGAAGATCTCCGCATCAAACCTTGTGTCTAAGGTCACAACGGAGATCTTCTGGTAGCCACCCTACCTACCACAACGCCTCATGCTATTACAGATATAATCTTGTTGTGCTGAGAGCAAAAAGATATAGTACCTTAGAAGTTAAAATATAGTCAATATAGAAAAACCTAAAGAGAAGAAGAAGGAAAAAAATAGTATTTCACAAATTGTGTGTTATGAACTACTGTAGATCAAATGTCGAACGAGAAAGCTCCATCGGAGGCACCCAACGTTGAACCAACGCAAGATTCTTCGAGCGAAGGCACATGGCAGACACCAAGCGATCCTTTAGTCGAAGTTACGCCAGCACCACTAGTTGAAGAAGATCCCAACTATATCCCTATCGAGCAAGCAGTAAGTCGAGCCGTATTGTTATGAACTGACCGGTGTACCTCGTAGGATCCCGTTTAACATTTTCTGTTGTACGTACAGATGGAAACCTGGCGCCGCTCAAAAAGAAAGGCCGCCAAGTCTGCCGTCATAGCCGAAGTCGAGACGAACACAACAACGTCCGGTCCGGTAGAAACTGACATGTCCGCGAGCGCTGGAGGATGTCAAAAGAAAGACATGGTCAGAGAAGTAAGAACCAACCCCCCAAGGAGACATACTATATCACCTCTCTGAACTAGGATGGGAAGCCAGTAGAGCCCAAGGTATTAATGACAAAATTCAGCAACACTTGCAGGGTACTGGCCAGAACCCACGGCCCTTTAAATGTAGATTCCTGGGAGCAGGTGGATGACAACCTGAAGAACTTCATGTGGAACAAGTTGCAAAAGTGGCTTGTATATCCGCCTGGTTCAGAGGCTCTGGGAAAAGAGTTTGCCTTAAAAACGATGGCACATCAGTGGAGGCAGTGGAAATCAGACATGAACACTCACTATGTGCAAAAGAACAAGTCTCATTCGAAGACTACGGTGGTATTACGCCCGTCGAATGGGATAGGTTTGTGGCGAAGATAACAAGCCCTAAGCCTTAGCGTGGAGGAAGAAAATGTCCGACCTTGCAAAAAAGAATAAGTACTCGCACTGATTGGGCTCTAGCGGCTACAATGGCCATGTAGAGAAGTGGCGAGCAACCGAAGAAAAGTTTGCCGCCCAAGGAAAGCCCCTGCTTGTAGATGCACTAAAGGAAAGAAGCAAAAACTGGGTTTGGGCACGGAGCACGGGCCAGGTCACCGACGAGGAAGAGATCCTTTTCGAGGATCCGAATATCGAGCGTATGACCACTAGTCTAAAGGACATTGCAGAAAAAGAGAAGACTAGGGAGTTTATTGCCAAGAGGAAACACGATCAGTTGATAACTGCACTGGGCAACCCCGAACATTCTGGACGAGTAAGGGGTGTATCATTATGGACAAGTTGGAAAGAAGGGTTTCCTGAGGAAGCTGCAAGTTACAAGAAACGGGACAGGTACACACACAAACTTGAAGAGAAGATAGCAAAACAAGTTGAACAACATTTCTACTCTCTTGTTGCACAGAATAGCCAAGCCTTTCCTAACGTGTTTCAGCAATCCGAAGAACCCATAGTACAGATGCCCAGCAGCGTCGGGTCAGTTGACACCACACCTTATCCAGTAGATACCATAACTGCCCCGACGCTGTGCAGCCTCCTCGTGCTGATAGGAAGGGCCGGGAAGAGAAAGGAGGTGGGTTCAGGACTTGCTATACCAGGGCGACAATTTCACAACACGTCAATCCCTGAGGAATATGCAAGGGTGCAAGTGGCCAAGGTGCATGCAGAGCATAACAGCTTAGAGCTAGATATTCCAGGACCTGAAGGGATAGAGTTGCTTGGGGATGCGGTGAATCAGTTTATTCTTGGCATCGACGAGATATCCTGCTGGTCGGTCCACAGTCAACATCCCCAATCGAGCCGGTTCCTCAGATTGCTGCTGCGCCTGCACCGCCTTCTCCATCAGGGCCAGATTCGTCATCTAATCGGCCTACTTCCCCACCTCCCTCCCCCTAAAGATAAAGGTCCTAATTCACCAAAGCTGTCAGCCCCTGAAGTCACCACAGAACAACCTCCAACCGATATCCAAGATATTCATCAATCTCCTCCGACATCACAGTCAGCTTTGGCAATACCTAAAAGGCATCTTCTGAAAACAACAAGTGTTCCAAGTCCAAGCAATCTTGAACCTCGTCGGCTTATCCCAAAAATGGTTAGATCAACCTATGATAAGAAAGAAATGGCCGTATACGAGCAGAACTTAGTGTTCCAAGCTTTCAGGGGGAGATCGCCGACTGACAAGAAGAAGGATCAACCTCCAAAGTTGTCGGATTCACAACAATCGGTGAAAAACCAAGCGGAGGACCTGCAAAACTAGACTTTGGACGAAGTGCCAACAAAGTACGAATACGGCAAGCCGTTCCTGCCATGGCACGTCACGGAAGACATGCCCTGGGATTAGGCTTATGCACGACTGGTACCTAAAGGCGTCCAAAATGGGGCTCAACATGATTACTGTGAAGGTCCCAGATAACGCTTTCAACAGTGGACCAAATGAGATGCTGGTAATCGATTTCAACGACCTTCACGTATTATTCAAGATGGAAAAAATGGATATAAATCTTGTTGCTGTGTTTTGCCTGTAAGTATCAATCGCACTTAATGTCATTAATGAATTCATTTGCAAACTAACTTCTAAATAATTACCTGTTGCATTATTTAGGATGCAATTCCATGACGCGTCAAAGACCAACTATCCAATTGGATACATTAACCCAACAAGGATATGCTGGACGAAACTCGAGGTTCATGTTCGTGCAGATTGCGATGAGCTCAAAGGCAAAACAAAGTTCCAAAGAGACGAGACCATTAAAAAATGCACAAGGCGAAGATGGTCGTGGTAGCACTCTACTTGGGCCAAGCTATGATCGAGCACAAAGACAAAATGTCCTAATGGTCCCTTATGTGCTGCGGTACGTAATATTCTTCCGTACAACCGATAGTTTCCTACGATATCGCCTGCAATTAACATATCTCTTCTATCGCAGCGATCACTACATACTTTTTCTGGTATATCCGCGGGACCACTTGGCTGTAGTGCTTGATCCGGCACACTACAAGGAGGATACATTCAAAGAGTTCCTCGTCTTGTTAAATTTGTAAGTACTATCATGCACCATTAAATAACTTTTGTTTGTTCTTACTCTCGAAGAAACAATTGACTGAAACAATTATTTTGTCTACATAGAGCACACGCATATTATGTAAGACACGGTGGACCGGTCAAGGATCCATAAAAAAAGAAGCTTCTAGTGAAGACACAATGGCCGGTAATTATATGCCCGCTACATGCCGATATTTTATACTATGTTCAATTTCAACTATTGACGTACGTATACAATTTTATTCAACACAGTGTTATAAGCAACCACTAGGCACTAGCCTATGTGGCTACTACATGTGCAAGATGCTAAGAATCTACGGGAAATACACTACAAAGTTTGAACAAGTAAGTTCAGAGAAAATATCTTTCTACACGTTAAGATCGATCTTGTACAATTTTCCTAATCGTATCTATGTGCACTCTTTCTTAAACAGATCGAGTCCATTCCAGATGTAGCGAACCGGTTCGACAATCGAACCATGCTCAACTTGGTTGCAGATATTTGCCGCTTCATCCGTCGCGATGTCTGCAACCATTTGGGTGATTTCTACGATCCCAAGAGCGAGCTTGCGATGGACGATAAATTCAAAAGACTTAGGGAGTGAGAAAAAGACCCTGTAAATTGCGAGACTATTGTAATTTGTGAGACGAAACTTGATATGTATATAAACATGCATGCATGATGTGTACATTTATATCTTTTATGAGGAAATAATATAATTAAATATCTTTTTTTCTCATGCGAAATATATATATACATGCATCTC
This sequence comes from Oryza australiensis, assembly GCA_019925245.2. Lineage (NCBI taxonomy): Eukaryota > Viridiplantae > Streptophyta > Magnoliopsida > Poales > Poaceae > Oryza > Oryza australiensis. The sequence continues at coordinate 750,401 of JAIFGZ020000265.1, read as the reverse complement.
AATCGATCGATAATATTACTGAGAGAGAGAGAGGAGAGGAGAGAGATGACAGAGGGTGATCAGAGAGGATACTAGAGAGAGCTTTGCACATAAAATAATGCGCACAGGAGGCAATCTTCCCGTGCGGTCGACTTATCGAACCGCACGGAAAGATCGATTATCCCGTGCGGTCGGGTAAAGTGAACCGCACGGGATAATCGATCTTCCCGTGCGGGCCGCTTAAGCCGACCACACGGGATAATCGATCTTCCCGTGCGGTTGGGCCGCCCGCACACGAAAATGGTCTTTTCCTAGACCTTCTCACGCATGCGGGCAGGCCTTCCGCACGGGAAGATGCCTTTCGGTCCGCACGGAAAAATCATTTCTCTAGTAGTGCATTTGGATGTATGTTTGATGAGAAGTTGGGGATAGGGGGTCTCGTCAAACAGGTTCACTTAGTAAGGTATTTTTTTCATTTTCTTATATATGTGCATGATGAAAGGACCTTGATTTCGCCTATAACAGTGAATGGACGTTCCAAAAAAATATAAGCAGATTAAGAAGTAATCGGAACTTCCGATTCAATTCGAAACTTCCGATGTGAAATCGAAACTTCTGTTCTCAACCAGAACGTTCGGTGGCTAAGGGAGAAAAATGTAACTATGAACATGTAGCTCAAACAAACAATATGTATATGAATCAAAAGGTGACAAATAAGGTAGATATAAGGTCACCAACTAGATCAACTAAGCATGTAGATAGGTCAGGTAAAAACAAGCTTGAGCACAATATAAATAAAGGCAAGACTGGAAAACCAAGAGACGAGACACACGATTTATTTTCCGAAGTTTGGATCCACCAATACTACGTATCTGTTGATAAGGGCCACAAAACCGGGTCTCTTACAATCCTTTTTTTATGAGGTTGCACAAATACACTACTCGATTTCACTTTTGATTTCTTCCCTTGTGAAGGTGAAATCGAAGCCTTCACAAACTTTCCGTGGCATACCACAACCTTAGGTGCTCACTGGTGATGCCTATCCGTCTAGGAAACCTCGATCTCCAAGAGTATCAAACACAATAGAAGATTTGCTTGCTATGAACTCAAGTGCTTAAACAATGGAGTGAAGTCCACTAGCTCTCAAACTCTCATTCCGATGTTTTTGTCAACACCAACTCTCTCATATTCTCAAATCCCTCTCACAAACAACTACCACCAAGGTTTAAAACAAAAAAAACTACCACCAAGGTAGGGGCATGAGGGAGGGCTCTTGATGGCAATAGGGTGTCTGATCTTTTGTCAAGTAGAGATAACTATCGATTTGACAAAAACTTGACACACATGAACCAACTTCTGATCAACACGATATGAACCTGAAATTGTAGCACCACGTGTCCTCTGGTTATCAACTGTGCCAAAACCCGATTGACCTCGCCGAGAAGGCTAATCTTAGCGTGTGAATCAAATACACAAGAAAGAATAAGAAAGATTGCAACACAAATGCAGATGTGATTAAGAACTCAAAGTTGGGGTTTCACAAACCGATGAACAGCGAAACTGCAATGGCAGAAATAACCTAAGCAAAACCCAACCCTAACTTGACTATGGTTACTGAATATATAGGTTCTAGGGTCAACCAGGGACCCCTGGACGCCTCCCTATTAGACTCCAACATGATATTGTTGACGAAAAATCCGCGCCTGGCCAATGGTACCAAATATGTGTTGACGTGAACTATGTCGACAAACACAACGGCTTGGGAGATCTGTTTAGCTCCAGTGCAGGTCCTAAAATTCTGATGAGATGCGGGCGCGCCAGTCAGTTTGATCCCGCAACTGAAAAGATATATAAATTGACGATCAAACAGCCGATCGGCCAATAAGCTGATATAGTGATACTAGCTGATGTCGATAGGGTTTTGAACAATCGGCTATATGTCCGATGTAGATTTCGACACTTGGATACAATAATGATGTAAAGACAATCGGCTGATAATAATGTAATAAGATAATGAACCAATCGGTCGATACAATGTAACAAAATAGATATCCAATGAACCAATCAGCCAATATAGATATAATGAAGCAAATATCCAACAAACCAATCGACCGATATAGAATATTAGATGCAGGCTCGATAGTTAAAACATGCATCGACCAGAAGTCTGATGTTATTAAATCCTAATGATTAAGTAATCGATGAAACCTTTGCTACAATCGGCTAAAACCAACTTATATATGATCCTTATAAGCCGATACAACACTTAAACAAGATAACTCATCGGCTGAAACCCCGATGAAACAATGATTGATGTCTACTGACTTAAATAAATCTAACTTACAAGCACAACCTCATAGGTCGGACCTAACTGATGCAACATAAGGTTAATAATTGTCTAATAGATTTAAACCAACCAATATGACACCGATCAAAGTGGTCATGTATTAAAGTTAACCAAGATAGTAAAACCATCAAAGAGAAATTTAACACATCAGATAAGATCGACTAACCCTCCGATGAAACATTAGCGTAAACTTATCGGTTTAACAAGACTTAGATTATCAATAATAATCTAGTAAGTCAGACCTAACCGATGCAACATGAGATCGTATATGATAATCTAATACTCAATAAGTCGATAAATCTGTCTAATGTGATGGTATATGATAACCGATGCTGCCATGTTGTGGTCTTCATATTTCCTTCTTGAACTCAGTCTCTTCTGGATAAATTTCTATCGGATGGTTGATCTCTTTCCTTAACCGAATCCGTCAAGTAATCTTACCAAAACTTGGCAGTAACAGGCCCAACGGCCCAAAAGACGATGAAGCAGCACCTGGACAGATTCTGGACACCACTTGTTCTGATGATTCCCGTTGACTAAGATGGAATTTTGATGTGAGACCAGTCCCAATAGAAATTCGGTCTCGTTATCTTTCCATACATAGGTAGAACGTTAAAAACAGAGTCCGAATGTGGCATGGGCGATGTTTTTAGTGCGAACTGCTCCTAGAGCCCGAGGTAGACTTGAACTTGATATGAGTTGAGCCCCCATATTGACTTAAACTCCCGTGATGACCTTGTCCATCTCCTAGCTTCTCTCTCTAGTCTTCTCCATAGTTCTTAATCATAATTAAATCATTAGATAGTAATCTATTCTCAAAATCATATGAAGAAGTACTTAGAAATGAGTTCACCTGTAAATGCAATTAATCGGGCGTGAGCTCTATTGATTGGACCTTGCCTGTCAACTTAAAGAGTATTGCGCGTATCCAAAGGAGTGATGTCCTCATCAGCTCTTTGGTTTTGTATAGGTTTTACTCTTCAAAATCACAACAACCAAGGATGGAGGGGGGTGAGGGGTTTAAATACCCGAGCCCCTCAAAACTAGCCATTATGCACATACCAGATATTTCAAGATTCACACTAATATATTTAAACCACACCACAATGGTCACAACCAAAAGCTCTTAAACCTAGGATTGTACACATATAGGATATTCTAAATTCATATGAGAATACTTGACAATATTCCAAGCCACTTAACCGAAAGAACTTTGGTCATGTAAGAATTTCCGACATATAGGTTAAAACTAATGTTTCTCTCAAGGTAGCACAAAGATATTGATCACTTTGAGCACTGAGACATACGCAAACACAACGACGTTGTATCTCTCTTAATAGTATGATATTCCTATACTTAAATACAAATAGAAATAGAATTATACCAATAGAAGTACCTTCATGTCATCTTCCTTCTTTATCTTGAGGGATGTCAATGCCAAACTCATTTCATCTTTCATTATTCCATGGTTGATAGGGAGTACTCATAGCTTCAATCAGCATCACCCAGTCCATCATGACAAAACCTTCACTCGTCCCTTTTTCATCGGATTTGGTCCTTCGGCACCATGCCTCTTGCTTGCCCTTAACCACCACATGGTCCATCGCAGCCAAGCATCGCTTGCTCTTTACCATCTTGCAATTGATAGCTACTCTGTACCCCATATCTTCAATATCTTCACTCTGTTATCCTTGATATCATTAGTTGCCACAATCTCACTTGGGCATCGACACTTTTTTCAATTCTGGGTACTTATTTCTTTCATTCAAATCAATGAAATTATTAGTCCCAATGATCCGGTTTTCAACCTCCACTTGTTGAATAACCAATTGCATATAAAAGAATATGAATAAATGAAGTGTATTAATTAACACCTCAAGTGTCATATACTCACATGTATGCTCAAATGTAAAGATCACAATTAAATGTATGTGATTGACTTGGATCAATTATATGCATAAGCAAGAGGTATAGGATTTGCTCCTTCTAAAAATATGCATACAAAATATTTTGTGTGAAGCAAGTGTATGCATAAAGAGACATAAAACATTGGGAGCTTATCCTATAAAATAATAGAAGACATTTATAAGAAACAAATACAATAATAAAAACATACCTTCATTATCCCCATGTTCTTAAAGTAACAAGACAAAACAAGACAAGGCTCAAATAAAACATTAGCCTGACATGCATATGTCAATTACATGGAAATTATATATATATATATCTATAACTATCTATAAAGCAAGTAATGTTTCCACCCAAATTTTGTTTTGCCTGGCTATTTTATAGAAAACCCCTTAAGCTTTTTCAAAATTAACCCACAATCCACCTGACTATTTTTTTAAAAAACCCAGTTATACGTACGATACAGCTTATCTTAACTACTTAAATAATCTATAATTATTTGATCATCAAATCGTTTTTTTAAATCTATAAAATTTCCGATCCGTATAACCTCTCGCTCCATTGTTGCCTCACTTTCCTCACTTCCAATAGGTGAGCCTGACTCACGCGCCTCCTGCGTCGTCGTGCATTGCCCTCAGCGGCGGTCGAGCACACGCTGTACGTGTGAGCTAGCACGCCGCCGTCGATATACATGCAACTTATCCTATTCATCAATATACTTTTCTAACTAATAATATCCGAGTCGTAAATATTTTAAACTTTTATCAAATTTCTAATCGGTTTAAAGTATTAGTAAGTCAATATCTATTTGTATTATATTTTTGACTTAATTTGGTGAAATTAAATTAACTTAGACTAAGGCCCCGTTTACTTCTAGATTTTGGGTGTAAACTTTACACCCAAAAATTTTGGTGTAAAGTTTACACCGAGAGAGGTGTTTACTTCCATCCGTTTAAAATTTTTGGGATGCTATAAAAATACAAATTTACCCTCTCTCTCCCCCTCTCTCCTCCGCGCCTCCTTCCTCCTTCCTCTCTCTCCCGCGGCTCCGCCGGCGGCGGCGGCCTCGGCAGCGGTGGCCTCGACGGCGGCGGTGGCGTCCAGATCCGGCGGCGGCCTCGGCTGCGGCGCGGATGGCGGGCAGCGACCCGGTTGGGGCTGGATGCGGCGGCCTCGACGGCGACGGCCTCGGTGCGGCGCGGACGGCGGCGGTGACCGGTCTCGGCTCCGGCGGCGGCGGCCTTGGGTGCGGCGCGGACGGCGGCGACGGCCGGCCGGGCCGGATGCGGCGGGGGCGTCCGGGGAGGGGTACTGTGCGCGAGGGTAGGGTAGGTAAGCACGTTTCCCCAAAAATTTTACACCTTTTTGCTCTCAAACCTCCCAAATCCAAAAATTTTACAAGCCAACTTTACACCTATTTTTTTATTTCTAAAATCCCCAAAAATGTCCAAAATCTCAAATCTTTACACTATTTTACAGGAAGTAAACAGGGCCTAAATGTCTATATGATACTATTTCTTAATCAAGGTCCAGTGGTACATAAAGTTGAAGATATCCTTGCTTCCAAAGTTATATATACATATATAACTATATAGTGTTTCTATCCAAAATTTTCGTTCGTCTGGTTATTTTACAGAAAAACCCTTGAGTATTTATAAAATTAACCCATAATCCCAATGCTGAAAAGAAAGGAAGAGCTTGGATGGAAAAAAAGACCTACTACCTCTCTTCCGTCCCCATCCGCGCCGCGCCTACGCCCCTCCCCCCGTCGTCGCTCGGAGCTCCCGCGTCGCCGCCTGGACCTTGCTTCCCTCCCTGCGTCGTCGTTCCGTTGCAACGCATGGGCATTTTGCCAGTATATATATATATGAACACATCAAAATGTACATGGAGAGAAAGTGATACATAAAGCTTTTGATCTCCGTTCATTTCATCCTTATCGAGATAAAATGTTTACCACTAATGAATATGTATTTATCTCAACTTATATGAAGTCCAGGAATGACCTATTTGCCGACTCATAGAAAAAGGTTAGCCCCACAAAGCTGGTTCGTCATACATAACCAAAACAACAATTACGAATTGTTGATTACATATCCTTCAATCTTTTCACTTTTTTATGACCAATGACAACCCTATATAAAATAATAGAGTTGAGTGAATGATATAGAACAAAATCCCCCTAAACATGTGCAAACAAATGGATATAAAAAACATATGCACAGACATGATAAAGGATAATAAAGAGTTCATTCTATATTTTGTACCCATGAGAGAGATAAACTTAGAACATTAGGAGTTTATTACATACCTCTCATTATTTTCATATCCACATGAGACTATACAAAGAAATGGTCATAAAAATATTAGTCTCGTATAATTGGATTTGTCATTAATCGCTAAAACCAAATTAATGGCACTTGAACTTACACATGAGGGGTGTAAAGGTCATTTATCAAGAGACATATTGATTAAGTTTAGCCATGTGGATGCCAAATGGGTACTAGGATAGGTTTGTACTAAAATAAAAACTTGAAGGACTAAGATAGATGGATTGAAATGTAAATTAGGTGAAAACTTTGAGTACCAGTATAGCTACTCGGTCTTGGTTATGCTATTTAACTTTGGTTAATGGTTATAATTTCATATTAGTATCTTTTTGTAAGATCATAATTATACTATTTGGTGGTGGCCATGTCAATATTGAAAGTGCAGCTCTGACCCCTAGTGGGTTTTGGATGATTAATGACAAGACAATTAAGGGACTATTGAGCTATGTGAGTTTAAGCACATCTGTTAGTCACAAAGGAATGGCATCAAGACCCCTACAAAATTAAAGTAAGATGGCAAGATAAATCAAGGGTTTAAATATTTTGTTTTTGAATTTTAGTCATAAGGAAAGCCACATTGTTAAGATGGGTTTGAGTCAAATGCCAGTGTTTATGTCTCCGTGCATTCAAATGAAATCCTTGTTCTAGATAGAGACGCAAAGTACTTCACTCACATTAGGTAAATAATTTTTCTGCTACGTGTGAGTTGGAAGTTTTGGAATTTGCATCCGGAGGTTCTGACCAGAACATACTCTCTGTTTAGCCAAGAGGACATGGGCACCCAAAGTTTCTGTCATTGCTCTCGAGCTAGTAGAGAGGGCTTACCTGTGACCTAGCATGGGCACCAGAAGTTTCAGTACCTGTGATCAGAAGTTCAATTCCACCTTCCCTGCCATAGACCAAGTGTTGGGCCGGAAGACTTGGTGCCCCAAACCTGAAGTTCCGGTGTGCAATTATGTGAGTAAAGGCTAGGGCTTCTTGTGAGACTGAAGTGGATTCTTTTGGGGATTCGAGCTTGTGAGAGCTAGGGTGTTATCTTGAGCACTTGGGGATCGATGTCCAACCTTCATCTTCAAGCTTGTACTCTTGCAGGTTCTCCTCCTAGCCGGCTAGGGGTCACCCGTGAGCATCCGATGATTGTGGACTGCTTAGGAAGTTTGTGAAGACGTTATTTCATCTGCACAAGGAAAATTATTACCTTTGATTGGAAACCAAGCTCAATATTTGTGGTCGCTTGGTAGGGCTCAATTAGGATCGAAAGAGATCCAGCTACTTAGAGTCCCTCACAGAGACGTAGGAGTGTTGGGATCTGAACTTCGGTGAAAAATCGGCGTCTCCCTTTCCCTCTCTTCCAATCTTTGTGATTTCCGTTGCATAACTTGTTCCGATTGTTTTTTTGTTCATGTATTATATGTAAAGTTTGCCCCTAAATCCATCCACTTCATGGGAATCAACTAGGGACCGAAAGCTCTGGTACCTATGGGCAAAAATTCCAAAGAATCTAACACTGATGCGAAGTATTTTTAGGAACACTTATTCAACACCACCACATCCCCCACCCCAGCGGCTACATCAAGTTTCTTTCGAACAGTGATGGACGCGAGAATTCATGGCTTGATATTCACAATGACAAATAATCATTTCATAAAAACAAAAAATTTGAGGATAGTACGCATTAAAATGCAACAATGACATAAATCCAGTAAAAATAGTTCATTTTTAGCAATTCCCTTATAGAAATATCAAGAATTTGAGCATGCTACACAAATAACTAAGAAGCGACAATATTAAGGAAAACCCTAGAACGAAGTTTTAGGCCCAACAAAGTATATACAAAAGTGATATACATATATATAATTTTTGTTTCCAAAATAATTTGGGTATATATAGGAATACCTAGGACTTTCATGGGGTCCATCCCTACTTTCGAATATAACCGAGCGAATCAAACCATCAATAAAATATGATATCTCATGTCTTTGTCAACCAATCAAAAAACAGAGAAATTTTACAAAACATAGGTTTTAGGGCATCCATAATGCAAAACTCTGGTTTTTGCAACCTGTTTAATGGAATTCTAAGTTTTATGGAAAAATATTTCATAAAACCCCACATTCATGCTTAAATCACTCATTTGGCTATTATACTTATGCATAATACATGTATAAAAATGATATGGTGTATTTTCTAATTTACATACACACATTGGGCACTTTCTCAACAAATATCAATTGGTGATTATATAAAGTTTGGGTTTATGAAATTCGTTCATGTGATACTGCCACCAGGGTTTGCATCATCATCTTTTCCATTATGGGGGAGTTAGGAAGGAAAAAGAGTTGATGGTACATGAATGTGTATTTTCAGCCTCCAGTGTGAGTATATGCTTGGAAAACAATGTACTATTGTGAAAAGTAAGTATTTTTATGTAAATATAAGGTTTTGTGCAACAATGTTGCTTAAAAACTTAGTGTTCCTTGAAACAAAATTATAAAAACCAGGGTTTTTTATTATGGATGACCCGAAACCCGTGGTTTTATGAAATTTCCTTTTTTTTTAAAAAAAAGTGACCACCACATGCTAGTGACAACCACGGTAACACTAGGGTGCTGTTTGGTTGAGATGATTTTGACCCGTATCAGATACCACCATAAACAGATCATTTTACATTAGTGCAATACAAATGATAGGTAATTAAATCATAGCGCAATACAAGTTATATTACGCTCCTGGATAGGCGTAAAGCGATTACGATACGAAGGGGAGAGAGTGAGGCGCTTCTCCACATCGAGCGCTGCTGCCGCCGCCACCGTCGCACTCCCACCTCACCCCGTGCGCCGCCGGTGCCACATCCTCGCCCCGCGAGCGTCGCCGGCGCTGCATCCTCACCCTGCGAGCCTAGTCGGCGCCGCATCCTCGCCCCGCGAGCCTCGCCGGCGCCGCATCGTTGCCTCATCTCACTCCCTAGGAGAAAAAGCAGCCGCGCGTGCAAAGGGCGAGGGGAAGGATTACCTCCCTGCATCCCCTCCTCATCTCACTCTCCTCATCTCACTCCCCAGGAGAAAAAGCTAGGGTTTGGGGCTCCTTCTGTGCGCTGTCGTGGGGGCTTTTTCTGCTGCGAGTTCTTGTTGCCTCACTCTCCCGACCGTCGCTCCTTGCTCCCGCACTTCGTCGCCTCACCACTGGTCGGCTTCGTCCATCGGCGAGCTCTGAGATAAGTTCATCTCACCCCTCCTACCCTGCTGCCCCCTCCCCACCCTACAGCTTCATTCTTTCACCCTTTTTCAGTATTTTTGTTCTTCCCTTTGTTTTTTAGTCTGATTTAGGTGAAGTAATACATGTATGCTTCGTCAATTGTCTAGATCTGGTAGAAATGATGTTGTTTTAGTTAGGTGGTTGATATTCTGTGGATGTTTTTGCGTCATGTTTGTTCAGTATATTATTATGTGATTATTTTGCTAGATCTAGTTCTTTTCACTGGTTTATTGATAAAATTTTCCTGACAGTGAAATGCATATTCATATGCTCGCAACATTTGTATCCGAACACAAAATTTTCCTGACAATCTGTTTATGGTACTCTGTTTTGGGAAATTTCATAGTATATGAGGTAAGGAGATGAAATTTTAGTTCCTGTAAAAATCGTCCAAAGTTCATCCTTTCCAAAGGAGGCACAAAAATGTGAAAACAGATCCTAGTTTCTTGTTGAGATCTCCAATTTTAATTCATTTGGTTCATGCTCCATCTATTTAATGAAGTGCCTGATCTTCCTAAAGAGTATCACATGAATAAACATGATTTTGATATCTGATGTACGGGTGGATGCAACATCTTGGAGCACTTCACTTAACTCCAATGGTGATAGCTTCTAAGCTTAGTCTGATGAACAATTAGGTAGCAGATATATGGATCAGGAGTAGTATAATGGCTTGGCAGCTGACCCCTTTTTTCCTTAAAAAGATCATCCTGCTTAAACTTCAAGGTTAAAATTGTGCTGCCATCTTCTGGTAATAGAAAGAATGTAGACAATAGCTATCTATCAACAACACTGCATGTTCTTACAAAAACATAGGCTCAACACTGTTGTTTGTTACCCCTGCAACTGCAATCTGTTGTTTGAACAAGTCACTTTGATTTTCAAAAATTTGTCAATCTGATTAGGTATAAATGTATAATTGTGCTAACAGGGGCAAACAAATCTGAAAAAAATCATCTGATAGGGTTTATAGGAGATTTCCTTTAAAAGGCCAATTTATCCGAACTGTCTTGCCATGAATAGATCAAATGCGTTTGTAAAAGATCAGCATTTTGGTAGGAATTCAATGGCCCCTGTACTTTTGCAATATATTGTTTGCCATGCATATATACCTAACAAATTTGAACAAATTTCATATATTGCTTTAAAGGTATGAAGCTGAACATTATATATATATATATTTATATATATTCTTTCATGTAATGTTTCTTTTACTAATTTCTAAAAATTTTTGTTACCAGATGAGGCAAAGAAAACTCAAGTTCTCACTCCTAGCATGGGTCTAATATTTACTCTTGACTATTCTGAAGTTACATCCACAAGATCTTGTTCAGAGATCTTCTAGGATGATGCTGGGCTGATATTAAATACATGTCAAAATATTTGCATGTCAAAATTTATTGAAAAAATATTTGCATGTCAAAATTTGTTGAAGCTTCTTTATGTAGCCTTTTGATGTTAGCGGCTATTGCTGTGCTTTTAATTACGTACCTTTGCAAGTATAAGTATGTATAATTTTATAGGGATATACTTTAGGGAAAGTTTGACACATGTATGTCAGGTGCTTTTAATTATCGTTTGCGAATGGTTCCTTGATTGACAGGCGAATGTTTGACACATATATACCAGCTTTGATCAATAGTTGTCTGGAAGCAAACAGGTTTTTAATCAATAGCAGTGATCAGTAGCAGTGATCCAAGCAAATGATCCAAACGTTGTAATATAAACAAATAACGTTACCGCCTCCAACCAAACGAACCTTGTAATAAGATAAAATGGTATCTGTTCCGGTCGGAGGCAATACCAATACCTTTTACGTTACCATCTAAGAACCAAACAACACCTAGGTTAGTTTTGGTCATCCAAACAAAGATAAATGGATCTACAGTGATTTTCACTAGAGTGCTAAGTAGTCGGTGCATACAACGAAAATTGTATCCTTCTCCATATTCCGTAAGCATTTATTATGTGTGTCCAAACATATAACACAGTGGTCAAACTTTGTTAGGTCATTTTTATTTTAAATTTCTTATATACTAATCTCTCTATCCTACTGAATAAGGCGTGCACACGTATTTTAAAATTCAACTCTTGATATTTGATCAACAATTAGTCTAATACAAATTAAAATTTATTTGATAAAATAATATCATTAGATTGCTATTTGAATTTACTTTCTTACTATTATGATCTTTTGTTACTATAAATATTATAGTATGCGAGAAACTAATATTTAAATATTAGTTTTGGAGACCGTGGCAAGTTTCACACTTTATTTGGTGGGACATAGGGAGTAGCGTGTTTGTATCAACAAAATCATAATCATACAAAAGTACATTTAAATGTCAATGATATTATTTTCATCAAATAAATTTAATTTATATTAGACTAATTGTTGGTCAAATATTATAATATTATAAGAGTTGAATATTTAAAATGTCGTGTGTACGTCTTATATGTGGGACAGATAGAGAACCATATTCCACTTGTAGCAGATGACTCTCTAAGCTAGTTGGAGTAACTCAAGATCTGGACAGCTTTGGTTTCTCTACTTTAGATAACTAGGTGATTTCCCGTGCTTTGCTACGGGAATAACTAAGCAATCTTTAATATATTTTTTTCAACAATCAAGCTATGAGTAAAATGATATTGGTTTTTAACAATAAATTAAACTAGTTTGTCAAGTCATGTTTGGAGGGAAAAAAATTTAGTAGACTCTGTAGGAGATCGTAGATGAAATATTATATTGTTAGGCCAAGATTTGGATTCGCAAGAAGCGAAAAATAGGAAAAAAATTATGAAACGTTATGGTTTATCAATACTAATCATGAAAAAAATGATACCCATGCTTTGATACGGAATATATTGATTAAGTATATGTTAAGTATTATAAAAATGATAGATAAATATGTTAAAATATTATGAAAAATGATGTCACTGGTGATGATTGGATATGCTTGCATGTTGATTTGTAGAATTCAATAGATTGTAGATGATTTTGCATGCTTGTATGAGGTTTGATATGTAATTATTGCTAATGGATGATGATGTGTTAACTTTATACCTTAAGTATAGATCACCCTAAAGCTGATTTTAAATTAGTAAATTTAATTTTAGTGATTTTGTCTGTCACAAAGGCTCTATTTTTCATGGTTGGTCCTAAGACAAGTAAAAAAATCTACCTAAAAGTTATTTTAGAAAATGAGTAAATTTCACAAAACTACAGGTACTTTGGACAAATTATCAGAAAACAACAAATTTAACATGATATATCGCAAAATGTCGGAGTGCGGTACTCCAACAACAGGGAAGCGAGTACTCCCTCTTTTTAAGATTCAGTTGGGAGGCAGGTCAAGCCCGGGTTCCCTCCAGAAAGCAAATAAACACAAGGTTTTATACAGGTTCGGGCCATTTGGGAGCGTAACACCCTACTTCTTGTGAATGTAGACTATGGATATGAAATGAGAACATAATGAGACATGGGGCTTGTGTGAGCTCTAACTCTTCAGGAATCGAACCCCGGCTCATTCTCCATCTCCCTTTTGGAGTGGCCATGGTCCTCCTTTTATAGTTGAAGGAGATACCACAATGGCTTGTATCTTACAAATGAGCCCAAGTACAGGTGTTAGGTGTGCTTGGACCTGTTGTACGCCTCATTGTTAGGACATAGAGCGGTGTCTTTGTGCCCCCTTGCTTCTTGCTTTGACCTGTGGCTTAGGACAGATGACAAGGACGGTATGTTGGTTGTTGGGCCTGACAGTTGTCTTTAAATGGGACGGAGTCCTCTGAGGAAAGCCCGAGCAGAAGGAGTGCTTGGGTCACCCCATGCGCCCGGGGCATACTTTGTGCCCCGAGCACCTAGGTGCCCAGGCACCTTGGAGCACTTGGGGTCACTCCCCCAAGTGCAAAACAGAGAATTGTAAAATACAGAAAAAACAGGAATGATCGTTTGATTGAACCATAGAAAAACACCGAAATTAAATGAGAAAGATAGACTCAAATAATTTTTTCAAGAGAGTAGAGTTATTGTTAAGTTTTCTTTAAAATTTTTATAGGATTGTTCATTCTATAGGAAGTTTAAATGATAGTATAACATTGAATTATTTATTTTAAAGGCCTTTATAGAAAAATTATTGGATTGAAATCTCCCATAATTCCTATGCTTTTTTAAGGAATCAAAGTGCCCCTAGTTTGCATGTGCTACCATTATCGTCACCATTCTTATCTTGACCAAAGTTTACAATCTTGAAATGTGAGACCACCAAAATGATATTATTGTTCGATCGAGATAGAGTAAACAAACCTACCAGAGGGGGGTGAATGATAGGGAAAAATCAAAACCAAAATCTTTTTGCGAAATTAAAAGATTACCTTTCACCAATGAAACCAATATAGAGAAAGAAATCAAACCGTAGCTATTGAAATCGTCGTCGGTCACACCGCTGTATACCGGCTAGTCAGACCGCCCCTCCTGTCCGGTCAGACCGTCGCCACAACCCGTCGGTCAGACCGCCCGCACACCTGCGGTCAGGCCGTCGAGACCCAAAAAACATTGATAGATGAACTCTCGAAGAAGTAGATCAAACTATTTTGACTTTATTGCATCTAAAAGTGTTTATAAAGTGGAACAACAGCACTCCTCACCAAAATCTCGAACTAAACTCGAAACCCTAACTTTCTTTCTTGCAAAATCGATACCTAGGAGGCACACCCTCCCTCTCTATTTATACATGAAGTAACCCACGAATTCTACACGAATTAGGACTCCTAATCAGCATAGAAAACCCTCTCTTGCATGCTACAAACCCATCTCTTTCCTCATCTCAATCAATCTTTCCGAATTCGGACTCCTTTTGAAATTCGATTCCTCTTTTCATACATACACGATTCCTCTCATATACCATACGGATTCTCCATCTCCCATGTGCATTATCCTATAGCCTTTTAGTATCCCGTGTGATCTTGATCTCTGGACGTTTACTTCTCCCAAGTCGACTTCGATCTATCACTGGCAACACTATCCCGAGGCCTCAAGTGATGCCTACACATATAAGATGAAGAAACCATATTCCGAGCACAAGTTTGTCCAAACTTGACTCACATTAGCATATCAACAGTAAACATACGCATATGAACCATCTAGAAGTCAAATCCACAAAGAAACAATCCGAAACCGAAAAAGATAAATTGAATCCGAAACCGAGTCGAAATCGGCCAGTCAGACCGTGCGCATACCTTCGGTCTGACCGGTCAAGCCTGACCGGTCTGACCGGTTGCACCACCGGTCTGACCGTCCGATCAGAAACGTGCACAACTTCACAAATCCAAACATCATCACCATAAACCAATATTTCACATATTAAATATCGCAAATCACCACCAATGTTTCATCACACAAAATACAAATCAAACACATTTGATTCTACAATCTCCCCCTTGATGAAACCATTGGCAAACCCAACAAAATAAATTGATTTGTGATGTTTTGTGAAGCAACTAAAAAAGCAGTGCTAATGCCAGAAAATTTCTAGAAAAATTTCAAAGAAAAATCTCTCACTCTTGAAAAGAAAGAAAATTCTTTGAGTATGAAAATAATGCACAAAATTTTGTTTCCTTGTTCTCCCCCTTTTGACAATGAGTTCATCAATTTTGACAACGAGTTCATCAATGTATTGGAAGAGCTTTGCATTATATCAAAAGTAACTCAAGTACATGTTTTGCAATAACAAGGTAGAAAAAGTGAGTAGCTAATTAACAAGCATGCACTAGAGTAAAAACATGAACCTAAAACATTACAATTAAGATCAATTCAACATTAGGAATTCATGATTTCAACGATTTAAAATACAACATATTCACAAGTGCAAAGACTGAAAGAAAACCCAAGCATATATACTTATGACATTGATACTTTTTCTCAAATTAATTTCTTCTCCAAAAATAACCAAGAGAACTTTTAGCTCTTTATTTTTGAACCCCTTTTTTATACTTTTCTCTCAATTATTGCGGGTACGTCCTTGTCGTCAAGACTATTTTCAAGGATTCGACACCCTTTTTTTATGTCACGCGAATACGTCCTTGTCGTCAAGACTGTTTCCACGGATTCGGTATTCATTTTTTCTCTCATATAAATAAGCATTTATGTACTCTTGTGATGATTGCAACAAAAGGATTAATATAAGGAATAACAACTCATAAAACATATATAAAAGCATTAATCATTCAAACTAAACACTTGCTTCAATATTGCATATTTTATTAATTCAAGTAAAGGAATTATGTGTCATATATCATATCACTTAAAAACAATACCAAAAGCTCATATAATTACTAAAATGCATACAAGCTAATATAGTAATCAAATTATCTAACAAGCATTGCTAGCAAACACTAAAATATACTAAAGATATAAAACATAGCTCTTCCACCTTTTATTTTCTTTTCCTTTTTCTTTTTTGTTTTTTATCACACAATGCATGAATTAAAAACATCAATGCAAAAGAAAAGCAAAAGAAGAAACAAATATTCATACAACAAAGATCCAACAACTCCCCCTCAATTAATGCCAGAAGAATGAATATCACCCAATTCTCCCCTAAGCAAAGCGAGAAGAATCCAACGGTTTGGTGAAAATATCTGCAAGTTGCAACTTCGTATCCACAAATTTCAATTCAACAACTCCCTTTTCAACATGAATGCATGAAAAAACATAAACTCCCTCTCAAATTAACCTTTAGTTCTCCCCAAAGAAAAATCAAGTAGAAATCAAAGATTTTTTTTAAGAAGACATCCAATTGCCAATGATATCACCAAGGTTATCATAAAATGACATATATCCACTAGTACTAACAAAAACTACTACCTCAAACACTAGCATATGAAAAACTAATAATTAAGAGAGTAGAACAAAATTATGTCAATCTAAAGTTACCTTGATGTTACCGTGAAAAGCAATCGTTGTGTCCACATTGCACATACATGGAGAGTATGCCATCAAAATACCTACGAACAAGAAGATGTCGAGGCCTCCGTGTTGGGATTAGAAATAAAAAATTTTGGAATCCAACACTGAGTCACACGGCCAATAGAACCAGTAGGTACATATGCACAAACAAAATCAGAACCAGACTTACCTGAAACCTTACCTTGTCGCTTCACAAAAGTCTGATTTGAGTTATGCACAAAACTGCCCCGAGGCCGGTCTAGCCACCGCCGTACCTACGGCCCGACCGAGCCTGGCTCCGACTGTCGGATCACCGCGGTCGACTGGCCGCGCCCCGACCGGTTAGTGTCGGCCTCACCGTGCTCCTTGAACCAAAACCCGATTTTTTTCCATCGTCGTTTCGCAAAAACAATTTCTCTTTCCTTTTTTCTGTTTACAGGCAAGTCTAACACAAAATCCAACCAAATGTCCATCTTTTCCACAAAACAAACAAGTGTATTTCTCACGATGATTAGAAGCACAAGTAGAAACAGATGGTTTAGCAATAGAAGTAGCAACAAGTGGTTTTGTAATCACAGCTATGGTTTTGGAGGATGATGCATTCAAAGAAGTCATGATGCCAGCAGATTTAAACACAATGGGTTTAGTATCTGGTTTAGTCAAAATTTCACCTCTCTCAGTTATACTCAAAACAGCAGGGGGATGCCTAGAAAAGTGAACATAGGGATCAAAAACTAAACCACGGTTGTATGTGCTAACCTTTGATTGATCCAAAATCATGTTGAGATTCTTTTTTCCATCAGAAAAACGTTGCAAAGAACTTTTTAAGTAAAAAATCTCTTGAGTCAAAGTAGCACAATTTTTGCAAGCATCCAAAAGACCTTTCTTTTTTCTACAAGTTTGAAGAAAACATTTCGTCTTGCTTAACTGTTTTTTCCATATGCCTAACACGACCTAACACATCTTTTAATTTCAATTCATTAGCAAGACATGATGAGCAAGGTTTTGCACTAGATTGTTTCAACCTTTTAGAGCTAATCACATTAAATATAGAGCTAGCAAACAAAGCAACTCAACATTTATTTAAAGCTCTTTTTGTTAAAAACTATTCATCAGTCGATTTAGTGTTCATGGCAAAGCTAAGAGCAAGACAAGATTCAAATTTTCGAGTTTTCTTGGATTCAATATCAAGATTCTTGGCACAAACATCTCTAATTGACTTAATTTCAGCAAATAAAACCTCACAAGATTTGCAGTCATCATCATTAGAAGCAAGAGATCTTAATCTGTTATTTTCAGCTTTAAGAGAATCAATAACTACTTCCTGTTGATTAATTTTCTTTTCAAATTTAGAAATCTTGTAACCAAGTCTAGCAATAACATCTTGAAGATATTCAACACTAGGAGTAGGAGTTACCTCATTATCATCCTCAGAATCTTCATCAATGCTACTGGCCATGAAACAAACCCTAGCAATGTTATTTTCTTGTCATCATCTTCATCACTCTCAAAATCAACATCACTTGATTCTCGAACCGCTTCATATGTTGCATCATTTGCCTTTTGGTAGAACTTCTTCATCTTCATATTTTTCGCCTGCTTTTTGTCTTGCTTAGCATCCTTGGATCCATCTTGAGGCTTTGCCTCCTCCAGTGTACCTTTTCCAGCCTTGGGACACTGAGATCGAATGTGTCCTGGTTGTCCACACTCAAAACAACGGATTGATCCTCCTCTCCTCCTAGACCTGACATTATTCATAGCTCGAGAAATTTTGTTAGCAAGCAATATAGGTGGCAAGATGGGCCGGGCTAAAACGGGCCGGCCCGAGCACGTGGATTCCTGTAGCAGGCATGGCACGACACTTTACGGATGGCTAACGGGCCGGGCCGGCACGGCACGAGTAGCCGTGTCGTGCTTGGGCTGCCAGCCGAGCCCGTGGGCTGGCACGGCACGGCCCGGCCCACGGCATGGCATGGCACGTGGCGCAGCAGGGGGTCCAACTGGCGAGCGACGCATGGTGGCGGGCTGACGGCGACGCAGACGGCGCCAGGAGGGACTGTGTAACGGCTCCCCCCAGCCAATGGGAAGGCGCCATGTCCCCCTAACGGCTATATAGCCGTTCAAATTTGAAAATAGCCGTTGGGGGCTAAGAATTTATAAAAATTTCAAAAAAATTCCAAAAAATCTCAAATTTTGCCCTAAAAATAGGGCATGAACCCCAGCCATTTCTCCTCGCTCCACACTTCTCATCTTGTGCTCTCAAGTGCTCTAAAATGCTCTCTTTGCTCTCAAGTGTGCATTTTTTTTTATTTTGACAAAATTTGCTCAAATTTTTCAAAAATCAAAATTAGTTTCGTAGGTTAATAGTTTGATCGCAGATGTTTGGAGAGCTCGCGGTTGGAAAGATGTAAGTAATATTCAAATTTGTGTATTATTTGTATTGTGTTTGTGAATTCAATAAATATTCTAAAATTTGATTATGTCGGTTTAAATTTTCAGAATGGATCCGAACTATCCATACTAGTCGCCGTCGTTCACTTTGGGTGATTTCGACCCCAACTACATGTCGGGGTTTGACGATGCCTCCGCATCGGCTCCAACTCCACCATTTGTGGAGGAGGTACCGGTTCAGACGGCGACGGTGGCTTCGGAAGGATTTTTCGGATCCGCGAGCAGAAGTGTTTTGACACACACCGGCTCGAAGAGATCGAGAACCTGCGGTGTGTGGCAACACTTCGACGAGATAAAGGAAACATGCCCCGACGGAAGGGAGGTATCGAAAGCTCGTTGTAGAATATGTAGGCAAATTTTATCTGCTCGTTCTTCTGGTGGTACAGGTCATCTCAAGCGCCATGCGGAGTCGTATGCCAAGAAGCAAGGAATACAACTCCGATAGCAGCAACTTATGCTAAACCCGGAGGGTATGGTACGTAGTTGGGAGTACGTTCTCATTGTTGCTCGGGAATCTCTTGTCCGGTTAATCGCCAGGCAAGATTTACCCCTGAACTTTGGGGAGTCTCCTGCTTTTGAATAATACATTCAGCAATCTCATAACCCTATGTTTAAAGCTGTGAGTAGGCAAACAACAACTAGAGATTTAGAGAATATTTATCAGAAGGATTCAACTGCACTTAAGGAACTGTTTAGTACATGTACTTTCTCTGTTAGTGTTACTTCACATATATGGAATAGTAGAGCTAGGGAGGATTATCTTAGCGTAGTTGTTCATTTTGTTGATGATGATTGGCAATTATAAAAGAGAGTTTTAGGGCTTAGGTTAATAGATGTTCACATACAGGAGAAAACATAGCTGAAAGAATTAAGGAAGTAATTAATGTATTTAATCTTGCTGATAGATATTTGTTGTCACCCTAGATAATGCATCTGCTAATTCTAGGGCTATGGAAATATTGCAACTTTTATTTTGTGTTTATGCTCAGTGTTTTCTACTCCATCAGCGTTGTGCATGCCATATAATTAATTTGATTGTTAAGACTGGCATGAAGAGGGTAGGTAACCACATTGATACTGTTCATCAGGCAATCGCGTGGTTAACTGCTTCTAACCCATGGATTGGTGCGTGGAAGAGGTTTTGCCATGCGGCCGGTAAGAGAGCTCGTAAGTTTGCCACCGATGCAGAGAATCGGTGGAACGCAACGTATTTAATGTTAAAAGTTGTTTTACCTTATAGTGAATTACTTACTGATTTTGTTCAGTCACGTGGTGGCCCAAGAAACAGTGACGGGTCGCCAGTATTGAATGAGCATGTTTGGGCAATTGTCCAAAAATTTTACCAATTTTTTGAAACTTTTTATGATTATACTCTTACTCTGTCACAAGTTTATTATCCAACTGCTAATATAATTTTGCACAACATTCTTGAAATTGCTTCTTTGTTTAAAGAATACAAAAATGATGATGTTCTAACTGAACCTGTCTTTCACATGAAACAAAAA
This sequence comes from Oryza australiensis, assembly GCA_019925245.2. Classification (NCBI taxonomy): domain Eukaryota; kingdom Viridiplantae; phylum Streptophyta; class Magnoliopsida; order Poales; family Poaceae; genus Oryza; species Oryza australiensis. The sequence continues at coordinate 729,683 of JAIFGZ020000265.1, read as the reverse complement.
TATTTTAAATATTGGAAAAATATACCTATGTTGTATGCTTTTGCTTTTGTTTTAGATCCTAGGTGTAAATTAAGGGGATTGTCTGCTATTTTATCACTTCTTGATGATATTGTAGGTGTAGATTATAGTTCTTTTTATACTGATGTTAGGGGTAAATTATATGAAGTTTTTGAAAGATATGAACTAAAGTTTCGGGAGTTCGACAAAGAGACCCCCTCCTATCCCCACTATAGGTAAGAAAAAGATACAAGGGGTAGAATTTGGAATGGATCGTCTTCAAGCCAAGGTGGTGGCAGTTCGTCGGCTACAAGTGGAGATGCCTCTTCGCATGGTGTGGCTGAAGAGTTGTCCGGTTATTTGGACAGCGACGCCATCCACCACGAAGCACAAGACTTCAACGTCCTCGGGTGGTGGAATGACCACAAGATAGCATATCCCGTGCTTTCAAAACTAGCACGGGATGTGTTGACGGTGCCCGTGTCGACGGTGTCTTCCGAATCGGTCTTCAGTCTATGCGGCCGAATCATTGAAGACCGAAGGACGAATCTGAGCAGCGACCATGTCGAAATGCTACTAAGCATTAAAGACTGGGAGCATGCTCGACAACATGCCCAATACACTGTGGACAACCAAGAATTGGCCGCCCAGTTCGACCAACTCTACCTGGATCCAGACCAACCCTAGTAGAATTTTGTTAGAAATAGTTCTGACCTTTGAGCTGTACTCTTTTCTTTATCATAGTTTTCTCAGTTTTCCCTATGAGTTTTTATATTACAAAGTTTTTAACGAGGCAGCACGTGTCATTGTATCCTATAATGATATAAACATTAATAAAGATCATTACTATTTTTAACATATTCTTTTGCAATATTTTCGTAAGTGTGGATTTATCTTTCAATAATTTCAACATGATGAATCATAATCTATCATTTTTAAAATTTTCAAGACAACAAAAAAAGCCATTTTTTCATATTTTTAACATTACTAAGTCATTACTTCTTTTTTAAAACTTTTATTTTTAATTTTTATTTTTTTACTTAATACTTGCTCTTGCTGTCACACTACACGCTTGGTTTTTTTGAAATGGCACAATGTTGGTGGCGTGCCTCGCACGGCCCGTGGGCTTGGCCTTGGCTCGTGGGCCCTGAGCATGCCGTGCCGGCACGGGCACGTCCCGGCCATCCATGGGTCGTGCTTGGGTCGGGGGCATGGCACGTGGGCCGGCACGACACGGCCCGTTTCATGAGCCGTGCCTAACGGGCCATGCCGAAACGGGTCGTGCCGCACCCGTGCCCGTGCCGTGTCGGGCCGGGCCGCCCGTTTGGTCGTCACTAGCAAGCAATACCAAGTCCTCCTCACCGATTTCTTCCAGTTGATCATCGGACATGGAAGAGAAAGCAAGAAACATTGACTGTGAAGTAGAATCGAAGATGCACAAGAAGACACCAAAGCAGAAGATTTCGAATCAGTTCTTTTAGAAAGAATGTTCATCTCGTAGGTTTTCAATTTGGTGTAAAGAATATCCAATGTCAAAGTGTTCATGTCAATCGATTCCTGAATAGAAGTTACTTTAACATCCTAAATTTTCATATCAAGATCATTCATGAAGTGACGAGCAACCTCACATTGAGAATAGTTAACCTCATAAGAAGCATCAACAGATCTAAGATTACTCAAAATTTTGTTAAGACGGCCAGATAGTCAGCCAAAGACTCCCCATGTGTCATCTCAAATTTGATGTACTCCTTTTTGAAAATGTTTTTTCACAATTCTTTAATGTTTGAAGATATAGTATGAAAATCATTCAAGGCCTTCCAAATCTCATTAGCAGTAGCAAGATGTGAAACACGATCAAAGTCGGAGCGAGAAATTGCATTAAGAATAATATTGCGAGCTTTTAAATTATTTTCAAAATCTAACTTGAGAGCAGGAGTATCAATGCGTTCAGGGATTTTATAAGGTTGTGCAACTTTTAGCCAAATATCATATCCTTGAGATGTTATGTAAGATTTCATCTTTTTCTTTCAATACTCAAAATCGTCCCATTGAAAATATGAGGTTTGTTTAAAAACTATTTAGCCATGGCAAAAAGATCAGAAAAGCAACAGATGTCAAATCAAAAACGAGGCTCTGATACACTTGTAGGATCAAAACAGAGTAAACAAACCTACCAAGGGGGGTGAATGGTAGGAAAAAATCAAAACAAAAAATCTTTTGCGGAATTAACAGATTACCTTTCACCAATGAAACCAATCTAGAGAAAAAAAATCAAACCGTAGCTGTTGAAATTGCCGCCGGTCACACCGCTGTATACTGGCCGGTCAGACCGCCCCTCCTGTCCGGTCAGACCGCCGCCACAACTCCGGTTGGACCGCCGCCACAACCCATCGGTCAGACAGCCCCCACACCTACAGTCAGACCGTCAAGACCCAGAAAACACCGATAGATGAACTCTCGAAGAAGTAGATCAAACTATTTTGACTTTATTGCATCTAAAAGTGTTTACAAAGTACAACAATAGCACTCCTCACCAAAATCTCGAACTAAACTCGAAACCCTAACTTTCTCTCAACTTTCTCTCTTGCAAAATCGATACCTAGGAGGCACACCCTCCCTCTCTATTTATATATGAAGTAACCCATGAATTCTACACGAATTAGGACTCCTAATCAGCATAGGAAACCCTCTCTTGCATGCTACAAACCCATCTCTTTTCTTATCTCAATCAATCTTCCCGAATTCGGACTCCTTTCCAAATTCATCTCCTCTTTCCATACGTACACGATTCTCTCGTATACCATACGGATTCTCCATCTCCCACGTGCATTATCCTCTAGCCTTTTAGTATCCCGTGTGATCTTGATCTCTGGACATCCAGTTCTCCCAAGTCGACTCCGATCTATCACCAACAACACTATCCCGAGGCCTCAAGCGATACCTACACATATACGACAAAGAAACCATATTTCGAGCACAAGTTTGTCCAAACTTGACTCACATTAGCATATCAACAGTAACCATACGCATATGAACCATCTAGAAGTCAAATCCACAAAGAAATAATCCGAAACCAAAAAGATAAATTGAATCCGAAACCGAGTCGAGTCGGCCAGTCAGACCGTGCGCATACCTCCGGTCTGACCGGTCAAGCCTGGCCAGTCTAACCGGTCGCACCGTTGGTCTGACCGTCCGATCAGAAACGTGCACAACTTCACAAATCCAAACATCATCACCATAAACCAATATTTCACATATTAAATATCACAAATCACCACCAATGTTTCATCACACAAAATACAAATCAAACACGTTTGATTCTACAATTATTTGATACAAAATCTGCTAAAAATAAGGTTTTTATTAACAAAATTCCTCACTCTTGTACTTTTCGTAATGATATTTGTTTGATGCACAATCTGCTACAAAATTTCATCGGGTTTATCTCTTCCAATGTACTAGTAGCACTAGACACCTAAGTACACAACTATTTCCTATCAGTCAAATTTGACTAGCCACCCAAGTACAACACGGGTATCAGCAAAATTTGATTCTAGTACAAAACTATTGGGGGTTGGGGGGAGCCAAATCGACCATAGAAAAACATGCTGACAACAAATTTTAAACTGAGATGAAGTGTTGTTTAGCAGACGACTCTGTAAGCTGGTTGAGATTAACTCAAGATCTGGACAGCTTTTGCTTGCCTCTACTTTAGATCATAATCATCCTAGAGCTGATTCAAAATTTATAAATTTAATTTTAGGATTGTTTTTTGGTGGTTTTTTCTCATAAAGCTTTCATGTTTGCTAACAAGACAAGCAAAAGATCTACTTAATATTATTCTTATAAATCATTTTTAAAATTTAAAATCACTTTAATTATATAATTCAAAGTTGACCAAGCAGAGGTTTAGCAGTATTTTTTTAGCATGGCATCGTGCTCCAATCTCCAATCTCCAGCAGGTGTCAGATAGAGATGGCAATGGGTACCCATAACTCGATACCCGATGGGTTTTTACTCTATTAGGAGTCAAAGATGTTCCAAATATTGTACCCATGGGTCTCTTATCGGGCAAAAACTTCACCCATCGGGTGAAGCGGGTCTTAGAACGTTCTACGCAAACCCGAACCCATTAACCCATGGGTAAATAATACCCATATGCATCAGCCCAAAAGTTTGTACAACCCAAGGCCCAACAAAAAAATCCTAACCCTAGGTATAAAAACCACCACTTCCTCTCTACCTCACTCCCTCAGTCCCTCTCTCTCCCCTCCCCTGTAGGAGGGGCTGGCCGACAGAACTCGCGCCGCACACACAGAACTCGACGCCGCTGCACAGCGCACTCAGCGCGCTACGCCACTGGCCCCGCTGTCGGACCCGCCACCTTCGTCGCCCGCACACAACCCCTCGCCGTCGAAAGCAGTACAACCGCATCGTTATCTCTCAGTCTCACCCAAATATCCCCTTCAACATTTTCCTAATCCCATCTCCATGGACCACGACAGCATGACGGCGGTCTCCGGCTCCAGCAACGACGACGGCCGGTGATCTTCTTCCCTATTTATTAACTGTTGCAGCTATATCTAATTGTCAGGCTCTACTCTAGCATCTACTGACCCCCCGCCGTCCGAAGGGACGCCATCTCCACTGACCATCCACCGCCAGTTCTGGTGGATAAGCAAGACAACATCGGCAAAGGAGTTTTGCCGGCTACTCCTTCAACTAAAACAGTGGAACCCCTTTCCGACGCCATTGTCTCTGATCCGAAGTCAAAGGCAAAGCCAAGTGCTTCTCCGGCTAATGTTGTTGGTGCAGGTTCAAAGCGTCGCCCCCACCCAAGGCTAAGACCACTGCGGCTGCGGCTGTCAAGAGCAGAAAGCCTCCACTTTCTCGTACTTTAAGTGCTGCAGTTGCAGGAGACCGCAACATTGTACATACTTTGGGTTAGCAACATCGTACAAGAACTCTGATCTTAGTTTAAACTGTGCATTGGCATGGCTGGGATGTATTTTTGTGAACAATAGAAGAACACATATATGTATACATGGGAATATGCTAGACTATGAATATGATCGATTTCATGACTGTAGAGTCGCTATTGCAAAATAAAACAGATTGCAACGTAAATATGAGAAAGATATTTAACTTCTTGCTGATTTAAAATTGAGCTTATTGCATTTCAACTTCTCTTGGACATACTATAGTATTTCATTGTTTCTAGATTAAATTAAATATAAATCTTTGAGGCTTTATATCTTTTAGGCTTTTTAAATATAAATATGAGAAGATATGCCTCTTAGTGCTGATTTAAAATTGAACTTATTGCATTTTGGGGCTGAGATGATACTCATTGTATTTTTTATATATATGTTTGAAATATCAATGAATGTTTTACTAGACATGTGTAATTTGTTTGATGTAGATTTAAAAAGATGTCCATAGCCAGTGGGAGTGAAAGTAGTTGTCTACGTCAAACTCCATTATCTCAAGCATCACAACCAGAATCAGAGTCTCTTCCATTCTCCACATCTCCACAACCTGAATCTGTCAATGACTCAGAACCTATTGAAGTTGACGATGACGAAGATGAGGCCGAAGAGGAGGAAGGCGAAGAAGCAGAAGAAGGTGTTGATGTGGGTTCAAAGAGGAAGCTCACCTCGACTGTTTGGAAAGAGTTCAAGAGAGTGAAGTATATGGGCACAGTCAAAACAAAATGTATGCATTGCTCCAAGAAGCTATCTGGAGCCACAAAAAAGGGACTAAACACCTTCATGACCATCTAAAGATCTATGTGCAAAAGAAGATCAAAATGAAGGGAAAGACTTTGACACAATCTGCTCTAAGGTTTTCCTCAGCAGATTCTAAGAATCTTACAGTGGAGAACTACACATTTGATCAAGATGTAGCTAGAAGAGAATTATGTGCAATGATAGTGTTGCATGAGTACCCCTTAAGCATTGTTGATCATGTTGGCTTTAGGAGATTCATTGGTGCACTTCAGCCACTATTTAAAATTGGGACTAGAAACACAATAAGGTATGATAGCATATCTCTTGCACTTATACTTTGTTGTGTGTTAGATCATCTATTAAAATCATTTCTATGATTTTTTTATTTGATTTCAGATCAAAAATTATGGACCAATATGAGTTTGAGAGAAAGAAAGCCATTGAATACATGGCTGGAATTCAATCTAGGGTGGCTATCACTACTGACTTGTGGACTTCGAACAATCAGAAGAGAGGTTATATGGCTATCACAGCCCACTTTGATGAATCTTGGAAACTTAGAAGTATTATTATGAGGTATTTTGCTTTTGACCGACAGCCACTAACATGCACTTCAATTTTTTTTGTTAGAATTAATTAAATACATGGTTTATATGTATGTAGGCTCATCTATGTTCCTGTGCCTCACATTGCTGAAGTTATTTATGAACAACTATGTGAAGCACTGTTGGAGTGGAATCTTGATGAGAAGATATCCACGGTGACGCTTGACAACTGCACTACTAATGATGCGGTAATTCCTATGCTTGTGAGAAGTATTGGTAAAAGTAAGCTTTTGAATGATGGGAAATTGTTACATATGCGTTGTGCTGCCCATATCCTTAATTTAATTGTAAGAGTTGAAAGATGCAATTGAGAATATTAGAGAAAGTGTAGCTTATTGGACAGCCACCCCTAAAAGGATAGAAAAATTTGAGGAGGTAGCTAAGTATGCTAAGGTTACCTTAGATAAAAAATAGGCCTTGATTGCAAGACTAGATGGAATTCTACTTTTAAAATGCTTAGTGTTGCAGTGCCCTACAAGGCTGTTTTCATTAGAGCAAGTCGTGTAGATAAGCAATATGAGACTTTGCCAAGTGAGGAAGAATGGAAGTTTGCTGAGGATGTTGTCGAGAGGCTTAGATTGTTTAATGACATAATTGAGTTGTTTTCTGGAACTGACTATGTAACTGCTAATATTTTCTTCAACAAAATTGCTGAGATTAGAAAGAAAATTAGGCAGTGGTCTGTTTGTGGCAATCCATTAGTAGAAGCCATGTCTGCTAACATGGTAACCAAGTTTGATAAGTATTGGTTTGATGTTCAAGGACTAATGGGCATTGCAATTCTTCTTGATCCTCGGTTTAAAAGTCTAGGGCTGCTTATGTGTTTAAAGGGTTTACTTGGTACAACCGGCGAAGAATGTGAGGACAAGGTTAATGATGTGAAAATTTTATTGGCTCAATTGATGTGTGACTACAATGCCGAGGTGGATAAGGATACCACAGAATCGTCAACACCTTCACTTGGTAGCACAGATGATTTCTTCTCAGATTTAAGTGCTCGTGCTGCAAGCAAAAGGCCAGTAGGGACTAAGCTAGATCGCATTTAGATGATGATTTGGTTGACATACACACAAAGAATTTTGATGTTTTACATTGGTGGAAGGTGGCTGGAACTCGGTTCCCTGTTTTGAGGAGGATAGCACGAGATATATATGCACTTCCTGTTAGCATAGTTGCTTCTGAATCAGTTTTTAGCACTAGTGGGAGAGTCCTTAGTGAGCATCGTAGTCGACTCACTGCGAAGATACTGGAAGCTCTAATGTGCTCACAAGATTGGCTTCGAAACAAGTACAAAGGTATATATAATTTGCACTTATGCATTTCATTCATTACCTTGTGACTAAAAACTAATTCTTCATTCTATTCTTTATTCTTTTATAATTCTTTGTTTTGCAGTTGATGACAAGAATAAACAGCACCCTTCCTTTTGGTCTTGTCTTCAAGACATACAAGAGGGTCTTCAGGTTATTGATTCCTTCCCTCTTGTACATTGGTTTTTTATCACTTGTGCCACTCTTATGTATAATAGCAAAAAATATTTACTTTTTACATTGTATTCTCTTCTGTTAGACAACCAATTTTGTTTATACTATGCATACTATTGTAGGAAATTGCTATTTGAGGATTGAGACCGGAGGATGGGATGTATTTTGTTTTCAAAAAATGAATTAATGTTGTAAGACCGAGGAGGCTGCTAGGAGACTAAGACCTATTTGTCTATTAATGATTTTGTATGTCACTGTGTGAACACCTGTAATGTGGCTGTTGCAAACTATTTAGGCTCTAATGTTGTGTCATGTGTGCCATTGAATTGGCTAGAATGTTGCTGAATTGAGACCAGAGGATGGATGTATTTTGGAGTGGATAACTTTCCTTTCTATTAAACTTAATGGGTTATATTATATCACTGTTTGAATTATCGGTTGATTTGTTGATTGTGCAATGTGGACATGTGTGATGTGCAATGCGGTTGCTTGGTTGGTAAAATTCTTTGCTAGAGTATCAGTTGATGCACTGCTGTTTGACTTGGATACTTGTGCTCTGCTCATTTTGATAGCTCTAATGGGTATGGGTACCCAACGGGTACCCGTCACCCGTGCGGGTGTGGGTATGAGGAAAATTTTCACCCGTGAGCGGGTGTGGGTAATGAAGCGGGTGTATTTCAGTTAAACGGGTATGGGTACGGAATAGGTGAACCCGTTGGGTATACACCCGTTGCCATCTCTAGTTTCAGAGAAGGGCTTCCGCTATTATAGACATTTTGGATACCAATTATCCCACTGAGTTGAATTCACCTGTCATGGCTAACATTTTCCATTGCGTACTTGCACTACAATACAAAGTTCTGGAGTACTAAAACCAATTGGGGTTTGTTTGAAAGGTTCCCAATCTTATTTTATTAGGGTTGAAATGCGAGCACCATAAAGATGACATTGTTTCATACACAATCGGCTAAAAAAATGTTTCTTTTTGTTAATAAATTTATCGCACGCTTTTCATCATGATACTGTTTGACAAACAATCCGCTTAAAAAGTACTTTAATTTTCTCGCTCACGCGTTTCACGCTGTTCGAATCTCATTTTATTAGAGTTAAAATGCAATCATCATAAAGATTCTTTATATATAGCGTTTCATACAATTGACTAAAAAAATTTTGTTAACAAATTTCTCTCATGCTTTTCATCATGATGAAAATATAAAAATTATAACTTTAAAATATAATAAAAATAGACAAAGCAATGTACATATGATGAAATAATGGACGCCTTCCTTCTCCTAAGTACCTCGCCCATGCGTGCGCCTCTTGCTCGAACCGCAACTCCAACATGACATGGATCATGTTTGTCTAACTATATTTTATCACAATTTGTCGGGCTAAAGATTGAAGTTTGACTAACTTAATAGTTCTAGTTATGATAAGATTCTTTTTTAATAAATTAAGACCCACATGTCAATGAAAAAAATTATATAGAATACCTTTATACTAATTATAAATATAACAATATTTATTGATAAATAGTGATAAAATGTGGCTGAAAAAATCAAACAACCCGAGGCTCAGGGGAAAATCGCAACCCAAACTCTAAGGATTTGGCCTAACTCTAGGGATCTGCCTGTATAGGCATTTAGTCATTAGGGCCTGTTTGGTAGGGCTTCAGATTCTGCAAGAAACGTTTCGGATTCAGATTCTTCTGAGAAACATTTCTATGAAAAATCAGAATCACTTATGGAACCGTTTAGCGATTTGCTAGATTCTGATTCTGAAAAGTAGGTGAGAAGCTGGAATAGACTAATTTGCCCCTCATATTGTGCTAGTTGTTATGTTAAGTTTAGGCAAAGCGCATTGTGATCAAAATAAAAAAACCATGGTCCACATACATTGTGATACAATAATTCAAAAAATTACAACCAACAAATGAAGTTAGGCTCTAGATTGCATTATAGATCTCTCTAGATCATCATGAAATCTATCCATGTTGATGTCACTAGGTTCTGATGTGATCTCAGTAGTTGAATTTTGAGATGGTTAATGTCTTGCATATCTTCGAGGTATTGTTGAGATATAATTTGGATCCCAATCGCATCTATCAAAAAGTTTGTCGAGTGTATTACTCTCACGATCAAAGTTGTGGAGGTACATAGTAGCCACCACAATTATTTTTTGTTTAGCCATTGGATAACTAGGCATCCTAAGAAGAATCCTCCACTTCATCTTCCATACTCCAAAGGTGCGCTCAACAACGTTACGCAAGCTTGAATGAAGAAAGTTGAAGACCTCTTGTTGACCATTAGGAGCATCGCCTCTTCTAAAGTCAGGAACATGGTACCTTTGTCCCTTGTAAGGTGCTAAGTAGCCCGGCTTGTTTGGGTATCCCGCATCAACAACATAATATTTTTCCTACATACATAAAAGATAGTATAATTCTTTCAATAAGTCAATAAAATAAAAAAAAGTAAATACGTTATTTACCTACTGGAGGATATGAGAAGCTTTCCATGTCATATTCTATAGCATGGTATAGGACACTTGTATCATGCATAGAACCCAGTTGTCCAATAGAAGCATAGGTGAAATGCATATCAAAATCTACAGTTGCCATGACATTTTGGGTCGGAACCCCTGACCGACCAATGTATCTAACATAATATGATGGATTTGGTGTTGCTAAGATGTGTGTTCCATCTATGGCTCTAATGCAATTATGAAATGTGGACACATCCTCCGATCACCACTGGTCCTATTATGCACATTAGAGAAGTTACGGTCTAAAGGTCTAATATAATCCTTGCACATTCTAACTAGACACTGGAAGACATCATCGCATTTCCTACTGATTGTCTCCCCTGAATTCTTAAAAGTATTTTGCACTGAACTATTGGATCTATTTTGACCACAAATGCACAAAAAGATGGCAAGTGACTCCTTTGAGCTAATATGGATGGATGATTGGAGTCCATAGTTATTAACCAACATGTCATGCAATGTCATAAAAAGACCTTCATCCATCCGAAACATTCTATGACTTTCTCCAGGTGTGTTTAATGTTTCCATAACCCATCCATATCCACTTAGTACTGAGGTCCTTGGTGCATTCTTATCATGATAGTTCATATAGTACCGGTTCAAAAGCATAACTACGGAGGCCATGTTCCCTTGCATCTCTTGATGAGCACCAATAAGTTGTAATCTATCATCACTGTCGGAGTCAGTTTCACTCTTGTAACTATTACTTGACGACATCTGTAACACGACAATACCATTATAAGTACATACTCATACAAAATACTCAAACATATCGCAAAATCCATCACACACTTGTTAAAATCAGCACACAAACAAGTCTCAAATAGCACATAAATATCATAAATAAAGTCTCAAACATGTCCCAAACAACACACAACTGACATGTGCCTCACAAATGTCTCAAGTTTATTACATCACAAACAAACCTAGAACATAACCAAGTAGTAAACGATAAGTATAGAACATAACATGTTTGAACTTCAAATTCATGCATGAAGAAACAATCACACAAATATCGAAAACAAGCTGTTGCACAGCACCATATTTGACAAAGTGCTTCATTGTCAGCGAAGCAAACCGATCTTCTGGAGTGTCCATAGTCATAAACATCTCTCTTTCCACTCTCTTGGTGAACAGCTCTGTAGCAATGGAGTGTTGTTTAGTACCAGGGTAGCACCACACTCCTTCACAATTGCCATTACTTCCTTGATGGAGCATCCTGAATTGTCCTCCCTTCTTGCTATTGACTCGATAGAAGTTGTGGACCTCTCGCTACAAGTGACGATTTTGTTAATTTGATCTTGTATCCACAATCCTCCACTTGTCTTTGGCCTTTTTCCTTTCTCTTTGTAGTCAAAACGAGCTTTCTTGGATGGTGGCGTTACTTTGTCAATCTCAATAGCACCATCTGAGTCCCCCACGTCCTCAACAATATTTGCATCAACTTGGGGACTTTGTGGGATGACACCCGATGATGCACAAAAATGGTCATCACCCGTGTTTCGAAGGTCCTCAAATATTACCTTCAAATCATCCTCATTTTGAAGGCCCCTTGCTTTGAACTTACCGCAACCTGGAATTTTCTATAAAAGATACATCAAACATGTTAAAGTGAGATAATTTCGTGATATCTGTAAAAAGAACAAAAAAAGTTCAACATAACCATTCTAACCTTTCTAGCAAGTTTCCACCATGATTCAGGCATGTCCACAGTCCCTTTGTTCTCATTCCAACCTAAACCTGTTTCTTTCAATAATTGTTTCCAACAAAAATAATCTGATTTCAACTTGGCCCATTTGTTCTTAAACTGCACTCTACCATATTGAATTCCCGTTGCTTCATGAAATTTCCTTATCACATTTTCATAGCCTACATTGTTCAAATGTGTGTTCGAACGATTTCCACACCTCACTTGTCCAGCAAACAACTTGCACACAATTCTAGTATGCTCGTCGTTCCAATCAGCAGTGTCAACCATCTACCGCAACAACAAAAACAATTCAAGTAGTTTGCCACCATAATCAAAATCTAGATCACATATATATTGCTCAAGCAAACATGGTACTGCAACAAGCAAGAACCTAATAGCATCATCAGTACTACACATTGTTTTAGACAAAATCACACAAGACAAATTTTTTTAGGGTTCACTGCCCTCTAATATTTGCAATTTGAGTCTCAAACTAATTTACTTGCATTCATTATTCAGAAATTTGGTAGATCTACGTTTCAGATCACTGCTATATTCAAATCACCCACTGCAGCAGTGGGGATATTGTTCCTTTTCCTTCCACTGCAGCAGACACTAACCATTTTCCTTTCCCATGTCACAATCAAAACAGAGCAAAGCTACAAGAATCATAGTCAAAAATCACCAACATTTGTTCACATGTTCTGAAATAATGGTATACCTTCAACGGATCTGGTTGGGGACTAGGGATGAAAACGGTCGGGAAAAGACCTTAACCATTCCCGTTCCCGTATTTTTTTAGTGGGAACGGAAATGGAAACGGGAAAGACGGACGGGAAAATGAATTCGGTAATACGGGACATTGAGAACGGTCGGGAACGGTCGGGAGCATATCAATTACGATCGGGAATCGGTAAAAAAAACGGGAACGTCGACACACATATAACCACTTCAAAGAGTTAACTAGATGCAACAATTACAACCATACATAATCTCATGGTATGAGTGAAGGTTTTATTATACACATGAGCTTACAATGTTCCAAAAATTCTATGAGTGAAGGTTTAATAGACTAGAGTGAATGTTTTATTATGCACATGAGCTCAAAAATGGGAATTTCCCGTGGGAATTTTCTCGGATAAATACGGGATCCGTGAATACAGTCGGGAAAACACCCCAACCGTTCCGTTCCCGTTTCCTGTTTTCTTGTTCCTATTTTTTTTGTTCCTGTTTTTCCCGCAGATACGATATTCGGTTGGGATTTTCGATATTCGATGACGGTCGGTACGGGATTTTCCAGTCCCTGCTTTCATCCCTATTAGGGACAAGCTGGTGGAGGTGCTTGGGCGACAGCGGCGCTCTTCAGCTGGTGGCGCTGGCGTCTAGAGGGCGGGGGCGACGGTGCCAAGCGGCGAGGGACGAGGCACTGGATCCGGGCTTGGGATGCGTGGATGGGGTGGCGCCAAGTAGCTTCATGTGCGGGATCGGCGGCGCAAGGATTGGGGACGACGTGTCATGCCCGAAAATTCATCCCAAATTTCTAGACTATTTTGCGTATTAAATCCTTGTTCAGAATCAACCAGGGTACACAAAACGATAAATTATTACACGATCCAAACGTAAAATAAAATACTTACCGAAGAGGCTCTTAGTCCTCACAACCAAAAACAGCAGCGGAAAAAAAGACGATCCTAGCGAGACTTCAGCTTCACTCCAGAGGCAAACTCAACTAGGGTCTGAGCCTTGGTCTTCTAACACCATCTTCAACTCAAAAGCACTACACTTCTGAAAGGGGAAAAAACCGCAAGGCTGAGTACAATCACCGTACTCAACAAGCCACACCGAGAAAATGCAGACGTGCAAAGGGAGACAAGAGTGACTTGGGCTATTTTGCATAAATGCAGTTGTAAACCTTTAATAATTTAAAAACAGTAAAACCGTTGATTAAGTTGAGTCATGTTTTATCCTCCACGGAACAACGTTGTCTCATGTTGAATAGGCTCAACCATTCCACCTAAACTAACCAGTTCCATTAATTCCAAATATCAAGTAGTGTGGAACTAATCATAGTGAATCTGATTGATCGCCCATAACCGCAGGCACGGCTATTCAAATAGTTTTACTCTGATCAGAGATGCGCAACTTTACCCACAAGACACGATTCCACACATGTTACCATGTCCCGAAGTACCACCATGATACTGCAAAGGGAAAATCGTGACAAGACCTTTCACGCAACTCCTCCTAACCAATCGTACCACACCAAGCTTTCGCCCCCACTCCCCTAAGGGCAATGGTTACCCCTCCTTCCCCCCCCCCCCCCGCATACCGCGGTGAATCCGAAGCCGATCCACCCTTTTAATCGGGGCTGACCCAACTCCATCACGTCCATCCTCACTACGATACGTCGGCCAGAGGAAAGCTATACTACGAGTGTATCAGTTGCCCATTCTTGCTTGTGGTAAGCGTTGTTTGTCTTGTAGGGTTTCCCACGAACCGGTCCTTAATTGCCATGGGTACGACAATCCAAACCATGCACCCACATCCCACCATTAAGTCATATTTTAGTTGAGATAATTATAACCAATAAGACATGGCCAGGTGTTTCAAGCTTACAGCTCATCAGAGACTAAATAAATAGTGTAATTATTCCATTTAGTGAGCTAGCGGTAATTAAGCATGGCTAAACATATAATTCTAGCTAAAATCAACATCAGTGACTAAAGCTAGTCAAATTAGCACCCAAGGTTAACAAAGGACGGATAACAAGTAAATAAGACTCAAAAAAGCAGATAGGTAATCCCTAATTTTATGTAATTAGCAAAGCAATCCAATTTTATTTGCAAATAGTTAAATATTTATAAAAATAGGATCAATATGCTTCAAGGGAAGTATGACTTGCCATGCTTCTTCAAACAAACTTCTCGACTCTTTTCCTCGCGAGCGAACTTCGAAACGGCATAATCTACTTCACCGACACGTAAAACAAGGAAAAACTAATAAAAACCAAATAACAGTACATAAAAAGTAAATAAACTTGTAGAGCTCAATTTTAGATGAATGTTGCAATTTGAATGGCCCAATTTGAAGTTCATATGAATTAGATATGAATTTTAGAAGGTTTGGACCATTTAAATAAATTCTGAAAATTAAAATGATTTATTGCATAATTTTTAATTATTTTTCAAAGGAAAAAGCTCGGGATGACGTCAGCAAGACAAGGGACGTCAGTAGGCACGGGCGTGGGATGACGTCAACAATCGAGGGCTGACGTCAGCAGACCAAAGGCTGACGTCAGCGTGACAGCGTCGCGGTCCACGCGCAGGTGCACCACATAGCACCGACGTGGCGCTAATGCGGTAGCAATGCGGCCTCCACGCGGCGGCCACGTGGATGACCGGATGGACGGCTCGGATCTATCCCGAGACAGATCGGGCGGCGGAGGATGAAAGGGGGCACCAACAACTGCCACCGGTTGGCCGGGCAGCGCGGCAGCGGCGCGCTCGCCCCGATGGTCATCGGCGGCGGCCATCGGCACGGCGGTGAGCGCGGAGAGCGAGGGAGGAGCAGGAAAACGAAAGAGGGCATTACCGAGCGCATGACGGCGAGATGAGGTGGCACAGGTGATCGGCGGCAAGCGGGGACGATGACCGGCGCTCGGGCACTTAGCGACACGGCGCTACGGTGGCTTCTGGCGGTGGCGGAGGAGGTGCCGAGGGGCGGTGAGGCGCGGCGAAGCCAGAGACCACAACGACGACACTTAGGAAGCAGTGCGGCGACGGGAAACAGCGGTCGAAGGCAAGCCGGATGGCGGCGGCTCGGGAAACACGACGGTGGGGCGATTCAACACCGATCCAGGCGCGGGGAGTGGCGGCCGAGGTGCGAGGCGATGCAGGGAAGACAGCAGTGGGCTCGACGCGCAGCGACGATGCTTGGAGCGGCGGCAGCGTATGGCCGGAGTGACAACGACGAGCGGTGGAGCTAGGTGATGTGTCGGGAGAGCGAGAGGGGCTCGAGGAGCTTAGGCGGAGGAGGAGAAATGGAGATTAGAGCTCGGGTAGGGTTTTTATAGCACGGGGGAGGCGGAGTCCGGCTCGGATACAATGGGTTAGGCGGCGGTTTGCGACGGCGAAAAAGCGCGGTCGGGTAAATCGGCTTCGGCCGTTGCGCGAGCGTGGTGCGAGCGGGGCGGGAAAAGCGGGCGCGGAGATGGTGTGGGAACGCCGGGATATGGCGGCGCGGCGACATGGATAAGGCGACACAACAGCAGGGGATGCGAGCAGGAGATTGGGGTGGCCCACCTTGGCGGGCGGGGAGAAAGGAGAGAGGGTCGGCAAGCGGGGCCCACATGCCGCCCGAGGAAGGGAGAGAAACAAACTTGGCAAGCGGGACATCAAGTGGGCCGGACCGGTAGTGAGAGGAAGGAGGGAGTTGGGCTGGACTTTTGCGCAAATGGGCCGAAAATAGCCCATGCAGAGGAAAGGGAGTTTAAATTTATTTTTCCATTAAATTAATCGATAAATTATCTTTGAATTTTTATAAATGCTTCCAAGTGCTCAAATAATTTCAAGAAAATTTCTAAAAATATATGGACACTCATACTATTTAATAAAAATATCACCAGCTCATTTAATGATTAATTTATTTATTTAAATAATTATTGAATTATTCTTTCTATTATTAAAATTATTTTTGACGCTCCAAAATTTCACAAAAAATTTCATAGAGTATTTTAGAGCATGGAGAATATTTCAAAAATATTTTCAACCATGATATTTAAAGAAAAATTTAATTTTCTTAATAATTTCACTTGATTATTTTGTTTTTATTTTATTTAATTTCTAGAAAATAATTTACTTAATGATTTTTAAATCTCGAACGAAAATCGGGATGTGACAAATCTACCCTTAGAGGAATCTCGTCCCGAGATTCAAGGCTAGAAAGAAAGAAGGTAGGGTGAACTTGGGTTGGCTTGCTAATAGCTACGGTTTCGCCGGCTTACACCGACCGACTCGCCGCACTAACTCGTATCCGCAGCAGGGTTCAAAGATCTTCCTTAAACCGCAGCTACACGGGCACCTTTATTGTTCGAGAATTTTCTTCGTGGACTTGAAACCGGTGGAGTTGTTCTTGTAACCTTGAAACCGACTTTCCTAAAACCACGGACTCGGAATCTAGTTTCAACTACTCATGATCTGAACGACAAGCGTCCCAAGAAACGCTTGATCTACCTTTATCCGAACTGCGGATATCTTAAGTTATTGCTTCTTTTGGCTGGACTGTTGACATGACCGCTTGGGGTGTGTCTTAGATTCTAGCTTGTTAACTTGAGATTGATGTAACTTTGTTAACAGCTCATAACTGATTCCTTTGGTTGCAACCCAATCTGTTTCACAGGGTTTAACCTCCAAGCAAAACGGTTACGGGGTTAACCAAATTGGACTTCAAGCTTGCTTTACTAAGGTGGATAGGCTTTTGACCGACTATGACTGATATTTATAGGCAACTTGCTCCGTAGAACTAATTCTTCGCCATTCCATCGAAATGAAGTATTGGCAGAGCTTCCTTCATTCCGTTGGTCCTTGTATCGTGTGCTAGCTTTGAAGACTGACAGGACTCAAACTTTGACATTGACACGCGGCTTGCGAAGGCGGTATGCGGCTTGGGGTGGCGGCGCCGAGCGCTCAGAGGGCGAAGTCGGCGATGCCGAGCGGCTGGGCTGGTGGGGGCGACGGTGCCGAGTGGCTAGGGAGAGAGCGTGAGCGGGGCGACTAAGCCGAGCGGCTTGGGGGCGACGCCATGAGCTCGCGTCCCATGCGACACCCTCTCTTGCGTGCCCGTGGGGTGTGGGAGGAGCTCCGTGATTAAAACGGGAGAATCCGAAGAAATTGGTCTGGGGCAATTTCACCCTCACACATATCAAAGGAGAAACGCTTATGTTCTTAACCCTATTAAACAGGGTTTGGCTTTTCCAAACGAGCCCTTAGCATGTTGATTCTGAATGCTAATCATATGATTAGTTGGCTACTCCATCTATCCTACACAGACTCTATTCTAAGTTTAAGGACAATTTGACAAATTATTAATGAGGGTAAAAGATCAAAATGAGTCTCATTAATTAAAATTGTGAATAGGCATATAAGAGAGTAAAAAGTACTAAAAGGATAACTTTTCGATTTACAATCCAGAGGCTAAGTAAAAACATAAAGTTTAAGTATCAGAAATGAAATCTTTTAGCATGGATTTGAGTATACGATTTGGTGGAACTTTATTTGTTATTAATCTATAACTATCTATAAAGATTTGGTGGAACTTTATTTGTTATTAATCTATATCTATAACTATATTTATAAAATAAGTAGTGTTTTCACCCAAATTTTGTTTTGTCGGCTATTTTATAGAAAACCCCTTGAGTTTTTCCGAAATTAACGTGAAGTCCGTCGGCTATTTTAAAAAACCCGCTTAAAAGGGAAAAAAGGGTTATTTTGCATAAAACCCCTTAAGTGTTTATAAAATTAATCCACAGTCCCAATGCTAAAAAAAGAGCTTGGATAAAAAAAAGACCTTCTCCATCCATCTCTTTCGTCCCCGTCCGCGCCACGCCTACGCCCCTCCCTCCCGTCGCCGCTCGGAGCTCAACTCCGACTCCGAGCGCCGCCGCCTGGACCTTCACCGTCCGTCTGTTTCCCTCCCTGCGTCGTCGTCCCGCCGCCTGAACCTTCGCCGTCCGTCTGTTTTCCTTCCTGCGTCGTTGTCCCGTTACAACGCACGGGCATTTTGCTAGTGAATTAGATGTAAGGTCTATGGTGAAGCTGCCTTATGATTTAAAAAATGAAGTGTAACAAAATTAACTGGTATAAATCTAAACACTGAAGGAGAAGTGTGCAAATCTCTACTAGTTTCTGCTATTGTTCTTTGTGGCCTTGAGCATCAAAATCTCTAAAGCACAACCGAAGGCAGCAGTAGTCCAAAAGGTAATGTGAGAAAGCACATGCCTAAAATGAATATAAATATTCTTGTGAAAATTATTTCAGTTGTAAGGCCTCCTTTTAAGGGCTTTTTAAGGGAGTTTTAACATGAGGTTGAATATTATGGAAAACTTTTATTGAGCTTATCTCTCAAAAATCATATACATTTCATATGCAGCATCCAGACAACAAGTTTCACACAATTTTTACATTTTAGATGTGCCACATTGATTCTTACATTTTTTAAATTTTTGAATTCCTGCGTTTCAAAAAAGCCATAAAAACATAGTAGAAATTCTACATGATTTTATCTTACAAAAAATAATCCTATCAAACAAAGAATTATATACCTTTGTTTTTTCTATTCCCGAAAGACACTAAAAATTTTATGACAAATTTAAGATTATGTTGTTGATCGCATTGCCATTTCAATAAGGACAACTGCTCTGTGCTTCACTCCTTATTTTAATCCAATATAAATTATTTTAATCAGACAAAATATAAATATAAAATATTTTAATCGGACAAAACACTAATTGTGAATACAGTACGACCTAATAAAATAATTAATTATTATTTCATTAATTGTGAATACAGTACGACCGTCCTGTCATATCGATCCATCCACTGCTACTTATCCGTCAATATTTTTTCTGTTTATTTTAGTATTTTTATAACTTTTCAGTTAAAACAATAGACAGCTTTTCGAGTAAAAGCTGTGGCTTTCGAAATAGAAATGAAAGCTAAAAAACTGATTTTTTTTTCTGACTTTTGATGTGTTAAAAAATAAAATTTATTAAAAAGCTAATAATAAAAAACATCTTTCGTTCAAACAAACACAATCTTAATCAGCCAAACGAATTTGCAAAATCCAAAAATACCAAAAAAACAAACCGCTATCAAAATTCAGATCAAAAAATGTGGATCGAATTCAGGCCCGCGAGACCGCGAGATCAAAGCCCGAAGGCATCATTGCAAGCAGACATACAGACCTTGTGGTGAATCTCCATGCACACTACCATGCTTCCTTGCTCTTCTTCATCCAGAGCATCGGCTTATTGTGCACGGATTCGCAGTTTAGTACCAAATCTGTATCTTGATGTACTTGCTAATATACCAATGTCATGACGAACAAGGACAAAAAAACTGATTCTAATGAAGAAAAAATACAATATTTTCATCGCAGGGCAAGATTCAGCAGCTGATCAGATAATTGTAGTCTGAATTTTCGGGTCAACACATAAAAAGAGTCTGTGAAGATTTTATCCTCACATCAACTGAGAGCAGATCTTGCACTAGCTTCTATACAGTTCACCAGAAGACAGCAAAAGGAAGAGAAAAATAATTCAAACAACAACAAAAAACAGATCGCAAAGTGTACAAAAACTAACAAATAAAAAAGAATTCGCAGGGTTGGTTTGGGTAGGCTCAGAAGGATCCATTGGTTTCCCTCAATCAAGGAGGAAAACTAGGTCTCCATCCCTCAGAAAATCCCTTATCAATACACATCACAGCCACCGACCCAGGATTTACCCACAGAAACAAGACGAAAGAAACCCAAGATTGATTTACCAGCACAAAGCAAACGAAAGAAAAACCAACCAAAAAACCAGAAACAAAGATCAATCAGAAAGGAGAGTAGAGTAACCCTGCGTATTTCGTTGGAGCCGAGGGAGGGAGGCGGCGGAGGGAGACAAACCCCGGCTTGGGGGAATATATAGAGTGGAGATTCGTGGGCTAGGGTTTTGGGAGGATTGCACGGTTTGGGCCTGAGTTGGGCTGGTGAGCCTGTATTTCTTCCTTCCTAGGAATCTATTTTGTTTCTTGTTACTGATTAAACTTTTTCTTTCAATTGTAAAATCTGATATATCTCTATCTCTATCTCTACTCTCTATCTCTTATTTAATCCCTTATATAATATAATGTATGTTAGTAACGATTCAAATCTAACATTTTTCTCTTACTAATAATCCAACGGACAAAAATTAAAACTCACTTCTTTGTTTCATATTATTTCCTATTTTTATTGTGTGTATGCATGCATGGATTTAATTATGATAGATTATCCAAGATTTACTTCTTTTTTCTAACTTGCATGTATGCAGGTTATTCAAGATATGCTTCTTTTTTGTTTGCATGTATGCTTGATTTAAAAAGTAATGATCTATATATTATTATAGCGTTAGCACGGGTATATTATAGTATAGTTATGTCGATGCGTGTGCTCGACACGCGGGAATCCGAGGGACCCCTTTTTCGGTTCGGCACAGGGGAGCGATGAATTAGGGCTCAAACTCACGGTAAGAAAGGGGAGAAGACAGTGAAACAGAAAAAGATCACGACTGCGAGGGCACAGAAGATTTATACAGGTTCGGGCCACCGGAGAGGCGTAATACCCTACTCCTGTTCTTTGTGTTATACGGGGGATGAATTACAGGGACTGGTGAGGGTGTTCTTCCTTGGGGATGCAGGAGCTGGTGATTGA
Source organism: Oryza australiensis (assembly GCA_019925245.2). Taxonomy (NCBI): domain Eukaryota; kingdom Viridiplantae; phylum Streptophyta; class Magnoliopsida; order Poales; family Poaceae; genus Oryza; species Oryza australiensis. The sequence continues at coordinate 708,184 of JAIFGZ020000265.1, read as the reverse complement.
GGGGAATCCTTGAAGCCCAAGGTCCCCAACAAAGGCAGAACCTTAGACTCTTTTCTGGGGTTGCTAGGAACAGTTAGGAGATGGAACCGCCGTTCAGGAACTGTTTTTTTCAGAATTAGGAACCGTCTTTATGATGGACTTGAGCCTCCTTTTATAGTGCAAGGGGACACCACAGTAGTCCTGGTTTCCTCTACTCCGCTCCACGCGATGGGGCGGGTCTTGCCTTGTCTTGTCAGAGAAGCCACCCCCATCTTTGTCCCTCTTGCCGCGTCATGGAAGTTGGCGGAGAAAAGCAGGCGTCGTGGCTGCCATGCTGCTGACGTGAGGATGGGCCAACCTACCTACTCCAGTGGGGCCTACCGGTCAGTGGCCCTTCACCTGGAGAGGCGCCCGTGCAACACCCCTATTATTTGTGTTCTCTCTCCCACGCAGCCGCCCGATGCATTCAATGCGACTGGACGGGGCGAGGAGGGAGGCGTGCGTGGAATGACCGTGCAGTCATACCGCGGTCGCCGTCAAAGACTTTATACCCTCTTTACCTCATGACGGGCAAAAGGGTGATGATGAGAGCGGCTAACAGGCGCGCCTCACATCGCATTAAATGCGACGGGACAGGCGCTTAGCCTCTCTCTCTTTAGGCATTAAATGAGGTAGTTGGCAGCTAGACTCGCCCCTCTCTTAGAGAGGTGCGGGGTGAGGACGGGGGTCCGGTGATTCCGGACCTGCCGCTAGGGTCCGGTGATCCGGACCCTACCGCTGGGAGTACGGTGGCCTCGGCCCAGAGCCAAGCCCCTATTGGGGTGGCCACGTGGCCGCCTGTGGCCAGGACCCGCTTGGGCCATCCAGGATATGTTTTTGGCGCGTCCTGGTGGGCGAAGACGCCTTCCTTTTTCATATATCGTATCTCCAACATACCCCCGGGCCCATATCACCGACAGTAGCCCCCGGTGTTAACCGGGACCGAAGTCGGATTCGGACGCGGTTAACGCCATTTCTTGAGTGTGTGGGCCCGGGCACTGGGTGTGCCTCGCCGTAGTAGGGGGCCGGTACGCGACAACTGGCACTGCGCTTGGCTAAGCCTTCTCCAAACGGGGGGCGTGTTACTCGGCCGCGCACGCGGGGGCCCATCAACCGCCTAGCTCTCTCCGTCCTGCGTAGTGCACCTGGTGGGCACGAAACCCAGGGCGGTGAAACCCCAGTGGCGTGGGAACCAAAGGGGATGCGAAAAACGAAGAGGTGCGGAGCCGAGGAGGCGCGTCGTGTGGTAGTGGGGCGAAATTAATGCCGTAGAACTCGAGGGGGCCGTGGTTGCTTATAAAAACAAATCCGCGAGAGGGGGGATCAGTTTCTACGCTTTCCACAGCCATTGCCCCTTACAGCCATCGCCTCTCATCTTCCCAGCGCCCTTGCTCTTTCACCTCCTTTCTCTCGCCACCGGCTTCCTTTTTCGCACTCCAGCGCCTGCCTTGGAGATGGCCCATGATTCGCCTTTGGAGCCCGAGAGCGTGCTCCCAAAGTCCCTGGTTCGCACCGCGGAGGCCCAAAGCCTCTTCAACAAGTACTTGCCGCGCGGCACGCACAATGGCAGCGGTGATGTTCCGGAGGAGCGGCCCCCACGAAGATGGTGTTCTTCGCCTCTTTTGCCATGGTCGGGCTGGTGCCGCCCTTTTCTCGTTTCTTCCTCGACATGCTGGAGTTCTACGACCTCCGGCTGCACCATCTCACCCTCAACGCCGTCTTCTACCTCACCATCTTCGCCTACACCTGCGAGATGTTCATGGGGGTGATGCCCTCACTGCATCTTTTCCAGTAGTTCTTCCGGGTGTGCCGGGCGGGCTCCCCGGCGCGGTTGGATACGTGGTGATCCACCGCGCAACGATAGGACCGCTTCGCACCCCCTTCATCGACATCCGCCCCGCTCCAGTGGGAGAACTGGATGGCCTTCTCGGTTCTATATACCATCCTGGGCGACCACCCCCGCCTTTCCCTTTCGACGGGAATCCCGGTGAACCAGAGGAACTAGGGGGCGCGTCCGCGAGCCGGGAGGGAGCTGGACGGAGTGCTGGAGCGGATCAGCTATCTCTGGAGGGGGGCCTGTCCAGCCACGCAGTCTTCTAGGACTTCCAAATGAGGCGCATCGCGCCGCTGCACGGACCCATGTGGGCACCATTTTCAATTGGGACGAAAAAGACCTTGCGATCCTGGTCCGCCGCACCCTCGGTGTCACGGCGATGGACCTGACGCAGCTCCCGCCCAGGTTGGTGCCGCTGTGCTAGGATTCGGCGCGCCCGGAGATCCTGCATGCGCTGCAGGTGGTGGGCGACGGCGTGGGCTCGTCGTCAGCGCCGAGCGTTACCCCGGGGGGTGGGGGCGACGACTACGACGACGCCGACGATCAAGTGCCCATCGGGCGGCTGGGCCGCCGGGGTCCGGGCAGAAGCGAGTCGGGGCCTCCGGACCCAAAGGGGAAGAGGAAGAGGCCAGAGGACGACCCCGCGCCTCCCCCATCACCACCGCGCAGCGGCGGCGCGGAGCGCGCTGCTCCTCCCCGCAGGTCTGGAGGCTCACAGACGGCGGGCCCGACCCCAAGGGTCACTTCGTCGGGGGCCAGAATGGCCACAGCGACGGCGACAATGGCGACAGCGAAGGCCGGGAGCACGCCCACGGCGGGCGCGTCGTTGGCGGGGGCCGGCCGTGGCGCTCCAGCGGTGACGGAGGCAGCGAGCGACAGCCCGGCAAGCCCCCCAGGCGGCCCTGCGAAGAAGAAGCGGGCCATCTCCTGGGTTTCCTGGGCTTCAATGCCACGCGCAGGTAACGCCTTGTAGATACATACGCGCCCTGTGGGCCTTGTGTTTTTGTCTTGTGTTTTGGTTCCTTACTGTGCTTATTTCTGCTTCTAGCCGCGAGCACCGGCATTTTCGCCCCAGGGTTATACCCAAGGGCGGTTCTGCTTCTGGCTCGGCGGGGGAGGCGCAGGAGAGGCTCGGGGCGCTTGAGCCCTCCAGGTCCGGGTCGCCCCTTACGGGTTCGGGCCCGGATCCGGTGCGATCCGAGGAGAGGGCCCACGAGGGACAAGCTGGGGGCCCTCCGCCGGCGATGGATTCAGGGCGACCTGTCCCCGACGTGGAGGAGGCGGCAGCGGGCAGCGGGGAGCAGCCCAGGGGTCCCCTCCGCGAGAGCCATCGCCGCCACCACGACAGCCATCGCTCGCATCGCGCCATCCGGCGACGTCGCCTCTCCTGCCAACACCAGCACTGCCGGCGCCGGTCCGCCGCGATCCTCCGACGCAGGGAGCAGCCTCACCGGAGGGCGGGGCATCGCCGACGGGCAAAGCAGCGACGGGTGGCTCTGGCCATGGGGCGCCTTCAGCTTCCCGCCCCGCGCAGGTGGTTGACCTCGGCTCAAGCTCCGACTCCGAATCTGGGGGCGCTCGGTCCGGGTTCGTGGTCGCCCTGGACACCGAGCCCCTCGTCCGGTCGCAAGAGCGGGCGAGGATGATTGTGTCCAGGGCACTGGAGGAGGCCAACACGGTCTCCCTGGAGGGCTCCGGGCCCAGGTTCAGGCCTTGGCCGCCAGGGAGGTCGTGGTGGCGCGGCGGGAGGCCGACATTGAAGAAGGCCGCCGGAAGCTGGTGGCCACAGCGAGGGTGGAGGGCCTCGTCCACAAGCGGGAGCTGGCGGATATCGAGCGGCGCCGGGAGGAACTCAACCAGGTGTTCGAGGACACCGTCGTTGAGCGGCACGCCGCCGACTTCCGCGAGCAGGTCGCCGCCGCCGTAGAGGAGAGGGTCTGCACCACCGCCGGAAGGTTCATCCGTGACCACGACGAGCGTGCCCAAGAGCTCGACCGACGCGAGTGCACCCTTAACGATGCTGAAGCCGCCGCCACTGGTACCGACGTCGAGCTCCAGGCCCGCGAGGATGGCCTAGCGGAGCGGGAGAAGGTTCTGGAGGCGGCGTGGCGGGTGGTCGAGGATCAGGAGGCCGCCGTTGCCAGGGCCGAGGAGGACTCCACCGCGCGGGAGGCGAACGTAGTGGCCCAGGAAAAGGTGTAACATCCTGAAAATCGAAGGAGTAGAATTCGGAACGTGAAAATCGGAACTCGCAAAAACTTTTTGGAATCATTGCTTCTTATCGTGTTCTTCAATTTTATTTGCCAATTCAGTTGCGTAAGAATTTCTTCTGGAATTGCTTTGAAATAAAGTTGAATTAAAACCCTAAGCTTGAGACCCCTGCTGGGGAAAATAATTTAAAAATAAATATATAGATATGAATTTGGAGAGGGGTAAACATATTAATTTTGGAGATTTGCAAAAGATTCTTGAAGGGAATATGTTTTGGTTTAAACCCTAACTGGTGGAAGAAAAATAATAAACAGTTGGATTTGGAATAAAAATATTTTTTTGACAAGGAAATATGAATTTAAAAATCCCAAATTATTGATTTTTAAAAGAAAGAAATAAAAATAGGAAAAAAATATATTTTGAAAAAAATAAAAAGTGGGGGAAAAAGTTTGGAAATATAATTTCAAAATTATTTTGGGAATATTGGAATTTATTTTGAATTTTAGAGTGGAAGGAAATGGAAATAGAAAATAGGATTTCAAAATTCGGGAAAATAGAGAAAGTACACTGCTTCATGCGTATGCAGTGTTCGACGGCGTCCTCGCGCCGTGCGCCGCGTCAACACGCGCGCCCGTGCCATGCCGCGTCGTCCGTCGCCCGCGTCACCGCGTCCTCGCACAACCGCCACGCCGTGCACCGCATCGCCCACGCACCCGCGCCATGCCGTCGCCACGCCGCTGACGTCGCCGGGTTCGCCCGTACGCCAGCGCATGTGCTCGCCGACGCCTCGCCGTACCACGGCGCGCGACCGCGTCAATGCCGTCGCCTGTGGCCGCGTCAGTCCACGCCGCGCCGTACCACCGTGCCATTCCGTCTGTGCTGTAACCATGCCCACCGTGCGTCGGCCTCACCCTCACTACTCGCGCGTGCGTCACCCTAGCTCTGCTGCCATGACCGCCGAGTTCGAGCTCGCGTGGTCAACTATATATAGCACTCCTCGGCCGAAACTCACAACACAAAAATTGTGCCATACTGTCTCATCTAGCTCCTCACCAATTTTCCCCAAAATCCGTTCACCATAGCGCTAGAATTTCGCAAGAGATCGGAGCACGGGTCGGAAGAACCCTAACTCGGCCGCCGGTGCAAACTTCAAAATTCGTCGCCCTCGGTTGATTTCCTCTTGAATTAAAGGTACATTCACGATCTACGTGCTCTAAGCTATATTTCCCCTAAGTCTCCCGAGCCGAACAGCCGCCAGAAATCACCGGCGACGAGCGCCGCCGAACCCTCTGTTTTGGCCGCCGCCGTGCGCACGTCGCCATACCACCACCGCCCTTTCGGCCAAGCCGACCCCTAGCTAGCACCCCGTGTTCCGTAGATCCTCTAGGACCCCTTGGTTCGGCCGCATTGTTACCGGAGTGCCGCCGCACCGTGCATCTTCGCCGCCGAACCCTCTGCTTGGCCGCCACCCCGTCGTCGCCGCGACCGCTCCGCCGCCTCCCTAGCCCAACCGCGCCTCAAAACGGACTCCCGCGTCATGTAGATGGTGTAGGGTTAGCTAGATGCCGAGCTCCGATCCTCCTCGCCGTCGTTCGGCCATGCCGCGCCGTCGGCCTCGCCGGGGATGAAGGAAGAAAGAAAAGGAAAGAAAGGAGTAGAGAGAGCGAGAACGGCTCGCTGGCTCGGTGGTTGAGCCGAGCCGAGTGAGGGAAGGGCGCAGGTTCGATCCCGGCTTAGGCAAAATTTTTGAAATTTTTTTAATTTTTCTAAGGAGATTAAAAATAAGAATAAAGCTTATTAAAAATCCTAGGAAAATATTTATACTCTTTTAAACTATTCTAAAACTCTATTTACAAAGATTTTGCACCTTTTTAAAGGGGTTTATTTATTTACCTTTTAAATTTCTTTGCAAATAATTATGAAGTTTACATTTACTTAGACTTCGAACTTTTAATCTAATAAATTTCCAAAATATTTATATATCTTTGTGAGGCCCGTTTATTCACTTAGTTCATATTCACAAATCTAGGATCTTTCCCAAGAATTATAAACTATCTCATATAAATTCCGATCAACCCTTTTGCGACATATACATTCGATATTTAATTTGCTTCATCAAATCCTCCGTAATTCGATTAGGGTCGTAAGGGAGATGGTTTGAAGAGTTCTTTATGATTTTTCATGCTTTTCGTTCGTTCTTATCGGATTTTAACGGAATCCATTTTTCTTTTCCTTTTCGCTCGTATGATTAGCGACCGAAGAGGCGAACGCCGACCCCGGAGACCCCACTCAAGAAGCGTACGAGCAAGTCAAGTCTTCACACCCTTTGAACATATTGATCCCAATTGCGAAATGATGTTATTTTACACTCTAAACATGCATGCTTTACCATGTTACCTATACTTGTTGTGCCATTCCTTGCCATTGAGTACCCTTAGAACTACTCCTTGTAACTCACGATGTGATACAACTAACCGAAGCATAACTTCGTAAACCGCTTAGCCATGCTATACTTAGCTTTATGCATACTCATGACTTTGTGAAAAAGCTTTGTGCTTGGGCAACTACTTTAAGGGGAGGTAGTTGAGATTCGGCATGTGGAGACATGAGCGCCACATGACCATGATGAATTACATTTGATGAAAATTGGAAGTACTAAACAAATGTTTTAGGCTCAGGCGGCGGATGATTTGGGTGGATTCCGGAAAAGGCAAGTGCCGACCCTGGTCAATTAAGGACCGAGCCATGAGATAGCCGGAAACGAGCCTGACAACCGTACTTCTCGAATGGGTATAGACCTAGCCGACTAGATAGCCGAGCGGAGGCGGTATCCTTGCATAGATGGTTCTCTATGATGTGGTTATGGGATGAGGATGAGGCTGCGGCTTTGTTATGAATGGTGGGATTGAACCGATGTTAATTAAACTTAAAGATCTGCGAAAAGACTTCCCTTACCCGGTGCGCGAACTCCTCTCACACGCTAGAAAAGGACGGCTAGAGTGCATGAGGGCTTAAGTTCATGGAGCGGAGTCGCCAAAGCGAGGTTATCAAAAGGCTTTGCCGTGACCGTCTCATGTGTTGAGGCGTAGGCTCATTTGTTGGGCTGTCACGGAGTACGGGTAAAGTGTACATCCACCGCAAGTGTGAATGAATCAATCTATTCGAATAGCCGTGCTCGCGGATATTGAGCATCGTGACAAGACTTTCGCTTGGCTAGACTTTGAACTTAAAAATGCTTGGGATGGGTTTGCATGATGATTTTGTTCGGGTGGATCAACTTCTCGAGAATGCGAGAAGGGGTGGACTCCCGAGAAAATCATGACGTACGGAGGCGGGAAGCCATCCTTGGAATCACGATGGATGGTAGACAGAACCGCCACCGGGTTAATGAACTATGAAATTAAAACTTGTTTTGGCTAGATGGTAGGCTTGTGAAAAGAATTGTGAAACCGGCTTTACGCAAAGATAACCCTAGCCATGTTCTTTGAATAACCCTGTCATATGCATCAATTCTGTGTTGACTTGCTGAGTACGGTTGGTACTCACCCTTGCTATACGCACAAACCTCCAATGATGGAGTTGAAGAGCCGAAGATCCATATGCTTATCACCGGGAGGACGAGGAACCGACGGCGCCTATTAGACTTTAGCTCCGGTCGTTGCTCGTGGCAATGGACAAGCCGCGCCTCTTTCCGCGCCTTATCTAAACTCGTTTTTATATTGTATTCGGACCATAAGGTCCTGTAGGATGAACAATGCCTTCGGGCCTATTTATGTAATAATGGTATTGTAAGACTATTCGTGCATGCGCACTTGATTATCCTAACGCATTCGTGGGTACCAACTACTTGATCCAGGAAATGGTACTATGAACACGAAAGATTCCCGATTCAAAATCGGGGTCCACGAGCCGGTATCGAGCCATGCGACCGTAGGCTAAGACCAAATGGCGCCCTACCCCTACCTAGATGGCTAAAGGGAAATATCCCTACGGTAGGACCAGTTTTAAACTATTATTTCCGAAAATGCAAATATCTCTTTTCTACATCCGTATTTCTTTTTACCAAATGATTATGATAACTCCCTCCCGCTAACCCTAGGTTGCTGTAAACGAGATGTCAAACCACGACGGAACTTGGGAAGTCACATTCCGCGGGACGAAGGGTTCGTGGTCCAACTCCAGTCCCTACTATGGTGCTTGAGATACCCGAGCCACCCACCTATCACATCAAAAGGCATGGCTCGAAGAGCATCCACTGGGAGGCATTGTATCCATAGAAGCCCGTATGGGAAGCGAGACATCTTCGCTTCCATACCCGCTACCACCGGGACCTAGCGAAGCGGCTATTCAGGATGCGGCTCGCGAGGCCTTCCTTCGCCTTAATGCGGAACACCGTGCCGAACTCACAATGACGAGTTCGTGCATCATCCTTACCGCGAAGAGGGCAATCCGGTCCGCACCGTGGAGGCTACCCCTGCCGTTACAACCCGATGGTCACGCGTCTATCGCGTTGGGCGAGAGACGCGACGACTATTACGAGGAGGCCCTTCTCGAGATCAACGATCGCGATCACGCCTCAATGATCGGTCACGCCACCAAGGCGTGGAGACCAGATAAGCATGCTGGGACTCAGTGCAGGCCAATGGTGCTCAACGAGCAACTCTCGGACCGCTACATGGCCCGAGGGAGGCTCGTGGAGCTGGAAGAGCAGCTCGGGAAGAGCAAACAGCGAGATCAACCGGCTAGAGGAACAGTGCCACTCACTCCCGTCTCTACGCTGCGAGTACTTCCACCGAGCCTACCATCACATCCCGCCCGTGCCCGACAACTATTACCATATGACTCCAGCAAGCTTTGATACTTTTCAAGCTATGATGGAGCAAGCTTTCATGTTGAGCACGAGCACCACCATACCTAGTCGACCCCACTCTTGCTACATCCATGGGACCCACCCGAGCTCCATACCGGTACCATCCGAGCCGGGATCGGAGAGGGTAACCCCATCCAGATCTACACCGATACGGAGTCCGAGGTAGAGCCCATGGAGATCAAATGGGAGTCTAGCGACACCGACTCAATGGAGGAGGAAGTTCCCCCTCGTCGCTTGACTCACACGGGAGGCCCCTCACCCGCCACGCTCGCAAGAGTACGCGGCCACCGAGTCGGAAGATTCGGCGTGACTCCGAGGCCACCACCTCCGAGCCGTGGGGACTTCGGTTTGCTTCAGCGGACCACCCACTTCCGGCGCCGGCTCTTGCGGATGGATGGAGGACTAGGCGGGAGGACCTTCCCGGCTCGTCGGCACTTCTGTTTACCCTTAAGTAGTTGATCTAGTTGGACGATATAATTGCTATCCGGCATGAAGGACTGCGTGTGTACACCATGTACCCCCTTATGTAATATGTGAACCTAAGCATCGCCTTGCGATGTCTTAATTCGTATGCTTATTATTATTTCACCTTGTTCGTGGATTGGAGATCATTCGATAGAGCTTGAAGAAAAATTTAGGTGAACTGTAACTTAAACTAGTCCGCTCTCTTAATTTATCTCCCTTCTTCGATGGCACATCGTCGCGAGCCGCGGCAACCAACGAAAACCCGCGGAACCCAACCCTCCACCCCGGCGGAGGTCATGGCATTGCACCCGGCTACTCCAAGCGATTGCTAACAATCAAGGAGGTCGAGGAGGATCAAATGCGGGGAATTAATGAGAGCTAAGCCGCCCACTTTTTCCACGGCCGAAGAACCTATGGACGCTGAAGATTGGTTAAGAGTGATAGAGAAGAAGTTAACCCTCGTCGAGTCCGAGAAGCGATAGAGTTGTCTTCGCTACTAACCGGTTGGAGGGACCCGCGAGTGACGGTGGGACACCTACAAGGAGACACGAGCTGAAGACGCGGCGAACCAACATGGGAGGAATTCACGGCTGCATTCCGTGAGAATTTCGTGCGCGCGTAATGAGGATGAAGAAGAACGAGTTCCGCGAGCTGCGTCAAGGGAACACATCGGTACAAGAATACCGAACAAGTTCACCCAACTTGCCGTTATGCCACCGGTGACACAGCGGACGAGGAAGAAAAGATAGACAAATTCATTGAAGGACTAAATGACGAACGCAGGGGACCAATGATCGGGCGGGATCACACTAGTTTCCAAAGCCTCATCAACAAGGTCGTCCGACTTGAGCATGACCAAAAGGTGGTGGACAATAACCGCAAGAGGAGGCTCGCTATGGCTCGCCCATTCCGAGGGAACGCCACAACGCCCCAAGGGAGCCACTCCGTCGGATGGAAGCCAAATGTCCCGCAACCGGACGTTCTCCCGCTTCCGACCATGTCAACAGTCGGCTACACCTCGTTACGTACGCCCACACCAACCCTAGCGCTCCGGGAAGAAGGAATGTGAGCTTTTTCAATTGCGGGAATTCGGGCACTACTCCAATAGCTGCCCAAAACCACGCAACGCCCTGTGCGACCGGCGCCAATGCAACACCCGTCCGAGGAACCCCACCCCTGCGGCGGGACGAGGTGCATTCGGGACCCCGCTACCCAACGAGGCGCCCACCGGGTTTCGACGTGGCCAAGTGAATCATGTACGGGCGGAAGAAGCACGGGAGGACCGGAGCGTATTGATGGGTATGTTCTCTATCAACTCTACGCCGTTAAAGTTTTATTCGATTCGGAGCCTCGCATTCATTCATATCTTCCCAAGTAAGCAAACAACACCACCTACAACCAAGTAGCACTTAAGAGGCCTATGTTGGTACACTCACGGGGAGACATAACCGTACCCCATGCCTGCATTAATGTGCCCATACGGATTAGGGACGTGGTGTTTCTCTCAAACCTTATGGTGCTATCACCCCGACCATAGATGTCATACTCGGAATGGATTGGTTGACCAAGAATAATGGGATTATAGACTGCGATCGAAGGAAGTCACGGTATCCACCCCGTGGGATCACCGATGAGCATAACTATGGATCAAAACCCAAAGCTATGTGAGCAAGCTGCGGGAGTGTTCACCATGCTACCCTTAGGAGGAATGCTCGTAGTACAAGAATACCCGGATGTATTTCCCGAGGAATTACCGGAATGCCACCGGATCGCGATGTAGAGTTTATCATCGACTTAATGCATCTGCCCCCATATCCAAGAGACCATATCGAATGCCGGCCAACGAGTTAGAGGAACTCAAGAAGCGAGATAAGGGAACTACAAGAGAAGGGATTTGTACGCCCACTCTTCTCCCAGGGAGCCCCGTACTCTTCGTCAAAAAGAAGGATGGGAGTATGAGAATGTGTGTGGATTACCGATCGCCGAATGAGGTAACCATCAAGAACAAGTACCCGCTGCCCGGATCGATGACCTATTCGATCAACTTAAGGGTGCACGGTGTTCTCAAAGATTGATCTGCGGTCGGGATATCATCGATTGAAGATTAGAGCGGAGATATTCCTAAGACGGCGTTCTCTACACGTTACGGCTTATACGAGTTCACGGTGATGTCCTTTGGATTAACCAATGCCCCCGCCTATTTTATGAACTGATGAACAAGGTATTCATGGAATACCTGGACAAATTCGTGGTGGTGTTCATCGACGATATACTTATCTACTCCAAGAACGATGAGGAACACGCGGAGCATCTACGACTAGTCTTGGAAAAGCTACGAGAGCACCAGCTGTATGCAAAGTTCAGCAAATGTGAGTTCTGGCTCAAGGAAGTCGCTTTTCTTGGTCACGTGGTTTCAGCCGGAGGAGTAGCAGTAGACCCCGCCAAGGTCGAAGCTGTTACGGGATGGGGAGGCACCAAGTCGAATGAAGTTCGGAGTTTCTTGGGCTTGGCCGGTTATTACCGACGGTTTATCGAAGGGTTTTCCACTATAGCCCGACCTATGACTCAACTTCGAAGAAGGAAAAGAAGTTTGAATGGAATGAGAAGTGCCAAAAGCCTTCGACCAATTAAAAGAAAAGTTAACCACTTGCTCCAATCTTGACCTTACCCGACAACCGAAAGGACTTCGTGATGTCTTGTGATGCATCCCGCAAGGATTGGGAGGAGTATTAATGCAGGATGGAAAGGTCGTGGCGTATGCCTCGCGACAGTTACGACCTCACGAGGAGAATTATCCCACACACGACCTGGAATTAGCCGCGGTTGTACACGCATTGAAGATCTGGAGACACTATCGATCGGAAACCACGTGATGTGTATACGATCACAAGAGCCTAAAATATTTCTTTACTCGGCTGATCTCAATCTACGACGAGGCGATGGCTGGAGTTGATCAAGGATTACGAGTCTAGGAATCCATTACCATCCCGGCAAGGCAAATGTAGTGGCCGATGCGCGAGCCGCAAAGCCCAACGCAATCACATGGAATTAGGAGGTATGTCCGGCGAACTTCAAGAAGAGATGGCCGGACTCAATCGCACGATTCCTCACGGAGAAGTAAACTCACTGGAAGTCCAGCCCCTACGAGAACTCAAATAGAGGAAGCCCAAAAAGGGAATAAGGAAACTCGGAAATTAAGGAACGCATGGCGCGGACGCGCTCGGGAGTTTTCGGTGGATGACAAGGGAATCTGTGGTACAAGAAAAGAATCGTGTGCCGAACAAGGCGGTTTGAGGATTGATCTTAAAGGAAGCCCACGAATCGGCCTATTCGTTACACCCGGAAGCACGAAAATGTACCAAGACTTGAAAGGAGAATATTGGTGGCCTAATATGAAGATGGATGTAGCCGAATATGTAGCGGTGTGTGATGTGTGCCAAAGGGTGAAAGCCGAGCATCAACGCCCGGTGGTTTCTTGCAGCCACTCAAGATTCCCGAATGGAAATGGGACGAGATAGGCATGGATTTCATAGTGGGGCTACCCAAAACTACGGCGCTACGATTCCATCGGGTAATAGTGGATCGGCTTACCAAGACTGCGATTTATACCGGTGAAAACTAACTACAACGGTGCCAAGCTAGCGGAACTATATATGAGTAGGATTGTGTGTCTTCACGGTGTACCAAAGAGGATCATATCGGATCGTGGTACCCAATTCACATCTCATTTTTGGAGCAAGGTCCACGAGGCACTCGGCAGTCACCTCGCCTTCGATCCGCTTACCACCCTCGGGCGACGGGCGGGCGAAAGGACGAACCAAATCTGGAGGATATGCCAGAGCTCTGCATTGGATTTCACCAAGGATTGGGAGAAATGCTTGCCGTACGCCGAGTTCTCTTACAACAATAGCTATCAAGCCGGTTTGAAGATGTCGCCAAACGAAGCTCTATTTGGTCGCCGATGTCGAACCCCATTAATGTGGTCGAACCGGTGAACGAACCGTATTCGGGCCGACATAATCAAGGAGGCCGAGGAAAAGGTTCGCCGATTCGGGACCGACTACAAGCTGCTCAATCACGACAGAAGAGCTACGCGGACACTCGACGAAGAGAATTGGAATTCAAAGAGGGTGACTACGTATATCTAAAGGTCTCACCCCTACGGGGAACACAGAGATTCAAAGTCAAAGGAAAACTCGCACCACGATACGTGGGCCCATTCTGATAAGCGCTAGGAGGGGAGAAGTGGCCTACCAATTGGAACGCTCGAGAATCTCTCGGATGTCCACCCGGTATTCCACGTATCGCAGTGAAGAAATGTCTGCGGTACCAAGAACAAACCCCGTTAGAAACCATCCAAGTCCACAGTGATCTTACCTATCCGAACATCCAATCAAGATACTAGACGAAGCGAAAAGAAGACACGAACCAAGTCATGGCGCATGTACAAAGTACAATGGAGTAATCACACCGAAGAAGAAGCTACGGAGAGCGAAGAATTCCCGAGGACGGAATACCCACACCTATTCAGCCACGGTAAGGAAATCTCGGGGACGAGATTTATTGTTAGGGGGTAGGTTTGTAACATCCTGAAAATCGAAGGAGTAGAATTCGGAACGTGAAAATCGGAACTCGCAAAAACTTTTTGGAATCATTGCTTCTTATCGTGTTCTTCAATTTTATTTGCCAATTCAGTTGCGTAAGAATTTCTTGGAATTGCTTTGAAATAAAGTTGAATTAAAACCCTAAGCTTGAGACCTTTTGGGGAAAATAATTTAAAAATAAATATATAGATATGAATTTGGAGAGGGGTAAACATATTAATTTTGGAGATTTGCAAAAGATTCTTGAAGGGAATATGTTTTGGTTTAAACCCTAACTGGTGGAAGAAAAATAATAAACAGTTGGATTTGGAATAAAAATATTTTTTTTGACAAGGAAATATGAATTTAAAAATCCCAAATTATTGATTTTTAAAAGAAAGAAATAAAAATAGGAAAAAAATATATTTTGAAAAAAAAATAAAAAGTGGGGGAAAAAGTTTGGAAATATAATTTCAAAATTATTTTGGGAATATTGGAATTTATTTTGAATTTTAGAGTGGAAGGAAATGGAAATAGAAAATAGGATTTCAAAATTCGGGAAAATAGAGAAAGTACACTGTTCATGCGTATGCGGGTGTTCGACGGCGTCCTCGCGCTGTGCGCGCGCGTCAACACGCGCGCCGTGCCATGCCGCGTCGTACCGTCGCCCGCGTCACCGCGTCCTCGCACAACCGCCACGCACATGCACCGCATCGGCCACGCACCCGCGCCATGCCGTCGCCACGCCGGCGACGTCGCGGGTTCGCCGTACGCGCCGCATGTGCTCGCGACGCCTCGCCGTACCACGGCGCGCGACCGCGTCAATGCCGTCGCCGTGGCCGCGTCGTCCACGCCGCGCCGTACCACCGTGCCATTCCGTCTGCTGTAACCATGCCCACCGTGCGTCGGCCTCACCCTCCCCTACTCGCGCGTGCGTCACCCTAGCTCTGCGCCATGACCGCCGAGTTCGAGCTCGCGTGGTCAACTATATATAGCACTCCTCGGCGAAACTCACAACACAAAAATTGTGCCATACTTGTCTCATCTAGCTCCTCACCAATTTTCCCCAAAATCCGTTCACCATAGCGCTAGAATTTCGCAAGAGATCGGAGCACGGGTCGGAAGAACCCTAACTCGGCCGCCGGTGCAAACTTCAAAATTCGTCGCCCTCGGTTGATTTCCTCTTGAATTAAAGGTACATTCACGATCTACGTGCTCTAAGCTATATTTCCCCTAAGTCTCCCGAGCCGAACAGCCGCGAAATCACCGGCGACGAGCGCCGCCGAACCCTCTTTTTTGGCCGCCGCCGTGCGCACGTCGCCATACCACCACCGCCCTTTCCGGCCAAGCCGACCCCCAGCTAGCACCCCGTGTTCCGTAGATCCTCTAGGACCCCTTGGTTCGGCCGCATTGTTACCGGAGTGCCGCCGCACCGTGCATCTTCGCCGCCGAACCCTCTTTTTTGGCCGCCACCCCGTCGTCGCGACCGCTCCGCCGCCTCCCTAGCCCAACCGCGCCTCAAAACGGACTCCCGCGTCATGTAGATGGTGTAGGGTTAGCTAGATGCCGAGCTCCGATCCTCCTCGCCGTCGTTCGGCCATGCCGCGCCGTCGGCCTCGCCGGGGGATGAAGGAAGAAAGAAAAGGAAAGAAAGGAGTAGAGAGCGAGAACGGCTCGCTCGGCTCGTGATTGAGCCGAGCCGAGTGAGGGAAGGGCGCAGGTTCGATCCCGGCTTAGGCAAAATTTTTGAAATTTTTTTATTTTTCTAAGGAGATTAAAAATAAGAATAAAGCTTATTAAAAATCCTAGGAAAATATTTATACTCTTTTAAACTATTCTAAAACTCTATTTACAAAGATTTTGCACCTTTTTAAAGGGGTTTATTTATTTACCTTTTAAATTTCTTTGCAAATAATTATGAAGTTTACATTTACTTAGACTTCGAACTTTTAATCTAATAAATTTCCAAAATATTTATATATCTTTGTGAGGCCCGTTTATTCACTTAGTTCATATTCACAAATCTAGGATCTTTCCCAAGAATTATAAACTATCTCATATAAATTCCGATCAACCCCTTTTGCGACATATACATTCGATATTTAATTTGCTTCATCAAATCCTCCGTAATTCGATTAGGGTCGTAAGGGGAGATGGTTTGAAGAGTTCTTTATGATTTTTCATGCTTTTCGTTCGTTCTTATCGGATTTTAACTGGAATCCATTTTTCTTTTCCTTTTCGCTCGTATGATTAGCGACCGAAGAGGCGAACGCCGACCCGCAGAGACCCCACTCAAGAAGCGTACGAGCAAGGCAAGTCTTCACACCCTTTGAACATATTGATCCCAATTGCGAAATGATGTTATTTTACACTCTAAACATGCATGCTTTACCATGTTACCTATACTTGTTGTGCCATTCCTTGCCATTGAGTACCCTTAGAACTACTCCTTGTAACTCACGATGTGATACAACTAACCGAAGCATAACTTCGGTAACTGCTTAGCCATGCTATACTTAGCTTTATGCATACTCATGACTTTGTGAAAAAGCTTTGTGCTTGGGCAACTACTTTAAGGGGAGGTAGTTGAGATTCGGCATGTGGAGACATGAGCGCCACATGACCATGATGAATTACATTTGATGAAAATTGGAAGTACTAAACAAATGTTTTAGATGGGGCGGCGGATGATTTGGGTGGATTCCGGAAAAGGCAAGTGCCGACCCTGGTCAATTAAGGACCGAGCCATGAGATAGCCGGAAACGAGCCGATACAACCGTACTTCTCGAATGGATATAGACCTAGCCGACTAGATAGCCGAGCGGAGGCGGTATCCTTGCATAGATGGTTCTCTATGATGTGGTTATGGGATGAGGATGAGGCTGCGGCCTTGTTATGAATGGTGGGATTGAACCGATGTTAATTAAACTTAAAGATCGAAAAGACTTCCCTTACCCCGGTGCGCGAACTCCTCTCACTGCTAGAAAAGGACGGCTAGAGTGCATGAGGGCTTAAGTTCATGGAGCGGAGTCGCAAAGCGAGGTTATCAAAAGGCTTTGCCGTGACCGTCTCATGTGTTGAGGCGTAGGCTCATTTGTTGGGCTGTCACGGAGT
Organism: Oryza australiensis; assembly: GCA_019925245.2. Classification (NCBI taxonomy): domain Eukaryota; kingdom Viridiplantae; phylum Streptophyta; class Magnoliopsida; order Poales; family Poaceae; genus Oryza; species Oryza australiensis. The sequence continues at coordinate 691,089 of JAIFGZ020000265.1, read as the reverse complement.
ACGGGTAAAGTGTACATCCACCGCAGTGTGAATGAATCAATCTATTCGAATAGCCGTGCTCGCGGATATTGAGCATCGTGACAAGACTTTCGCTTGGCTAGACTTTGAACTTAAAAATGCTTGGGATGGGTTTGCATGATGATTTTGTTATTTGGTGGATCAACTTCTCGAGAATGCGAGAAGGGGTGGACTCCCGAGAAAATCATGACGTACGGAGGCGGGAAGCCATCCTTGGAATCACGATGGATGGTAGACAGAACCGCCACCGGGTTAATGAACTATGAAATTAAAACTTGTTTTGGCTAGATGGTAGGCTTGTGAAAAGAATTGTGAAAACCGGCTTTACGCAAAGATAACCCTAGCCATGTTCTTTGAATAACCCGTCATATGCATCAATTCGTGTTGACTTGCCGAGTACGGTTGGTACTCACCCTTGCTATACGCACAAACCTCCAGTGATGGAGTTGAAGAGCCGAAGATCCATATGCTTATCACCGGGAGGACGAGGAACGACGGCGCCTATTAGACTTTAGCTCCGGTCGTTGCTCGTGGCAATGGACAAGCCCGCCTCTTTCCATTGCCTTATCTAAACTCTGTTTTTATATTGTATTCGGACCATAAGGTCCTGTAGGATGAACAATGCCTTCGGGCCTATTTATGTAATAATGGTATTGTAAGACTATTCGTGCATGCGCACTTGATTATCGAACTGCATTCGTGGGTACCAACTACTTGATCCAGGGAAATGGTACTATGAACACGAAAGATTCCCGATTCAAAATCGGGGTCCACGAGGCTGGTATCGAGCCATGCGACCGTAGGCTAAGACCAAATGGCGCCCTACCCCTACCTAGATGGCTAAAGGGAAATATCCCTACGGTAGGACCGCTTTTAAACTATTATTTCCGAAAATGCAAATATCTCTTTTCTACATCTGTATTTCTTTTTACCAAATGATTATGATAACTCCCTCCCGCTAACCCTAGGTTGCCCGTAAAGCGAGATGTCAAACCACGACGGAACTTGGGAAGTCAGCATTGCGGGGCGAAGGGTTCGTGGTCCAACTCCACCCTACTATGGTGCTTGAGATACCCGAGCCACCCACCTATCACATCAAAAGGCATGGCTCCGAAGAGCATCCAGCTGGGAGGCAATGTATCCATAGAAGCCCGTATGGGAAGCGAGACATCTTACGCTTCCATACCCGCTACCACCGGGACCTAGCGAAGCGGCTATTCGGGATGCGGCTCGCGAGGCCTTCCTTCGCCTTAATGCGGAACACCGTGCCGAACTCACAATGACAGAGTTCGTGCATCATCCTTACCGCGAAGAGGGCAATCCGGTGCACCGTGGAGGCTACCCCTGCTGTTACAACCCGATGGTCACGCGTCTATCGCGTTGGGCGAGACGAGCAGACGCATTACGAGGAGGCCCTTCTCGAGATCAACGATCGCCACGCCTCAATGATCGGTCAACAGCCACCAAGGGCGTGGAGACCGAGATAAGCATGCTGCAGACTCAGCAGCCAATGGTGCTCGATACGAGCAACTCTCGGACCGCTACATGGCCCGAGGGAGGCTCGTGGAGCTGGAAGAGCAGCTCGGGAAGAGCAAACGCGAGATCAACCGGCTAGAGGAACAGTGCGCACTCGTCCCGTCTACGCTGCGAGTACTTCCACCGAGCCGTACCATCACATCCCGCCCCGTGCCCGACAACTATTACCATATGACTCCAGCAAGCTTTGATACTTTTCAAGCTATGATGGAGCAAGCTTTCATGTTGAGCACGAGCACCGCACCATACCTAGTCGACCCCACTCTTGCTACATCCATGGGACCCACCCCGAGCTCCATACCGGTACCATCCGAGCCGGGATCGGGAGAGGGTAACCCCATCCAGATCTACACCGATACGGAGTCCGAGGTAGAGCCCATGGAGATCAAATGGGAGTCTAGCGACACCGACTCAATGGAGGAGGAAGTTCCCCTCGTCGCTTGACTCACACGGGAGGCCCCTCACCCGCCGATCGCTCGCAAGAGTACGCGGCCACCGAGTCGGAAGATTCGGCGTGACTCGAGGCCACCACCTCCGAGCCGTGGGGACTTCGGTTTGCTTCGACGCGGACCACCCACTTCCGGCGCCGGCTCTTGCGGATGGATGGAGGACTAGGCGGGAGGACCTTCCCGGCTCGTCGGCACTTCTGTTTACCCTTAAGTAGTTGATCTAGTTGGACGATATAATTGCTATCTGGCATGAAGGACTGCGTGTGTACGAGTCCATGTACCCCTTATGTAATATGTGAACCTAAGCATCGCCTTGCGATGTCTTAATTCGTATGCTTATTATTATTTCACCTTGTCGTGGATTGGAGATCATTCGATAGAGCTTGAAGAAAAATTTCCGGTGAACTGTAACTTAAACTAGTCCGCTCTCTTAATTTATCTCCCTTCTTCGGATGGCACATCGTCGCAGAGCCGCGGCAACCAACGAAAACCCGCGAACCCAACCCCTCCACCCAGGCGGAGGTCATGGCATTGCGAGACCCGGCTACTCCAGCGATTGCTAACAATCAAGGAGGTCGAGGAGGATCAAATGCGGGGAATTAATGAGAGCTAAGCCGCCCACTTTTTCCACGGCCGAAGAACCTATGGACGCGAAGATTGGTTAAGAGTGATAGAGAAGAAGTTAACCCTCGTCGAGTCCGAGAAGCCGATAGAGTTGTCTTCGCTACTAACCGGTTGGAGGGACCCGCGAGTGACGGTGGGACACCTACAAGGAGACACGAGCTGAAGACGGCGAACCAACATGGGAGGAATTCACGGCTGCATTCCGTGAGAATTTCGTGCGGCGCGTAATGAGGATGAAGAAGAACGAGTTCCGCAGGCTGCGTCAAGGGAACACATCGGTACAAGAATACCGAACAAGTTCACCCAACTTGCCCGTTATGCCACCAAGGTGACACAGCGACGAGGAAGAAAAGATAGACAAATTCATTGAAGGACTAAATGACGAACGAGGGGACCAATGATCGGGCGGGATCACACTAGTTTCCAAAGCCTCATCAACAAGGTCGTCCGACTTGAGCATGACCAAAAGGTGGTGGACAATAACCGCAAGAGGAGGCTCGCTATGGCTCGCCCATTCCGGGAACGCCACAACGCCCCAAGGGAGCCACTCCGTCGGATGGAAGCCAAATGTCCCGCAACCGGACGTTCTCCCGCTTCCGACCATGTCAACGAGTCGCTACACCTCGATTACGTACGCCCACACCAACCCTAGCTGCTCCAGGAAGAAGGAATGTGAGCTTTTTCAATTGCGGGAATTCGGGCACTACTCCAATAGCTGCCCAAAACCACGCAACGCCCTGTGCGCAGGCGCCAATGCAACACCCGTCCGAGGAACCCCACCCTGCGGCGGGACGAGGTGCCGGTCAGACCCCGCTACCCAACGAGACGCCACCGGGTTTCGACGTGGCCAAGTGAATCATGTACGGGCGGAAGAAGCACAGGAGGACCAGAGCGTATTGATGGGTATGTTCTCTATCAACTCTACGCCAGTTAAAGTTTTATTCGATTCTGGAGCCTCGCATTCATTCATATCTTCCCAAGTAAGCAAACAACACCACCTACACCAAGTAGCACTTAAGAGGCCTATGTTGGTACACTCACTGGGGGAGACATAACCGTACCCCATGCCGCATTAATGTGCCCATACGGATTAGGGACGTGGTGTTTCTCTCAAACCTTATGGTGCTATCACCCCAGACCATAGATGTCATACTCGGAATGGATTGGTTGACCAAGAATAATGGGATTATAGACTGCAGTCGAAGGGAAGTCACGGTATCCACCCCGTGGGGATCACCGATGAGCATAACTATGGATCAAAACCCAAAGCTATGTGAGCAAGCTGCGGGAGTGTTCACCATGCTACCCTTAGGAGGAATGCTCGTAGTACAAGAATACCCGGATGTATTTCCCGAGGAATTACCCAATGCCACCGGATCGCGATGTAGAGTTTATCATCGACTTAATGCACGGTACGCCCCCATATCCAAGAGACCATATCGAATGCCGGCCAACGAGTTAGAGGAACTCAAGAAGCGAGATAAGGGAACTACAAGAGAAGGGATTTGTACGCCCAGCTCTTCTCCGGGAGCCCCGTACTCTTCGTCAAAAGAAGGATGGGAGTATGAGAATGTGTGTGGATTACCGATCGCTGAATGAGGTAACCATCAAGAACAAGTACCCGCTGCCCGGATCGATGACCTATTCGATCAACTTAAGGGTGCACGGGTGTTCTCAAAGATTGATCTGCGGTCGGGATATCATCGGTTGAAGATTAGAGCCGGAGATATTCCTAAGACGGCGTTCTCTACACGTTACGGCTTATACGAGTTCACGGTGATGTCCTTTGGATTAACCAATGCCCTGCCTATTTTATGAACTCGATGAACAAGGTATTCATGGAATACCTGGACAAATTCGTGGTGGTGTTCATCGACGATATACTTATCTACTCCAAGAACGATGAGGAACACGCGGAGCATCTACGACTAGTACGGAAAAGCTACGAGAGCACCACTGTATGCAAAGTTCAGCAAATGTGAGTTCGGCTCAAGGAAGTCGCTTTTCTTGGTCACGTGGTTTCAGGGAGGAGTAGCGGAGACCCCGCCAAGGTCGAAGCCATTACGGGATAGGAGGCACCCAAGTCGATGTGAAGTTCGGAGTTTCTTGGGCTTGGCCGGTTATTACCGACGGTTTATCGAAGGGTTTTCCACTATAGCCCGACCTATGACTCAACTTCGAAGAAGGAAAAGAAGTTTGAATGGAATGAGAAGTGCCAAAAAGCCTTCGACCAATTAAAAGAAAAGTTAACCACTGCTCCAATCTTGACCTTACCCGACAACCGAAAGGACTTCGTGATGTACTTGTGATGCATCCCGGCAAGGATTGGGAGGAGTATTAATGCAGGATGGAAAGGTCGTGGCGTATGCCTCGCGCGATTACGACCTCACGAGGAGAATTATCCCACACACGACTGGAATTAGCCGCGGTTGTACACGCATTGAAGATCTGAGACACTATCGATCGGAAACCACCGTGATGTGTATACCGATCACAAGAGCCTAAAATATTTCTTTACTCACTGATCTCAATCTACGACGAGGCGATGGCTGGAGTTGATCAAGGATTACAGCTAGGAATCCATTACCATCCCAGCAAGGCAAATGTAGTGGCCGATGCGGCGAGCCGCAAAGCCCAACGCAATCACATGGAATTAGGAGGTATGTCCAGCGAACTTCAAGAAGAGATGGCCGACTCAATCACCCGATTCCTCACGGAGAAGTAAACTCACTGGAAGTCCACCCCTCGAGAACTCAAATAGAGGAAGCCCAAAAGGGAATAAGGAAACTCGGAAATTAAGGAACGCATGGCCGCGGACGCGCTCGGGAGTTTTCGGTGGATGACAAGGGAATCTGTGGTACAAGAAAAGAATCGTGCCGAACAAGGCGGTTTGAGGGGATTGATCTTAAAGGAAGCCCACGAATCGGCCTATTCGTTACACCCGGAAGCACGAAAATGTACCAAGACTTGAAAGGAGAATATTGGTGGCCTAATATGAAGAGGGATGTAGCCGAATATGTAGCGGTGTGTGATGTGTGCCAAAGGGTGAAAGCCGAGCATCAACGCCCAGTGGTTTGCTTGCAGCCACTCAAGATTCCCGAATGGAAATGGGACGAGATAGGCATGGATTTCATAGTGGGGCTACCCAAAACTACGACGCTACGATTCCATCGGGTAATAGTGGATCGGCTTACCAAGACTCGCATTTATACCGTGAAAACTAACTACAACGGTGCCAAGCTAGCGGAACTATATATGAGTAGGATTGTGTGTCTTCACGGTGTACCAAAGAGGATCATATCGGATCGTGGTACCCAATTCACATCTCATTTTTGGAGCAAGGTCCACGAGGCACTCGGCAGTCACCTCGCCTTCGCACCGCTTACCACCCTCGGACGACAGGCGCGAAAGGACGAACCAAGTCTTGGAGGATATGCTGAGAGCTGTGCATTGGATTTCACCAAGGATTGGGAGAAATGCTTGCCGTACGCCGAGTTCTCTTACAACAATAGCTATCAAGCCGGTTTGAAGATGTCGCCAAACGAAGCTCTATTTGGTCGCCGATGTCGAACCCCATTAATGTGGTCGAACCCTGAACGAACCGTATTCGGGCTCGACATAATCAAGGAGGCCGAGGAAAAGGTTCGCTGATTCGGGACCGACTACAAGCCGCTCAATCACGACGAAGAGCTACGCGGACACTCGACGAAGAGAATTGGAATTCAAAGAGGGTGACTACGTATATCTAAAGGTCTCACCCCTACGGGAACACGGAGATTCAAAGTCAAAGGAAAACTCGCACCACGATACGTGGGCCCATTCCCGATAAGCGCTAGGAGGGGAGAAGTGGCCTACCAATTGGAGCTGTCGAGAATCTCTCGGATGTCCACCCAGTATTCCACGTATCGCGGTGAAGAAATGTCTCGGTACCGAAGAACAAACCCCGTTAGAAACCATCCAAGTCCACAGTGATCTTACCTATCCGAACATCCAATCAAGATACTAGACGAAGCGAAAAAGAAGACACGAACCAAGTCATGGCGCATGTACAAAGTACAATGGAGTAATCACACCGAAGAAGAAGCTACCGGGAGAGCGAAGAATTCCCGAGGACGGAATACCCACACCTATTCAGCCACGGTAAGGAAATCTCTGGGACGAGATTTATTGTTAGGGGGTAGGTTTGTAACATCCCGAAAATCGAAGGAGTAGAATTCGGAACGTGAAAATCGGAACTCGCAAAAACTTTTGGAATCATTGCTTCTTATCGTGTTCTTCAATTTTATTTGCCAATTCAGTTGCGTAAGAATTTCTTCGGAATTGCTTTGAAATAAAGTTGAATTAAAACCCTAAGCTTGAGACCCCTGCTTGGGGAAAATAATTTAAAAATAAATATATAGATATGAATTTGGAGAGGGTAAACATATTAATTTTGGAGATTTGCAAAAGATTCTTGAAGGGAATATGTTTTGGTTTAAACCCTAACTGGTGGAAGAAAAATAATAAACAGTTGGATTTGGAATAAAAATATTTTTTTGACAAGGAAATATGAATTTAAAAATCCCAAATTATTGATTTTTAAAAGAAAGAAATAAAAATAGGAAAAAAATATATTTTGAAAAAAAATAAAAAGTGGGGGAAAAAGTTTGGAAATATAATTTCAAAATTATTTTGGGAATATTGGAATTTATTTTGAATTTTAGAGTGGAAGGAAATGGAAATAGAAAATAGGATTTCAAAATTCGGGAAAATAGAGAAAGTACACTGTTCATGCGTATGCAGTGTTCGACGGCGTCCTCGCGCCGTGCGCCGCGTCAACACGCGCGCCCGTGCCATGCCGCGTCGTACCGTCGCCGCGTCACCGCGTCCTCGCACAACCGCCACGCCTGTGCACCGCATCGCCCACGCACCCGCGCCATGCCGTCGCCACGCCGTTGACGTCGCCGGGTTCGCCCGTACGCCGCGCATGTGCTCGCGACGCCTCGCCGTACCACGGCGCGCGACCGCGTCAATGCCGTCGCCCCGTGGCCGCGTCGTCCACGCCGCGCCGTACCACCGTGCCATTCCGTCTCGTGCCGTAACCATGCCCACCGTGCGTCGGCCTCACCTCCCCTACTCGCGCGTGCGTCACCCTAGCTCTGCTCGCCATGACCGCCGAGTTCGAGCTCGCGTGGTCAACTATATATAGCACTCCTCGGCGAAACTCACAACACAAAAATTGTGCCATACTGTCTCATCTAGCTCCTCACCAATTTTCCCCAAAATCCGTTCACCATAGCGCTAGAATTTCGCAAGAGATCGGAGCACGGGTCGGAAGAACCCTAACTCGGCCGCCCGGTGCAAACTTCAAAATTCGTCGCCCTCAGTTGATTTCCTCTTGAATTAAAGGTACATTCACGATCTACGTACTCTAAGCTATATTTCCCCTCAGACTCCCGAGCCGAACAGCCGCCAGAAATCACCGGCGACGAGCGCCGCCGAACCCTCTGTTTTTGGCCGCCGCCGTGCGCACGTCGCCATACCACCACCGCCCCTTTCCGGCCAAGCCGACCCCCTAGCTTAGCACCCCCGTGTTCCGTAGATCCTCTAGGACCCCTTGGTTCGCCGCATTGTTACCGGAGTGCCGCCGCACCGTGCATCTTCGCCGCCGAACCCTCTGTTTTGGGCCACCACCCCGTCGTCGCCGGACCGCTCCGCCGCCTCCCTAGCCCAACCGCGCCTCAAAACGGACTCCCGCGTCATGTAGATGGTGTAGGGTTAGCTAGATGCCGAGCTCCGATCCTCCTCGCCGTCGTTCGGCCATGCCGCGCCGTCGGCCTCGCCGGGGGATGAAGGAAGAAAGAAAAGGAAAGAAAGGAGTAGAGAGAGCGAGAACGGCTCGCCGGCTCGGTGGTTGAGCCGAGCCGAGTGAGGGGAAGGCGCAGTTCGATCCCCACTTAGGCAAAATTTTTGAAATTTTTTTTATTTTTCTAAGGAGATTAAAAATAAGAATAAAGCTTATTAAAAATCCTAGGAAAATATTTATACTCTTTTAAACTATTCTAAAACTCTATTTACAAAGATTTTGCACCTTTTTAAAGGGGTTTATTTATTTACCTTTTAAATTTCTTTGCAAATAATTATGAAGTTTACATTTACTTAGACTTCGAACTTTTAATCTAATAAATTTCCAAAATATTTATATATCTTTGTGAGGCCCGTTTATTCACTTAGTTCATATTCACAAATCTAGGATCTTTCCCAAGAATTATAAACTATCTCATATAAATTCCGATCAACCCCTTTTGCGACATATACATTCGATATTTAATTTGCTTCATCAAATCCTCCGTAATTCGATTAGGGTCGTAAGGGAGATGGTTTGAAGAGTTCTTTATGATTTTTCATGCTTTTCGTTCGTTCTTATCGGATTTTAACTGGAATCCATTTTTCTTTTCCTTTTCGCTCGTATGATTAGCGACCGAAGAGGCGAACGCCGACCCGCAGAGACCCCACTCAAGAAGCGTACGAGCAAGGCAAGTCTTCACACCCTTTGAACATATTGATCCCAATTGCGAAATGATGTTATTTTACACTCTAAACATGCATGCTTTACCATGTTACCTATACTTGTTGTGCCATTCCTTGCCATTGAGTACCCTTAGAACTACTCCTTGTAACTCACGATGTGATACAACTAACCGAAGCATAACTTCGGTAAACCGCTTAGCCATGCTATACTTAGCTTTATGCATACTCATGACTTTGTGAAAAAGCTTTGTGCTTGGGCAACTACTTTAAGGGGAGGTAGTTGAGATTCGGCATGTGGAGACATGAGCGCCACATGACCATGATGAATTACATTTGATGAAAATTGGAAGTACTAAACAAATGTTTTAGACTCAGGGCGGCGGATGATTTGGGTGGATTCCGGAAAAGGCAAGTGCCGACCCTGGTCAATTAAGGACCGAGCCATGAGATAGCCGGAAACGAGCCGCACAACCGTACTTCTCGAATGGGTATAGACCTAGCCGACTAGATAGCCGAGCGGAGGCGGTATCCTTGCATAGATGGTTCTCTATGATGTGGTTATGGGATGAGGATGAGGCTGCGGCCTTGTTATGAATGGTGGGATTGAACCGATGTTAATTAAACTTAAAGATCTGAAAAGACTTCCCTTACCCCGGGTGCGCCAGAACTCCTCTCACTGCTAGAAAAGGACGGCTAGAGTGCATGAGGGCTTAAGTTCATGGAGCGGGTACTGCCAAAGCGAGGTTATCAAAAGGCTTTGCCGTGACCGTCTCATGTGTTGAGGCGTAGGCTCATTTGTTGGGCTGTCACGGAGTACGGGTAAAGTGTACATCCACTGCAGTGTGAATGAATCAATCTATTCGAATAGCCGTGCTCGCGGATATTGAGCATCGTGACAAGACTTTCGCTTGGCTAGACTTTGAACTTAAAAATGCTGGGATGGGTTTGCATGATGATTTTGTTCGTGGTGGATCAACTTCTCGAGAATGCGAGAAGGGGTGGACTCCCGAAAATCATGACGTGACGGAGGCGGGAAGCCATCCTTGGAATCACGATGGATGGTAGACGAACCGCCACCGGTTAATGAACTATGAAATTAAAACTTGTTTTGGCTAGATGGTAGGCTTGTGAAAAGAATTGTGAAAACGGCTTTACGCAAAGATAACCCTAGCCATGTTCTTTGAATAACCCGTCATATGCATCAATTCTGTGTTGACTTGCCGAGTACGGTTGGTACTCACCCTTGCTATACGCACAAACCTCCAGATGGAGTTGAAGAGCCGAAGATCCATATGCTTATCACCGGAGGACGAGGAACCGACGGCGCCTATTAGACTTTAGCTCCGGTCGTTGCCTGTGGCAATGGACAAGCCGCTGCCTCTTTCCGCTGCCTTATCTAAACTCTGTTTTTATATTGTATTCGGACCATAAGGTCCTGTAGGATGAACAATGCCTTCGGGCCTATTTATGTAATAATGGTATTGTAAGACTATTCGTGCATGCGCACTTGATTATCCAGAACTGCATTCGTGGGTACCAACTACTTGATCCAGGGAAATGGTACTATGAACACGAAAGATTCCCGATTCAAAATCGGGGGTCCACAAAAGGCCATCGCCGAGCGCGAGGCCGCCGTGGAGGGGCGTGAGGCGGTGGTGCTGGAGGCCCAGGAGGAGGCCTCCCGGTGCCTGAAGGCCGTCTGGGAGCGCGAGCAGCTGCTTGCGGCCGCCTCGTGCCGTCGGCAAGCAGAACTGGAGCGGTGGGGGCAGGACTTGGCCGCCCGGGAGCGAGCGGTTGGCGACACGGAGGCACAGTGCGGAAGCCCCCGCCGGTCCCTCGCTCCAGCGACGCGGCGCCAGAGCTGGAGGAGGCGCGCCGCCGGATCACGGAGCTAGAGCACACCCTGAGCTTGGGGCTTCGGGTCGTGGCCTCGTCCGTCGAGCGCCTTCGGGAGGCGGCCCGTGAGGTGGGGGTCATCCGTCCCCTCACCGGCGTCCCTACCTTGGGGGGTTGGCCACGCATATAGATGAGCTGGCTGAGGGAATAAAAAGGGTGCTGGAGGAGGTCGACGAGGTGGCGAAGGAGTCGTCGTACGACTTGTCCTGCCAAGTCGCGTCGCTCATCCAGGCGAGCTACCAAGCCCGCGACCCCGGCTTCGACCCCTACATCCCCACCAAGGACTTCCCCAAGGGCACCGAAGAGGCCGCCCGGCGCCGCATCCAGGATGCCGTTGATTCCATTATGGTTGGTTTTGACGGCACTCCGGCGGCATTCCAGCTCGCCCTCCGCGAAGACTCGCCGGACGAAGATAACCCGGAGAACGCCCCCAGCGACCCGCCGACCGCCAAGGACTCCCCCGCCTTTTTGCCTTTATCTATATTTGTGAACAAAAACATTGCAATACTGTTTATAATATTGGTACACTTGCCTTTATCATGCTAGATTTGTATCGTAGCGGCCCATCGTGGCCGTCTCTGATGATTCATAGCGATTCGTATATATATGTATATATATTAGGAGCCCCCGGCCAACTTAGCGCACACGCAGTAGCGGTTAGTTGGCCCAAGCCCCTGCATTTTTGCTTCCCTACAACGGTAGTTCAACTTTCAGTTAGTTTAGCCATTTGCAAGAATATGGCAGCATGGTCTCCTACCATGATTTGTCCCATGTAACTGGGAGCTGGTCCGGGTTCGGGCAGCGTGCATCGGCCGATGGCTGGTGCCTTCCTCGGGGTTTCGGGTAGGAGCGAAGACATAAAAAGGCCAGCGGGGGCAGCAGCAACGGGGGGTTCGGGACAGGCGTAACAGTACGCACCCGAGCCCCTAGGCGTTGACTACCCCCAGGAGTGATAGTATGCAGCATCGCTCTACCCTTGACGCCCTTAGGGCTCTCAGGCTAAGGCGGACAAGGCCAGAAAACCACTGGGAACCAGCATCCGCAGTACATGCTCCAGCACATGGGGGAAAACACACTGTAAGTAGGTAATTTGCAAGGGAAAATCGTAAAGAGTGTAACAGCGAACTCATTGTTCATGCCACTGGAAGCAGTGAATGAACTTCCATATATGTTTCAGCACACCATGCGGCTTATGGGTAGAACTTGCGCAGGTGGGAAATGTTTCACGGGTTCGGCAGCGGAGTGCCGTCCTCTGTGGCCAGGCAAACTGCTCCCGGACGCGGGGTGCCGATAACTTTGTATGGCCCCTCCCACATCGAGGATAACTTGTTCAGCCCCGCACGCGTTTGCACGCGACGCAGGACGATATCATCTATTTGCAGCGCTCGGGGGCTGACTTTGTGTTGATGGTAGCGGCGAAGACTCCGCTGATAACGGGCGCGCGAGTGCGCCTCGCCGTCTTTCTTCCGGGTAGTCCAGGTGCCGCGACGCAGCTATTCTTGATCTCGCCGTGTATAACGTGGCTCGGGGCGATCCCAGGGTGAGCTCGGAAGGCAAGACCGCCTCGGCTCCATACACCAAAAAGAAAGGTGTTTTCCCGGTGGCGCGGCTCGGTGTTGTCCGGTTGGCCCAAAGGACCACAGACAGCTCATCAGTCCACGAGTCCCCATGCTTCTTGAGCACGTTGTAGGTCTTCGTCTTGAGGCCTTTCAGTATTTCCGTGTTTGCACGCTCGGCATGACCGTTGCTTTGGCGATGGGCAGGCGAGGCGAAACAGAGCTTGATGCCCATATCATCACAATATTCGCCAAACAGCTCGCTTGTGAATTGGGTGCCGTTGTCGGTGATGAGCCTGTTGGGGACCCCGAACCTTGCCGTGATGCTTCTCATGAACCGCACAGCTGAATGCTTGTCGATGATGCTGACTGGATAGGCCTCGGGCCACTTGGTAAATTTGTCGATGGCGACATATAGAAATTTGCAGCCGCCCCGCGCCTGCTTGAATGGGCCCAGGATGTCCAGCCCCCAAACCGCGAACGGCCACAAGAGTGGGATGGTCTGAAGGGCCTGAGTTGGCAGGTGCGTCTGCTTGGCGTGGAATTGGCACGCTCGGCACCGCCGCACGAGGTCTGTTGCATCCTCCAGCGTGGTGGGCCAGTAAAATCCTTGGCGGAATGCCTTTTCCACCAAGGTTCGGGAGGCTGAGTGCGCTCCGCATTCTCCCTCGTGGATCTCGGCTAGGAGCTTGAGACCATGTTCCCGAGCAATGCATTTCATGAGCACTCCGTTGGCACCGCGTCGGTAGAGTGTCCCTTCCACCAACACGTACCTTTTGGAGGTGCGGGCAATGCGCTCGCTTTCCTCACGTTACTCGGGCAATGACGCGTCTTGCAGATACGCCTGGATTTTCGAAATACAAGCCACCTGGCGCATGATGTCGGTCTCGGCAAGACCAGGTTGTGGCTGGCCCGCCAGGTTCGGGGCGTCGGAACCAGCCGATTCCTGCCCTTGGGGCGGTTCGGGGCACGCCGACGGCTCTGTGAGTATTTCTTCGAATGCGCCTAGCGAGGCTGGGGCTTGCACGGACGCGATCCTAGATAGCTCGTCTGCCAAGGTATTGTCTCTTCTGGGAACGTGGCGCAGCTCGAGGCCATCGAAATGGCGCTCCATACGCCGTACTTCCTTGACATATGCTTTCATCTGTGGGTCGGTGCATTGGTACTCCTTGGAAACTTGGTTTACAACCAGTTGGGAGTTCCCGAGGACTAGCAGACAGCGGATGCCCATGCCTGCCGCCGCTCGCAACCCCGCCAGAAGTCCTTCGTACTCGGCCATGTTGTTGGTTGCCCGGAAGTCAAGCCGAACGATGTACCGGAGCACGTCACCCATCGGGGAGGTTAATGCCACGCCTGCCCCGACCCCATGCAAGGTGAGTGAACCGTCGAAGTTCATCATCCAATGCGCGGTCCCTTGGTCGCGATCCTCCGCACTCTCGGGTTCACCCGGGGATGGATCGTTATCGGCCGTTGGCGTCCATTCTGCCATGAAATTGGCCAAGGCCTGGCTCTTGATTGCGTGAAAGGCTTTGAAATGTAGGTCGAATTCCGACAATTCGATAGCCCACTTGACTACCCGTCAGGTGCCCTCCCGGTTATGCAGGATTTGCCCGAGAGGGTAGGACGTGATTACAGTTACCCGGTGCGCTTGGAAGTAGTGGCGCAGCTTCCTCGGAAGCCACGAGCATGGTGTAGAGCATTTTCTGGGCTTGCGGGTAACGTGTCTTTGCATCTCTTAGCGCCTTGCTGATAAAATAGACCGGCCGCTGCACCTTGGTGCGGGCCTTAGCTACTTTACTAGGGGCGACAGGTTCAGGTGCACCGGGGCGGGTTACCTCAGTGTCCGGGGCTGCCGGGCCATCGTCTTCCCCAGGGCCCTTAGGGCCGCTCTGGGTAGAAGGGGCCTCGGGAGCCCCTGGACTAGGGGGCGGGTGGCTCCCAAGCTCGGGGCCAAAGGCCGCCTCCGCCGGCGCTTCCTCGGCCCAAGACCGCCCGAGGTTTCCCGCCTCCGGTTTGGTGGAGCCGGGGCGTCCCGAGAGTCTAGCTCGTCATCACGCTCCACAACCAACGCCGCACTGATCACTTGGGGAGTTGCCGCCAAATATAAAAGGAGGGGTTCTCCCTCTTGAGGTGCTACCAATATGGGCGGTGAGGAGAGGTAACGCTTGAGCTCACTCAAGGCTCTCTCTGCTTCGTCCGTCCAAGTGAAGGGGCCAGTTCGCCTTAGCAGCTTAAATAGAGGGAGTGCCCGCTTTTCTAGCCTTGATATAAAACGGCTCAGGGCAGCTACGCAACCAGTAATTTTCTGCACATCCCTGAGCTTCCTAGGGGGGCGCATCTCCTCTATCGCTTTTATTTTTGCGGGGTTGGCCTTGATGCCTCGGGCGAGACCAAAAACCCTAACAGGTCGGTACCCGAACACACATTTTTCTGGGTTCAGCTTCATGCGGGAGGACCGGAGGTTATCAAATGTCTCGGCCAGGTCCGGGAGCAAGGTTCTTTGGTCCCGGGACTTGACCACAAGATCATCGACATATACCTCAACATTACGCCCTATTTAGTCTTTCAACGTGATGCGGATACCACGTTTGAAAGTGGACATGGCATTCTTTAAACCAAAAGGCATAGACATGTAGCAAAAGGTACCCACGGGGATAATAAATGCGGCTTTCTTCTCATCCTCTACAGCCATGCGGAACTGATGATAACCAGAGTATGCATCTAGGAAACATAAAAGGTCGCACCCCGCAGTGGAATCGACTATCTGGTCTATTCGAGGCAGAGGGTAAGGGTCTTTAGGACATGCCTTGTTGAGGTCGGTGTAGTCGATGCACATGCGCAGCTTGTGGTTGGCCTTCGAGACGACCACAGGATTAGCCAACCACTTCGGATGCAGCACTTCCCGGATGAAGCCGGCCTCCTGGAGTCGTGCCACCTCTTCGCGGATGAACACCTACCGCTCCGAGGCTTATCGCCTCACCTTCTGTCGGACCGGCCGTGCATCCGGCCGCGCTGCAAGTCGGTGCTCAATCACCTCCTTGGGGACTCCGGGCATATCCAACGGCTTCCAAGCAAACACGTCGGTGTTCGCCCGCAGGAAGGAGACGAGCGCGTCTTCCTATTTGGGGTCCAAGTTGCCGCCAATCTTGGCGGTCTTGGACGGGTCGTCGCCCAACTGGATAGACTTGATTACCACCTCATCGGCCGAGGTGATATGTTGTTTAGGGGCCCGGGAACCTGAGGCCTCCCCTTGAGGGCCTTCGGGTTCAACGCGGTCAGCCATCGCAATATCGTCCACGCGCGCCTCCGCGCAATCTAGCGCGGTCTTAACATCGGCATGGACGGTGATAGGGCCTCCGGGGCCCGGCATCTTGAGCTGACGGTAGGCATAATGGGTAGCCGCCATGAACTTCACCAGCGCCGGCCTCCCGAGCACGGCGTTGTAGGACAGATTAAGGTTCGCCACATCGAAATCAATCCGCTCGGTGCGGAAATTGGCGGGATTCCCAAAGGTAACCGACAACGCAATCTGCCCGAGGGGCCACACCTTCCCGGGCGTCACCCCGATGATGAGACAGGACGGCCCGAGCATCATCCCCGGGGCCTTGATTGCATCAAAGGCCTTCGGGGATAGTATATTGAGGGTCGTGCCTCCGTCAATTAAGACTCGGGCGACCTTGACGTTGCAAATGGTGGGAAAGGTCACGAGGGCCAAGTGGCCGCTACGTGCGATGCTCCCCAGGTGATCCGTCTGGTCGAAGGTGATTGGCACCTCCACCCAGCATGACTTTCGGGCCGCCTCGTGGGACGACACAGCCGCGAGGAGCTCGCGCCTCATGGACTTGAGGCTCCGGTGGGACACCTGGGCGCCTGCCCCTCCGTCAATGGTGGCGACGACGTGCTTGGGGTCTTGATAGCCCAGATCATCATCTTCGTCTCCGACGGGGCCGCACTCTTGGCCTCCTCTCGTCGGTTGTCCGAGCGCTCCGCCAGGGCTTTACCCTTGCGACGAGCTTCCTTCTCCTTCTCCCTCCGCTCTTGCTCATACTTTTGTACCCGCTCGGCCAAGTTCTTGACCGAGCGGCACTCGGAGAGGTCATGGTGGGAGGTTTGGTGCACCATGCACCACTTGTCCCCGACCTGGCCCTGGGGTCGGGGGTCCGGGGAGCGCCTGCGGTTGCCCGCGGGCTTGCCCTTCCGCGAGGGCTTCTCGGTTCCGTCAGCGGCGAGGACGGGACCCTCCTCGCCCCCGTGCGCTAGCTTGCGCTTCGCCACCGCTCGCGCCGTTCCTCCCGGGACGCGGAGGGGGCAGCGCCGGTGGAGGCTGGGGCAGGATTCCTAGGATTCCAAACCCGAGCCTCTTCCTTGCGGGCCACCCGGTCAGCAAGCTCGAAGAGTTCTGTGGTGGTCCGGGGGCCTTGGACTCGATCTTCTCCAACATAACGTCGTGGCATACACCACTCCGGAAGGCGAAGATCACTGCATGGTCAGCGATGGACGGTATAGTGTTGCGTACCTGGCAAAAACGCTGGATGTATTTGCGTAGGGACTCGTCCTCTCCTCGCCGGACCATGTGGAGGTCAGCCTCTACCCCTGGGCGCGGGTACGTGCCCTGGAAGTTAGAGGTGAACTGTCGGCACAAGTCGTCCCACGAGGCGACCGACTGAACCGGCAGGTTCATTAGCCAGGAGCGGGCCTGACCCTTGAGCGCCATGGGGAAGAAGTTGGCCATGACAAGCTCGTCACCTCCAGCAGCCTCGATGGCTGTGGTGTAAATCTGGAGGAACTCGGTGGGATTCACCGAGTCGTCATACTTCTCCGTAAGGGCCGGCCTAAACTTGTTAGGCCAGCGCACATTGCGGAGGCTGGCGATGAAGGCCTGACAGCCGTTGCCGGCCGGAGGGGGCGACGAGGGCTGAGGGGCCCCCTTGGGCGCCGCGGAACCTCCTACTCATGGCTGGGCCACCATGGCCGCTCGCCGTCCCCTGAGGGGCTCTTCCTGTGGCAGGGCCGTTGCGGCTGCTCGCCGAGCGCTTGCGCCTCCTGACGAGGAGGCGCAGTCATGAGCCCGCCCCATGCGACGCTCGTCGCGGCGCTGCTCAATGCGAAGGCGGGCGTCCCGTTCTGCGTATAGCAGATCCCGGGGGGAATCCGGTTGGGCTGCAGCCGAGAGGCTCTCTTCCGCCCTCGCGGCAGCTGATGCCCTTCGAGCCCGTCGACGAGAGGACGAGCTGACCGCAGTGTGTGAACCAGGTGGTTGGTGACTGGAGGAAGCGAGGTCAGCGGCCAGCTGACGCTGGGCCGTGCCTACCAGTTTCGCCACATCGTCAAACCAACGCTTGGCGTTGGATCCCTCGCCCGGGGTGACCGGGGGGTGGCGCAAGAGCGCCTCCGCTACCTGAAGGGCGCCCTCAGGCGTGCCAAACTCTAGGCGACGATGGACGTCTTCCCGGCGCGGTTCGTCGGTACGTCCGCTCGAGCGTGGCCCGGGTCCTGCTGACGCGTTGGCGATTCTACAGGACGCTTGGCCTCCTCCGCCTACAGCCGCTGTCTCAGTGGGGGGCAGAGGAGGCGGCGCGGCCCCAGCCGCCACCTCCGCCATCGGAGGGGGTGAGGAGGACGAGGTTCCCCCATCCTCCAAGCGAAGGTGTCGAAAGTTAGGGCTGTGCCCGCCCGTTTCGACCCCCTCGGCCGCCTTGCTGGCCAAGTCACGCTCGCGAGTAGCGGGTGGGCCTGATGCGGACCGTAGGACGCGGCTGTGGACCATGGCGAGGACGGGGAGAGGGGGTTTTTCGGCGGGAGGTGGAAGAAACACGGGAGTTTAAATCCAAATGCAGTGCGCTTCCCCTACCTGGCGCACCAGCTGTCGATGCGTGTGCTTGACACGCGGAAATCCAAGGGACCCCCTTTTCGGTTCGGCACAAGGGAGCGATGAATTAAGGCTCAAACTCACGGTAAGAAAAGGGAGAAGACAGCGAAACAGAAAAAGATCACGACTGCGAGGGCATAGAAGATTTATATAGGTTCGGGCCACCGGAGAGGCGTAATACCCTACTCCTGTTCTTTGTGTTATATGGGGGATGAATTACATGGACTGGTGAGGGTGTTCTTCCTTGGGGATGCAGGAGCTGGTGACTGAGGGGGAATGCTTGAAGCCCAAGGTCCCCAACAACGGCAGAACCTTAGACTCTTTTTTGGGGTTGCTAGGAACAGTTAGGAGATGGAACCGCCGTTTAGGAACTGTTTTTTTCAGAATTAGGAACCGTCTTTATGATGGACTTGGGCCTCCTTTTATAGTGTAAGGGGACACCACCGTAGTCATGGTTTCCTCTACTCCGCTCCACGCGGTGGGGCGGGTCTTGCCTTGTCTTGTCGGAGAAGCCACCTCCATCTTTGTCCCTGTTGCCGCGTCATGGAAGTTGGCGGAGAAAAGCGGGCGTCGTGGCTACCATGTTGCTGACGTGAGGTTGGGCCAACCTACCTACTCCAGTGAGGCCTACCGGTCAGTGGCCCTTCACCTAGAGAGGCGCCCGCGCAACACCCCTATTATTTGTGTTCTCTCTCCCACGCAGCCGCCCGATGCATTCAATGCAACTGGACGGGGCGAGAAGGGAGGCGTGCGTGGAATGATCGTGGAGTCATACCGTGGTCGCCGTCAAAGACTTTATACCCTCTTTACCTCGTGACGGGCAAAAGGGTGATGATGAGAGCGGCTGACAGGCATGCCTCGCATCGCATTAAATGCGACGGGGCAGGCGCTTAGCCTCTCTCTCTTTAGGCATTAAATGAGGTAGTTGGCAGCTGGACTCGCCCCTCTCAGAGAGATGCGGGGTGAGAGATGGGGGGTCCGGGTGATTTCGGACCCTGCCGCCTAGGGGTCCGGGTGATCCCGGACCCTGCCGCCTGGGAGTACGGTGTCCTCCGGACAGCCCCCGAGCCAAGCCCCTCTTGGGGTGGCCACGTGGCCGCCTGTGGTCGGGACCCGCTTGGGCCATCCATGACATGTTTTTGACGTGCCCTGGTGGGTGAAAACGCCTTCCTTTTTCATATATCGTATCTCCGACATACCCCCGGGCCCATATCATCGACAAGTTAGAACACATATTGATAGTAGGAAAAGGTTGCTATGTGCAAGAAAGCTTTTTTTGTCCTCAATAATAATCTCCTGCCTCAACCGATTGAGTATTTAGGACACCGACTGAAAGAGATTATTTGCTATAATTCGCTATACCATTGGGACATTTTCTTTTAAAACACCTAAGCGCGAATGATAATATACACGCGCGCTCACTCCATTGGTCATGTTCAGCAAAGGGAAAAAGAAATTGAGGGTATGTGGATGTTTGGTGTAACATCAGCAAGATAACAGATTCACCGCGCTTTCATAAGATAAATTGTTTTGTAGCTTCCACCCGAAATATAGTAGGCTTGGTTTGGGATAGATTATTGAGTGAATTGTTACTACCAATTGTCAACTTGATTATAATGATAAATTAAATAATTTAATAAATAAACTTAACAAATGTTTTAAGTGGATGTAGAAGTATTTTTTTACAAAATGTATTATTTTGAAGCATGAAAAACATAATATGTTTTAACAGTTCAATAAATAATCTAAAAATAAAGCTGAAAAGAAAGCCTTAAGCCTTATAGGAGTTATTTTTTCTCACAGACTTATACTTACTATGTTCTTTAAATTACAATTTCACTAAAAACACTTTGTACAAAAGAGAACATAATAGACTCATATGTTGCTTGTGAGGGGCGATTTTGGAGGCGAAAGCTACGCCTCACCGAGCCTCCCTCAAATGGACGGCCCCTCATCGCCACCGGCGGCACTCGTCTCCCTCTCTTCTAATAGCTAGCCCCTCTCCTCTTCCTTTCTTTTTCCTATTTTTTCTGCTCTTGTTTCCTGGTGTCCTTTTAGATCTGGAGTTTGGTCACTACGGGATCACTCGATCCGCTAGGTCAGCGCCGTGAGCTTGTCGAGGTGGCGTAGCACAAACCTCCAAGGGGTATTTCCATGCTTTCTCCAACTCCGGAGTGGCGACCTTCACTGTCAAGCTGCTCCCTTTCTCTTGTGGGGAGCTCAGTGCCATGGGCGTTCGTTGTTGGCGGCGAGGACGAGCTCTTGGAGAGGGTGCTCTTTGAGACCTTGTGCAGCTTGTGCCTTACCTCTGTTGTTCTCTTTGTGGCTGCTATCAGCCCATGGGGATCTTGACGGTGGATGTGCTCGGTGGGCGTCATGGTGACGCTTTCTCGTGGCGGTGGCTAGTTTCAGCAGTGGCGAAGCAATGTGCAGCTGGCCCAGCGATGCATCAAGACAGAGTGCGAGATGCAACAACGGGTGTGCAACATCTGCAACATAAAGTGAACAGGATGGTGAGGCAGACCTGTTTGGTTGAGGACTTGAGGTGTTGTAGCAAGAAGACAGCTGTGACAGTGGCCGGGAAATCGTGTATTGTGGTAAAATCACTACAAGAATTCTGTTGATCCATGACAGACTGAATCCGTCACCAAATGCTGAAAATCCGTCATAGACGACCATCCGTGACGGAATTTGAAACCGTCATCTATTGAGCGTCACAGATTGCCTGCGAGCCATCCGTGACTGATTTTGTCCGTCATAGATTGTCTGGATAGTCCATCCAGCCCAGTCTGGGCCGGGCTGAGTCCAACAGGCTGTGACGGCTAAATCCGTCACGGATCAAAAGGGGTTTTCATAGCCTCAAGTAGGCCGTAGCCCAAGTAGGAATAAGGCCCAATTTGTGTTTTCGAGCTTTCGGCCTTTTTAAGATAGCAGGCTTTTAAGTTTTGCACCCATTTGAATGTATGGATGGACCTTCTCATTGGGCCTTTTCCAGGCTTTTGCTCAGTTGTTAGTATACATTCATTGGGCCTTTCAAAATTTTCCAGCTGTCTTAATTTAGACAAAATAAATTTAAGCCCACAATAATTACAGGTAACATAATTAACAATAATAATACAATTAGAAACAAAGTAATTAGAACCATCATCGGTACTCAATTTCTCATAATCATTGATCCATTAACACTGAGACAAATACTCTAGAATCATTGTTAATTACAGAGTTCACATGTCACACAACATAATTAAACCCCGTCCAAGAACACGTAAATGGCACATTGCCTACTCAACAAAGATGACCATCGCGTTTACATACAAAAGGAGCTCATATATAGCTCAACAAGCGCAAAATTGGCACAATGCCTACTCGGTTCCCAAAAAGACACACACAAATGGCACATTGCCCATCCACGATTCCCAGCAAGCACCACCACCAAGGCCAAGCACGAAGTGATGCAACAAAAAGGCAAGAATGTTGCCGGACAACCCGATCATCTTACCAAGTACTCTAGGCTTGACCAAACTGCTTTAACAGTTGGTCAAGCTTCTCATTAGTGTCAGCTTGGTTCGTTGCCATCTTTTCTCGGTCCGCCGCCATTGCTTTCTCATTTTCTTCTAGCTTCTTCGACAACGCATCAAGTTGCGCCTGGAGCTCAGCCTTTTCCAACCTCTCTGCAGCTAGTTGAACCTTCAGTGTGCCTTGTGCATTCTTTTTGCACTTCATTCCCACATTCTGCAGAAAAGTGTTCTTCTTGGTGTTTTCAAGCAAGCACATCGCCACTACCTCGCCACGGACCGGGTCTCTTCATCTTCGCATGTTGAGACAGCTTGTTTTCCATTTGAGCCTAATAGTGCAAGAAAAAAACTTTGTTACTGAGATAGAACAGGAATAAAGAAATCTGGGTTCAACTTTAACTGAAAAGTATCTTACAATTGCATTCTGGACATCTGGTGTGTAGCCTTTGTTCTTGCTGTAGTGGCACTCCTTGAACATATCCATTGCATCTGCTTCCTGTTCTTTATATTTGTCTCCCTAAAAAAGGGCAGTATTGATTAACATGTATCCTACATTGACTTTGAAATGACCCAGCACCCATACAAAGCATGTATCATAATTCTCATAACTTATGTGCAGGATGCAGTAACTTACCAAATTCTCCAGGTGAACCATGTAGCTGCGTGATCCAGTCGTTTGATGGTACTTGACCTTGCTTCGGTTGGTTTTGTTCAGTTCAGCGTTTTCCTACGTCATGAACATCATGCATTTCACATTGATATCTTAATTAGAATATACAAGGCAAACTTGCAGCACAAAGCATACCATATTTTTTTGAGCTGCCCAATATTCGACCAGTTGACACCACTGTATGTCAGTCGTACTTTTCAAAGGAGAAGTCTTCCTCACCAAATTGAGTGGGTAAGGAGTAAAGTATTTACGCTTCAGATGATACCGATGTTGACGAACAGCTTTCTTCAACATTTCGTAACATGCAAGTTTGACATTGGCATCTTTTATGTCAATATCAAACTTTGCCTGTTGACAAAAATACAACAATATTAGCAAGGGAACAGGTATAGCCTATTTGTTAATGTTAAGGTACCAGCTTGAGCAAAGATATCAATTGTAATTGCTCTTCGAAACCAAATTTGAATCTGCAGACAACTATACAAACCAAAGAATAGATTGCTAAGGGACCACAATTGTATTAGCAAGGTTGAAGCTATTGTAGTAGTATTAGAGAAGTAAACAAACAGTATTATAACATTGAATTTGAATATCTATAAGTTAGCAGCTTCTTTGGCATTTAAGTGGCAATGGTATTGGATAGGGACTTACAGCAAGTTTCCCCCTAAACATTTGGTGGATCGCAGGTTGATTCTTGTAATCCTTCCATTTGGGAAACGTAGGCACAAAGTGACGCACAATGATGTTGCATTCAGAAGCATACTTGGAAGCAACCATTGGGTGTACCGGCCTTATGTTGCCTTCATCGATGACCACCGGCAGCTTCCCACGCCGAGACCGGGAAATCCTCACCAGCCCTGCTCCTTTATTATTCCCCCTAACCCATGGCACCAGATCCTCTGGGTGTACATTTGCAAAGAATTACAAATAGTGAGATGAAAATAAACTTGATGGACATATAATACAATACACTATGGAACTAATAAAGAAGGTTAAGAGGATTAGGCTCAAAGAACATGCCTTCACAGTCATCATGCATTTGAGGTTCATCATTTTCAAATTGGACACCACCATCCCTATCGCTGGCCACATGAGGTTGGGATGCACTATCACCTCCATTGGGCACATCTCCCTCCACATTAGCATTCTCAGTACCTTGTTGGTTCACAGTGCCCTCGGTGTTATGTTCCTCCAAGCCATGACCTAGCAATAAAATGGGTCAGCATGTGCTATCATTGAACCTAAGGGCACACAGAGATGGTAAACCAATGATTGAGTTTGTAGTGGAACTTGCCTTCATTGAGGGGAAAAGTGTTCTGATCAAAGTTGGCAACATTTTCATTAGCTTGGACGACAAGAGGGATAGATGCAGCTGTCACAGGTATCTCACTTGGTGGCACACCTTTAGTTGACCTTGTCACTCTACTGTTTGGCTCAACTGAAACCACTCTCTTTTTACGCGGCTTGACCCCACCAGGAGGCATGTTGCCTTCTCTTTTCTTCCTACTCAATGCTTGCTACACACAAATGCAAACAGAGATCAATTA
This sequence comes from Oryza australiensis, assembly GCA_019925245.2. Classification (NCBI taxonomy): domain Eukaryota; kingdom Viridiplantae; phylum Streptophyta; class Magnoliopsida; order Poales; family Poaceae; genus Oryza; species Oryza australiensis. The sequence goes on along the minus strand of JAIFGZ020000265.1, from coordinate 666,899 downwards.
GCACTGAAGTAACATGATAAGCATGACACAAACTGGGGAATCAGCACCTTAGCATTGTTAGAGTCAGACAAATCTCCCTCATTGGGATCATCAAGTTCAGGATTGTAGTCAGGATCGCCATTTGTATGGAAAGGTGTAGTTTGCTGTTGCGAGAGCACTCTTTTGCCTCGAATCTGACTGGCTAATAAAGGAATTCCTAGCTGCTGCATCCTTGCAGCGTTTTGCATGCAATGCTGTAGGCGCTGGAGCTCATACTGACACAGGTGGCGCACTACAAAAGTAAATCTCAAAGTCAATGAAGCACTGCTTCAAGGAAACTAAATATAACGCGCTGCTTCAAGGAAACTGAACCACAACATCAAATTCATGTATACACTGCTTCAAGGTGACTATACCGTAGTTACAGGTATAGTTTTTGGTGTAAAGTAAATTAAATGCCAATTACAATCAGCTTTGTACCACAAACTTCCAACATTGATGCTTTTGAAGAACCCATCATATTTTAGTTCAGCATTCTTCCCATCAAGTTTGTACCAATCACATTTGAACAAGACTACTGACCTGTCATCACCATTATAATCTAACTGGATGATCTCTTTTAGGTTTCCATAGAACTCAATAACTTCAGAGTTATGTGTGCCTAGCGACATTACTCCACTATTTTGAGTCTTCTTATTTGCATCACGGTCAATGGTGTTAAACCGCACCCCATTCACTATGCATGACTTGTATTTCCTAACTCTAAAATCAACACCAACTGCCAAGGAGAAGAGGTCCTCATCTACCAATTCTACATTGTTATCCTTTCTCAGCATCTGCATATGACATAATAATAATCAGTACAATGCTTAGTGCACTGCTGATATATAATAATCTGTAAAAGATGTTGCATGCAAACTAACCATATTCCTGAACCATGTCTGGAATCCTTGTTGCACTGTTTTCTCAATGTTCGACACCCCTTCACTGTGCAGTTCATCTCTGAACTTGCTGCAAAAACAATAAATGGGTCAATATATAGGGCCATATGGCCATAATAAGGTAGCATATAACACAGTGCAGCTGGGATAACATACTTGATATATTCCTCAACTTGACTACAGTTATTCAGCACATACCAACTCATTTGATCTAAAGAAGGATCATTATATACTATTTCTTCTGCTGAAGTAAATCTCACTCCATGCCCAAACACATCAACACCATAGGCTTCTTCATCAGCAAAACCAGTATTTCTTGGTTCTCTATTGAACCTTGTCTCCACATCATCCATGTACTTGCAGCAAAATGTTAGGCATTCATCTGCAATATATGCCTCTGCAATGGAACCTTCTGGTCTTGCCCTATTCCTCACATACCGCTTCAAAGTGTACAGCCGCCTTTCAACTGGGTACATCCACCCATACTGCACAGGACCTCGGAGCAGCGCCTCCTCAGGCAAATGTATAGGAAGGTGCATCATCACATCAAATACAGCTGGGGGGAAAATTTTCTCAAGCTTGCACAATAACACAGGGATTTCTTCCTTCATTTTAGATAACACATCCTTGTTTAGAGTTTTCCTACACAATTCCATGAAAAATCTACCCAACTCAGCCACTGCTTCATATATATCCTTGTCAACAAAACCTCTCAAAGCTGCAGGTAGGATTCTTTGCAAAAGAACATGGCAATCATGTGTTTTTAGGCCTTGTACCTTGCTTCCATCAGCAGAAAGACATCTTGATATGTTAGAAGCATAACCATCTGGAAACTTGACCGCTTGTAAGAAATTACAGAAGGCAACCTTTTGTTCTTTAGACAAGGTGTATCTAGCTCTAGGCATCTCAGAAGAATTTCCATTGTCTCTGAACTGCAACTCTTTTTTTATGCCTAAATCACTACAATCAAGCCTAGCATTCACTGTGTCCTTTGTCTTCCCAGGTATTTCGAGAATTGTATTGACCAAGCTCTCACAAATGTTCTTTTCAATGTGCATCACATCAAGATTATGTCTAACCTTCAACTTGCTCCAATACTCCAAATCCCACAAACAAACTCTCCTGCTCCAAATTTTAAAATTATCACTGTTGGCACCATCCCGCTTCCTTTTCCTGCTTTCCTTTCTCCTCACCCCAGGTTTAACATGTCTAACCTTCTCTAATTCAACAAGTACCTCCTCTTCAGTAAATTTACCAGGAGGATCATTTGTTCCATGAAGACCACTATATTCATTGTTCCTCCTCAAACGATGTCCCCTGGGTAGGAAACGATAGTGACCAATATATGCAATTTTTTTCCTAAGTGCATATGACAGAGGATTCTTGTCACAATGAATACAAGCAAAATAGCCTTTCGTGACACGCCCAGACAAAGTACATAGAGCAGGGTAATCATGAATGCACCATAACACAGCTGCACGAAGTTTGAACTCTTTGTCTAAGATGACATCATATGTATCAACACCCTTCCAAAGCTCCATCAATTCTTCAACAAGAGGCTGCAGAAATAATTCAAAGTCTTTCCCTGGGCAAGATGGTCCAGGAATCAACAGAGCCATCATTAAATTGGACCGATCCATGCATGCCCAAGGTGGAAGGTTGTATGGCATAACAAATACGGCCACATGCGTACTTTGTGTTAAAATTGCCAAAGGGATTAAATCCATCTGTGGCTATCCCAAGTCTCGAGGTTTCTAGCTTCTTTAGCGAAGTCTGGATACTCGTTGTCAAAATCTTGCCATGCCTCACCATCAGCTGGATGACTCATTTCCTTCTCACTCGACTTCCTCTTTAACTTGTGCCACTGTGCTTCTTCTGACCCCTCCTTGGTTATAAATACCCTCTCGTAGCCTAGGCACCAATGGGAAATGGCGTAACACCTTCGTGGAATCTTCTTCCTCTCTGGGTCTTTCCATCTTGACAAACCACAACCGGGCAATTGTCATGATTAGCATACTCCTTTCTAAACGAACACATTTATTGAAGCACACATGGATCGAGTCATACCCAAGACCTAATTCCTTCGAATGTTCTTTGCTTCATGGTATGATTTTGGCAAGTGTATTAAACTCTCGGGAATGCATCAGATAGTAGACTCAAGAATGTAGAAAATGCAGTGTTGGTAATCCTATAATAAGACTTCATATGAAGAAGCTTTACCACAAAGGAGAATTTTGAAAATTTGGTACATCCGGGATAAAGCGACGCTTAGCCTCTTTCATCACTAGTTTCAAAAAGAGTTTTGCCTGTTACCATCAGCATTTCCATTTCCACTGTCATGGTCATGGCTACCATGTCCTTGTGCAGGTTGTAGGTCCCTTAGCAAATTTTCCAACCGATCAGCACCATTGTTGTCATCCTCAGGCATACCCATCCCATGATTGGAACCTTCAGCAGTGTCAACAGCAGGAACATGAACTTCATTAACATCTACACTAATGTCTTCTCCATGATGTACCCAATGAGTATATGTAGTCCATGCCATTCATCAATATGTGCTTCTTCACATTGGGCCGATGCGATACTTCGATTAAGGCAACGATTACATGGGCACGAGAATCTCTTGATCCTCACCATATTTTCCTTTGATGAATTCCATGAAATCTTTGACACCATTGATATATTGAGTTGAAAATAGTGTGCTGTGCACCCAACTTCTATCCATCTGAACATGCATTGTGGAAAAACACAATTCAATAACTGAACACAGAATCCATATAGACTGGCTAGAACAATATTACATACACAAATCAAGCAATGCACCTTGTATTCAGCAGGGATTCATCGTCCTTCGGAGTCGATGTCGATGTCGACATCAAGCAGCACCGAGTCGATGTCGACGGCCTTCGGAGCGGCATGGCGCGGCGGGACGGCGTGTCCTGGGGACGACCGGTGGCACGTCTCGTCGTGGGGACACCCGCGGAGCAGCACAGCAGAACGGTGGAGCAGCACTGGGCGGCAACCAAGGTGTGGGGAAGAACGCCGAAGCGGCGCACGGTGGCCTGGGGACGAACGGCGGAGCAGCGCAGCGCGGCTTGAGGACGGCCGGCGCCACGACGCGGCGTGGGGACACCAGATCCGCGCCAGGCGGCAACCGAGGCGTGGGGAAGAACGGCGGAGGGTGGACTGGGGACGAACGGCGGAGCAGCGGAGGGTTGGGGACGACCGCCGCCGACGGTGGCGGCGGAGTGGATGTGCCCGAGCAGCGTGCGGCGTGGATTTGGACTGGGGAGCGGCGTGGATTAGGACAGCACAAGAAGTCAATCAACTAACTGAGTACAGAATAAGTAAATAAGATACTTCTTCTAATCGCATCAGTACATTTAGATCGAGTGGTCATCACATTTGATTCCTATGGGCGTGGTCGTGGGTTCGATTCCACAGAGCGCCAATTTTTATTTTGGACAGCGTTTTTTGACATGGCCGTATACTGTAGCAACTGGGCCGCCAATCGAGTAAATGGGCCTCCAAAATTGATCATGGCGATTTGCAACCGTCACGGATGGGCCTTGAATGACATCAGCGCAGGACTGATAGTTCGTGACAGAAATGAACTGTCACAGATTCGGTTAACTTGTCAAACAGTGATGGTTTGCTGATTTCCGTCACAGATAACGGGCCCAATGCTGGGCTCCAAGCAAACCCATTCCTGTGCTTGGTTATCTGTGACAAAAAAAAATCCGTCACCAGAAATCCGTCATGGATCAACAGAATTCTTGTAGTGAATCAGAGGTGCTATGCGAGGGCGATGAGCTTGAAAACAATAACTCTTAATGTCTTTCCTCTTTGGTTGTGCAAAGGTGATGCTCATGGAGATCGTCTTAGGTAGGTTGTAGGAGCCCAAGATGAAAGCCTTTCCCAGTTTTTAGTCCGTCGTCTGTGGGCATCATTTTTCTCCTTAGAGGCGTAGTCGTGGTGCTTTTTATTTTTGCTCTGGTAAAAACGTTTAGTGTTGTGTTTTTCTTGAAGGCTTTGTCTAGGAAGTCCTTTCGCACGATTAAGTGGTTGTTGGATTTTGCCAATGGTGTCTGCCGTTCTCGAACATTGTTGTGTGGTGCTGAGCTGCCTAGGCAGTTGTTTTTGCTTTGTCTGAGGTTTCGTCGGTTTCTCTAATTAATCGTGTAGTCGTATGGTTTTTGAGCTTGGTTTTCCTTTTTAACAGGGTCAGTGGATTGCAATAATTTCCTACCCTTTTCGAAGGTTCTTCGAAAAAAACTTTGTACATCAGCTTTATTCTAAACCACCTATTACTTTCATAATATATAATATTTACAATTCCTGCTTATAAGAAATTGTTCGCACTACGTCAAATTAAATAACAGAGCCTTAGACTTACTGAAATAAAATCAAAATGAGTGTCATGAATTACACCATGATGGAAGAAGTTTGCGAGGGAGATATATATGCACCATGTTATAAATAAAAGTCACTGTGTCATGAATTACCTATCTCACAGTGCGAATTATTAATTATTATATATTAAGTAAATTTCATAAAACTACATATACTTGAGATAGAACTATTGCAAAGCACTACATATTTGAGGTGAGGTGAGGTGTTGTATCGTAAATATTTAAGATGTTGTAGTTTAAAACTACAGATTTAATTGCAAGCATCATAAAATTACAAGTCCTCATCCACATGTATATAATACGCGACCAAAGCAGCCTGAAAACGACAACATTTCAAGATGAAAATAATATTTTTGAATAGCAGCATGAGCAGGTACAAATGTACAATGACGTTGCTGGGGCAGGAACCAATACAACACTGTCATGTTAGAAAACACAACCATCATCATTTGTTGTTAGGTCAGCTCAAAGAATCAGTCACAACTTAATGACCACTTAGCTAAGGGGCAGCTATCTTTGCAGTATACCAAAAGAATGAATTCAGTCACTCAGAAACCACAGAAAATCAACTGAAATTGGATCAAAATTTTCCATTTTGTTCCGCTATAGCCTTTCTGGTATACCTCTCTATAGTTATACATGCATGGAGAAAAAAGGGGAAGCAATTAGCTCATGATTAATTTATATATATGTACACAAAATTGGAGTCAGAAGTGGTAGCTGACGTCCTCCATTCTCTTCAAGTTTGCTCACTGGGTAGCTGGGTTCATATGCGCCTCACAAATGAATGCATGTATCGAACTTGGCAATCATAACCATATATAGGATTACTTCACTGCAGCTGTAACATAAACTTCTTGACTTGGTTATCAATGCCAAATACACGACTGAACTAAAACATTAGTACAACATGAAGATTTAAGAACGGAAGGGTTTAAGTTTCTTGCCTATTGGAACCTTCATCGATAGACCAATAGAAGGTGAGGAAAAATAGAATATTCTCCTCTGCCCTGACCTATGCTTCTGTAGGAACTCAGGAATAGATTGTTCAGTTCAACATTGCCCCAATGCAATTTTGTCCCTGTTTAAAAGTGAGATATATATGTTAGAATTTTTTTAAAAAAAGAGTGAGGATTCTAAGTTTCTTGTTTATTGGATGCTATTTGAATACAAAGTTTGACTGATAGAACAAAATATGCAACATTTCATATCAAGAGTAAAAGAGTAGATTGAACAAGCTAGCCATTTGGTAGGTACTCAGGCATATGCATGTACAAAAAGAGGGGTAAACAGATTTTTCTTACCGGTACAACAATGAAATAGCTGACAATTGGGTTCACATCAACAATGGAATCGGAAACTAATCAGACATGGAAACTGAGAATGTTGAATGTAGCCATTTATACTTGTTGGCTAACTTTATGTAAAACCTCAGTTTGGCACAGGTCAAAATGATCATCCACAGAGAAAATACTTCCTGGTGATAACCATGCATCATAAATTTCCTCTGTTAGCAAAGTGCTAAGCTTGCTCCATTCTTACACCCATACTGGAGGCATCTATTGTAAAACAACACATAGAAACATTGCCAACATATATCTCTATTCACATTAAGAGTGCCCGTTCTATTATTTGACACTTTCATGGTTGATACACTCCAATGAATGTCGAATCAGTTGCAGCAGCCCCTTGACATTATGGAAACTGAAATTAAGGACTTCCGTTAAAAGAGCAATGCCATCAGCCTGATCTTTTTCAATACCAGAAAGATAAGCAGAAAATGCACTTTGTGACTTTCTGGTTCCCTCAAATGCATAATTTGTGTCATCTGCCTGTAAAAAATATTGCAATCAGGAGACACTTCCCTTAATTCTCACTGATTTCTCATTAATCATGAATGGATACCAGTTGTGTAGTAGTTACATGGAATTAGATAACCAGTCAATTTGAACTAACAAATAGCAGAATCCATGCTGAACCAAAAGGTTTGAAGAGTACATTAGTTTTAAAGCTTGATTTCCATGGACATCTTTTTAGAACCATTACACACTATTGGTCCTAAATATTGACCTTATCTAGCAAACTGAAAAGATCATAGGTGAAACTCTAAAACTGAAATATACGCAATCATTGAGTTCCATAAGTAATCATATTTGACCCGCAATAATAAGTATTTCTCTAAACTGAACAAGGCAAGCATTAAACGGATAATAACCGTGCAATGCCAATTGCAGGTGTTGTGTGCAACCCTCAAGTAAAAAACTAAAGTTGGCATATCAATATCCAATAACCCAAATGGCAAAAAATAAGCAGCTTACATAAGCAAGCAATCCCATCAAGTGATGATTGTTCCGAGATATGGGATTGTTAGCAATCTGAGAAGCGCATAGACCTCTTGTTGAAAAAATCTTAGCTACTGTACTTGGGTTATTTAAATTATCAACATCTGAGGCGGAAGACGACGGTGATTCAGCTGGCCAAGGAGAAAACAAGAGGAATGTGAATTATCAGAAGACCAAACATTTCAACAAATGGATAATAAACATGTTTGGAATTGATATCACGAAATAAAATGAAGGCTATCTTTGTCTAATAAACAGAGTGCAAAATTGATGTAAGAGATTCAGAAAAATCATGGTGTAAGGATGAAATCCTAGAACCATCGAAAGCATTACTTACTTCATATTCATTTCTATGTTGTTACATTTCACTTGTGGTAGAACTGAGTCCAGATACAGTTATTCAGATATTTAAGCATTCCTACTTTTATGAAGTATTTTGGTTTGAGGAATATGTTCAACCCAGGATTGATCATCTGATCCTGACTCCAAATGGAACCTTTGGTTTGAGAGATGCAGAATGAGTTGGCCATCACCATACAATTTCAAATGACCATAATAACAATTTGACAATAGAAACATGACTCCATGATGGGCCAGCCAGTTCCAGAGAGGTCATTCCTCAAACCAAACATGCCCTTAATGAACGAGGTTTCAGAAACTACTAAAACAACTAAGCAACTTCATGAATTAGAGAATATGTAAAACCTGGAGGAGCCATCATAGATGCCGCATGCAATGCATGGCTATCTTTAATTGCACCAGGATGCTTGTAGAAAGCTGCCTTCATGTATGCCACTTCCATACATTTATATGCCAAAGCAGCATTTGCCATTTTCTTAAGCCGCTCAAATTCACGGGCACAAAATCTGTTGACCAATGGGGCCATATTAGCATAGTTAATTTACATATGCATACAATAAATTTTAACACGAGAATAAATGGAACAAGTAATATTTGGCAGCTAAATAAAAGGCATGTCCAAGAAACACGACAGACACTGAAAGTATTAATGTTCGGCCATTACAGTTCGTAACTACAAGGACAAGAAGCAATTGAGGCACTCGTTGCTTTGAAATGGTTCCTAACAAGAATAAATATACCAAATTAAATAAGTTACTATCATCGTGCATTCAAGAACGTTAAAAGGGTATAACAAATATAGAAGCAATATTCTACATGTTGCCTGCCTTTTGAAGAAGTGAACTGTAAATTGCTTACCCACAAAGGTTTCCAGTATCAGAATATAATGTCATAGTATTTATTGGATCCCCTTGTTTGGAGCTATCAATACCAGCAGCCTCCTTGAGAGATGCGACATGGAGAAATTTTAGGCAAGCCTCAAAACAAATGTTTGCACTCTCAAGGTCATCCCCCTTTCCCTGCAAATGAGGAGCAATGGAATCTGAATCAAGAGAACCGTAAAAAAATAGCTTTGAGTAATGTATCAAACATCCAAACCTTTAAGCGGTCAGACAAGTGCTTCAGATCTCTAGCTTCCTTCAGCAGAACAGATATGTTAATTGGAGTTGAAGCATCAGCATGAAGAGCTGCATGCTTCATGTTTTCGACTACAGACTGTTTTGCATTATTGGAGGCATTTCTATCCACTTTATTGTTTAATCCTGGCAGCAGCTTGCTTCCTTCGACAGTAGATGGATTTGTTTTCAGGTCCATGTATTCTACATTCCCTTTATCAGGCCTAACCTGTGTAGGATGCTTTCCAGAAGACAGTTTTGCTTGGTCACTTTGATTTGACTTATATTGAGGCAATGTCTTCTCATTTTGATTGGGTGTTGGCCTTCTGAAATCACCATTGCCATGTATTGAAAGGACATGTGAATTAACTTTCTGTTCCACCAAAGAATTCGGTTGGCCTTGGTCATTCCTTATACCAAGCCCAGAACTTCTGTTGTTGAAGAATCCGTTTGTCAATATATTTTGTTTATCCAAGTTCGCATCCTCCAAAGCATCTTGACGCATGCCTCTATTAGAGCAACCAGAAACATGAGGTTTCATGTGATCAGAACCACATTCAAAACCGTATTTTTCCTTAGAGCATGAAGCACCAGTTTTCGCTGACTCCTGAGAATGCACAATTTCTGCCATTGCATATGAATTCGTTCTATGTCGATCCAAGTGTTTCTTGTCAGAAGCTCTCAAGGGTGATGAAGAAACTGACTCTACAGGTGAGGTCTTTGTTTCTTGAAATTCAGGTTTATTCTTGTGGGAGCTAGACACCTTGGATGAACTAGAAGTGGCAGCTGTAGATGCTTGTACATTACAGATATCCCTCCTGACTGAGCTTTCGGAGAGCAATGGGTGCTGGAAATGGATATTCTCCAAGTGTTGCTCAATTAAACCCTCTTTCTCATCATATATTGTATCGCTATTAATCCCAGTGACAGGGCCTCTGGCATGAGCAGATTTCTCATGATCATCTACCTTCAGAAATTTCAGGTCTGACCCAAGCTTTTCCTTGGCAGCATTACTTTCACTTAACACTTCTTTTACAACATGTTTTGCAAAGGCATCACAAGCTCGAAGATCAGGACCATGCTGTCTTAACTGCATTTGTTTTGATTTGTTTGTCTTAATAAACAAGTTTCGAGGATCAGATTGTCCTGCATCTGAAGCTCTAGTGCCCCTATCTGAGTTATATCCATCACAAAACTGCTTACCTGATGAAGGTAAAGCATACTTTCCCATGCCAGGTGAAATATTACTATGCTTCAGCAGTTCTTTAAGAGTTCCCTTGGTTGAAGGACTACTTTTGCTTAGTTCAAACTGAGGGGGGTGGTGCTTGGGAGGCTCATTGTGTACTTTCTTCAATTTCTTTGATGCTATCAGGTTATCGTAATCAGCATCACTGGTCTTCCGTTTTGGATGCATCCGATCTTTTGCCATAGTTTGTCCTGAGCAAATGTAACCTTTAAAAATCAAATGAATAATAATAGAATCTAAATGAAGAAAAACCTTAGATGTTGCACCTTTATCTGATGATTCTGCACGCTTCTGTTTTTCCTTGAGTTTAGGAAAGCAGTCAAGACCATCAGGATTCCTAGGAGCATGTAGCTTCTTCAAAGACTTTGATATTTCAGACATTCCTAAATTATCTGACATAATGGCTGCATCATTGGATCTAACCAATGTAGCAGTATCATAACGACTATCCAAACTGATGTTATTTTCAGGTACAGGAACCACATAAAGTGCAAGTATGGCATTTGTAGTCTCGCGCTCACTAAGTTTGCAGTTATTCATTCCAGGCCTACAAGAAGTTAAAAATACCAATCAATTAAAGATAACATTAAGCACCATGAATGCAAAATAAATAAATATTTCCAAGCAACGACATAATAGTCCAATAGTCTATAGTCTACACATCACAACATGACAGGAGATATAATTTTCCAGAAGATCCTGGAAGAAAAACATGAATCCGAAGATTACAAATAAACCAGAACAAAACCAATTATGCGATCTCAACAGTTGTTTTCTCTCTCAGGCAGCAGGGCAGTTAGAAATGAAAAAACTGCATTTGAGTTTCCACAGATGAAACTAAATTATGGTGCACATATATATAGTGAAGGGAAAATTTACTCCTGCCAGTTATTTCAGTTCACAGAAACCGTAGACAAATATAAAGCATATGAGAAGATAAAAAAAAAAGAACGAATACGATTTAACGTTTCTTGCAGAAACTTACAGCCAACTCTGCATGCTACACCGCCATCTTTTTGGAAGTGTATCTGAATTCATCCCATAGGGTAAAAGGCGCCATGTCTCACACTTATCACAGCACACCCATTGATCAACAGGTTCAGGAGCAGGAACTGCCATGGATGCTTCTGTAGTTTCATTCTTGCACCTTGATGGCATAGGGATAGACTTATCAACCAAAATGGGAGAGATCTTGTTGTCCCCATCATTTCCATCACCTGAAAAATCCTTATCAGTCAATCCAGATGTAGCAGTCTCTTTCTCAGTCTTCAAGCTCTTATCCTCAGTATGTAAGTAAGTCGAACCAATTCTATGGTCCAACACATAACCCTCATTTTCACCATTAGGTTTTTTAGTGGTACCATAGTTTGGTTTTTTGTGGGTCTTAATTTTGAGTTTCTTCCCAAACAGGGAAGCTTGCAAAGAGGACACTTTCTTCCCTTTCAGTAATTCAGAAGAATTTCCTGCTACATTTCCTGTGGTAGTACCCATGGACTCTGCATCAGCCAAACTTCTCGATTCCTTACTTTTGTACTGTGATGGTTCATCTTTAGCACACACCACTTTCCCTCTGTCTCTCTTAAGTGATGTTATCTTAGCAGGATCAATTTGCAGTTGACTTGAAGTGGTAACAGATTGATCATTGCATTTATCAGATTTAATTTTGTGTGAAAATCCATCATCAAGTGAATGTTCCATCTTACTCTCTTTCCAATAATCTTCAAAATCATTTCTTACTAAAGTTACTTTTATATTTGCTTTACCCTTTGGATGTTCATCATCATTTCCTGAATTAGCAGCTTTAACATCAATGATTGACAATGAACTCCGAGTACTACTTTTCCCCTTGAATTGACCATTTTGTGTTTCCTTTAGGTGACCTGAAGTATCAGCTATAAAGTCTGCTGATTCCCCAACTGCATGTTTTTCTGTCTTTGCGTTTCTTGGTGCACGGATAGAATCAGTGTCATCTGAAATATCCTGCAACTCAGGCTTAGTTCCCCTTTTCATAATTGTTGCATTCGGAGGCCTGCATTTTGAATTCTCGAACTCAGGAAGGTGATCCCTCTGTTCATCAAGTTTGATTTTCTTCACCAACTGATAGTTGTTATCTGGTGCAGCAGAGCTCGTACGAGAACAGTTCCTTTGTAGCTCTGCCTTGTCATTATCATATACAGGAGCTTTATGTTTCTTAGTTATAGCTGTTGATTTTTTCCTCAGTTCCAGAACATTTTCTGCAAGAGGTGAGAGCAAAAATCCTCCAGGAACAGAATGGCAGGTCATTATCTGTTCAAACAACAAAATGGATTATTTATTAAAAATCAATCACCAGAGGTTTTGCCAAGATAAATTGAATTGATGATGTAAACTTAACCTGAAAAATGGTATCTGCAGATTCATCAGGAAAAAGTTTTGACACGGGAGCCTCGATGCTCCCTTGTTGTGGACTGTCATCTATAGATGAGGAAGGAGAAATGTCGAGGCCCAGGCCACTATAGATAGCAGCATTATTTCTTGCTAGGCATTTATTGTTCACCTTGATACGTATTTTTGCTGTCTTCTGCTCAGGACCACTGTTCAACAACTGTTGAGAATGATTACTATCATTCTCACTGGATGTTTTTTGGCAGCAATTGTTTTTCCTCCTTCCAACTATAGCTTGCTTGACAAAATGGTTTTTCTGCGCACTCTGGAAGTATATCACAACAGGGTGCAAACATTAGTCAGTAATCCTAAGAAGCCAACATGGCATGGTGAAGTTTGCGGCAGTATACCTCCAGTGGTATATATGGTGATCTGGAGGCACTGCCATGGTTGGGTAGAAATGCAGGGCTTCCAGATTGAGATAAGGCAGGAGGAGAGCGCTGGTATGTAGGCAAGAATGAACCATAACCCCCATATTGTGACCCTATGCAGTTTGAATGATTTTGCACATACATCAGTAGTTCAATACAACAACAGTAGCTCCACGGAGCAAATGTGGCACAGCTTTAGTCCCCTTACCCAAGTTCTCAGCAGATACTCCACCTTCAAACTCCTTCTGGAAATGACCCAGGATATTTTGAAGTTTTTCATCCTGTACAACATACATCATACTTTATTTCATGCTGATCATTCACAAAGAGAAAACTGCTTCTTTAAGACTGCACAAAACATAAGGACAATCTGTGAAAGAGAAAGCCTCTTTCGGAGTAAATATGGAAACAGAAGGTTGAAGGCCCCTAATATCTGGAGTTCATTAGCATTTAGCAGCAGCCATAGTGCAGAAAGAATAACTCATTCTCTAGAATTCCTCACCATCCAAACAAAAAAAGTACAGTAGGAAAGGACCCATGAAGTCCAGAAGCATCACATAACAGAGATAAAATCCCACGTTAGCTGGATCCAAAAAAAAATTATACGAGTTGTGTATTCCCTATGCCAGAAGTAGCACCACTGATAATTAAACTTGCACACAGAACGCAAACTATCGTCAGCTATATGGTAGAGTATTTGTCCTTCTGAACCACTGGTATAAGGAGTTACAACACAGACACAGGCAAATCAAGCCGCAAAACAAATTGATAATTACATTATAAGAGCTTCCAGTGCTGAATCAAATTTTAAGCGTCCAATTAAAATCCAAAATTACAACATAATACTGCATTCATCATGATAAATAATCCGCTATAAGTCAATATAAATGTAGAACCATCACCTTCATACATCATAATACTAGACCCCCCACATTAATCATGGTAAACAAGGAAAGCTAGAAATTCCTACATCATTAAAAGATAAACAATTACAAACCCTATGGTGATCGAGAAAATAACAGAAAACTTGAAACTCCCTCAAAATAGATAAAAGGGAATATAAACTGGATTATATATGATTTTACCTAGGAGTGTACAAATAGATTTCACTGCATCCTAAAATCCAGTCAGCATACTTTTCTGACCAAAACCAGTGTTCTTGTGTCTGTACAGACTATCAATTCTTGAACTGTGCAGCATGTGGAACAAAATAACAATCATAATAAATTAATAGTAATAATATAGTATAGGATTATAGAAGAAAATTTTGAGTCAAATGCAACTATCGCATATAAGTCATCCCAATGTGTAGAAATTCATGTTGCTTAAGGTTTTTCAATTCAAATACTATAAAGATAAAGTGGGCAAACAAAGTTATTGCTAAAAACTTTGTGAAGCATTAATGAATGTGGATGCATGGGCTGCCAACCAATGCAACAGAAGATAATGTTAAACGTTTTTCCTGGCATATATGTGGAATTCCTTTTGTTTATCTATTATACTTTCCAGAGCTTATATATAGTTTTACCTGACAAACGAATTGGTTATGGGAAGGTTTAGTGAGTTTATAGGTGATATGCCCCACAATCTTATTGAAGTAACTTATCGGACTAGCCATATAGTACCTAAATAAAAGAAACCATGACAAATGCTTTGGCATGACAGGCAGAATTTTAATAGATTGTTTAAAAGCATGAATTTCAAGGAAAATATAAGAAGTCAATGGCCTAGATAACGCATCGCATCAACTCACAAGTTTCATTTTATGTATGTAATAGATAATAACCTTGCAGATTTTCACCAAAAGCAAATTAATCAATATAATTCAATCTTGAAAATAACCTTACAGATTTTCACCAAAAGCAAATTAACCAATACATGCCTATATGAAACAATCTTGAAAACTGCCAATCACAAAATAGCAAGCGGTCAAAATTATGTGCTGATTCGCTGTTACAACTGCTCTTACCTAAATCCATCAGAGTAGCACGAAAGTGCTGTACTAAGAGAACTTCGGTTCTCACCAGAAGGTCGTACCACTGTACCAGAAATCACTATAAACGATACACATGATAAAGAGGAAATTCACGAACCAGATGGACACTCACATGTCAGCTCCAAGCTAAGACTTCACAGAAAACTCCCAAGGTATCAGCTGATGCAACATATTCTCGCTATGGAGGGCGGCAATTTACTGGAAAATAGCAAAACCCATTCGCGAAACATCGATAACTTGATGAACAGTTCATATTACAGAACGGGCCACGCCACACCACTAATCAGTAATCACCTTATCAACCAAAGACCAAAACTACGTGCAGAAACAGATAAAAACCAACCCCAAAATTCCACGAAGCTGCGGTCTAGATGACAACATTGCATTCGAAAGCAGGCGCAAAAACAGAGAAAAATCAACCTCAAAATTATACGAAAAGCCACAATCTAGATGACAGCATTGCTGCTGATGCGCAGAAACAAGCAGGCGACCACACCCACGGTACCATCATCCCATCAACCATCCAATCCGCACACGCTCAAATAAAAAAGAAAAGTAATAATAATTAAAAACAAAAACACCAATGGGAGAGCATCTCTTACGATGTAGGTGAGCTGGTCAGGATCAACAAGCTCGTCGCCCCGCTCCATCTCCCGCCGCCGCCCAATCCGCCGGCGGAAGGGAGCTCCAGCTCCCCCACCTCGTGCCTCGCCGCCGCCACCCCGCGGCTGCGCCCGGCCACCGCCACCTCCGCCTCCCTCCTCCCGCACCGCCTCCCCCGCTCATCATTCTCACATCCGCCGCCCCCGCCGCCGCCGCCGCGGCGGCGATCGCCTCCCGCAGCAACAGTCTCCGCGGTGCCGCCGCGCTGCCGCCGACGAGATCGCGGCCTTCTAGGGTATTTTTGTTGTCCCGTTTGTTATTCAGATTTATTTTTTTCTTTATTACTTTCCTCCTCGTCGCCCTCCCTCCCTTCGGTGTTTCTCCTCCTCGGAGAAAGACAGGACGAGACAGAGACTACACAGGAAGAATGCAGCAATAGAAAAAAGCACCCAAGTATTCGGTTCATCTTCCGTTTATCCCCCTGCGAAAACACGTTATTACATTGATCTTCCACGTGGCAGCCCTGCCTGCCGTTGGATTCGCCTCCCGACGGGTGAGATCGGGCGTGGAGTGAGATGGGATTGTTGTGTTTGTGCGGGGTGCTGGTGGGAAAATGCAGGGGCACGGCATGAGCGGCGCGACGTGTCGTGGGCTTGGGGCTCGTGGGTGTGCAGGTGTTGCACGAAACAAACATGCTGCCAGAGTCTGTGTGGAAAGGAAGGGAGGAAACGTGGGGCGACGGCCAAAGCGCACGGACGGCAATATGAGGGGGAGCATATCGTGCCGGACATGAGTCTAGCGGGGGTGGATGGTAATCAGGTTTCTGAATCCGTTTTCAAAGAGGTTATTGTCACGTTGTGGTAAGATGATTATCATGATAACCATACGATTATCATGAGGTATATCATGGTTTAAAAAATTAAAACTGTTACCATACAACAATAACTGTGATAACCGTGATTTGGAAAACTTTGATGGCAATTTTCTCCGTGGGGAGGAGGCGGGTGAGAATTTTAACTCGTGGGGAAGTGGGGCGAGGCCCTGATCGTTTCCTAGTGTGAGAACGAAGATGATATATTATCCATGAGACTCTGAAATAGAGAAAGAGTACACAAGAGAAAGCCCATAAGAGAAATAGCTTATTCCCTTATCTAGCATCTAGCCTAGTTCGATAAAAACAATTTGACCCAGCAGCCATAGCAAAAGCCCATAAAAAATAAGAGCCCAGTTAACAGCTAGTTCGGTAGAGATTGGATATATACAACAAACAGACAAACCATAGGAAAAACCCTAGAATCCCCAAATCAAAGCAATTGTCGCTGCTGGAAACCACGCTATCACCAACGAGGTCGCGCGCCGCCATCCACCTTGCCCTTAATACTATCACCAACTAACCCATCTATCACTGGAGCTGTCGGGAGCGTGAGGCCCCGATACCGTTGTCATCGCCGGGAGAGCGAGGTTGCATCGCCTCGTCACCCCGTTGCATCGGCACCTCATCACCAAGCTGTGTGGCCGCCTCGCCACCCCGAAGACAGTTGCTCCTCCACACCGCCTCACCGGTCGTCGCCGGTGCTAGCTCGTTCCTTTATCTCTCGTCACCATCAGTCGCTACCTTAACTCGTCGTTTTCGTCGGGTACAGAGAGGCCCCGAAAGGGACGGGGATGGGTGATGATTTTCACCTACTCTTCAATTCAAGGCGGGGACGGGTGTACCCACAGTGGATTGGGGGCATGAACGTTCCTATCCAACCTGTTCCTATCTAACCTCCAACCTGCATTCGCCTCGCCCCGTTGCCATCCATAGTAGCGTTTGATAAATCGTGATAACTCTCTGGCCGATAGTACATGGATATGCATCTCGAGCATGTTACAACTACTGACATAGTTACAACAAGATTTTAATTAAAAAATAACTTGCAAGTAATGACTATGCGTTGCAATGGGCTCTAAAACATTGATGTAAATTAAAATCCTAAACCATATTTCACAATTGGGTGTAATGATGAAGGAAGATGATACCCCGTAAGTTGCAATGGACTACTCGTGTGTGTAATGCAACTATAAAATTTTAAAGTATAGACATGAAAAATATTATGATCCGCACCTTATATATGAAAAATAAAATACTTCTTGTGATGGTTTTTCATAACATGCTACACTAAATGGTCAATAAATGTTGAGTTACCTCATAATGAATGAAAAATGATTACTATCGATATTTAATGTCTATTGAAGTTGTGATGAAGCATGAAAATGATCCAATGACTCTTGTTTCTAGGGGTGATGTGGCTCAATGCATGTTTAGTTTTTTTCCAACTATATATTATGTATAGATATGACATAAAATTATATATACCTTTAGTCAAAACATCATGAAAATTAAACAACTAAATCCCCATTGTTTTCATTTAGCTATAAACAATCTAATATGAAATTTGGCTATAAATAATCCAATATGAAGGAGGAAAGTTATCTTAATTTTAAGTAATTTTTAGTGAATCAAATAGCGCTAGAACTAATATTGTAAATGAAAATACGTAGTATCAAAATTAACGTACTGCTGTTCCAGACCCACGATCATTACGTCTTTATCACTTTGTCAGCCAAGCCTAGGCGGCAAATTTGCTGATCCAATCGAAGAAGCAAAAGCAGGAGGCGAGCTCGAGCAGCAGGAGGCAGTTTGCCTCAAGCAGGACAAGGCAGCGATGCGAGCATGAGCGCGAGCTCGAGCGATAGACAGTGGCGAGCAGCAGGAGCAGGCAGTGGCCGAGGTGCACGACAGCAGCAGGAAGTAGCAGCCCAACCTAGATCTGGAGAAAAAGAGGCGGCGGAGATGGCGAGTGGTGCCGTGTGATCGAGGAGGTCGAGGCGAGGTTGTTCCTGAGCTCGCCGAGCTCACAGCCGTCCTCCCCGATCTCCGTTTTCCTGACTTCTTCCTCCAATCTAAAGGAAGCATTAAAATTCTACTCGACTCTGTGTTGCGCTGTCTATTCGGAAACGAAGAGCCTTGACAATCCCCGCATCGCCAGAGAATGCCACCGACGATGGACGAACGTTTGTCTGCGAATACGAACGATGGATAAAAGGTAGTGGTGGCCAACTGGGCCGAGCCGAGGCGTGCCGGCCCAGGCATGATGGTACTGTGCACCGGTCTGGCCCGGCACGGTCCGATTCGAGATGGGCCGTGCCGGCACGGCACGACGGACCGTACCGTGCCTAGGCCGGCGGTCGCGCCCGCGGGCCGGCCCAGGCATGGCACGGCCCACGGACCGGCACGGCACGGCGCAAGGGGAGGACGAATGGCGGGCCGACGCGTGGCGAGCGAGGGGCGATTGGCGCTGACGACCGTTTGGTGGCAGTTTGAACTGACGAATCAGAGCGCGACACGTTGCCCCAACAGCTACTTTAACGGCTAGAATGTAAAACTCGTCGTTGGAGGCCAAAAATTTAAAAAAATCCGAAAAATTCTAAAAAATATGAAATTTCGTCCTATAAATAGGGCATCCACCCTAGTCATTTCTCCTCACCCCAAACATCTCATTTTGTGCTCTCAAGTCTCAAGTGCTCTCTTGTGCTTTAATTTTTTGGTTTTGACAAAATTTGCTCAAATTTTGTCAAAAATTAAAATTAGTTTCGTAGTTAAATAGTTTGATCGCAGAGATGTGAAGAGCTCGTGTTTTGGAAAGATGTAAGTGGTATTCATATGTATGTATTATTTGTATTTTATTTGTGAATTTAATAAATATCTAAAATTTGTTTATTTCGGATTAAAATTTCAGAATGGATCCGAACTATCCATATCAGTCGTTGTCGTTCACTTTGGGTGATTTCGACCCTAATTATATGTCGGGGTTTGACGATGCCTCCGGATCGGGCTCCAACTCCACCAACCGTGGAGGAGGAACCGGTTGAGACGGCGACGGCTGGAAGGATACTCCGGATCCGCGAGCGAAAGTGTTTCGACACACACCGGCTCGAAAAGATCGAGAACCTTCGATGTGTGGCAGCACTTCGACGAGGTGAAAGTGACCGGCCCCGACGGGAGGGAGGTAACACAAGCTAGATGTAGAATTTGTAGGAATTCTTTATCCGCACGATCTTCTGGTGGTACAAGACACCTAAAGCGTCATGTGGAGGCGTGTGCAAGGAAGCAAGGAATACAATTGCGGCAGCAGCAACTGATGCTAAACCCGGACGGTACGGTACGTAGTTGGGAGTACGATCCCATGGTAGCTCGGGAAAATCTTATCCGGTTAATCGCCAGACAAGATTTACCCTTGAACTTTGGGGAGTATCCTGCTTTCGAAGAGTACGTTTAGCAATCACATAGATTCAAAGCTGTTAGTAGACAAACAACAACCCGAGATTTGGAAATCTTTTATGAGAATGATAGTACTGTACTTAAGGAACTATTTAAAATATTGAAAAATATACCTATGTTGTATGTTTTTGCTTTCATATTAGATCCTAGGGGTAAATTAAGGGGATTCTCCACTATTTTATCACTTATTGGAGATACTGTAGGTGTAAATTATAGTTCTTTTTATACTGAGGTTAGGAGTAAACTATACAAAGTTTTTGGAAAGTATGAATTAAAGTTTCAGGGAGTTCGCCAGCAGAGACCCCCTCCTATCCCCACTACAGGTAAGAAGAAGATACAGTGGGATAGAATTTGGGGTGGCTCATCTTCAAGCCAAGGGGGTGGCAGTTTGTTGGCTGGAAGTGGAGACGTCTCTTCGCATAGTGTTGCTGAAGAGTTGTCAACTTATGTGGACAGCGACGCCATCAGGCATGAAGCACAAGACTTCAACGTCCTCGGGTGGTGGAATGACCACAAGATGGCATATCCCGTGCTTTCAAAACTAGCAAGGGATGTGTTGACGGTGCCCGTGTCAACAGTGTCCTCTGAATCGGCCTTCAGCCTGTGTGGTCGAATCGTCGAAGAAAGGAGGACGACTTTGAGCAGCGACCACGTCGAAATGCTACTAAGCGTTAAAGACTGGGAGCTAGCTAGACAACATGGCCAATACACTGAGAACCAAGAATTGGCCGCCCAGTTCGAGAACATCTACTTAGATTCAGACCAACCCCAATAGAACTTTGTTAGAAGTAGTTGTGATCTTTGAGTCTCTTTTCTTTGTCATGGTTTTCTCGGTTGGGATGAGTTTTTACATGACAAAATTTTTAACGAGGCGGCATGTATCATTGTATCATATAATGCTATAAATATCAATAAAGGTCATTACTATTTTTAACATATAGTAAGTGTGAATATTTATTTCAATAATTTTAATATGAAGAATCTTTCGTTTTTCTCAAGATGACGAATAGATTTTTTTTCATATTTTCAACATGATGAATATATCATTATTTTATTTTTAAGCTTTATTTATAATTTTTTTCTACAGAACAAATAGGGCTTTTTATTTTTTTTTCTATTTTTTTTCGGCCGTGCCTTGTGGGCCCGTGGGCTCGGCCACGGCCCACGGGCCATTTTCGTGCCGTGCCGGCACGGGCACGGCCCAGCCTCCCGTGGGCCGTGCTTGGGCCTGGGCGGGGCACACGGCCGCACGGCCCGTCATAGTGGCCGTGCCTAACGGGCCGTGCCCGTGCCAGTTGTGCCGGCCGCTGTTTGGCCTCCACTAATAAAAGGAGAGGTGAGTACCGAATCATCTTTTAATTTTTATAACAGATCAAAATTATCATTTTGTTGTTGTTATTATTTTATGTATATTTTATCTATTAATTTTTGGCCTCATGTTGTTATTTTTTCTTTTTATAAAGTAAGGAGTAGGTGTTAGAGTGGTTAACATTTGAGTCCTTTAGCTTTATATTGTCTTTTTAAAAAAATATGTGGGAGTTAGTGGTTATGGTGTTGGTAAATTTACCACTCATCATTAAAGAAGTATAGATGGATAAATGGAAAGATAGAAAATCATATGAGAAATTTATTGTCAATGGCATAAATGATGTTGTTGAACTTGGTTGCTCACTCTACGATACGGTTTTAGAAACAACTTCACATATATCCAACCGATTTTAAACATGTATATTTCCTATTGAGCTTGAAATTCACCTCCCAACACATAAAATCGTAATGTGTGTTATGCACATATAACTATGTCGACGGATGGGTCGGCAGTCCTCTGAGGGGGCTACCCAAGGAGATGAAAGAGTGGTTGGGGACGTCTATCGAAAGGGCGTGATGGTCGACTCAAGAAAGAAAATGAGCCAGAGAGATTTTAGACAGATTCGGCTCTCCCAGAGGATAACTAGCCTACGTCCTTTGTTCTTTGTTTGGATGATGTATGAAACATAGTACAATGAAGGAGAGTTCTTGGGGTTCTAGAGATTAGACCTAGCTCCCAAAGAATCCATCCTCCCTCCCCCCCGCGGTCCTGCCCTCACTTTTATAGGTCAAGGGGCAGTTACAAGCGGATTTGGGAGGTCAAGAAAACTAAGACTAAAAGCTAAAAAGCAAGTACAAACAACACCTGAAAAGTACATAGAGATCCTCCGGGTCCTGCGCTTCGTGGGTATCTCGCGCTCCACCGTGCCTTGGGATTCGCTCTCCGTAGGTACCTTATGCGCAGTCTTGTCGGGTAACGTCATCTTCTGTTGGGTTGTCCCCTTCTTAATTTTTTTTTGCCATCCTTAGGAGACAAGCCTCCTAACCCGAGGAGATCGGAGGTCGGGTTGATGAACCGTAGTCAGGGTAGGACGCTGAGTCGGGACAGTCGGGTGGTCGGGGCTCCCAACCTCAACAAGAGGTCGGACATCTGTCCCCTCTCGAGGACCACCAGTCCGACTTCAGCTGACCTTAACTCCGCTCCATGGGTGTTGACGAGTGGGTCGGCAGTCCTCCAAGGAGGGTGCCCGAGGAGGTAGAAGAGAGTTCGGAGGATCCGATGGTCGACTCGAATCCTAAGATGAGCCAAGAAACAAGACACAAGAGTTTATACTGGTTTAGCCCTCCCAGAGGATAATAGGCCTACGTCCAGTGTGTGGTGTTCTTTCTCTGGGGTTGATGATGAACAAGAGTTACATGCATGAGAGAGAATCCGAAGCCTCTTTCAGCCCCTGCCCTTCCTTTTATACCTCAAGGCGGGCAGGAACAGATGAACTTGGGGGCCAAGAAAGCTAAGACTAAGAGAGACAAACAGTGAGGTACATAGAATATCTGATAAAGTATATGCTGGTCTGCTAGGTCCTGTACATCGTGGGTGTCTTGTGCTCCTGCCACCCCTGAGACCCTACTCCTGTGCTGCCAGGTGGTGTCAGACGTTGCCGGGTTGTCTCCTCCCTCTTCCTCCTTGCTTGCCAAGTTTCCTCCCGAGGACTCTCGAGGTCAGGCGATGAATCGGAGTCGAGAGAAGGGGCCGAGGTCGGACTCGGGGGAAGGCCGACATGCTCGACCCCCAGGGGGAGTCGGGCTCTTGGTCACATCCCGAGGACACCCGGTCTGGCTTCTGTTGAGGTTCGATCCGGGTTTTTGAGGCACCCCGGGTGACACCTCCCATAGCAGCCCCCGAGCCTAAGGAGGGATGAATTATCCATCCTTAGGGTCAGAGTTCCTTCGGAGTATTGTCTTCTCGTAATCCTTGGGGCTTCGAGCCAAGATTTTGGTAGGTGCACCACCAAGGTGCACATGACAGGTGTAGCCCCCGAGCCTAAGGGCGAATAGAACATTCAGCCTTAAGGTCAAGCTTTCTTCCAAGGTGTCGATCCCTAGTAGTTCTTGTGAGCCGATGATCTACTGGTGCACCGCCCAGGTGCACCTGACAGGTGTAGCCCCCGAGCCTTAGGGTCGGATGGCACATCTGAGCCTAGGGTCAAATCATCAAGGGCATTTTACCAACCTCCCGATGATCTGAACGGCGCCCGAGGTCCACCAAGAGGGGTTTAGCCGAGTCGTATAGGTCTGCTGCCCGGAGGCATTTGGCAGTCCCCATTTTGACCGAGGGAGAGGCTACTTGGCCTTCAGCCTCCGAGTCGGAGAGTTCACTACCCAAAGGCAGTGAGGATGGGTGAGGTGTTCGGGACTATAGGCCCTGGGGCTCGAGATAGCCCCGACTTCACTTGTGGACTAGCTCGGAAGCCCACACTCGAGTCGTCAAGGTCATCGCCCATGGGGCGGTGAAGAGCATGGATATGGTCGAGACTACTGTCCGATGGCACATGGTAGTCCCAACCTCGATCGGGGGCTAGCTCGGAAGCTTGCCCCGAGTCGAGAAGAACCCGACCAAAATGGGGTTTTGCTAATATCGAAGCAAAGTCTTCTGGCGTTCTCTGCTATTTCTTGGATATGGCGCGAGGACCGGGGACGTCATGGTATCACATCAAATCTTTTGGCAACCTGCCCTTTCCAAAGTGTCAGGCGACGCTGACAGTTGAGATGGAAAAGGTGGTGTGAGCTCCTCAGAGTGGACGACGAAAGTTGTGAAGCCGTCGCTCGCCCTTCTAGAGATCCGACAGCCCAGATTTTACCCAAAGTCCACGTGTCAAGCTAAGGAGTTGGATGAACGAGATGCGCTTAGGATGTTCCGTGCTGGCCATAAATGACGCTGCACATTTTCCGAAAACCATGCCAGCAAACCCACCCCCATCTCCCTATATAAACTCCATCGCAGCGGGCTCTCCTCCTTATGCCTTCTTACTTCTCCATTTTGAGCAAGAGAAAGCTTCTCAGTTCTCCCGTCCCCACTCTACAACCTTCTTCTTCCTCTAAGCAGTCTTAGGCTCATGGCCTCGTCATCGAGTTCCAGCGAAGGTTGGAGTTCAATTGGGAGCCCTGAGAACCGGCAGCGGCGGGTAGGCTTGACCTCACTCCCTTGCCTGAATGTCCCCTCCATTCCTCTAGTAGAGCTTCACCTGCCAGGTGTTGATGCCGTGGCAGGAATTTGGAGTTATTCCAAAGCTAGAGATTGCAGAGATACGCCTTCCCGTCACAACGACCAAGCCGAAGGGGAAGCAAAAGCTAACTGCTTCCGCGGAGGCAGGGTCGAGCGTCCACGGGGAGGCGGATGAGCAAGCATCAGGACCTACCCCCAAGATTGCTCGTCGTGGTGCTGTGAAGTTCACAGCATCCACCAGGTGAGCACCATGGTCGTGTTTTTTTCTCGCATTACCCCCGCTAACTGGCATTGCTGACATGAAGCCATCTGGGACCGACCCTCGTCTTATCGGGGCGTCATCTACTGGCGGAGCTAAAGTGTCTGTGGCCACTTCGCAGCACACCCAAGCCCTAATATGAGACTTCACCGGGGCGCTCGACGACGCGGAGGTGAAGGCTCGCCCGTGTCAGAGGCGGCAGCAGCCAAGCTAGAGGAGAAGTTGGCAGCTGCCGAGACGGCCAGGGATGAAGCCATGGCCAAAATGGCCAAGGACCAGGTCGCGCAGGCAGAGGCTGTCTGTAAGTACCGTCCTCTTTAATTCTTTTGCTGAGAAGGTAGGAATGTGCTTCAGCCAACCTATTTTGCGACCAAGCCAACTGGCGGGAGCCGGTCGATGGCTTCGTCGACTCGGGGACAACCTAAAGGCGATCGGCCGGCGATGGAAAATTCTGTTCGGAGGCGGCCCAAACGCTCCTCGCCGAGATCGATCCAGACACGTCGTCGCTCATCTCGAACGACGACGTGCTTCAGGCGCGTCTGCTAAGCGGCCGGGAACTTCTCCGACGCTACGCTCAGGGGGTAGCCAAGACGACAGTGATGCACGTCCTTTGCATTGTACAGAAGTTGTACCCTCAAGCGGACATCGACGTGATCGCCAAAGGGTGGCCTGCCGACGTCGAGTCGGGCGACATCGACGACATCTACGCTTCCGTAGAGTCGATGGTGGATAAGATTGTGAGAAACATAGTCCTATAGGTTAGGAAAACCTTTGGCCTTGTTGTTCCAATCATTTCAGCATGTGCACACCCTCGGTCCGATCTGTGGAACCGATAGTAAAAGAGGCCGCTGCGTCGACGCTGTTGTATGTTAAGGGGACCTCAGGCCCTATGTATGATCATCACCCTGTGAGAAATGAAGAAAACTTTTGTTAGTCTTGTTTGTATGTTGTCTTCGACTCGCAATATGTCCAGAGTAGCTTTTTTATATTTTCTTGGACACCCAACACACCACTATGCGATAGATCGTCCGAGCAACCTCGTCTTTCAACAGTCCGAGTTCGGAGGAAAAAATGGTCAAAACTCGGAAAGGGCCACCACCTTAGGATAGCTTACATCGAGTGACCATGGTCGTCTACGAACCAACGGCCGGAAGGCTTCCAGTCAAACTTCTAGGACGTCTGCGAGGGGGAGTAGATCCTGCCGAGCGATCTCAGCCATCAACGGACCAAGTCCGGAGGGCTACCGATCAAACTCCACGCAGATCCTTCTCCTTCATAACGGGTTGGAGAGCGAGGAGACAACCTTCTATTCGTCTCCTGACTAGCCTCCGATGCTGAGCGTTCCTCGGGCCTTAATGGATGGATCCGAAGGCTTTCTCAGTCTACTCGGATCGACTCAGCCGAGTGCAGGGCGAATAGGGAACACGGGGGAGGATCGGCGATCACTCAGTACGCGTATAACTCTCATGACTAAGCGGCGAAAGCTGGCGGGACAGATCCCAACTATGCCCGATGGCCATTTCAAGGGTGCAACATTCGGTCAAGCAAAGTCACTTAGTTGTGTACGCATCAGGTGAACGCGAGGTCATCGACGTCCGTCCGATCTCTGTGTGTCTAACCCTTGAAGTAGAGCGAGTCGAGCCATCAACAGACATTGTCTGGGTGGCCCAAGTTGAGCTCCTAGCGTCTTAGTTGTATACACAGGATTCATACATTTTTGAGCCTCGAGCTCATTCGCCAGCACTTGACCGAAACACGGCCAGCCCGACCCCAGCCAACCCCAGATTGGAATGAAGTCACTATCCGGAGGACTTGGGGTCGAGCCAACCACGTTCAGCCAAAGCGAGTAATGAATGAGCCCTCGAGCAGCTCAAGCACAACAGGCGGCACAGCTTCTCTGAAACCCTTAATTAAGGGCTGCTCCACTTAGGCCTTGCCATGAGGATATCTACGTGAGAAGGGATCAACGCGGCTGGAGATACTGCTCAAGAAGGCTTCCGAGGCCCCAAGCCTTGTCAGGGGTCGAGTATACAATCTGCAGGTGAGTTTTAGAGATAACCAAAATTTGCAGAATTGAAGGGATCGGGACTAAGTACTTAGTTGTTCAAGCGTAGAATCGGCGCAGGTGCTCAATGTTCTAGGAATTCGGCACTTTCTGTCCATCTTCGTGAATCAGCCTGTAAGAGCCCGGACGGGTGACGGAGGAGACGATGAAGGGGCCTTCCCATGGGGCTGAGAGCTTGTTCGTGCCGACGGTGAACTGTACTCTTCGAAGAACCAGGTCGCCGACCTTGAAGGCCGTGGGTGTCCTTGGGATGTGACCGCACTGGCCGCCCAGTCAGCCGCTGAGGCTCTAGCCAGCCAGCTGGGGGGTGGTGAGAACTCCTCCAGCATCAGCTAGGGCCGGCTCGACGTCCTCGTCGATGACGAGATTGTCACCAAGCCGTCCGTCGAGGGCCCTGCCACACCTCCCAGGACTGACATCGAGGAGCTCCACGATGCCAGGATCAAGGGGGCCGGTGCCATCGAGGTCGCCGATGCCGAGGCCATCGGGGGCGAGGGAAGGCTCCGGGTCCCAGGCCGATGACTTGTCGGAGCTCGACCACCATTTCACCGGCATCCGAGGGTTGTTCATGGTAAGGCTAGAATCTTTTGCTTTCTTCGTAAGAGTCTTGCCTGACTTTCTGTCGTTCCAGAGGTGCGCTCGTCCGTCCAAGCCATCGGAGGCCGAGCAGGCGCAGGAGGAGAGGCTCGTGGAGGCTTGTAGCCGTGAACCCACTTACCTTTGCCCCTCTTCTTCCTCCTCCCGTCCTGAAATGACTATGAAAACCTTTGCAGGGGCTCAGGACACCCTTGAGCAAGTCGAGGTCCTCCGAGCTGAGCGGAACAGCGCTTAAGAGGCTCTCAAGCTTTCCAAGGACACCCGAAAGGCGGCTGAGGACACCCAAAGCACCTTGGAGGTGCAGCTTGGGAGGGCCTGGGCTGAGATTGAAGAGTTGGGTCTAGCCAGGGCCGAGACTAAGAAAGCCAAAGCCGAGGCTGAGTCTGCTAAGGCCGAGGCCGAGGTGGCCAAGGCCGAGGCCGAATCGACTCGGGCCATGGCCGAGCAGGCCAAAGCCTTGGCCGAGTCGGCTAAAGCTGAGGCGGAAGCCACCAAGGCTGAGGCAGAGGCATCGCTGGCCAAATTGGGGGAGGAGCTTTCCACCACGAAGAGCGCGATGGCCAACCTGGCCAAAGAGCTGAAGGACACCAAGGCCTCTGCGGAAGGTAAGCATCCACTCCCGCGTTCGCCCCCAACTCTTGGCTTTTCCTTCTCGCCTCGATCATCACCTTTCGTCTTCGTCCCTGCACAGAGCGTGCGGAGATTTATCGTCAGTAGATTGGGCACCTCAAAGGGCTCCTAGAAGTGGCCGAAGCTCGACTGTTCAAAGTTCAAAATGGCGCTCTCGCCGTTCTGAACCGGGCCGACCACAACCTTCCTCCCGCCCAGGAATCCCGCGAGGAGTTCCTCAACCACCTGCGGGATGGTCCTCGATGCCTCGACGTTTTCGTGAAGGACGCGGCGAAGGCCGCGGAGGGAGTGGCCCTCAGCATCCTCAGCCGCCGATTCCCCGAGGTGTCGGTTGCCGATATCGGCCTGGGGTGGCCGGAAGGCCTTGGAGCCGACGAACCTGAGGCCATCGTCGCTGAATTCGATGAGACTGCCGGTCGGGTGGCCAATCTTATTGATTTTTGATCAATCTCTGCTGCAGGGTTCCTGAATAGGAAGGACAAAATATGTTTATGTCAATATCAGGGTCACATGCCTATCCTATTGCGTAGCCATGCCGAAGGGTGTTCGACTGAGGCATGCAAGGGTTCAACTTCGCCTACTCGTGTCGCTCTCGACTTTTAAGCCTTAGGAAACGATCTTCGCCTGGAATAACCAGGAGGATTCTCTAACCAGGTTTCGTCAGGTTTTGAATCAGCCTTTAGCGTAACTGTCGTTCATTTTACGAACTTGGCGAAGTGAAGGGTCTCGGAAGACCGAGTTTCCAGAGTAGCTTGATTTATACGACGGGCCATTCTCGCGTTTCAACTTCAACCCAAGTTCGACTCCGGGAGGAAAAATCCAGCTCTGACCGGAGGGGGATGGGATTGAAGAGAACGCATCGAGCAAAGTCGTATTTCTCCGATACTCGGGACAAGAACCGGATTGGCAAGTAGTCACTGACTCAAACGATAACATTCTGTCCTGAGAGCCCATAGCACATGGGTCGAGGCCGCGAAACTTAGAGCTGGTCATGAGCACTTGCGCAGAAGTTATCGAATCGTTTGGTCGTTACTTGTCAACCGGAAAGCATCGTTGAGCCTCCGTGCGGCAAAGTCAAGCTCGACAAGCAACCTATCGGAGAACCCCAACCAGGGCAAGTTGGGGCCGCGTAGCTCAGGGTTGGTCATAAGCTATGCGCGGGTGCTGTCGAGGGCGTGTTGCCAGCCCAGCGGCTGAGCGGGCCTAAGGTAGAGAATAAAGGAACATGCAAGGATTATGCTTTTCGAAAATTGAAAGGGTAAGGGAAGAAGACATATATGTTCGAAGACTTCATCAAAAAAAGGTAGATCTCCATCGGATTGCATCAGACAAAGAACAGCGCCCCCTACCTGGCGCGCCAACTATCGACCAGTGGGTCGGCAGTCCTCCAAGGGGGTCCCCGAGGAGGTAGAAGAGAGTTTGGAGAGAAGCTGTCCTCTGATGGATCCGATGGTCGACTCGAATCCTAAGATGAGCCAAGAAACAAGACGCAATGGTATATACTGGTTCAGTCCTCCCGGAGGATAATAGGCCTACGTCCAGTGTGTGGTGTTCTTTCTCTGGGGTGGATGATGAACAAGAGTTACAAGCGTGAGAGGGAATCTGGAGCCTCTTTCAGCCCCCTGCCCTCCCTTTTATACCTCAAGAGGGCAGGAACGATGAACTTGGGGGCCAAGAAAACTAATACTAAGAAAGACAAACAGTGGGTACAAAGAATATCTGATAAAGTATATGCTGGTCTGCTAGGTCTTGTACACCGTGGGTGTCTTGTGCTCCTGCCAGCCCTGGGACCCTGCTCCTGTGCTGCCAGGTGATGTCAGACGTTGCCGGGTTGTCTCCTCCCTCTTCCTCCTTGCCTGCCAAGTTTCGTCCTGAGGACTCTCGAGGTCGGGTGACGAATCGGAGTCGAGAGAAGGGGCCGAGGTCGGACTCGGGGGAAGGCCGGCATGCCCGACCCCCCGGGGGAGTCGGGCTCTCGGTCACATCCCGAGAACACCCGGTCTGGCTTCTGTTGAGGTTCGATTCGAGTTTTTGAGGCACCTCGGGG
This sequence comes from Oryza australiensis, assembly GCA_019925245.2. NCBI lineage: Eukaryota > Viridiplantae > Streptophyta > Magnoliopsida > Poales > Poaceae > Oryza > Oryza australiensis. Next base: position 636,657 of record JAIFGZ020000265.1, on the reverse strand, counting down.
TGACACCTTCCACAATGGTCTATCCCGAGGTGTTACCCCCCACAAACCAAGCCTTATATACACGTCACGCGTGACCAGATGCAAATTTGTTGTCACATGGTGGCTATACGGACTCCGATCCTCTGCATGCAATAGCAAAGTTAGGGAAGTACTCTACATCCATATCTACCGTTCAAACACATCCAATGTCTCAACATTTTTTACTCTTTTATGGATTTATCCCCATTTTCTTCCTTCTTCTATGTGAAAGCAAGTTCCTTTAGGATTCGTTTGGCAAATGAGATAAGGGAAATGATATCCCACCCTCCAAAAGGTAATATTGTATCCTACCCATTCATCCTTCACCCCTCATTTTAATCCTGGCCATTCATATATTTTCCTTTCCCAGTGCCCACATCTCATAACCCATTTACCATACATATCCTTAGGTCTTTGGATGACTTCAGCTCACTTCAATCTTGACTTCACCGAGCAACGACAACAACAACCTGCTATTATGCACCACTTTTGAGAGCGCATCAAAAATACCTTAGGAGGGCATGATTTCGGTGGCGGCGGCACGATAGAGACTGTTGCTGTGAGAGGCGATCACTGCGGCGGCGAGGGATGGCGGATGTGAGATGATGGGTAGGGGGAGGCGGAGGTGCTTGTTGTCGACACCCTTGTTGACACCCTTCTTCAAGAGCTTGGCAAATCCAGGCAGCTAGCTAGTGTTCTTCTTATCCCTCCCTTGATAGTTGGAGGTGCCAAGGTGGCCAAGCTTCGAGTGGCGGTGGAGTGGCGTGGGGTTGAAGGAGCAACTTCTATGACATTGGAGGCCGGTGAAGCTGTGCCGACGATGCGGACGGGCAGGCGAGTGCGCGTCGGCGACCACCGGCGGTGACGGGCTGCTCACGAGACGAGCGCTAGGTCACGCACGCGAGCGCTGTTCCGCTACATATCGTTAAGCGATAGACCTTGACTAGAGCGGTAACGATTTTCTACTAGGTCATGATCTGATTTATGGGTCGGTGGAAACAAACAGATGTAACTGACTCGATTAACGCCGGTAACATATACGGGCCAAAATAAGCCCAACCAAACAACTCCTTACATGCTTAGGGATTCAGGGCAAACGTGTATTGACGTGTAATACACGGTAAACTTTATGCATAATCATGGAACACACAATGTGCCATCCAATTGTTATCTAAAGTATTCGTGCTATACAAAGAATCCTTTAAGTCGTGGGATTCGAAACATGTAACCGTGTAATGATTCTCAAGATAAAACAAATAAAACATGTTACTTTCTTGAGAGTTGATATAGACAGTTATTAATAATTCTACATAGATGCGAGAAGTTAAGCTCAATGTGAAATAACATATGGTGATGTTTCTTTTAGAAAACAGCCAAACTAGTCCTTTCAGTGAAATTCATCTCACGAGCTTTGCTTCTGAACTAAAACACCACGACGCCGGATGTAGTAAAAGCCTCTGCTTCCTCCGATGACTATTAATAATTTTAAATATATATATAGTTTAAAGAAATTAAACAATATATATATTGTCATTTAAAGTTCTCTAATAAAATAAACATATATACATTTATTTTATATATTATCATATAAAAACAAGGTTAACGTGTCATTAAGCCGAAGAGAGTAGGCTACCTCTTTCTCCAACCATATCATTATGTCCAACGTAAATTTTTTGACTTAAGTCAGAGTAACTTTATATGTGAGCCCGTCACAAGATAAGTTCATATGTGATTCAAAGTAGATAAATGAGAATCACTTGCGCGTTATGTCATAATTAGACCGCGTTATGCCACAATGAGAGACCGAGTGCACTCAGTTGGTGTAGTAGAAAGGGGAAGGGAGTGGGAGAAGAGTAACAGTATCCAAAATCACTACCGAAGCGAAGCGAAGAATCGGCGGCGGCGGCGGCGAGAAGCCATGGAGCGGCTGCAGCGGATCTTCGGCGCCTCCGGGATGGGGCAGCCGCCGTCGGACTCGCCGCTGCTCGACTCCTCCGAGCAGGTCTACATATCCTCCCTCGCCCTCCTCAAGATGCTCAAGCACGGTGCGTCCCCTGTAATCCCTTCCCCCGGGCTGCAGGCTAGGGTTTGCCGTTCTTTGCTCACCCGCCTGCGCCTGATTCTGCCGCAGGGAGGGCCGGCGTCCCGATGGAGGTGATGGGCCTGATGCTGGGCGAGTTCGTCGACGACTACACGGTCAGGGTGGTCGACGTCTTCGCCATGCCGCAGAGCGGGACCGGGGTCAGCGTCGAGGCCGTCGATCATGTGTTCCAGACCAACATGCTCGACATGCTCAAGCAGACCGGGAGGTAATGCTCGCCTGATTGGCAGTGCTCTTTCATCGTTTGTGCTATGCCTGAATCGAAACATCTAAACTTGCCCTTATGTTTTAATGGTGGTCAGTTTAATTGCGTTTCTATATCATATACTTCTATAAGAAATATAAGAAAAATCAAGCTCTAGTTTTGCTTCTTTTGTAATAGGTATAGATTCCTAAGAGATATCCATGAGGCATATAACATACCCGACACCACGATGTCCATGAGAAATTGTCTCGCTTGTGCTCTTAAAAAAAGATTGGCCTTTCTCGGGGAGAGAAAAAATGATAAATTTTATTTGCTGTTAAGAACAATTCTTCATACACATGACAAACTCTCTGTTCAAGTACATTTTGATCATAACTGAAAGTAATCATATGGAAAGAGAGAACATCTGTCTTCTCATACAGCATATCTTGTATCTTGTTATCTCTCTGTTTCTTCTGTTTCAACTTCTATTAAGTTATTCGGGTATTGGTGTTGGCCACAACTTTTTAGATATTTATTGCTCTGTTGGTCGACACCTTTTGCTTGGTTATCTAGTATTGTTTTTACTCAGCTTTTCTGTGGGCAAACAAATTCAGTTTGATAATTTTGTTGCTTTTACAGGCCAGAAATGGTGGTAGGCTGGTACCACTCCCATCCTGGATTTGGTTGCTGGCTTTCAGGAGTTGACATCAATACTCAACAGGTTCGTGCATATTTCAGACATTTTTTATTCAGCATGAAAGGAACCCTCTAACTTGATTTAACAAGAGGTGATTCCTGTATTTGCCATCGAACAATTTTTATCATTTTTAATGAAATATGGTCATAGTAACTGATTCTTCAAATGAATGGAGTACCAAATTCTTGGTTTCTATTGTCATAAGTTTGTGTGTTCCCTGCCTTTACCATGTTTCATGCATCCTGAAGTTTTCGTTGCACCTAATGTTAGGCAGATTAGCTAACCATTAAGTAGTGATGCCTTTGTTCCAGTTAACCATGTCAGGTTGTCACTGCTTTTGGCAATGGCTTTTCCTAACTGGAGCTTCTGGGTTGAGTTCAACCATATCATCCTGATGCATATTTGGGTCATAGCTTATTTGTACACCTGATGCAGGGAATAGGTTTGGAAAACAAATCCAGAATAATGAATGAATATATGTGATGAATCTTAATCATTTGAGGTTAGTACTTACTACCATCCTGAATAGGGCTGTGATAAAATGGTTAAAGGGGAGGTATTTAGGAGAAAAGATGAGATCATAGATGAAGATGATAGAACCTTTGGGGAGAAGGTCGTTCATTTGTTTTTATTCCTTCTACTTAATGATTATACACCACCCTTTATATAAGGCTATCACCTGAATCCTAGAAGCTAATTCTAAATCTAAGAAACTAGAGAAGGGTCAAATTTATATCAGCATTGGTGGCAGCCCTGGTGCGCCATGACCATAGACCCTGTGGGCTGCAGTCCGCTAACACGAGCATCTAGCTGGCCTTACTTATATTGCAAAAATTGCTTTTATGTTTGTTTTCTTTCCACAAAGTGGCAAGTGCTACTTTTGCAAGTGATCATTCTTTAAAAAAAGGACTTCTACAAGTTATGTTTACGTCTAACATCTTCAAAATTGAACATGCAGAGTTTTGAAGCTTTAAACCCCAGGGCAGTTGCCGTTGTGATAGATCCCATCCAAAGTGTCAAGGGGAAGGTTGTTATTGATGCATTTCGCCTTATTAACCCTCAAACCATGATGCTCGGCCAGGAGCCACGACAGACAACATCAAATGTTGGACACCTCAATAAGCCATCTATTCAGGTAAATGGGGAATAATAATGGAGCTTCTGAAATATGTTATTTTCCTGTTTCTTATGAATGATCAGATTATCTCTTTTTTTTCAGGCTCTTATTCATGGGCTGAACAGGCACTACTACTCCATTGCAATCAATTACCGGAAAAATGAGCTCGAGGAAAAAATGTTACTCAACTTGCACAAAAAGAAATGGACTGATGGATTGATTCTGAAGAGGTTTGACACTCATTCAAAGACCAATGAACAGACTGTTCAGGTGTGTGCTATTTTATTTTGAATGATCATTTTAATCAATGTTGAAAATTCACCTCTGTACTTATTATCATTTATAATATATTTGTGTTATCATATGCAGGAAATGCTGAACCTTGCTATCAAGTACAACAAGGCGGTGCAAGAGGAGGATGAGCTGCCACCTGAGAAATTAGCGATAGCAAATGTGGGACGGCAAGATGCCAAGAAGCACCTGGAAGAGCATGTCTCCAATTTGATGTCATCAAACATAGTTCAGACACTAGGAACCATGCTCGATACAGTTGTATTTTAGACTGCTACTGCTGTTATCCCAACAGAGCCCGTTTAGTATTTGTTATTTATGTTTTTTCGAAGCCTGCCATGATTCAGTGACCTTGATCAAGCCAGTTGCATTTAGGTTATGAAAGTTTAGTACTTTGCCCGCTTGAGAATTTAGTCTGTTGGAGCGCTATCTCCTGTACGGTGCATTATATATGGATTGTTGATTAATCGTGTCTATTCAAGGCCGTAACCTGTAATTACAACCTGCATTTTGGAAAATACAATGCTAGATGACCAATTTTTTGAAGACCAAATTCGTATGTACTACCAGATTAAAGTAGCTAGATTGCAATCTGTCAATGGAAGCTGTAGCATACATATTTTTCAGAAGAAAATTGCAAATATGCATCTTGCATTTCAAATCGCAATTTTTAAACTACCATACCGTCTCGATGACTTTTCTCGAAAGCACTATCCATATAACTTATTATTCGTTCTTGGACATTGAAACACATGTTGAGTTTAGTAGACCCAACACACACACCCACACCCAAAAAAACAAAAGAAAGGGGATTACTATTAGTCAATAGAAGCTGTAGCATACATATTTTTAAGAGGAATAATGCAAATATGATTCGTTGAACTACCATGCCGTCTCGATGACTTTTTTTCCGAAAGCACAATCTATATAACTTATTTGGATTTAGCAATAAAAGTAGAGTGTAAATAAAAAAAAATATGACACATAAATCGCTAGAGGGAGGGCTTGAACCTCCGACCTTGTGGTTAACAGCCACACGCTCTAACCAACTGAGCTACTCCAGCTGGCGGTATCAAATATCAATGTAGGCTATTTATACGAAATCGTGTTGACAAGCAACTGTAAAGCTTCCCTTAAAATTTGTGTATTACAAGTATGTAGTATTTCGATACCATTCATTCGAACTGTTACTTACTCAGGAGTTGAGCAGATTGAGATACAATAGGTCCTCCTATAGAGAGTATATATAGATATAGCGCACACAGGCTATGGGCCTACAATATATATGGGCCATAACACCCCCCCCCCTCAAACTCAAGGTGGAAAAGGAGGATTTGAAGCATTGAGTTTGAGCAGATGAAGGCGATGCTGCTCTCGAGTCTGAGACTTAGTGAAGAAATTTGTCACTTATAACTCTGAGGGCACATACTGAAGACATCAGTTGTTTTCTAGTGACAGTGAGATCGGGTAAAAGAGGCATCAACTCCAATATGTTTAGTAAGTTCATGCTTTACAGGATCATTAGCAATCTGTATGGCTCCAGTGTTGTAACAGAAAAGAGGTGTGGGAGCATCACAAGAAATTCCAAAATCACCCAACAACCATCTCAGCCACACAATCTCTGAAGTAGTGGTGGCAAGTGCACGAAGTTCTGCCTTAGTACTAGATCGTGACACAACTGCTTGCTTCTTGGACTTCCAAGCAAGAGGTGAAGACCCAAGAAGTATACAATATCCTGTTACAGAACGACGATCGGTTGGATCACTTGCCCAAGTGAAATCAGAGTAGGCATGAAGCTGAAGTGGACTATCAGAGGCATAGAATAAACACTGAGATGATGTTCCCTTTAAGTATCGTAGAACACGAAGCAAATGTCCAAAATGAACAGAAGTAGGAGCACTCACAAACTGACTTAAAATATGAACAGCATGAGCAATATCAGGCCTTGTTACTGTGAGATAGACAAGACTTCCCACAATATGTCGATACCTAGAGGGATCCTCAAGGAGTGGACCATCAGTTGGGCGAAGTTGCAAATGAAGATCCATGGGTGTGGCAGCTGTTTTATGGTCACTAAGTCCAGATCGAGCAATGAGCTTGAATGTATTTGGATTGAGAGATATAATATCCCTTTGGAGAATGCACCACCTCAATCCCTAAGAAATAGCTGAGAGGCCCCAAATCAAACATTTGAAACTGCTCACCAAGTTTCTTTTCCACAAAGGATATATGAGTCGTATCATTGCCAGTAATCAACATATCATCAACATACAGAAGAAGCAATGTGCGTCCATGTGGAGAGATATGAATAAATAGGGCAGGATCATGATCACTAGGTGAGAAACCAGTGGCCTATATCACAGAGGCGAAACGCTCAAACCAAGCAAGAGGAGCTTGTTTAAGACCATATAAAGCACGACGTAGACGACAAACATATCCTGGAGGTGCATCAACACTAGGTGGTGGCTGCATATAGACCTCCTCATGTAAATCACCATGAAGAAAGGCATTCTTGACATCCATTTGAGAAATTGTCCAGGAAGATGCAGCAGCGACTGCAATCAATGTACGAACAGTAGTCATATGTGCTACAGGAGCAAATGTCTCATCATAATCTCGTCCTTGTGTCTGTTGAAAACCACGAACAACAAGGCGAGCTTTATATCTCTCAATGGAGCCATCTGACTTTGTCTTGATTTTGAATACCCATTTGCAAGAAATGGGAACAACTGTTGGTGGTCATGGAACAATATCCCAGGTATGTGTACGATCAAGAGCAGCTAGTTCCTCAGACATAGCAAGCTGCCACTTAGGAATACCATCAGTTTCTTGATAATTGGAGGGTTCATCAATAACAGCATTAACACGTGGAAAATCCAACCTGTCCGGAGGGGCAATAGTAGTCCGATATCGCGAAGAGTGTAGCGGGAACCAGTCTGTAACTCATCAGAAACAGCAAGGGACTCATCATTATTGTTAGAATCATCAGAAACAGGAGAGTTGGGACTAGCCAGTGAGGTTGGAGGTGGTGAAAGATGTCTAGAACGACGAGTATAGAAATGGGTGATAGGTGGCTGAGGAGGTGGAGGTGGAGGTGGAGCCTCATCAGAGAAGATTGGAATAGAAGTAGGATCAGGAATATCAGGAAGAGTAAGAAAAGATGTGGACGTTGTTGGGGAATATGAGGGCTGAGTAGAGGGGTTGTAAAAGAAAGGTTGATCTTCAGCAAAAGTCACATCACGTGAAATATGCATGCGACGAGAAGAAGGATCATAGCAGCGATAACCCTTATGCTCAGGACTATATCCAAGAAAAACACACTCAACAGACTGGGCAGTCAACTTGGTCCGCTCGCGTGGCGCAAGCAAGACATAGCACGTACAACCAAAAACACGAAGGGGGTCATACTTAGGCAGAATACCAAAAAGTACTTCACCAGGACAGAGACCAGACAATTTTGAAGATGGTTGTCTATTGATGAGGTAGACTGCAGTAGAAATAGCTTCACCCTAGAAATGAGATGGAACAAAAGATGAAATGAGAAGTGTGCGAGCAGTCCCTATAAGATGGCGATGTTTGCGCTCGGCAACACCGTTCTGTGCATGAGCACCTGGACAAGAGAGTTGAGCAAGAGTGCCCTCTGAGGATAGGAACTGACGAAATTTATCATATAAGTACTCACCACCAGAATCTGAATGAAAAATTTTAATGGGAGTGAAAAACTGAGTGTGAACCATACGGCAAAAGTCTGATATATGGAGCACAACTGAGAACGATGCTTCATAAAATATATCCAAGTATAACGAGAATGATCATCAATAAAAATGACATAATATTTGTGACCTTTTGTAGCAAAAGGAGCAGGTCCCCATACATCTGAATGAATAAGATCAAAAGGTCTAGCACTATGAGAGACACTAGACGAATATGGAAGTTGTATTTGTTTTCCAAGTTTGCAACCTTTACAATGAAAACTAGACTCAATGGATATAGGACCTAAACAACCTTTATTTATCAAGGTAGACAACCGAGATCCACACAAATGACCTAAACGATGATGCTACTTGGCAAAGGATGAAGTGGAAGACATGGAAGCAGATGACACACGAGCAGGAGATCGAGAAAGATGCAAAGTATCAAGGACATAGAGGCTAGGTGAACCTCTACGGCGATGGCCAATCCCAATCACAGTCCCTGTTTGACGATCCTGAATAAAACAAGATGAGTCATCAAATCCAACAAAGCAATTTTGATCGGTAACTTGACCAACTGAGAGAAGATTCATAGATAATTTAGGTACAAATGAGACATCAGGCACAGAAAAATGAGATGTAAAAAGAGAGCCTTGATGAGTAATATAGCAAGATGTACCATCAGCTGTCTGAATAGAAGTACCATCAGTGACTGCCTTGCATCCAACAAGTTAGGACTGATCTGATGTCACATGAAAAGAGGCCCCTGAGTCAAGTACCCAAGATGAAGCTGGTGCACCAACAGGAGAGGTAGCAGCAACAGACACTGCTCCTTTTGGAGTGGAAGCAGTACCACGTCCACGACCAGTCCTAGTAGCTCGATGAGCACGATACTCAGCCAATTTCTCTGGATGCTGAGAGAAACAGTTCTCTGGGGAATGTCCAATCTTGCCACAGTGCTTACATGGATCTGAAGAAGGACCGGCGTGGTGCAATTATCCTCGATGATGCAGCCAATACATTGTGAGATACTACTACAGGAGGAGTCGACATAGACTTAAGGCGAGTCTCCTCAGCAAGTAATTCAGACAAGGCACGAGCCATTGTCAAGTTGGAAGAATCATGAAGAAGCCTTTTACGAATAGAATCAAATTCTTCTCTTACTCCCATGACAAAGTGATATATAAAGAACTTCTGAACAAATTTCTGTGATGGACAATTATCAGCAATGCACTGAGATATCATCGATATCAATGAGCCATCAAACAATCAAAAGCAGAATAATATTCATCAATAGACATGTCATTCTGCTCTATCACATGAATCTGCTGCATTAGAGTATGTAAAAGAGCACCACTATCCTGAACATATCTCTTTTTCAACGAATCCCATATGGCTTTGGCTGTTTTAAACCTGGAAAGGCTCATAATCATTGATTGTTTAATACTGTTGACCATGGCAGCCATCACTTTCCCATCATTAATCTGCCATGTTTTGTATCAGCAGCAGTAGCACCATTTGTATCAAGCACTGGTGGATCATCAGTTAAATGAAATAGCGGACCAAAACCTCTCAATGCAGTCTCCACACAAAAGACCCACTCAGGATAATTTTGACCATCAAGAATAATACTAATAGCAATTGTATTGATCTATGACATATTGAACCTTCTGAAAATATCACCAAAGAACTAACCAGAGCTGAAAACAGAGGAGCACGGGTGGCTGCAACGGAGGCGGAAGACCGAGTGACGATGGGGGCGCGGGGCCAAGCCACGACGGGCGACGGAAATCTGGGGCAAGCCACGACGTGCGGCGAGCAGAAGAGGGACGCGCGGGGTAGAGCTGCAACGGACGACGGGCAGCGACGGCTGTTGCGACGTGCGGCGAGCAGAGGAGGGCCACGCGGGGTCACGCGGGGCAGAGCCACGATGGGCGGCGGGCGGCGGAAGACCGGCAGGTGGAGAAGAGCCGCGACAGGCGGCAATGGGCGGCCGGAGAGGAGCCGCGACGGGCGGCACGGCAGAAGAGCCGCGAAGGGTGACCGTGACGGTGGCGATGGGGGGCCACGGCCTGCGACGACGGGCGGATGAGCGGCGATGGGTGGCCGCGACCCACGACGACGGACGGACGTGCGGCGATGGGGGCCGCTTACCCGCGACCGGCGGCAGGCCGCGACCCGCGACAAGGTGCCACGCTCAACGTGCCGAGATTAGGGGAGAGATTAGCGCTAACTCTGAACCTGCTCTGATACCATGTTACTTACTAAGGATTTGAGCAGATTGAGATACAATAGGCCCTCCTATAGAGAGTATATATAGATATAGCACACATAGGCCATGCGCCTACAATATATATGGGCCATAACACGAACAACCACAATATTGCATTCATTAAAACAAGTATAAAAATAATATATGACTTATTCGGTTGTTTCTTAGATTCTTTTTTTATCTTCTATATTCTTCCCTTGGAAAAGAACTAGATCAAAGATAGGAGTAACGTTTACACATGCCCAGGTACAAATTTGATTTACATGAAGTATCCGAACAATAAAGGCAAAGCTCCATGAATAAAACATTCAAACACATAAAATAGAAATACATATCAAGGAGAAATTAACTTAGTGTGATCGAGTGTTTTCTTGAAATATATTCCCTCCATTCACAAAAACATGTGTCTCGGAGACTTGGATCTTGTACAATTTGTACTGTACTCTGTACACCTTAATCATAAGGTTTTTTTAATAATAAACATAGAGAAAATTCATGAAAGTAATTTTTTTATAGAGAATCTACCACCATCATATCCATAAGAGTAACAATTCAGCATATCCATGTGAAAACCTGGAGCCCTCAAGGAAACGGGCCACCACAAATATAAACTATTTTTTAACTTTTCAGAAAGTCCAATAAAAGATGTGTATGTGTGTGTGTATTTTTATATATTTATATGTAAGGAAAATTGAAAAAAAAAATCAAAACGACTTATAATGTGAAATGGATAGAGTACCACTGCTACAATCAACTAATCTTCACTGTGTTAAGACATGAACTCTGCATTGGTCTATACTTTTGTAAATGTTGTCATTATCTGATTGTCATCATGAATATAAGATATCATGTTTGTCATTTAGTTCCATTTTGATTTATCAGTAATAAAACCAGCATATTTGTAGTGCAGAGATAATATGTCATGTCATCCATGTTTTTCCACAGGTTTCTCGAATATTTACAATGAGGGGTTACCAGAGGCTAAGATCGTTAAGCAGTATGGACTTACAGACATACTCCAAACGAAATTGTCATATGTCAAACATTTTCCATGATAAAAATGAGAAAGGAACAAACCTGTGGTTGAAACATCGTGGCTGCGCTTAAGCTCGCCCCTACGGCCCTACTTCAGTTACACAAAAGTTCAGCATTGTCAAACTAGTGCACAGGAGACATGGCAGCAACTCAGTAGGCAAAACTTAAAAGGAAAAGGAGAACATAGTAGAAGGCCATAGAAACTATGGATATGTAGTACCATTCCCAAACTAGCCACGAGTCTGAGTCAAATCAATGTATTCCCTGAAAATTTCAATCACCAACTAGCCAAATAGCTCCCGCTGGGACACTGAAAACCTCAGAAGTTCTACGAACAATTAACAGGTATAAAGTACTTTTATTGGCAGCAGACCGCAGAGAAGATGTCTTGCAGCTGATTGTGTGGATTCGTTCAGGAAGATAACATATCAATGTTTTGAAAGCAATGTTTGCAATCATAACAACCCGTTTATACTCAGTAGTCAGCACTGCTGATCTACCAAGTGTGCGTTGGTGGCATTAGTTCTATTTTTTGAAAGAACCACTGCCAAGATTTCTCTCAATGGTCCAATTCTTCTGCCAATTCTCAACTGCTCGTCTTACTACGGCATGGGCATTGCGGATCTCCGCATCAGTGAACTTGTGCTCCACAATCCCTATCGGTCCTGGCTGTAAAACGTTTATCACCGTCTCAACATCTTGCTCCATCTGCCTGAAGAAGTTACCAACAAGGAAGCAATTAAAATACAATCTAATTCCATGGCAAAGTTGGATATCTGAATGTACAAATGCAGCTTAAAATACACAGTACAAGGTTTCCGAAAACTTGCAGCTAATACCTACCTAACAAGTTGGGGCAACCTTCGAGGTAACAGCCTCAGGAAAGACATCGTGCTAATCTTCTTAATTCAGATTGATTCCTGTGATAATATGCGCTGCAATATATTTAAGAAGAAGTAAGATCACTTGATTCTGAACGAAAGTGCAGATGAAGTTTTTTACTACTCATCATTCATAGTAACTAATTAACCATAACACAAGTAATTTTCAAGAAAGGAGTTTCTCTGATCTAGCTATTGGATAATTAACCATAAGACAAGTATTTTTCAAGAAAGGAAGGATTGTCTCTGATATAGCTACTGGATAACTAGAACCAGAATCGTCAGCGATATATCAGAACAAATGAAAAATACAGTCGTGCTTGGGTAGCTCGGAGATCTTGGCCTTGGAAAACTTGAGAAAGCAGGCGAGGGTTAGGGCATAAGATCAAGACGGTTCAAGCGAGGGAGAGGAGGCGGGGGGATCCTCACCGTGTCCTGTGGCTGCGAGGCGGCGGCGTAGCCCCCGTAAGAGTAAGGCGCCGACGCGGCGGGGTTGGGAGCAAAGTCGCAAGCGCAGAGTTGGCCGGGCCGACGAGGTTTATCCGACCGAGGTCGCTCGGGGGCGGTGGTCGCCGGCGGCGTCGCTCGCGACCGACCACCCGATGCGGCGGCGCTCGAGGTGGAGAACGACGGCTCGAGAAGAACTCCTTGATGGGCTTTACATTGGGGCCGGATCGTACATACGTACACGGCCCAAATCCAACCTAATCAAATATACGTTTTTATTTTTTTTCAATGATGATGAAATACCTTCTTAAGGCTGCGTTCGATGGTTGAAGTTAAAGATGTTAGTTTTTGGGCACGCTATACGATTAATTAAATATTAAATTATTATAAATTTAAAAATAGGTTTATTTAAATTTTTAAGGAACTTATGTATAAAATTTTGTTAAAAAACGTATCGTTTAACAGTTTAAGAAACAACGATGAAGAAGATGAAGAAGGCGTAATTCGGAGTTGGAGGTTAGAACAGTGCCATAGTTAGGGTTTTGTATGTATCAGCAAAGACTGTCACCATTTTGATCAAAATTATTTATGATATTGGGTTGAGGGTTATTTCAATTGGTTTTGAAATTTGGAGGGGAGAAACAACCGGTTTTTATGTTTAGGTGAAATTGAACTAACGAGTAAAATAGACTTGCACTTATTTTCTAGCAAAATTAGTCACAAACATGTAGGCCGTCATCTTCATGCCTATTTTCTAACAAAATTAGTCGCAAATATAATAAAAATTTTCCTTTAAAATCGGCAAAGAAAGTAGGGATTTTGCAAACTCGAAAAATTATAAACTGAAATACACAAGCTATTTATTCTGAAACAAAACTATATATGCTTCCCATAGTAAGCCTGTGCAAATTACATATGTAACAACAGAAAAGATTAAAACACAAAAGGAACAAACTGAAATTACATACAATTCTCTCAAGTGACAAAAGGAGGAAGAAAACGGAGGACACATACAGCTTTGTTTTTTCTCATCTTTCCTACCAAATTATATCAACTATTTTCACGAACGCGCAAAAAGATTGCACGTCAATATATTAGAAAAAAGAGTTTTTACAAACAGCACGCATACAACCAGACCGACTTGCACTAAAAAGGAGAAAAGAAACACAAAAGACTGAAAGAAAACTAAAGCGGCAAGAAACGACTTCGAACATGGACCACAAGCATGGGAGACGCTCTACTCTCCCGAAAAAAACCCAAAATCGGCGACGCCCGCTAGCGACCACAGGCGACCCTCCAAAAAGATAGAATCTGAACTATCGAAACCGAAGCCAAGATGGAGTCAAAAATCCTCGAGTTGCGTTCCCTCCAAAGCTGCCAAAGATTAAAAAACCAAAGAGTCAAAAACCCTAAAATTATAGCAACCATGATAAGTTTTAAAAATCATACATGGTATATCACAACAATGCAAAGCCTATACAACTTCTATGAAACAACAAGTGATAGACTCCACAGACAATCATCCTGTCATCAAATAGCAGACATGAAATCAATCTTCGTCTTCACTACTTAAACAATGTGCTCCCAAGGGTGCTGACGGTTCCGTCACCCATAATCGTCGTCAGACATCCATCACTGTCTCAAGAATTCGGTCTAGTTCTGTCGCAGCTAACCTCATCTTTGGCCTCCTTGAAGATGGATTCAGGCACTGAAAGGTGAGGCCAACAAACTATTTCATACCTGCTGAGGTGAAATTGGCACCTAACCTTGGGTCAATTAGTTCGTTTGAACTGAAATGTCCTTCAATCTTTCAATATCACAAGAAATTGCCCACTGGACGCCAGAGATTCTCTGGAATCTGGAGATATCAGGCAAGCTGCTTCCCTTCCAGTAATCAACTCCAAAGCTGTACACATCACTGCTTTCAGAAAACTGTACCACCGGTTGTACCCTAAAATCAAAGATGCGTAACGAAACATCAATGACTATATTGCAGAATTAGTGACTAAATCATTCCACAACTGCAAGACTTAGCATACATGAATTGAGGACCTTTTCCTAAAACTGTGTTTGACTTGTGACAAATTTATTGTACAAGTTTTTCTATACTTTTGTAAATGTTGCCATCATCTGATTGTCATCATGACAGTAAGGTACCATCATGTTTGTGATTCAGTTCCATTTCGATTTATACATCTGTAACAAAATCAGCATATTTGTAGTGCAGTGAGCAAATAATATGTCATGTCATCCACGGTTTTTCACAGGTTTCTCGAATATTTACAATGAGGGTTACCAGAGGCTAAGATCGTTATGCACTATGGACTTACAGACATACTTCAAACGAAATCGTCATATGTCAAACATTTTCCATGATAAAAAAAAAAGGAACAAACTTAGTGTTGAAACATCATGGGCGGCGCTTAAGCTCGCCCCTACTTCAGTTACACAGAAGTTCAGCATTCTCACACTTGTGCACAGGAGACAGGGCAGCAACTCGTAGTGGGCAAAACTTATTAAGAGAACATAGTAGAAGGCTACAAGGTATGTACCATTCCCAAACTAGCCACGAGTCTGAGTCAAATCAATGCATTCCCCGAAAATTTCAATAAGCAAAGATCCAATTAGCTACTGTTGGGACACCAAAAACCTCAAAAGTTCAACGAACAATTAACAAAAGCACAAAGTACTTTTGTCGGCAACAGACTGCGGAAAAGATGTATCACAGCTGATTGAGTGGATTTGTTCAGGAAGAAAACATATCAACATTTTGTAATGTTTGCAATCATAACAACCCTATTATACTCAGTAACAGCGGATCCACCAAGTCATGTGTTGGTGGCATTAGTTCTGTTTCTTAAAAGAAGCACTGCCAAGATTTCTCTCAATGGTCCAGTTCTTCTGCCAGTTCTCGATTGCTCGCCTTACTATGGCTGGGGCATTGCGGATCTCTTCATCAGTGAACATGTGCTCCACAATCCCTATCGGTCCTGGCTGTAGAACGTTTATTACCGTCTCAACATCTTGCTCCATCTGCCTGAAAAAGATTTACCATCAAGAAAGCAAAGTGAAAACACAATTTCATTCCATAGTAAAGGTGGATATCTCAATGTACAAATGCACTTCATGATACAGTACAAGGTTGATGAAATTTTTTTGAAGGTAATGCCTACCTGACAAGTTGGGGCAACCTTCGAGGTAACAGCCTTAGAAAAGACATCACGCTAATCTTGTTAATTCAGATTAATTCCTGTGATAATATGTGCTGCAATATATATTAAAATAAGTAATATATATTAAAGTATGAGCATCACCAACAGTCCACCCAAATCTCATCTCCCAAATGGGATGGATAGGGAATCACCCAAATATCAACAGCACCCATTTGTATTATGTCTACAGCAGATCACCCAAATGTCATACCCCAACCTTAGATGGATCAAAGCCCAAACCGGTTGGCTGGCCTGGCCCATCAGCGCGCTGCAAGCATAGACGTGGGCCGTCGCTGCTGGATGAAGTGGGAAGCCGTCGGCCCTGACGAAAACAAATAATCCTAGCTAACCTCAGCATTCTACAACAAAATACGACAGGTAATTCTGATATCTGGATGTCTGTTCTTCAAGCTGTCCTGATAGTCTTGGTCCCATTCTGTTGCACATCCTTTCTGAAATGCTAGCACAACTCCCTCCCTTTGGTTTGTGAAAGATGACATGGATCCTAGTTGAGAACAACGATCTTCTGCCATTTATTGGGCTTCTTTCCTTTTGATGCTTGAGCCTTCGGTTCATCCGCATCTTTGCATTCATCTTTGGTAGACATGTTTGTTTCCTCACCGCTGTCTTCGTCACTACCATCATTATCATCTTCACAGTCAGATGAGCTGCAAGTGAATGGCCTTCCTGAAGGTGGGAAGCCATTCATTGTTGCTTCGGCTACTTCTACAACTTTTTCTGAATGCAAATCAGCTACACCAAGAAGCAAATCCTGCAAACAGAATTATATGCTCACCAGTCAGTACTAGCTGCACCCTCCATCCTATACATTCCTTCTCAATATAGCTTACCATCTCAATATATTCCTTCTCGTTTCCTGTAAGAGCTTTGATATCATACTCTTCAGGACGCTTATTCTGCAAATAGATCACACAAATTGGAGTTAATTAACAACATGAGCACTCATCCAACGTAATGTCAGCTAGAGGCATACTTTTACATCAAGCTGCAATTTCTCGTTCGCCTTTGCCATCTCTCCCAAGAAATCTTTCACTCTTCCAAGAACTGGCCTCCATTACAACACCCAAAATAAAGGAAAATCCGGTGAGCAAGTGCATAAACTAAATGAACTCACTCTTTGGCATGCAGAGTACAATCACATCTCAAACAATTTATTTCTTTTTCCGTTAAAGCTAACCTCAAAGATTACGATTTGTTTCTATCATACTAGCTGCGGTGGCTTCGACATCATCAGAATACAAGTAGTTAACCCAATAGTAGTTCATAAGCGAACAAGAAAAGGTTTAGGTGATAGTATTTTGTCGAGGCTGTATCAATCAGCAAATTGAATCATATGCGGCAGCTAAGCGCATTCGCGGACTTGTACAATCTCTAATTTGAGATGTACGGCGGTAGCATGAAGAAGAAGAATACCTTGGCTCTTGGGGAGTGGATCGGTGGGAGGCTCCGCCTTGCACTTCCCCTCCTTGTGCTGCTGCTGCTGCTGTTCTCTCCTCCCCATGAGAAGCGACTCTGCAAAAACCACACACGTACCCTGAGACGTCAACGAGGAAGAGGACCACGAGAGGGATTCGGAGGGAGACAAGGGGACGCACCGATGAGGGACGACGGCTTGTGCTCGGAGGGGAGGTCCAGGAGCTCCTTGCTCGGCTCACCCATGGCTGTCAGTCGCCGGCAAGGCGCGGCCTTCTGCACCGAGAGGACTCTACTTTGGCTGGCTCTGCAGGAAGGGAAGAAACCTAAGGGGAGCAGCGTCGCGCGGCGAGCAGGGACGGTGGAGGCAGCGGGGCGGTGTCACCCCTCTGTCCATAGTGAAGGGAAGGAATTTGCGTCAGCGAGCAAGCCGGGACGGCGACAAGGGGAAGGGGGGGCGGCCGCCAGCTGGGCAGGCGGGCCGACGGCATGCTGGACAGAAGCAGGGCGGCAGCAGGGGGAAGGGGAGGGCGGCGGCGAGCTGGGCAGCCGGGGCGGCAGCAGGGGGAACGGCAGGGCGGCGACGAGCTGGGCGGGCGGGGCGGCGGTAAGGGTAGGGCAGGGCGGCGGCGACCTGGGCGGGCGGGGCGGCGGCAAGGGGAAGTGAAGGGCAGCGTCGAGCTGGGCGGGGGAGGGGAGGGGCGAGGTGGGCAGAAGCGGCGGCGGCAAGGGAAGGGCAGTGCGGGTACGGCGCGTGAGCTGATTTTTCGCGGGCGCTATTTCACTTTCGCGCGCAAAAAGGTGATAGGGGTTCGTTAAGATGAGTGGTTTGTTGGAGCATGATTTTCATCTAATCATTTAAAATTTAGAAAAGAGCATTATTTAGATGGGCTGTTGGTGATGTTCTAAGATCATTTGATTCTAAGAAATATACGACAAAGTTTTGGCTATTTACAATTCTCGCAATAACAATAATAAGAGTAACAAGCATAACTAAGACAAGTGTTTTTATTTATTTGAAGGAAAGAAATTCGCTGTATAGCTAATGGATAATCAGAAATTCAGAATCAGAATACAATCGTCAGAACATCAGGACACACGAAAATATTGGTACATGGCTAGCTCGAGATCTTGACCTTGGAAAAACTTGCACAAGAAGGTTAGGGTTGGGGAAAGAAATCAAGCCAATTCAAGACAAGGAGATGAGACGGATCCTCATCGCGGGTGTGCCTGCGAGGCGGTGTAGCCTGAGAGAGAGAAGTGGTGATTCGCCTCGCGCCGGGCTCTGGAGACGGTCGCGCGTGAGGGGGCTCAGCAGCGGAGTTGGAGAGTTCGCAAGCAGTTACCTCTCGAGGTCCAGGGGCGCCAGCGCCGACCGCGGTTGTTGGCAGCAGGCTTCGCCGGCGGCGTCCAGGAGGAGCGGCGGCGCTCGAGCTCTCTCTCTCTCCTCTCTCTCTCTCTCTTCCAGCGAGCTTAACAAACTTCTCGATAGGCTTTATATTGGGCCGCGTATCTAACTACGGGCCCATGTAAAACAAGAGGTTTGCGCGATACGCTTCAGATTCGGTCCAGTCCAACACGTTGATACATCCAACGTTCTCTACAAACAAACATATGTGGAGAAAACATATGCAGAGAAGAGAGGAAAGGAGAGAGGGAAAAACGGACTGTAACCAGCTACAGTATGGGCTTCAACATATCATGTGTACAAGAGATGGGTCAAGTATCAATGATGTATTGTATATTTATATAAGTAGACTATTAGATTAGATGTAGATTATGCGTTAATTTTTAGAGCTAGCAGTTAGCTATAAATATTAAAGTTGCTCTTAGAGAAAAACAAATACTTTTTGTTTCGTTATTTTAATTTTTAAAGTTCTTTTTGTTTCGTTATTTTAATTTTTAAAGTTTGATCAAATTTGTAAAAAATATAGTGACACTTAAAAACATATTATTAAAATATATCCAGTGTTATATTTAATAAAAATAATATTATAGATGTTACTTGATTTTTTATAAACTTAATCAAATCTTAAAAAATGAGTAAAAATGTCAAAGCAACTTATAATATAAAAACGGAGGTAGTAACATCCAAAAACACCGCCATATTTTCAGCCTCGTAAATTTGTTAAATTCTATACAGGCCACAAATTCAGTTGATAAAAACAAACAGAATAGCAGGGAACTTATAGCAATTCCCTAAAATATTGTGATCAAAAGTCGCACTTCAAAGACAGTTAGTCCAATGTCATATTTTTTTTAGCAGAGGGAGTAAAATTATTATGGTACAGAGATTTGAGGAGTTGTCTGCTGATTGCTGGGTTTTGAAAATTGGGAATGAGAAATGACCAGTTCTTAAGTCTTTGGGTGAAAATTGGACTCCAATTTCAGTACAAAAATGGACTTGAACCTTTTTTTTGACGAATTTACTAACAAATATGACTATTATCTGCATATGTTTTAAACATTTTCCATTAAAATAGGCAAAGAAAATAGGTGTTTTACAAACCGAGAAACGCATAGGATGCAAGTGCGACAAATAATAAGCTGCAATGGTGTTTTCCAAACTCCAAGTGACAACTATTTCTTCTGGGAAAACACTGTACATACTTTTAACAGTAAGCCTTATGCAGATTACAGAATATCACGTTACAACAGATGATAATAAGTTGCTATGACGCTGAATTAGAACAAGAACTCAATCAATAGCCCTTTCAAAGATTAAAACACAAAAGGGCGCTGAACAATCTGAAATTACATACAATTCTCTCAACTGACAAAAGGAGGAAGAAAAAGAAGGATACGTACATCTCTATTTCTTCTCACCTTTCCTACCAAATTATACCAACCATGATAAGCCTAAAAAATCATACATGGCATATCACAACAATGCAGAGCCTGTACAACTTCTAAGAAACAACAGCTGTTAGACTCTACAGACAATCATCATGTCATCAAATAGCAGACATGCAATCAATCTTCGTCTTCACTACTTAAACAATGTGCTTCCAAGGGTGACGATAGCGGTTCCGTCACCCATAATAGTCGTCAGAGACATCTCTGTCTCAAGAATTCGGTCTAGTTCTGTCACGACTAACCTCATCTTTGGCCTTCTTCTTGAAGATGGATTCAGGCACTGAAAGGTGAGGCCAACAAACTCTTTCATACCTTCTGAGGTGAAATTGGCACCTAACCTTGGGTCAATTAGTTCGTTTGAACTGAAATGTCCTTCAATCTTTCAATATGACAAAAAAATGGATGTCAGCTGGAGGTACGATATGGAATATAATCGTGTGCAAGAAACTGCAATTCTCTTCTAAATGTTCTTATTTTCCTTTTTTTTAACTATATAGCACTGTTGAGGCAGGAAAATAGCATCAAATGTCAAGGACTTCTTATGACAAAAGGTGTGAAAAATGCTTCAATACAGATATTTCCTAACTGTTGTTAAGGAAATTCCTGGCCATGATTTATCAATAAAGTTATAGCCACGGGGGCCTCCTCTGCTGTGGGTTTGATCCACAAAAAAAAAACCTGGCCCACCGCCTAACAGTGGCATTTACCAAACATCCATAGTTACCATTCTTCTATGTGGACATAAACCAGCTATGACAGATTATTATTGGACCAATAAATAAAAAAAATATGTTCTTTTCCAAGCAACAAAGGTAAGAACGTTCACATCATCTCTATAAATATTAAGGAATGAGCCTGAACACCGGGTTTAAGATATTTGAAACACCAAGTAGGAGTTTTTAGCTTTCTTTCTTCGTAACAATAGCTAAATGTCAATGAAAATTACCCACTGGGCCAGAGATTCCCTGGAATCTGGAGATATCAGGCAAGCAGCTTCCCTTCCAGTAATCAACTCCAAAAGGAAAACTCCAAAGCTGTACACATCGCTGCTTTCAGAAAACTGTACCACCAATTGTACCCTAAGAACAAAGATGCGTAATGAAACATCAATGGCTATATGACAGAATTAGTGACTAAATCATTCCACAACTGCAAGACTTAGTTAGAATACAGGAATCGAAGACCTTTTCCTAAAACTGTGATTGACTTGTGACAAATTTATTTGTACAAGTTTTTCAAAGATAAATATTATAGGGTAAAGCAGCGATCAACATATCTATTGTCTTTCAGTCAAAAACATATCTATTGTCTGATATGAAAAATAAAAGATAAAAAGATGTGGTAATTAGACTTACTCAGGATCTTGGTACACACTACTACTAAACCCATGAGATGGGCCGACTTCTTCGTATCCTGTAAGTAACCTAACAAGTCCAGCATCAGCCACCTTTGCAATGAAATTTTCATCAACCAACACATTGCTTGTCTTGAAATCCTTGTGAATCAAAGGAGGCACAAGAGTATGCAGATGATTCAGACCTGCAAATAAAACAGAATTTATAATTCATGTCACCAAAGCAATCCTTGTGACTCAGAGGAGGCTCAGGGTATCCAGATGATTCAAACCAGCAAATCAAACTGAATTTATACTTGGCTCAGGATAGGCAGATGATTCAAACCAGCAAATAAAACAGAATTTATACTTATTACTTAATGTCTCCAAAGCAATTGGGTAACTCACTAATGTCATTACCTTTAGCTGCTCCAATGGCTATTGAGAGCCTTTGTTTGAACTCAAGCCTTGTCATGGAGCTTTTCCCGGTATCTGGTAAAACGTGCAAGGCTTCAGAAAATATAGCAAGTGTACAAAAGCCAATATCAAGTTCCTAACTAAACATTACCATACAGATGGCGAGAGACACTGCCATTGGGCAAGTACTCATACACTAGCATTTGTAGACCCCCTTCTTGGCAGTAACCAATGAGAGTCACAATGTTCCGGTGACTAATCTCTGAAAGCTTCCGAACCTGCATTTTGCAAGGGACACCAAAGAAGTTAATGGGAGTGCTGATTTATGAGGCTGAAACAAATGCATTTACTTACCGTCCCTATCTAATTTATGAAGCTTTTTGGACTAGTAAACGACAATAATTGACACGAGACAGATCTTACTAGCTCCCAAACAAGCCAATTGACCAAAATGTTCACTCTATGCCCATAAATATGGCACACTTTAGTGAGATGCAGTTAATTTCTGAATCCAAAAGGAGTAACAGAAAGTACCAAACATTGAAGGAGACACCGAAAGAAGCCAGACAACTTACAAACACATGATGAACAATTAAGACCAACACAGTTCAAGCTCAGGACAGAGCTAGATTACATTCTTCTAAAAAAGTTCCAATCTTTCCCCCAACAAAAATATCCCCTGATTCTGCAACCACATTTTACCTCTTCAGCGAATTCCTGCCTCGGCGCACCAATGCGCTTCTTGATCGCGACGACTGAGCCGTCAAGAAGGAGCCCCTTGTACACCAGCCCAAAGCTACCCAGGCCAACCAAGTTGGCCTCACTGAAGTTGTTGGTTGCCTGTGCCAGCTCGTCCAACGAGAATTGCCTCGCTCCCTGGTGCTCCGGCGCCGACGAGCTCCGGCCTCCCTTGCCCCACTCCACTGGCACATTGTACTACACATTAGCATCCATGGAGGATACAAGGGACAAGAACAAGAACAATGGCAAATTCACCTACCTAGGGTGGAAGGATCGGAGGAGCCGGTCTCGGAGTTGCGGTTCCGGCGGGCCCTGAGCCGCGCCGCGCACCACAGCGCGACCACCGCGGCCACCGCGGCGAGCAAAGCAGCGCAACCGGCGGCAATGCCAGCTACCTCGGCGACCGGCAGTGACATCCGGGCGGCGCCCGTGACATCGAATCCGCAAGGCCACGGTTTGTGGGCTCTCCCTCCGTCGTCGTCGTCAGAGCAAGCAGCAGCAGCAGCAAGCGGAGCCCCGAAACCATCCCAAGCCTAAGCACCCGGCCAATCCATCATCCTACCCCTCACAACTACCCCCCAAATCAGCGGGCGCTGTAGCTCCGGCATTCATGAATGCGGCGAAAGCAGCGATCTTTCTCCGAATCGGAGCTCCGTAGCGAGAGGCTGGGGCCAAGAACACTCTTTTGCATCTACCCGCTCCCAAGAAGAAGCGGCGGCGCTTTAAAGAGGGGGAGTGAGTGAGTGGACCGGGTGGTGGTGGTGGCGATGGATCGTTGAGCAGGAGGAGGAGGAGGAGGAGGACAGCAGCGGCAGGAGCACCACCCCCACATGGACATGGTAGATTGCGGGGGATTTCCCTCTTCTTGTGGAATGGGAGCCATCGCCGCGGTGTCCTGCCCCCCAACCCCATGTGTGTGTGTGCGCGCGCGCGCCGGGCGGCGTGGCCGTAGCCGCGTAGGGCCGCCGGCACGTGAGACCGGACCTATCTGTCAGCCATGGCTACTACAGATACAATACTACTACAGAAAATCCGTGTTCGTGGGTGATGATGGAGGGTGGGGGGAAAGCCCTGGATGCTCTCGCCCTTGGAATCTGATGAATCTCTCCTTCACTACGCTCTTGTTTTGTCACTCTCCTTAAAGGTCCTTAAAAGGATGATGTTAATCTTAAGATTATCTAATAATTCTAACGACTGGAACTAACTCTTCTAACCTCTGAGACGAAGAAAATATTAATATTTTTGGGAGTCTAAACTTTAAAAAAGTTCAACAAATTTCCATCGAGAGATAATATATGATAGGCACATGTTTCAGAAGAAATCACAGAATATTTCGAAGAGCTTAGGGCATTTATTTGAGAGGGTCCTGCTAGGCTTAAAGTCTCACACCTCTAAAACACATGTCTCCCACAGTGCACGTGTCTCTATTTGATTTTTTTTTCATTTTAGCCTCTGATATTTTCTATTCGGTTCTCATTTTCTTTTATACGGAGTCTTATATTTTACACTTTACACCCTAAAAATTAGAAACATATATAAATTATCACCCTAGCACTTTTCCTCATCTCAATCCCATCATTTTCCCCTTCCCGCATGTGCCGGCATCGGCGACACCTCTCCCCTTCCTTTCCTGTTGACGCTGCCTCTCCTCCCTGTCTTCTTCCCAGTAGGGCCAACCGTCAACCAGATCGAGCGGCGCCACTGTCATCCTCTTTTCATCCGGGCTGGCATGGTCCCCGATGAAAGCGGACCGCAACGAGCTCCTTCTCCAGCCACCTTGACAGGCTAGCCACAACCAGCTCTTCTAGCACCCAAGCCGCTTGGCTATCTAAGCACGGAGCGGGTGACGATGAGAGATCGACGACATGGAGTAAGCAACAATGATAGCTCCGCCAACCATGATGACCTCCTCACATGACGGCGGCAACGGCCACCTTGTGCTTTCTCTCGACCAACCATAACGCCACACCTACCGCCGAGGACGCCTCACTTAGCCTCGTCTTCCTCGCCTCTCCACTCCCATACCCTCTCCAACGATGAGATCGGGGTGGCACGGTCTGGCGATAAGCAGATTTGGTTGCTCTTCCCCTTCTCTGCCACCTCTGTCTCTCTTCTTGATCATGTGCTCCTAGGCGTGAGCCATCGTCTGCGAGTAGGGAAACTAGAGGGTGGCGTGGCAAGCAGTTCAGGCCATCAAGCCTCACTCCCTTCTCTTCTCCACACAAACAATCTTATCTATATAGACTGATGAGACCACTTGCCATATAGATGCATTATGCATGATGGCCTTATAAAAGTTGAGTTTTTTTTCATAATTCCTGTCTTCCCAAATATACCGGATTATTACATAAATTATGATAGATAATTTGTTACTTACGGAATGAATAGATGTCAGAATCTTGAAAAAAAATGGACTTTTCCTATTCTCACCCGCTAGCCCTATACCACATTTTCCCCTGTTGTTGGTTACACTATAGCTACCAGTTAGGGTGGTTTTACCAAATATAGGAGTCAAATAGCTAGGATTGTTCCATGATTCCTAGCAATCTAATCTGCATTCCTGCAACCCAACGTTCATTAGTTCAAAAGTTCAGATTTAGAAATCGAATTAAATTACAAAACTAAATATATTTTTTTATCAAACTATCTAAAAAGATTTAGGTCTAAATTTATCAGGGATATCACAAAAACTACCTAAAAGAGAGAGGATACATGATGAAATATCCCTTTAATCTATTACAGAAAATTCTGCGTATCAGTAGTATAGAAAGATGCATCCTTAGTTTTTATCTAAAAGAGAGGATACATGATGAAATATCGCGTCGAAGAAACAACAGCCAAAAAGGGAGACATCCGGACATGATGATGGTGGTCTGAGCGAGAGAGAGTGAGAGATGCATTGGATGGTTCACAGGAGAAAACGAGAGAATCTGCTGGCTCTAGAGGAGGCCATTGCCCATTGCTGTCGATCGTCCAATGCCCTGTCCATCTCTCTCGCGTCTCCAGTGGTATTGACACGCACACATTGGTTGCTGTCGTCGCGTCGGAGATCTATCCTGCCTGGCCGGTGCATGCACCGAATCGGCGAATCCCTCCTCGTTTGCAGGATCTTGATCTTGCTCTAGCTTCTGCTTGGCGCCGGAGATCCTGGTTGTTCGTCGCTCTGATGGCGCCGGACATTAGTTTTTTACATATAAATATATTTTAATTTATGCTGCACTAAAATAAAACCAACATTTATAACTCAATATATGTCTTAGCTATTTAATTCAATCTACAAAATCTTACAGCAACGCGTGGGGTATTAACAAGATTGAATAAGTTATCACAAATGTCGACGTATAGAAAAAAGTGCTCAAAATAATATTGATAAAATAAGTACTTAAAAATAAACATGTATAGAAAAAAGTGCTCAAAATAATAAAGTTATTGTACCAAAATGCACCGACCTAATAAGTTGTTATACATGTACGCTCATTTATTAAGTTCCAGTATTATATTGTACTCATCTACTAAGTTGTTGTACTAACAATCCTTTTTTAAGTTACTGCCCTAAATTGCACTTACATATTAAGTTGTTTGTTGTTGTATCATGAATGTAATTTACTCGGAAAAAGCTTACAGGTAACTATCGTACAATATTAAACTATAATGAAAAAAACATGTAAACTTAACACTAGCTAGCTGAAATCAAAGTCACTAGCTAGCTGAAATCAAAGTCTAAAATTTAAATTTTAGCTATGAGGAATAAAAATAAGTAAACTAAGATATATAGCCAAGGAAACATGACTGATTGGCGAAGCTACAGGGTGGTCCGTGTGGGCCCCAGACCACCCTACGGCGGCCCAACCCCCCTTGCGGCGCGCGGCAGGAATCCCAATCCGTTATGAGCGATCATGATTCACGCCAAAAAACGTCAGTTCGGTTCGTAGACCTAGACGACTCCAGAAAACGCCGACGTCGTCGCCTGACCTAGACGAGACGAAGACGGGAGAGCCGGCCGGAGGAGCAGCGCGACCGCGACGGCCTTCCAGGCGAGGCGACCGCGCGCGACCAGCAGCTGGACCAGGCAACGGTCGGGCCGCCGACGCTGCCGCGCCGCGCCAAACCCAGAAACGGAAACCCTAGACCCGACAGACCGTCGTGACTCGTGAGTCCTCCGTCGCTGGCGCCTGGAGCTGGTTGTCTACGCCGCCATCGGCGTCTTCAAGACTTCAACGTCCAGGCCGGCCAAACACTCTTCAACGTCCAGCGCCCAGCGCCAGCAAGGCAGAGGCAACAACGACGGTAATGCACTAATGTACTTGCAATTTGCAATGATGCTTCTTATGAATCATATGTATTATTGAATGAATGAATGCTTCTTATGAATATTGCCTGAGTATTGCGTTATGGTCATATGTAATGTAAATATTGTACTGAAACACAGTCCCTTGCTTGCTTGCTTGCGCCTAAACTACTTAGGGGCGGCAACGACAAGATAAACATAGTCTAAACAGTGTATGATCATATGTATTATTGAATGAATGTTACAGTGACAAGGTAAGACAAAGTATTAGAGAAACTGCCCTTGTTTTTCATGAGCTTGATACAGTGTATGATTCTATGTATTATTCAATGTTACACCACTTGATCCTATGTATTCCATCTAGCTAGGACTCGATATGATCATATGTATTCAGTTTTTGTCCATTATAACTATTGGTTCAGTTTTTTCCATACAGTACATACAGTATATGTATTCAGTTCGGTATAGTATATGTCTAACATCTTATAATTCTTATGCATATTTGTTAAAAATGAAGAGGAGTGGTGATATTGCCTCTCTTTTCCATAAATATGAATCTAAGAAGAAAGTTTGTTCTCAATCTCCTTCGGTGGCTGCAACTGTTCCAAAAGTGCAAATAGAAGAACAAGAAGATGGACAAGATCAAGATAGAGTGATTCAAGAAAATGTAAGTCCAACTCCAATGCCTCCAAATCCACCTCCAGTTGCCCAAAAAGAAGCTATTTATGATATCAGTCGGCTACCACTTGATCCAGGTAAAAGACAACCCATTTCAAATTATCCCGTCAATGATTAAGATGCAGTTAGACGATCATATATTATTAAGGGTCCATTGCAACCCTATGCACATAAATTTGAAAGTAGAAAAATTGGAAATAGGGATCGGCAATTCAATCTCGTATGGTTTTATGAATATCCTTGGATTGAATATAGTGTCAAGAAGAAGGCATCATTTTTCTTTGTGTGCTACTTGTTTGCAAAGGGGAAAAGTATAAAATCAGCATTTGTTGAAGGTGGTTGGAGAAATTGAAATAGAATCGATGCACTTGATTTATATGTGGGTGGTGTGAAAAGTGCTCACAATGCAGCCCAAGAAAGATATAATTTATTTATAATTCCACATGGAGCAATTGATGATAAAATTGTGAAGGCAGATAATAAGGAGTGTCGTCTCTACAAGATCAGGTTGACTTATTCACTTAGATGTTTGAGATTTCTTTTACAGCAAGGATTAGCATTCCGTGGGCATGATGAAAGTGAAGAGTCTAGCAACAGAGGAAACTTTATTGAGCTTTTGAGGTGGCTTGCTGCAAATAATGAAGAGGTGGACAAGTTTGTTTTGAAGAACTCTTCAGGTAATTGCATATTAACTAGCCCTGACACACAAAAAGAAATTATTCAATGTTGTGCAATGGAGACTAGAGATCAAATCATTCAGAAATTTGATGATGATTACTTTACAATTGTAGCTGATGAGTCTAGTGATGTCTCTCATAAAGAACAACTAGCCCTTTGCTTACATTATGTTGATAAATCAGGCAGACCATGTGAGCGATTTCTTGGAATTGTTCATGTAGATGATACTACTTCTTCATCACTTAAGGAAGCAATTCAATCTTTACTAGCTAGTCATGGTTTGACTATAACTCAAATCTATGGGCAAGACTATGATGGGGCTAGTAACATGAAAGGAGAGATTAAAGGGCTTAAAACCTTGATCATGAAAGAATCACCATCTGCTTATTATGTTCATTGTTTTGCATATCAACTCCAATTAGTTCTGGTTGTTGTTGCCAAAGATAATAGTGATTATGTATGATTTTTCGATCGAGTATCCCTCTTGCTAAATATTATTGGTAATTCTTGTAAACGTCATGGAATGCTTCGACATCTCAATATGATAATGTCGTGAAAGCATTGAGTGTGGTACACTAGAATCTGGTAATGGGTTAAATCAAGAGATGGGGTTGCCTAGACCTGGTGATACCCGGTGGGGTTCTCATTATAAAACTGTGGTCAACATGATTGCTATGTATCCCACAATTCGTGATGTACTCATATCTCTTGGACGAGATACTTCACAAAGAGGTGATTGGCCAAAAATACATACTATGGTTGAAGTGTTTGAGTCATTTGATTTTATTTTTAATGCTCATTTGATGCTTGACATTCTTGGACATACAAATGAATTATCTGAGTGTTTACAAAGAAAAGACCAAGATATTCTTAATGCAATGTCACTAGTCCATTTGGCAAAGAGTAAAATGCAACAAATGAGGTCTGATAGGTGGATTTCATTTCTTGAAAAGGTTACAATGTTTTGCAACAAATTTAGCATTTAAGTTCCTGGAATGGAAAATAATTATATGTTGTACGGAAGATCAGCACGTTTTGCTCCAGTCCAAACAAATGATGATCACTTCAGAAGAGAAGTTTATATTGAAGTCATTGATAAAATTAGCCAAGAGCTTGATAGTTGATTTAATGAGGTAAATATGAAGTTGCTTACTTATATGGCTCCTTTGAATCCAGCAGATTCCTTCGCTTCTTTTGATGCAAACAAGGTACACAGACTTGCTGAATTTACCCTAATGAATTTTCAAGCTCTAACTTGCTAAGACTCGATTTGCAACTTGAAAACTTTATTAATGACATGAGAAAAGATGAATTGTTCAAAGGCATAAATAATCTTGTTGATCTCTCAGTAAAACTTGTTGAAACAAAGAGGGACAAAGTTTATCATTGGGTCTATTTACTTATCAAGTTGGTATTGCTTCTACAGATGGCTACCGCAAGTGTTGAAAGAATATTTTCTGTAATGACTTTTATCAAAAACAAGCTGAGAAATAAGATGGGTGATAGCCTTCTGGATGATTGTCTAGTGACTTTTATTGAGCGGGATATCTTCTTACAATTGAGTGAAGAAGAGATCATCAATACTTTCATGGCTATTAAAAGGCGCAGACCTGACAAGAAGAAGAAAAAGTGACATATTGCTCTTCAACTATTATGGGTATGCAATATTTAAATTCTATTTTAAGAAATTAGACTCATTTATTTTATGAATCTCTATATGTCTTTTTATCTTAATTGTGTTTTATAATTCATATACTTGTGTACAACATGTTAATTTATCACGTCTAAAAAGATTTTAGACAATGGACCACCATAGCTATAAATCCGGCTACGTCACGCCAACAAATATCTTAACTGTTTCTAGTCGCCCTCACCCATACATGTCAATATATGTGTACGTAAAGACAGAACCAAAGTGAGAGAGCATCCCAAGCTACGCATCGGTACGTAGGCACACGTCAAGTCTGCCCATGCGATGCGCCGCCCATGCATATGTGGTGCTTTCATTTCACTCCACTGCCTCCTTTGCCACCACTCCGCTCCTCTCCTCCGACACTCGTCGGCTTCCTCATCCCATGATTCACCTTTCCCACTCCCTCGCCACCCCCTCCCTCTCCTTCTTCGTCTGCCGCACCTCCCCTTTCCCTCCTCCACTCTCTCGCCACCTTCCCTCTCCCTTCCCCCTTCTCACCACCTCCTCCTCGCCACCGCCACCTTGGTCGCTCTCTCCCTCTTCGGTGAGAGCCCTCTGCGGCGAACAGGAGGGGCAATGACGACGGATGTGGCGACGACCGCCCCTCCTCTCCTCTCCCCTCCACTTCTCCTCAGTGGCCGCCAGCGGATCCGCCGACATGGAGGTGGGGGCCATCGGATTTAGCCGGCGTGAAGGTGGGGGCCCGTTGGATCTAGTCGACGTGGAGGTGGGGGACGTCAAGTCATTCAACCTTGACGACATGGGGTGTAGCATCGGCGACCTCCTCCACGCAAATGCCGACGCCCACGTCGTCGTGGTTAGCAAATGGTACTTTGGTAACGACGCTCGATGCTGTTGTCCAACTACATCTTCCGCATGGGCTTGATGTATTCTAATCCGTGATGTGCTTCTTGTGTTCTGATCTATGATGTACTTGTTCTGTGATGTGCCTTTTGTGTTCTTGTTGTTTTGCATTGTGGATGGGGAAATTGGCTGGGAATTGGGGGGCTAGGAACTGGATCCGACCTACAATACAATCGTTTTCCCAAAAACTATAGATGCCAGTTTTGTCTGTAAAACCGACACCTATAATCTCTACAGGTGTTCTAAAACCGACATCTATGTGGTTGGGCAAAGGTACCGCTAAATTGGAACCGGTTAGGAAACCGACACCTATGGTAGGATCCCAACCGATACCAATAAGGGGTCAGTGCGTGTTGCTATAAATTTTGGAGTAAGTTCAAAAAAGCTACAACTATTATATCAAAACTATCACTTTGCTACAACTCTAATGATAATTTCACAAAACTACTACAACAATAGCTAATGATTTTATCATTGAGCTGCAAACTAAGAGGTTAGGTCTATTCTGGCACACATGTAATGCTTGCATTATGGCAAGTTGGGCCCACATGTCAAATATCTGCGGAGGATAAAGAGTTGCAATTTCTTGATAAAATTATTTACTATTGTTGCAGTTTTATAAAATTTCTATCTATAGTTATAGCAAAATAATAGTTTTGATAAGAAGGTGCGTTACATCTAAATTTTATATAGGTATTCTAGTTTAATAGTTTAATAAGAGAGTCAAAACTATCCAATGGAGCACATGAGGCATAGTTGCATGCATATGCATAATTTATTCAGGCAACAATCTGCTATGCAGGCCCTAGGGTGCAGCATGCAAGTTGCTAAAAATACTAGACATAGGAATATAGAGGTGGATTTAAAATATTCACATGAAATACATGGTTTAACAATTTGAAAATCATGCTAACAAAAATCGAGGTAAACTTTGCAGCTTAATCATAGGACCTCACTCATATGAATAAACACACGACTCTATCGCTATAAACACCTTCGAAAACTAGGTTGACATATATATCTTAAGATTGAACAAGTTACCACAACCCTTGCTCCTATGAATGAATACATGCACACCCTATCTTTATAAACACCTTAGAAGATTAGATTGACATATCTATATCTTCTATAAAGTTTGTACTCACTATGTCCTAAAGCTTAACATGCAAACATATCACATCATCATCTATGAGCAATTATTATTTCTTAACATGAAAACATGCAAATCTATAATTTATTACATTCAAGAGCTCAATATGCAAACATATCAAATCATCCTCATATTATTTTTATAATATTCTACTATATATCCATTCAATCCTATATCTCTTCCTCTTCATCAAGTTTGATTTGGATTTGCATTTTTTTCAATAGAGGAACTTGAATTGAACAATACTTGATTCATCAGTTCTTCCATTGCATTATACGCTCTAATGTCTGTCGGTTTATTTTCTTTCGTGTTATAAATATTGTTCTACACTAGTTCTTCTATTTGAACTATGTGATTATTATCCCTTGCATTACTTCTACTAATCTAAGAAAGTTGAACACTAAAAACATTAGTTTTTTACATATAAATATATGTTAATTTATGTTGCACTAAACTAAAACCAACATTTGTAACTCATCATATGTCTTAGCTGTCTAATTCAATCTACAAAATCTCGCAACAATGCGTGGGGTATCAGCAAGATTGAATAAGTTACCACAAATGTCTCGTTGTTGACAGTATATTACCTACCACAGAAAAAATAATACTCGTAAATACGAGTATGCACGCTAAGTCTAGAACCTACCAGGTAACAGGTTCCATCATAAGAAACCTAATTAGTTGAGCTACGCTTATTTCGTATTAAAAATTACCAAACATGTGGACGCAGATATTATCCGTTGCTGCAATATTTTAGACCAAAACCGCACACATTTGTTTCTAGCAATAATTCTTTGGCTATGATCAGTTGAGTTACAACTGATAAGCCATGAAAAATGTCAAAGAAAAACCCAAGTGCAATAACTTTGACTATGATAAATAAATTGCATCCACGATATCACAACTTAGCAGATGGGTGCGATCTAGTACAAGAACTTAAAGAATTAAACATTCAAGTGCAACAACTTGACAAGTGAGTACGCTTCTAGTATGAAGAACTAGACAATTTAGAATTTTGGTGTAGCAATTTTGCCATGTAACTGTTATTTTGATTGATGAGTGCTAGGTGAGTGCTATGCGATATCAATCTTGGATATTATAAATTTTACAAACTTATGGATATTATCATATGGATATGATCTTACAATCTTATATGTAATCTATAGGAATTACGTTGCTCATCCAATTTACACCACCAGTTTAGATTGTTTTTTCTTCACCATATCAAATCTCAATCGAAATATAAAACTTTTCATGTAGTAAAATTTTAATTGAATTTCAGTTACTAGAATGATAAAAATTAAATGTGCTTATGTAAATCTGCGTACATATCTATAACTATCTATAAAGCAAGTAGTGTTTCTACCTAAAATTTTGTTCTGCCTGGCTATTTTGGAAAAACCCCTTGAGTTTTTTTAAAATTAACCCACAGTTAGGGGTGGATACCGAGCCGGCTCGGCTCGGATCGGTAGAGAGCGAGCCAGGAGGCCGACTCGAGCCAGCTCGTTTAGCTCGCGAGCCACTTTAATACAAGTGCAATTTAGGCTCGGCTCGGCTCGGCTCGGCTCGTCTCGGCTCGTGAGCCGGCTCGAGCTAGCTCGTTTAGCTCGCGAGCTACTTTAATACAAAGGCAATTTATGTAATAAATTATATTTTATTTTTTTATGAGTCTATTAAACATAATTAAAAAAGTAAAAAGTGATATATTAAGTCCATAATTAACGTAATAACACTTGTCCATGACAATTATCCATGCAAATGTAATGATGCAACTAAATTAGATATTATTACTATTATAACCCAAAGCATTAGAACCATATTGACCATCACAAACTCATAAAAATTATTGATTTATTGTCACATCAACAACAAACAAAAGAATAGCAAAACAAGCAAAACATTAAGCCCTGCTTTGTGCATTGCATCTAGCTCGTTGAGCTTACGAGCAGCTCGCGAGCTGACTCGAGCTGGCTCGTGCTGACTCGAGCTGCCTCGTTATAGCTAATGAGCTAAACCCTTGGCGTAGCTCGTTAACATTTCTCAACAAGCCGAGCCGAGCCAACCATGAACCGAACGAGCTAGCCACGAGCCGAACGAGCTAGCGAGCCACGAGTATTTCGTCCAGCCTACCCGCAGTTCCAATGCTGAAAAGAAAGGGAAGGCTTGGATGAAAAAAAAGACCTTCTTCGCCCCTTCCTCCCATCCCTATCTGCGCTGCGCCCCGCGCCGTGCCTGCATTCCTCTCTCCCATCGCTGCTCGGAGCTCCCGCGCCCCTCCGTGCCGTCTCCATCCGTGCGCACCTCGACTTCACCCGTTGCAAACACATGGACACAATTGCTAGTATTGATAAAATAAGTACTTAAAAATAAACATGTATAGCAAAAAAGCGCTCAAAATAATAAAGTTATTGTACCAAAATACTGTTATTATACATGTACGTTCATTTATTAAGTTCCAGTATTATACTGTACTCATCTACTAAGTTGTTGTACTAACAATCATTTTTGTAAGTTACTGCATTAAATTGCATTTACATATTAAGTTGTTTGTTGTTGTATTGTAAATGTAATTTACTCGAAAAAAACTTATAGGTAACTATCGTATTATTAATGGTTTAAAGCCGATACTACAAATAAACTGTAATGAAAAAAACACGTAAACTCAACACTAGCTAGCTGAAATCAAAGTCTAAAATTTAAATTTTAGCTATATGAGGAATAAAAATAACAAGTAAACTAAGATATATAGCCAAGGAAACATGACTGATAACGCCGAGCCAATAGCTTAACTGTTTTTCGTAGCCCTCACCCATTGATGTCAATATATGTGTACGTAAAGCCAGAACCAAAATGAGAGAGCATCCCAAGCTAGGCATCGCCGTGTGTCACTTTTTTTTTAACTTTTAAGTAGTATTTTAAAAATTAAGTCTTAAGGGATTTATTTTCACGTATGGACACATTTCCAGTGCTCTGGATGGTATTGGTATTGTGGCGTGTAAAGCGTTTGATCATGCCTTGGTCTTGGCAAATGGATTGGTTTTCACGAGATAAAAAAAAACATCAGTTCGACCGTGTGACGTAAAACACTTGGCCCATTACAACTAGGCAATATCTTCCACTACATTTTTTTCTAATTTTTATTGGATCCTGTTTTCTACATTGTACTGTACCCATGGGAGGAAAATCGGACGGTTGAGACAGACTAGGATGATGCGTGGAATTCTCATTCTATTGTTTATTTACAGGCTGAATAATAAAAATCAAGATTGGTGATGCACAAAGCTAAACCCTTAGTTCTCGCCCTAAACATCTAAATAATTTGTGCACACACACTACTACAATAGTACAACGCCCGATTTCTAAAGAAGTCATTTACACATTTATCAGTGCTCAACGAAAACAAATTAAACGCCGCTAACATTTTTCATTCTGAAAAAAAATTGTCACTGCCACTATATAGTTGTGCAACTTCGGCTAACCCTGAGCTTATCATCGTTACTACAGAAACCTCTTATACATGTCGGTTTATTTAAAACCGCCAGCTATGTATCTTTCGCATTTCACAGGGATGGTGAAAAAATATAAAAAAAACGTCTTTAAGCAACTATAGATAAAACCGACACCAAGTGTTGGTTTTTAAAAGAATTAGTACCTATAATATAGGTGTCATATAATATAGGTGTCGGTTAATTAAAAATCGACATATATAATAAATTATAGGTATCGATTTTTAAAAAACCTGGATGAGTCGAGCAGGCATGACGCGTGCCTTCTTATCCACACGGGCAGTCACCCGCTCCCCTCTCTATCATCAGATCCGCTTTCTTCTCTCCCCCTTCTCTCCTCTCTCGCAATTTTGCCTCGCCCCAATTCCACTCCATTGCCTCCTCCACCACCACTTCGCTCCTCTCCGCGACGCTTGTCGGCTTCTTTCTCCCAGGATTCACCTCCCCCAGTCCCTCGCCACCTCATCCCTCCTCTCCATCCACCGTCCCTCCCGACTCCCTCGCCGGCTCCCTCTCCCTTCCCCTTCTCCCCACCTCCTCGCCACCGCCACCTTGGTCACTCTCTCCTCTCTCGGGAGTCCTCGCGACGCTAGAGAAAAGTTTGATAAGAAAGGAAGGCAACAATTAAATAAAAAAAGAAAGGAAAGATGATACTGATATAAGAGTACTCCGGGTCGGCCATTGATTCGCCATTGCTATCAGTCGGTCTACTGGTGCCTGCTGCTTACTTTCTCGATCGATGGAATCGATGATCCATCTTTCTATGGATTTTCGATCATTATAAATCAAAAGATCAGGTCAAAGCCTTTGAAAGGTCCGCTATTGGTCAGGTTTTTTTTGGAGCAAGGGGTTTGAATCCAAACTCTACGTGCCTTCTTCTTCTTCATGTTGAACGGATTTTGGCGATCGAAGCTATTTCAACTACACCCGTCAGCCAAATGTTTTTTCATCAAAGTAAGCGGGACGAGAGGGGCGACGATGGAGGATGCGGCGACAACCGTCCCTTCCTCTCCTCTCCCCTCCACTTCTCCTCAGTGGCCGCCAGCGGATCCATCGACGTGGAGGTGGGGCCATCGGATTTAGCCGGCATGAAGGTAGGGCCCGCTGGATCTGGCCGATGTGGTGGTAGGGGGACGTCAAGTCATTCAACCTTGACGACATGGGGTGTAGCGTCGGCAACCTCCTCCAGGCCAACGCCAACGCCCACATCATCGTGGTTAGCATCTGGTACTTCGGTAACGACCGCTCGATGTCCAACTACATCTTCTGCATGGGCTTGATGTATTCTGATTTGTGATGTGCTTCTTGTGTTCTGATCTGTGATATACTTGTTCTATGATGTGCTTTTTGTGTTCTTGTTTTGTATTGTGGATGGGAAATTGGCTGGGAATTGGGAGGCTAGGAACTGGATCCGGCCTATAATATAATCATTTTTTCTCAAAAATTATAGGCACCTATAATCTTTACATGTGTCGGTTTTAAAACCGACACCTATACAGTTGGGCAAAGGTGCTGCTAAATTGGTACTGGTTAAGAAACCGACATCTATGGTGGATTTCCAACCGGTACCAATAAAGGGTCCTCTACTAGTGCGTGTTGCTATAAATTTTGGAGTAAGTTCAAAAAAGCTACAACTATCATATCAAAACTATCACTTTGCTACAACTAATTTCATAAAACTACTACAACGATAGCTAATGATTTTATCATTGAGCTGCAAACTAAGAGGTTAGGTCTATTTTGGCACACATGTAATGCTTGCATTATGGCAAGTTGGGCCCACATGTCAAATATATGCGGATGATAAGAGTTGCAATTTCCTGATAAAATTATTTACTATTGTTGCAGTTTTATGAAATTTCTATCTGAAGTTATAGAAAAACAATAGTTTTGACAAGAAGGTCCGTTACACTTTTATGAAATTTACTCTAAATTTTATATAGGTATTCTAGTTTAATAAGAGAGTCAAAACTATCCAATGGAGCACATGACGCATAGTTGCATGCATATGCATAATTTATTCAGGCAACAATCTGCAATGCAGGCCCTAGGGTGCAGCATGCAAATTGCTACAAATACTAGACACAGGAATATAGGATGAAGCTAAAAAACAGTCTAGCTGGTCCAGTCAGTCAGATACTCCAAGATCCAAATCTGAATCCAATGAACTCTGGGATTTGGGTAGCTTGGTCACACGTTCATCAACCCACAGGTAGAAAAATTGCAAGTGTGACAACTGACTAAACATAATCTAATTAAACTTTAAATGTTTGTAGTAAATCAAGATACCAGCTTCTAAAATATTCTTGCATGAATGTAGAAGTATTAAGAGCATAAAATATTCTTGCATGAATATAAAGTAAATTGTTTGTGTACTTAATATTAAAAGCATGTGTGTGTTTAACAAGGCAATGGCCATATTTTTTGACGTACTAATATTGCCTCATTTATTCTCTTACATTTATCTGAACAAGGTAACTATGAACAAACTACATGTCAGATTATCATTGTTGACTTTGTTAGGCTTTAGTTACAGCACATTTAAGCTGAAAAACTCGAAAAAGATCGTCTACTAATTGTTAGCAACAGATCAACTTGCTTTGACATGTAATTCTTAATAAACAGAATCTGATATTGATCAGATCAGATACGGCTTCAACTGAAATGACCTGAACCTGGACACTGCACTTCAGAAAACCGGAGATCACCTCACTGCTCATACTGCATTCTTAGCATTCGTTGCATGTAATCCAAGTAGACCAAATAAAATGCCAAAGTTTGGAACAAAAATTAATGAGGATGTCACTTTGTTTCAAGAACATTAAAAAAAGAAAGAAAAACAAGAGAAATAGGAGGCCACATGCATGCAGCATGCTGCTGCAGCTATGGAGATGAGAATCCAATGACTGCTACAACGGAAACACTCATTACAATAGGCCAGCTTCCAGTCTGTTGCATGCAGAACTGTAGGGAAGAAATTAACCTCTTATCTAATCCACATACAGAGATGTTAGGCACAATGTTAGCCTGCCACTAATTCAATGGCTGTTGATCAAGGAAAATGCTCAAAGAAGATGCAGCATCTTATCCAAATGAGACTGCACATCCCAGCTGAAAGAGCTAATGAATGCAGTGGACTAGAGATGGTAGCTGAGGAGACACAAACTAGCTAGATCCTGTTCTTTTTGTCTGATCCGCACTAAATTAGAGTTGTTTCTTTCTATTAATGAACTAAAACTACTGCCTGACAAGGACAAAAGGGGTGAATCACTGTAAGTTCCCTTGGTGTTTCATATAACCTGTTATGGGTGGAACTCAATCCCTCTCATGCATTCAGTTAGTTTGTTAGGCTTTATTAGATAAGGTTGTTAGGAGCCGGCACTGTATAAAGGAGGCATGACAGTCGATTGGAAGGAATCAAGAAAGAAGTCAAACCTATCTCTTGCCTCCCTCTTCTCCCGTCGAGCACCTCAATCCACACACACGACATAACCTGCCATTTTACCTGAGGATTTGAAACAATCACACAAAAAATGAAGGTTTTTTCTATGCTAATTATCTAGAATGAATGCTAAATTTACTGAATCTAAAATATGGCAATTAAGTAAAAAAATTTTACTTAATGAAAATACCAGGAAAGACTAAAGCATTAGAAGTGAAATGTACTCGGTACATGCAAATATATATAGCCCTATGCTGACAGCAATTGATTGAAAATTTGTCTAGTAGAAAATAACAAGTTAGTACTAAGCATTTAATGAACAAGGGACTAAACCAACATTTAATGCAGCAGGCCCATTCAAGATCAACAACTGTAAGAGAGAAAAAAAGTCATTCTGTTTTTATTTAAAAGAGAGAGAGAGAGTCACAAGTGAAGTTAACCATATGTAAAGACATGGTGAGTTGTAACATGATACTCCGTACTCCATAGCCAAGGAAGACAACAAAATTGCACAGTCCAGAAATCATAGCTAGCATATCTACTTTTCTCTGTAATGCCTGGGCCATTTTCACTATGCATGCTTTGTGCCACAGTTTTTAATGGTCCTTTCTTTGGGTCCTGCAGCTGCATTGCTGCAAGAACCTCAGGTCCACTCTCAGCAAAACCACCCATATGGTGATGATAATATGAGATCTGAAGAAATAAAATCAGGTGCCAGAGAAAAAAATAAAAGCAGTGAGAAATTAAAGAAGCCAAATCCAAGAACCCCCTTCAGTTTCCCTGTTCGCCGCTGCAACACTTGATGGCTGGACAGATAAACGATACATCTGATCTTCACTAATACTAACTGCAAGGCGTGGTTGATTGATTGCCCAATCAGAATTCAGAATGCCACGGTGAAAATGTTCAGAGGTTTCTCTGCATGCACAGTGCAGACAGGTAATGCACTGGGAGTGTGTTTGACTGTGTGACTGTGTGTGTGGGGTGAATTCCTGGAGCTCCCAGCTGGAGGAGTCACTCATCACACACTCACTGCATCTCTGCAATGCAGAGACAGTCACAGAAGCAGCCATTCTACCACAGCTAGCTGCTGCTGCCTCCTGCAAAGCAAGCTGGGACATTGCAGGCACAGGCAGTGGCAGCATTCATGTCAATTCACAGTCAGCACCGGGGGCCGTCCGTCGCCGGGCATGTGCGCGCGGCAGCCCGATGGGGTCACCGCCGTCCAACCGTCCCAGGCGGCAGCCGATGGGGTCACCGCCGTCCGACCGTCCCAGGTAAACACGGCGGCCGCAGGATCCAGGCGGCAATTCAGCCTTGCAGAGCTGAGCTGGAAGGCAGTTTTTCCCGCTCACATGAACATGGCTGTACAAGGATGCAGCCGGCGTACGTACATCGTACAGAGGTTTTTTCTTTCAAATCCTGCATCAGCAAGGACAGCAGAGCCCTCCCTGCAAATTGCAAAGCAAAACGTCATGGGTTTTTGTTCTTTACCTAGTGTCCTGAATTTCCAAGGAATTTGTTTTTCTGAATGTTGTGGGATACTGCAAATTATTGGGAAATTCCAGCGTGTTCCCCAAGGAGACCTGACCCTGCATCATTGGGTATACAAGCATCAGATTTCTCCATCACTGTTTTTCATGCATTTACTGAGCAGTAGCAAGTACTCCCTCCGTCCCGGAATATAGCAACCTTACCGGATGAGACATATCCTTGGACATATCCTAGTAGTATGAATTTGGACACCCATCAGGTAGTAGGTTAATATATTCTGGGACGAAAGAAATATATTTGATGCAAGCAACTGGAGGGACTTCTGAATCCTAGCATTTGAAACCAACTGCAACAGGCCAATCTTTGTAACATCTGCAGAAACAATCAACCAATCAAAACAGTGAAACACATAACCATCTGTGCAGTAACAAAGTCTCCAAAAGGAGCAAACCAGGAATAAGCGCATAGCGCTGGATTCATGTAGGACCGAAGTCTGAAGGACTGGCAAAAAATAAAGGCAGTTCCAGCCTCCAAAAGAAGAAATATATGCATATAAGATGATAATTCATACATGGAAAACAAAATCCAGATGGCTTCATTGTGCTAGCAAATACCAGACAGTTCATATCAATTGTTATTATTACAAACAAGAATGAAGTCAAACTAATTGCTTCATTGATCACTAATCATCCTCTTTCAAGTGCATATACAAAAACATGTTGAGAAGGAAAAAGGTTGGAAATGTCCATGAAGAGAACAAGGCACCAGAATTTTGTCCACCACCGTCATTTTTACTGGTGTATGGATGAGTGCATAGCTTGTCCCTCTGCAAAAGATAAACTCAGATAAAGTTGAAGTACACGATGGTTTCCTTCGCCATGATCAACAAAAGCAGCTTGAAGTATATCAAAGCCCACTTCCTGGTGATATCATGGTGCACATAGTCCAGAAATATCTCCTTGTGAAACATGTATATTTGATGGAATACCACGCCAACCAAAAAAGAGGTAGCAAGGCCGTTTTTTGAGGCAACAAGCAGAGAAGGGATCATGTAAAATGTCACCAGCGTTGCTATCTCTGATCGCTTTACTTTAGAACTTTCAATTGTCAATGGACTGCTTCTAGGTTTAGTGATAGCTGCTTCTAGTGGGCTGAATGCCACAACTTTAGGAGAGGTTCCTTCCATTACATTCAGCGCATCAGAGTGATCCATTCCAGCAACTGGCTTACATGTCTCCTGTATCAGTTAGATTAGAAAACATCAACCCGATGAACATTCAACATGTAGCAGAGCACCTGACAAATCAAGCACTAATCTAACTGGTGACAAACCTGTGCCTTTTGCATGGGAGATCCATTAGATGCAATAGTTGAAAACCGACGAGGTAAAAATTGAGCACCATGGAGATGTGATGTTGGCTCATACCCCAGAGTCTGCACGCATGCATATGATGTAAGAAATGCAAACTAGAGCACAAAAAGTCTCTCTCTCTCTCTCACAAAAAAATTTTTATATAATAAATAGCATGCCAGAGGCAATTGTTTTTTTAAAAAACTCAGTTTTCATAATCAATAAAGCATACAAAATTAGCTTGTTGGGCATTTATCATTTCAGTAAATTACAGGTGAGTTTTTCAAGCCTAAATTTATGCATAATATCAGGTAAATCATGCCAAAAGCAAGATGTCAAGCTTCAATTTGTCCAATAGTTGTTGAATGAAATTTCAGTAGTTTCAATTTTGAAAAGACAAATTATTCACCACATAGAAGGTGTGTGCCATACAAGGATATAGTTTCATTCCTAACTAGCATAAGAGCACAGAAATTCAAGCAAAATATGCTGATCTTCACTAAGAATCTTCGATTACAGATTTTTTTTCCCAAAACTGATGCCAGATACAAATAGACTAGTACTCCTACTAATCTTCTGCTCAAGCAAGTACATGTCCAGTACTCAAAATATGGGAACATATAAGTAGAGT
Organism: Oryza australiensis; assembly: GCA_019925245.2. Classification (NCBI taxonomy): domain Eukaryota; kingdom Viridiplantae; phylum Streptophyta; class Magnoliopsida; order Poales; family Poaceae; genus Oryza; species Oryza australiensis. Next base: position 594,151 of record JAIFGZ020000265.1, on the reverse strand, counting down.
TCAGCGAATCAATTGGACATTGAACTCAAGATTCCCACCCTCTACTGGTCTATCCATTCCATCTCAGACCTATCACCAATAGAGGGCACATATCTTTCACCAAGAAACAGGACAATATCGAAATCTACATAGAGCTGCATCAGATCACACACAAATACACAATACGATCACCACAGATAACCGAACCAATCAACCAAATCATCCCAGGCATCGGATCAACAGCGCTCGCACCCAGCCACTTCGATCTTGTAAACAATCAAAATCTACGCGACAAGCGAGAGTCTCAGTGGGGGACTAGGGAGCGGGAGCGGCCGCGCACCTTGCCGAGGCCAGGAGGGGACGGTCGCGACGGGGCGGCGGCGGGGTAGCGAGGGAGGGAGGGGAGCGCGCGAGCCCCTGCGGCGAGCGGCTGCGTCGCGGTGGCGCGGGAGACGGCGAGCGCTAGGCCTCTCCTCGATCGGGCCACGAGTCGCGTCGCCATGGCGGGCGAGAGGTCTCTGATTCTCTCTCTCCGCCGCCGGCTGGTCGCGAGGAGGACGAAGGGTTAGAGAAGAATAGCGGGAGGCCTCCTCGTGCTGGGCCCACAAGGGGAGCGTATTGGGCCTGGCCCATCTGGATCTCGTGTACTGGGCTAGTATGGGCCTGAGAGGCTCATAGTGAGGCCTACTGAGATTACTTTGAGTTGTTTCTTTTTTTCATTACACGGAAAACACATAAATGTGCCTTTGACGGCAATCATCAAAGTTCCTTTTTCCTGTACGTTTGTCACGTTGTTGGTTGGAAACTCCTATTCCTATGGAAACCCCGGTAATCACGGTCTGGCGATTGAGGCAATCACACGAGCGCTTCCTTCCTCAACCAGTAGAGTTCTAGATCACTGCGCCGGTGAACTTGATCGGCTACGCCGTTGTCCACTCTGGTAACAGCGTCCCCGCCTCGGTACTACCTCTGGACGGTATCGGCCACTTTTTCTCGACGGTTAGTCGGGTCCTGGCGCCGTCAACCACAAACTTTCGCTAAGGGATTTTGTCGCTTAGGAACCCTAGGTTGGGATTTGCTTGTGTGGGCTGCTCTTGTGTCGAGGGCAGCTGTTCCACCTTGTTTTTCCCCCCGCACTGACGTTGATGGCGCCAAGTGAAGGAATGGGTATGGAGGCTGGGGACTCTTCGCAAAACCCCAACGTGACGGAGATGTTGCAACGTATGAATCTAACATAGGAAGAAGGTGCCATTGCAGCCTTCAGCGACAGAGACGACATCTCTGAGGAACCATCTGTTGAATGGGCTCTGGTGGGAAAGGTTTTGTCTCCATCCTTTGTGAGTGTGCAGACGGTTCGCACGGTCATGAGACAGGCTTGGGGGAACCATATAGGTCTGAAATTCTAGGAAATTGACGAGAGATCTTCAAATTTGTTCGTGGCTGAATTTGGGGTAATGGCGATCGACAGAGAGTACTTGACCGGGCGCCATGGATGGTGGGGAGACATGCAGTTGTCCTAAAGGAGGTCGATGAAAGGTTGCGCGCTAGCAACATTGTCTTCGATCTGTTGGAGATGTGGGTTCGCATCCCCGATCTCCCGTTGGGTTGGATGAATCAGGCGAGGGGAGCCAGAGCTCTGAGCCTGATTGGTAGGGTTGTGAAGATGGACGTCGACGGCGACGGGAAAGCGAGTGATGCTTTTCTCAGAGGCAGGGTGGAGGTGGAGTTAGTGAAGCCCTTGAAGCATGGCGTTTTTTTACGGATGAGCAAGACAGATGAGCCGAAATGGTTCAGTATGCAGTACGAGAGGTTGCCCTTTTATTGCTATGCTTGTGGTAAGATCGGGCATTCCGAGCTGGAGTGTCCCACACCAGCGGAACGAAATGAGGCTGGGAAACTCCTCTACGATGTTGATCTCCGAGCTCCTGAAGATAGGCGCAAGCGGATACAGTCCTTTGCGGCTGCGGCGGAGGAATCGTTTGGGAGTGGATCGTCGTCGGGCTTTAATGGAAACAAGAGCCGTTCGACGGATGCCAATCTACGACAGGGGAGGGGGGTTAACTCCAACCTGTCGACAAATGAGGAATGCTTACCTGGGATCGGGAGGTGCAATCCCCTGCTCAAAGTGGCGTAGCTGAATCGACCGAGGAACAAGCGACAAGGGGGTTAGTAGATGTTTGGTCTTGCACGGTGATGAAAGTTTGGTGCCGAGCCACCGGAAGAGGAAATCCAAAGTGAGCGGGGTTGGGAATAGAACACCAGACCTTAATATGCCGATGGGGGAAGCCCACGCCATCGTTCTGGTGCAAAAAGCGATGACGCTGGTGAACCACCCGGACACATCAGGGGAGGATGGGGGCAAGAGAGTTGCTGAGAAATTGAAGAAGCAAAAATGTGGCACCATGAATAACTTGAGATCGGCGGCAGCTGCGAAGGACAGCCCCCGCCGGACGCCATGAATCTCCTAAGCTTGAACTGCCGGGGATGAGGGCGGCCCGAGGCAGTTCATAAAATTCAAATGCTCGTAGAGGAGAAAAAGGTGTCGGTGGTTTTTCTTTCAGAAACAAAATTGAGTAAAGAACGGAGTCTAACACTGCAACGGACGCTGGGTTCCCTAATTCCATTATTGTGGAGGCGACGGGACTCAGTGGAGGTCTTTTGCTCCCGTGGCGGCACGATGTGGTGATAGCAGAACAGAGCCGATCATCTTCACACATCGACGTCACCCTGTCATGTGATCGGCTACGATTAACACAGTGGCGGCTGACGGCGTTTTATGGCCAACCGAGATGAGAAAGGCGAAAGAAAAGCTAATACTTGCTGAGATTCTTGCGGGCGCAGTCCAGCTTGCCGTGGCTGTGTGTTGGGGATTTTAACAAGATCTTGTCGGATGAGGAACAGTACGGGGGAAACGGAAGAGAGGCTTGGCATGTAGCAGCATTTCAAGATGTTGTTAATGATTGTCGACTATGCGATTCGGGGTTCCATGGGAGCCCGTTTACATGGGACAACAAACAGGGAGGAGCGAGGAATGTGAAAGTCCGGCTAGATCGAGCCTTTGGAGATGACAAGTTCATGGAAAACCTTGCAGATTCAGAGGTTTTTCACTTACAGTTGGGTCCTCGGATCATTGTGGTCTCTTAGTGGAATTAAGGGAAAGGGGGAGAAGCAGGAGAAGGGAAAATCAGGAGGATTTTAGACCGTTTCGCTATGAGAACATGTGGAAGCGCCATGATGGCTATATGGATTTTGTAAATCAAACATGGGATCCGAGGGATTCACCGGCGAACTTGACAACAGTGGCCCGTGCTCTGACCTCGCTGCAATCGGCTTTCAAACAGTGGGACACTGAGATTTTCGGTTCAGTCAAAAAACAGATCAAGGCTTTGCGGCTTGAGCTGGAAGAGGAGCGTACCTCGTCTTTATACCGGGGGCCGTCCGAGAAAGAGAAGCAGGAGGTCCAAAAGCTTGCTGAAGTCCTTGGCCGAGAGGAAACGATGGAGAGACAAAGATCAAGAATCTCCTGGCTCAAAGAAGGAGATAGAAACACAACCTTTTTTCAGGCAAAGGCGAGAGCTCGGCATCGCACTAACAGAATCAAAATGTTGCGGAATGAGGCTGGCAACAAGGTCACTGAACAGAAGGAGCTGGAGCGGATGGCAGTCAAGTTTTACCAAGGTCTGTTTACTGCATAGGACAATCTCCAACCGAACGTGATCTGCCAATTCGTTCCACAAAAGATTTCATCCGATATGAAGGCAGTCCTGGAACAGCCTTTTAACAGCCAAGAAATTGAAGCGGCCTTGTTCCAAATGGCACCAAACAAAGCTCCCGGTGTGGATGGATACAATGCAAATTTCTTCCAGTCTCACTGGCAGCTGCTGAAGCCGTGTGTTACTAATGCAGTATTGGGTTTCCTCAATGGGTTGAGCTACTAGCTGAGATAAATAAAACGGTTTTAGTACTTATTCCCAAAGTCAGTAACCCCCAGGATCTGACCCAGTACCGGCCTATTGCACTTTGTAATGTGCTTTATAAGCTATGCTCAAAAACCTTGGCAAATCGGTTGAGGCAAATTCTAGATGAAGTTATTTCGGAAGAACAAAGTGTGTTTGTACCGGGGAGATTAATCACGGACAATGTTTTAGTGGCTTATGAGTGTATTCACCATTTGAGAAACAAAAAAGGGAAAATGGGGGGTTGTGCTATTAAATTGGATATGGCCAAAGCCCATGAGAGAGTGGAATGGACTTATTTGATTGAAATTATGAGGGCCCTTGGGTTCCCGGAAATGTGGTGTTCTTTGATTTGGAAGTGTGTTTCCAGTGTTACTTTCTCAGTCAGAATAAATGGGAAATTGTCCAAACCTTTCACCCCATCCCGTGGGATCCGGCAAGGAGACCCTATCTCACCCTATTTGTTTTTGCTATGCTCAGAAGGCCTCTCATGCTTACTTCGCAACCTGGGACCAGTCCATATCTCTAGGGGGTCCGAGTAAGTATGTACGCCCCTTGGATCTCTCATCTCCTTTTCGCGGACGATTGCCTGATTTTCACGCAAGCATCAAAACAAGGAGTTGAGCGAGTGGCCAGAATTTTAGAGCTCTATAACAGAGGCTCGGCACAACTTGTTAATAAGAACAAATCAGCAATTTTCTTTAGCTCGAATTGCTCGCAAGATTCGAAGGTGGTGGTGCATGAGTGTCTCCAGATTCCAACTGAAGCCCTGGGGGAAAAGTACTTGGGCATGCCTACTAAAACCGGACGGGGAGAGACAACGACGTTTGATTATATCCCAGCCAGAGTCCGGAATTTTGTCGGAGGATGGGCTGAGAAGTCTTTAAGCAGTGCAGCAAGGGAAGTGCTCTTGAAATCAGTCGTCCAAGTAGTACCAACATATGCGATGTCATGTTTCAAACTACCACCGGGGGTGTGTCACAAGCTAACCTCGTCGGTTTCTAGCTATTGGTAGGGTAGCTCTTTGAAGAATCATAAGATTCATTGGATTCGATGGGATAAGCTAACGAGACCAAAACAGTGTGGTGGTATGGGCTTTCAGGTTTTTGCTTTGTTCAATCAGGCCATGTTGGCAAAGCAAGGATGGCGTTTGCTAATGAGACCGGACTCTTTGTGTGCTCGTACACTCAAAGCAAAATACTTCCCCCATGGTGATTTCCTAAATGCAATAAGAAGAAGGTGCAGCTCGGAAACTTGGAAGGCCATTCTTCATGGCAGGGAGGCTCTGAAATTGGGTCTTATTAAATGGATAGGCCCGAGAAATACAAGTATATGGGAAGAAAACTGGATCCCAGGTTCCAACTCCTTTCGGCCAGTGGTAAAGTTGCCTACGGTGACAGTAGAAATGGTGAGCGATTTGTTTGTCGAAGGTACTCAGATATGGAACGAGACAATTATCCGAGAATCTTTTATTGCTTTGGATGCCAATGAAATCCTTAAAATCAAAGTTGGGGCCTCTTTAAATTCAGATGTCACCGCTTGGGCGCCCGAAAAAAAATGGGACTTTCTCTGTCCGATCGGCGTACAGAATCTTGAAGGATAAACAATGGGCAGCTACAATAGCGAAAAATGGAGTGGCCATGGGATTGGCTGATGATGTGGCGTGGAAAGGGGTTTGGAAGTTGGGTATTCCACCAAAAGTCCGAGTGTTTTGGTGGCGCGCGATGCATAACATCGTGCCGACGAAAGCAGAGTTGAAACGACGACACATTGAGCGGGAGAGCTATTGTGAAGTGTGTGGAGACAAGGAGGAAACACTTTATCATATTGTTTTCAAATGCCCGCTGGCTCAGATCTTCTGGCAAGAGATCAAGGAGATTATGAGTGTGGGAATTCCCCCTATGCATCCAGCTACCTGGGAAATAGATGCTATAAACCCCAGAATTTGCTCACCGGTGCAAATGAAGCTGATTGTGTGTGCAGCCTGGGCACTTTGGACATGTCGTAATGGTCGCTGCCATGGCAGGAAGAACTAGGAACCGGGAGATACAGCGAGGTCCATATCAAACCTTTTGGAAGAGATTGCGCTGCTGAAAACGGCCCTGGGACAGATTGAAATCAAGGAGAAGGTTCGCTGGAAGAAACCTGAACTGGGGTGGGTCAAAATTAATACGGATGGTGGTTTCTTGCCGTTGATTGCACAAAAGTGCGGTGTCGTCATTAGATGATCATGGGAATGTTCCGGGGGAGGCGAGATGGTTGGAGTTGGTTTATGATGCTCTTACGGCTGAAGCTCTGGCAGTGAAGGAAGGCTTGGAGCTAGCAATTGAAAACGGATACCGAAGGTGGCCTTGAAACTGACTCGTTGAACCTTGTTTTTACCGATTACAGCGCAGAGGGAATCGATCGATGATTGGAGGCCTTTGTCGGGACATTACTACGCTGGGGAAATCCTTTGAAGCCTTCACCATCTACCGGATCAGCAGGAAGCAAACTCGTGGCGCATCGCTATGTCTAGATGGTGTTGCAAATTCAATAGGACTTTATTTTGGTTGGATATAGTACCGGACTGGCTTGTAGCCCTAGCCGCGGCTGATTGTAATACCAATGAGTGATCTATAAAGTCTGTATTGATGCTCAAAAAAAATGTGCCTTTGACACAAAGAGATGGACATCACCGGAAAATCTTTAGTCTCACTAAAATTTTTATATTAAAATCATGCCTGAGTGTATTATTCTAGATATCAGAATTTAAACCCTAATGATCCAAACAAGCCTTTTGTTTCAAAAGATAATAATATAAACCCTCTCTCCACTTGCGCATAAAATTTTGCAAAAGAAATCAAATCAAAACAAAAATTTATCATAAGAGACGACAGAGGCACAGTGGATTCTAGGAAAATCCTCTCTCTGCATACTATACAACCTGCTTTACGTTAACATTTGGCATCGGATATCTTGTGCAACCCTCTTTCTTTATCTTGAAACTCTCCTCCCATCCCAACAAGCTTTAGGTTGGTAATAATCCAAACAAATCCTTTGATTCAAACCACAACAACATAAACCCTCTATCCACATGCACACAAATTTGTGTAAAAAAACAAATCAAAATCAAATGAGACACGAGTATATTAGATTCCATAAAGATCCTCTCCCTCACTTTGTTGGCCACCCTAAGCTGACTTTGGACCTATGATATCCTCTGCTACACTCTATCTTAGTCATATATCTCTCATTATGTCCCAATAAAATTTAGGTTAGTAGTAATTCAAACAAACCCTTCGATCCAAACCACAACATGATAAATCATCTCCACATGCACACAAAAATGTGCAAAACAAATAAAATCAAAACCAAAGTTTATCCTATGAGACACAAGTATAGTGAATTCTAAGAGAATTCTCTCTCTCCTCACTCTGTTGGCTACCCTGAGCTGACTTTTGGAGTCAGACTTTTTTCTACCCTCTTTATGTTTCTTAGCTTTGTTTTCGTTATAGTGAGATCTAGGTTGGTAATAACCCAAACAAACCTTTCGATTCAATTGGCAACAAGATAAATCACCTATCCATATATGCATAAATTTGCACAAATAAATCAAATCAAAGGCAAAGTTTTCCTTAAAAAACACGAGCACATTAGATTTTGGGAAGATCCTCTCCTTCCTCACTCTGCTAACTGCCTTAAGCTGACTTTCACCTCGAATATTTTGTGCTACCCACTTGCTCTCTTGCTGGAGCTCTCCTTCCATCCTATCAAGGTCTAGGTTGGTAATAATCCAAGCAAACCCTTCGATTCAATAGAAGACAAATATAAACCATCTCTCTAGATGCATACAAATTTGTGCAAATGAAATCAAATCAAAACCAAAATTTATCAAAAGAGACATGAGTATAGTGGATTCCAGGAATATTTCTTCCTCTTCACTCTACTAACTACTATGTGCTGACTTTTTGGCTTAGACATCTTGTATTACCCTCTTGGGTCATGTTCTAACTTGATTAAGATACATATTTTTTCTTGGTTTCTGTTAGCACATTTTCAAACTAGTAAATGGTATATTTCGTGCAAAAACTTTCTATATAGAAGTTGCTTTAAAATATCAGATAAATTTATTTTTCATGTTTATAATAATTAAAACTCAATTAATCATGCGTTAATGACTTCTTTGTTTTACGTACCATCACTTAATCTTTGTCATATTCAAACAGGACATTGGTCTATCCTGAAGCTATCCTTCCATACCAGAGAGGTCTAGGTTGGTAATATAGAAACAAGCCCTTTGATTTCAACGGCAACTAGATAAGCCCTCTCTTTCCATGTACACAAATTTGTGCAACAGGAATCAAAATTATCCTATGAGACATGACTACAGTCCGAGACAAGGGCAAAGCTATTTGATGAGAGGGGGTGCTTAGGAATTCGATTAAGAAAATTTTTAGCTATAATTTGTTTATTTTCATCATATATGCACCCCCTTAGTGCAAACTCAATGTCACGCCCAGAAATTTAGCCAAATTTCTAAACTATTCTATATATAAATCCCTACATAAAACAACAAATTAATATAGATCCAAACATAAACAAAACGTAAATACTTACAGAATAGACGCCTAGTCCTCACACCCAAAGAAAACAACAGCGAAAAAAGGGACAATCTTGGGGTTTCAGCTCTACTCCACAGGAAAAAACTCAACAGGGTATAAGTCTTGGTCTTATAACTCCTTCTTTAACATAGAAGCACTAAACTTCTAAAAAGATAAAATATCCTGGGGTTTCAGCTCTACTCCACAGGAAAAAACTCAACTGGGTATACGTCTCGGTCTTATAACTCCTTCTTTAACATAGAAGCACTAAACTTCTGAAAAAGAGGAAATATAGCAATGTTGAGTACAACCATCGTACTTAGCAAGCCACACCAATGATGCAGACTGCAAGAAGAGACAAAGGAAGGTTTGTGGCTATTTGAATAAAGGTAGTTGTAAACATTTATAGTTGAAACAAGTAAAACCGTTGATTAATTAAGACAATACTAAATCTTCATTGAACAACGCTACACTACGTTGAACAGGCTCAACCAAACCACCTGAACTACATCGGTTCATTAAGTCAAGTTAATTAATAAAGTGAGACTAATCACGGTGAAGCTGGTCGATCGTCCATAACCGCGAGCACGACTATTCGAATAATTTTACTTTGACTAAATGTGTACAACTATACCCATAAGACATGATTCCACACATGTTACCATGCCCCGAAGTACCATCATGGTACTGCAAAGGGGAAATCGTGATAGGACCCTTCGTATAACTTCCTCTAGCCAAGCACACCACGTTAAGGTTTTACCCCCACCCCTAAATCGGGGTAGACAACCCCCGTGCGCCACGGTGAATCCAGCAACTGATCAACCCCTAAACCGGAGGTGACCCAACTCCATCACACACATCCTTTGCCTGGGTGCGTCAGAAATGAAAAAACTACACTACAAGTCCAGCAGTTGTCCACGCTTGCTTGTGGTAAGCACGTTAAGTCTTCCAGGGCTTCCCGTGAACCAGTCCTTAATTGCCATGGGTGCAACAGCCTAAAACATGCAGCCACAACCCACCATTAAGCCACATTTTAGTTGAGTAATTATGACCAATAAAATATGATCAGATGTCTCGAGATCGCAACTCATCAAGATACTAAATGTAAATAATGTGATTATCCCGGTAGCTGACTAGTGGTAATTAAGCATGGCTAAGCATATATAATCCTAGCAAGGTCAATACATATGACACAAGCTAGTCAAATTATCAACTAAGTTATAAAATAATGGATACCATGTAAATAGGACACAAGCAAACAGATAGGTAATTCCATAATCCCATGTAATTAACAAAACATGGATTTTTTTTGCAAATGACAAAATATTTTATAATTAAGTTCAACATTCTCGAGGAGGAATGTGTGACTTGCCTTGATTCTTCAATTAATCTTCCGAAGACATTTCCTCGCGGTCGCGATATTCCAAAACAACAGAATCTACATGCTAGCACGCAAAAATAAAGAAAAACCCTAATAAAAACCAAATAGACAATACATATGTAGAGATTTAGATGAATTTTGCAAGTCGAATGGCTTAATTTGGAGTTCATATGAATTAGTTATGAATTTTAGAAGTTTTAAGCAAATTAAATGAATTTGTGAATTAAACTTGATTTATTGTGTAATTATTAATTTTCTCAAAGGAAAACAAGGATTATTATGTCAGCATGGGAAATGGCACCGACAAGCGAGCTCCATGCGTCAGCTGCTGAAGGGAGGTCGGCCTACCATGGACCAAGGCTACTAGAGGCGACTGGGTGCACCATGGACCGAGACCACGGTGGTCCATGGGCAATCGACGGCCTGGATCGGGCGAGGCCGATCAGACGGCCTGGACGAGCGGGAGTAGGGCTCGACGACCGACCGGCCGGGTAGCAATGGTGTGCCATGCCGTGTTTAGGGAAAGTGGGGGAGATAATGGAGGACGTGGGGACGACCGCGTCCTTGTGGGATTTCGAACGGGGAAGGCACATGAGCTGGCCGATTTGGCGACGATGACATGGGGTGTGTGGCCGGTTCTCCTGGCCGAAGGTAGGAGATGAGCCCGATAGGTGGGTCTCACCTATCGGTGGCTCAAGGGAGGAAGAAGAAGAAGCATACTTTGTTCGGACGAGAAAGGGGAAAAGTGGGCTGGCTGGTGAGCTGGGCTAGGGAGACGGAAAGAGGGGGAAAGGCCGGTGCAGGGAAGAGAAGCAAACTTGGGTCGAAAATGGGCCAAGGACAAGGAGAGGGATTTTAATTTGTTTTTTAATTTAATTAATCTTTGAAATGAACTTTGTATTATAAAAATTATATGTTGAGCTCCAAAAATTCAAAGAAAATTCTAGCGAGCACTTTAGGGAATGAAGAATATTAAAAAAATATTTTCAGCTATGATTATTAAAGGAAATTTTATTTCCCATATTTAATTTACTGGATAAAATTGCTTAAACTTTTAATATAAATTCTAGAAATACATTATTAAATGATTTTTAATCCCCGACAAAAATCGGGCGTGACACTCAAGCACTCACATATGACTAAACTTGGTCCAAAGCGAGTAAACCAAGCATGTGGCACCCTTCTCCATTTCGCTCTAGCTCCGTCCATCCAAGTAATAATCCAAACAAGCCCTTCGATTGAAAAAGCAACGAGATGAATCCTTTCTTCACACGCATACATTTGTGCAAAATAAATCAAATAAAAAATTATCTAAAAACATGAAGATCATATCCTCCTTACTTTACTAGCTCCCTTAGAGCTGATTTTGGCCTCGATATCTTGGGCTACCTTTTCTGTCTTGGAGCTCTCTTTCTGTTCAACGAAATCTGGGTTGGTAATAATCCAAACAAACCCTCTAAGTCCTGGAAACCCTCTCTTTCCTCCTCGCTTCTCTCCCAACCCCATCCCAAAACCCTAAACTCTAACCTTGCCTTCACCGCTGCACTGTCGCTGTTGCCACCGTCGAGATGATCGAGAGAAAGAAAAGAAGAAAGAGAGAGAGAAACACCGATCAAGAGAGGGCGTAAGCGGCTTCGAGTGGAGGCGCATGAAACAGGATGGCGTGAACCGATTGGGTTGGGTTGGGCTGGGTTGGGAGGAGAAAGGAGGGGTTGGGTTGGGAAGGGGTGTATAAGAGTTAGTTTAGGCTCACCTTAAATTGGATACGAGCGACATATAATCAATTAAAAGCCTCTTCAAAGACGACGGATGACGTACCAAAATTTCGATAAAAACATCTTTAATTCTTATAATAAATAGAGATAAAAGATTTAAATCATTCCATTCTCAAACAACAACCGGATAATACTTTTCTCTATATGCAATATGCAAAAGTAATGAAATTGAAACCGAAATTTATGGTAGAGTGGATTCTCGGAAGATCCTCTCACGGTCTCTTCCACTGCCCCTGAGCTGACTTTTGCCCTCGGACATCTCGTGCTATACGCTCTCTCTCCCCCTTCCATCCCTGCCCCTCTCCCCCAAAATCGCCGACCGACCGCCCCCAAATCCCATCCAAGAGCCCCCGCGTCCACCAAAGATCGGTTTTTGAGAAGCGCATCCGCCCCCAGATCGGGGGGAGAGATCCCCGCATCGTCTGGTGGGTCGGCCTCCACACCCCGCCGCGCTTCTCTTGATCTTTTTCCGAGTTCTCTCACCGGGAGGGGGAGGTTCTTGGATGGGCTGCTTTCCGTGCTTTGGGTCGGGCGGCAAGGGGGAGGCGAAGAAGGGAGGCGGCGGCGGTCGCAAGGACGGCTCGTCGGATCGCCGCGTCGCCCGGGTCGGATCAGGTGCGGTCCTTGTGGGGGAAAATGGTTGGATCTTGGGTGGTTTTGTTTTTAGGAAATGGTAGCTGATTTGCTCCGGTCCGACGTGGTCAGTTCGTAACGTGGTGTTGAGATTTTGGTGGATCGGATCAATGGGCGATTCGAACTTGTTGCCTTTACGGCGACCTTCCTAATACGTATTCGATTTAGCGAATGGCTTGGAGATAATCTCGAGCGTTCCGCGTGAACTGTCTAGTAGTATTTGGGAGATTTTCTTTTTTGTTCATGTTAGGCTATTTTGATGGTATGAGTGTTTGATGCTAGTATGCCTTACTTATCTATTTGTAGTTTTGGGACTTCATTTGTAATGTTTTGGATCGGTAAGATAGGTAATAGAAGCAGTCCTCTTTAGCGATATTTTCGTGGATGGATAGTAGGTTACAGTATGACTCTTGCAGTATTGGATTCAGGGGGACAAGGAAATTAATGTAACAATTCTTGTTTATACTGATAAATGATGTGGAAATACTTGCAAGACTGCTATAGATGTATATGAAGAAATGGACGAGTCAGGGAGACTTGGCTTCCCTCCAGGAAATATCACCTGCAATTTTAGCAATAATCGGTAACAATGTGGTTCACCTTGTTAGTTGAAAGCTGACCTTTGGAAGCATTCTATCTGTTTGACTTCTTCTCTGGGCTACACTGACAAACCTATGGACAACCATGCTAGTGTTGGTACGTATGGTAGAAGACCCAGATGTAACATCAAACAAGTGCCAAAGAACCGTCAATTTGTACTTTTATTTATTTCCAAACAACATGGTACATTCACCACAAAAAATTACTAGTCCAAGCAATCCTGGTTTGTGATGACCCAAATGGCCAATGTGTTTTAGAATGATTAGGCAGGTTATCTTAGTTCTTCCACTGGAGATATGTTTTTAATATGCACAACACATCTGTAAATGGACTGGAAAATTATGTGATTTTCATGAAAGATCTTCCATATGATATTCATCAAAATAGAACATGCATATTTCAATTTCTCTAACATAATTCTATGTCTTAATTTTTGTCCAACTCCAACATGCTTGCTGACAAAAGTGAAACCTTTCCGACTTTGTCCTGACTTAAACATAATTTTCATTCACCCCTGTCAGTTGATAAGACAATAAATCAATAATAACTTATATAATGATGATATTGAGCACAGTTTAGCTGGCCATGGATTCCGTTTGTGTTTCAAGATGAGGTATTGATTTTGTAAGGATAACATGCCTACAATTTTTTCATCAGACTGTAAATGGTCTAATCATCAATAACTAAAATTGTACCTGCTTTTCACATCTGTTATTATAAAGCTCAAACTATCATAATAAGAGAAGGCGCCACATTTTTTCCTAGAGGTCAAAGCGTACAACACTAATCAAAGGGAAAAGAAATGAGTCAGCATTTGGTGTACCTACCCATAAATAAGAGAAAGTTCCTTATATACCATCAGATGTTACCCTGTTCCTCTATTGCCATTCAAAATTTGATGTTTAATTATTTTCCACATTCTCATTCCATCTTTTGTTTCTTTCCCTTTTTCATGATATTGCTGTCAACCTAGATGGAAAAAGACAACCATGGCCTTATTCCTCCTTCTTCTCCTTTCCTTTCTCTTCCTCTTTCTCCTCGCTTGTTGTTTCCTTTTTATTTCTTCCTTCCTCATCTGTTCTGTCTTCGAGGTCTGCTGTACCAAGCACCGTGGACGATTCCATCAAGCTAGAATGCCATGAAGTTGGGGGCGTCGTCAATAGAGACTGAAGTCAAAGCCATAATGTTGGGGGACAAATACAAACAATGGCTGAAATTGAAGCCATGATGGTGGGAAGAGCACATAGGCAGCAGTGTGAGCTTGGCAGTGCACAAATTGAGGCACGATGGCAGATGAAGTCAAAGCTCCTCGTCCAAGGACTAGGCTATCTGCGCTTGAAATCAGAACACGATGGCAACCAAAATCCAAGTTCCTTACTCGTTCTAAACCTAAGGCCCATGGTGGCTATGACCTTGAAGGCAGTGGAGACAAGTTTGGGAATGGTGCGGATGTGTCCAGCAGCAGCAGAAAGACATTAAGCCCCTCCACTGATAATGATGCTTGGCTGCAGGGGGCTGCATCCATGGCTGCCGAAATCAAAACTTGAAGATGGCAAAGCTTTTTTGGCTGTGAAGACGAGCTCACCGGTGGCTGAATTTGTAATCAATGGCATATCGTTGGGGCTGGGTGAGGCGAGGGAGGCAATACATTGCATGGGTGATTCTGTGATTGGGATAGGAGAGGGAAGTCCAGCAGTTGAGCCGCTTAGAGTACCTTGCGGACCATGGTAGCATGCCATCTGGCATGGTGGGTGAAAAAGAAGAGAGAGGAGGACTTAACGCAGCTGGCTGTAGGTTGATATTAGTGCTAGTAGAGTAGGGTATGGTCGTTTTCTATTTTATTGGTGGCACATTGGTAATGTTTTGAGACTTCCATGTACTTGTATTTCTCTTCTGCATATTTGAGAAAAATGAAGAAGAGAGGAGAGTGGAAAGAGATTGGATGAAGATGATAAGTGGCCGTGTAAGGGCAAGAATAGGATTTTGCAAAAAAAAAAACTAACCACTAAAAATGCCTAGTCCTACCAGAGTAAATGGACTAGGGCAAGAAAGAGTTATTAAAATATGGGTGGGTGGCAAATAAGGGAACATCAAATTTTAGATGGTAAATAGGGGATTTAAGTAACACTCAATGGTACACAAGGAATTTTCTCAATAAAAAAGGGAAGTTTACTAAGATATTATTACTGTTATATTTGATTTGTTTTATAACAAACATAACTATATTCTCAATTTAGGTATTAGAGCATTTTAAGCAATTAAACTGCACTACATAGTTGGATACGAATGGTAGTTTTTTTTCTAGCATCACAATCATGTGGGATCTATGACTTGTTTTTACTAGTTTACTGTTTATGCTTTAGGAGTAGTTCACCTTTTTCTTGTTACATTACTTGATTCAGGTGGCCCCTAACACTAGATCATCTTCTCCTCTAGATAAATCAAAATCACAGGGTGGATTGGACTCTAGGAAGGATGCATTCATCCCAAGGGATGCGAATGGTCAACCTATTGCTGCACACACTTTCACTTTTCGTGAACTTGCTGCTGCCACTAAGAACTTCAGACAAGATTGTCTATTGGGGGAGGGAGGTTTTGGCCGCGTATATAAAGGACGCTTGGAGAATGGGCAGGTTTGTGTTCTGAAATATGTTTTTCATGTTTGGGGATTCTTTGAATTCTATATGTTAGCTACTGTGCACTTTTGGTAATTTGCGTACTAAAACACCACATTATGGTTACTGCATTTCTTTTAACTCCTATATGGTCTGTGGAGCATCAGGGGATACATGTTTCCTTGAAGTCTTGATTGATGAGCTTACCAACTATGCAGGCTGTTGCAGTGAAGCAACTTGATCGCAATGGACTTCAAGGAAATAGAGAGTTTCTGGTTGAGGTCCTTATGCTCAGTCTATTGCACCATGATAACCTGGTTAACCTAATTGGATACTGTGCTGATGGGGATCAACGTCTCCTTGTATATGAGTTTATGCCATTGGGATCACTTGAGGATCATTTGCACGGTAAATTTGCTACTCTACTATACTCATGAACTCCTATCGTATGCCTACATATTGTCCTGTGTATTCAAAGACACGTGTGGCATTATACATGCAGTATTTGTCAACTCAGCTTGCAAGTACCTACATGTGTTTATTCTATCGTTGTGAGCTGGTTATAACCCACACTTCCAACAGTATAAAGTTTCTTCCAGAAAAAGGAAAAAGAACAACAGTTTTGTGGGTTATCTTGTATTAACTCACAATTAATAAATAGTTAAAATAATTTGCATCGTGAAAGTGGTTTACCAAACAGAAACCTTACATTGTGTTACTTCAACTTTATTTTGTCCCACATATCTTGTCTCAAGTTTATATATCTAGGATACCCTATGATGTAATTATGCTCAGATACTTCTTCCATTGCTAAATCATGAAAACAAAACATTGTGTCTATAATCTGGACTTGATTTACTTAGCATTATGGTTTTACGGAACCAGCAGACTCCTATGTTTCCATAAAAGTTGGTAATATGCAACAACGATGTCTGCATCAAACTTGAGGAGATCAATTTTGTTTATCAACTACGATACAGTTAAGCGCATTGTTTGTCCATAAGAGGTATTTAGTTTGTTTAAATTAATTTGCTGGTCATAAACGACAATGTTTTGTGTGTAATTAGATATTCCACCTGACAAGGAACCTCTCGACTGGAATACACGGATGAAGATTGCTGCTGGTGCAGCCAAGGGCTTGGAATTCTTGCATGACAAGGCAAATCCTCCTGTTATTTACAGGGATTTCAAGTCATCGAATATTCTTCTTGGTGAGGGATACCATCCAAAACTATCAGACTTTGGCCTGGCAAAACTTGGTCCTGTTGGTGACAAAACTCATGTTTCGACACGTGTTATGGGAACTTATGGTTACTGTGCCCCAGAATACGCGATGACTGGGCAGCTTACTGTTAAATCTGATGTGTATAGTTTTGGTGTTGTGTTCCTTGAACTGATTACTGGCCGCAAAGCAATCGACAACACCAAACCACTTGGAGAGCAGAACCTAGTGGCATGGGTATGTTCATCTATTGTCTACTAATTTTATCATAAGCTTGATAGTTGGCTATCGATATATCGTAGCAAGTTCATTTATTTTACAATTTCTTGGATGAAGCATAGTTACTAAAATATTGTAACTAAAAGTTTTAAAAGTATAACTAGGATGGGAGTAAACTGTTTTTCCTAGCTTGGAAAATGAAATAATCTACTAGCCAAAAAGCTAATGTCCAATCAAAGACATTTTTGGAAATTGTGCAAGGTTAGTCCTTTATTTACTTCTCAGATCATATAACCTTTTCTAACTGAACCTTGAGACTAACATTTATATCAAATGGCTCATTTGTTAATTCATACGGCATTTCCCTCGTATTTTCTGGAATGCAATCTTCAAAGCATTACACTGTAGCACATATATCATGCAATCTTCAAAACCATTGCTATTCAGCTATTGTTATCGCTTATTCATCCAGAAATAGTAACTTTCATTAGGCAGTTTGACCAGTGTCAGCCCTTCTTGGCCTTGCTTTGGATTTTTTGAAAGTTCCAAACCAATTTTGAATTTTAAGAATGATCTTACATAGGTTTTTTACTCGTCATAACAATCATGGAAAGAGAGCGCAATTAGAGTGATGAAGAAAACCCCTAAAATTGATCATGAAGTCGAAATTTTAAATTAAAATCAGCTTAGTATTATGATCTGGAGCTGAGGAGCTCAGCCAAGTGGGTAAACCAGCTGGTAAAGTTTGTTGATTTGACTTTATAATCTAAACCAGCTGAACGGACTTGAATAATTGTCAAGTTTACCTCAATGTCGGATTCCACCTTGATTCTGAAATCCTCTTATAATACAAGAATGATGTCTCTTATCAAGTGAGTGTAAAGTAGTTATTTTATTTTGATTATTAACACCAGTGAAATTAGGTTCTTTATTATTGACCATTAACACTAGTTCTTGAGATATCTTGATCCACTCCTTTATCTATCCTAATTTATTACCTGACAATATATTTTCTTGCAGTTGCAGCTTTAAATAAGCTTTACTTTTGATAAATATTCAGATAGCACAATTTTGGATATCTGATGCCATTGATCTGATTTGCAGGCCCGTCCCCTGTTTAAAGATCGCAGGAAATTTCCTAAAATGGCTGATCCATTACTTGCGGGCCGATTTCCTATGCGGGGCCTGTATCAGGCTTTAGCAGTTGCCGCAATGTGTTTGCAGGAGCAAGCTGCTACTAGGCCTTTTATAGGAGATGTGGTCACTGCTCTTTCATATCTTGCTTCCCAGACATATGATCCAAATGCGCCTGTTCAGCACAGTCGGAGCAATGCATCTACCCCTAGGGCCAGAAACCGTGGTGGTGGGAATTTTGACCAGCGGCGTCTCCACTCACCAAATCACCAACAGTCTCCAGATTTAAGGAGAGAAGGCACCGCAACATCGAGATATGAAGCTGAGGTTAGCAGGACTAATTCTGGCAGTGGCTCTGGTCGACGATCTGGCTTGGACAGCGTGGATGTGACAGGTTCACAGATGGGTAGTCCTGCTTACGCAGGAAGGAAGAGGGAATCATCGCGGAGTACTGATAGGCAGCGTGCAATCGCAGAGGCCAAAACATGGGGGGAGAATTCAAGAGAAAGAAAGTGGCCAAATGCTCGTGGCAGCTTTGATAGTACAAATGAGTAAACCTCTGAAGCAGAAGGTTCAGTTACTTGCAGCGCCCAACTGGGTCGACTTAGGTACATGGGGCATTTTCGCTCCATCTCGGCTCTGCGGTCTATGTGAATAGAGCTTCTTTTTTTTTCTGTCCTGGAGACACCACTGCTGCTTCAGAGCTCCTCTCGTCCATACGAATAGTATCACCACGATCTCATCGTCGACGCGCCTATTCCTGGCGTCCATTCCTCGTGATTGATCATGCGAATGTGCCTTTTAATCATCATGAAGACAGAAACACCGTTTGGCTGGAAATGTAGGTAGGAAGCAAAAGAGAAAATTTGCTCTGGAGCTATCCATTGGGTATCTCATGTCGATGTTGTTGCATGATGAGTGTCAGCGGCTGCACCATTGTTCCTGAGTGTTCTAGCTTTATATGAAGTGAAGTCTGCGTACCGAGGGATGTGATGTTCTTTCTTCTTTTCTTTTCATTTTTCTCTCAATGGTTTGTACCTAGGGGGTACGGCATTTTACCTGTGTTTCATACACCTGTCATTTGACAATTTCATGTCGGAGTTATCTGTTGTTTTATCTCTACGAGCAAGCTGTTCTTCATTGAATCTTCTAACCTCTACTCTTTTTTGGCTATGGTGCTTCCAGTATATGTATATTTTTCTTTTCTTACTATTTTCTCAATATCGGTGGATGGGGTAACAAAAAACACTCTGTTTAGGGGGTGAAAACAGGACGGGTATTTTTCGATCGCTCGCCCAACCTGAAGCTCATGGGAAGAATATGAATACCCGATCGCTCGCCCAACCTGAAGCTCATGGGAAGAATATCTGAAGCTCAGCTCATGGGAAGAATATAGGAGAGAATGGGATATCTGATGTTATCTGATTTTTAATCTAAATTCATAAAAAATATGGGTTATGAGTTAGATAGAAAAAAGTTGTATTCGTCCGTTTGTCTCATATTATAAAACATATATTACACATGAACTCATAAAATAATAATTAACCAATCTTTTATCATTTATATGTTTAGGTCTACTTGGGAAATCTCCTTTTGAGTGTTTATAAAATT
Organism: Oryza australiensis; assembly: GCA_019925245.2. Lineage (NCBI taxonomy): Eukaryota > Viridiplantae > Streptophyta > Magnoliopsida > Poales > Poaceae > Oryza > Oryza australiensis. The sequence goes on along the minus strand of JAIFGZ020000265.1, from coordinate 574,443 downwards.
AATCCATAATCTATCTATTAAAAAAATCTTTTGAGTGTTTATAAAATTAACCCGCAGTCTGGATGAAAAATAACGTCCGTTGCAACGTATGGGCATATTTACTAATAAATATATATATATATTAGCACTTTAATTGTTTCCTTATATTTCTCATCTTTAAATTGAAGATACAAATATATATTCGTTGTCAAAATTCGATTCAGAGGAAATAATATGGGATGAATGATATGTTACTCATATCTAATTTTAAATTTGAAAAAAATATAGGTTAAGATATAAGAATACTATGATCTGATCGTAACCCCTCGTTTTCATCCCTACTTTCCAAGTACCTAGCTTAATACTTCCAAAGGTTTTTGTCTTAAATTGTTCCTCGCTATTTCTACTTGTCCATATCGTTACTCCTGTTTGAGACATTGCCAATGGTTGTTTTTTTCATTTAAATTAAATTAAATTAAAGCTACAAGTTACAACTGCTTGTCATATGTATTTTTTGTATTTTGAGGCCACATTGCAAAGAGGGTGTACTGAATAAGGTTGCAAGGAAATTCGCAACACCTTGAGTTTGTTTATTTGCTAGACACCGTGTTCCTTGTCAGCTGCTGAACCCAGGTTTCTTCTCAAAAGCAATATTGCCATGCTACCAGTGTCCATTTTGTCCTGCAGAGTTTCTGTGTACTGATGAAGAATGAAGTGGAGGATGGTACAAATCAAAATACAAATGAACTACCAGATGAATGAAGTGGAGGATGGTACAAATCAAAATACAAATGAACTTGGCTACTTGCTGTTTAAGCATCTCCAGCCGGCTCGGCTATATTTCTCTATCTCTGAAGTACAATATGCACCTTTGATCAATCATCGAAAAAACAAGTTCGAAATGCGTTTGATGAGAAGGCAATTTGAAAAATAGATCAATCATCCAAGTGCTACAAATAATTGAGATGATACTATGTTGATAAAAAAACACGATGGCCTGAGAGTTCTGCTAGCTCCACTGCAAGTCTAACACTTCGGTGGAGTATGAGCGTGCTAGATGGTATGATTCTGTAACCAACGAGACACGGTAAACATTAGAAGACGATAGTCGATCGACCGATGTCGTATCATGGTGACCTAACCGATGTAAACAAGTCGAATTGGCTGTAAGGTGAAAGATACTATTCATAAACTAGATTTAGATTAGAATAAACATAAACAATTTTTCCTTAACAAAATCAATACTATAGGTTAAACTCAATCAATGCAACATAATATTGAGATTATTAAAGTCAATTGTTATAAGATTATATGATCTAAATAACTAATGGACAGATATTGAAACTCATATCCAAAGCAATCTTGATTGGTTTAAGATATGAATGACGTATAACAATTAATTCAATCTTTCTTTTAGCTTCAAGCAATTATGATAGATCGAACATAACCGAGACATTATTAATTGTTTATAACCAAGATTAGACAAATTAATAATTATATGGACTTATATCATAGCCAAAGAAATAGCTTGGGCGTTCTAGATAACATATTGATTAAAACTCGAATATAACCTATAAGACTATCAACTTTAAACAAATCCATTATAAGCTTAATAGATCAGACTTAACCGAGATAGTGCGAGGCTGATAACAAGCTTAATAGATTTAAGGAATTGATAAATTTATATAAGATGATAGATATAACCAGTTAAGTAAATAAAACATGTAACTTAAAGGGAAACAATTATACCAGGTAGTGATACTACTCTTTCTGTCAATCCAAAAGCAAGAGCAAGTTAGGTCTTACAATTTCAATCACGACTTAGTACATCAAACTCAATTGATGCAACACTAAGTATGAAAGAAAGAATAAGGTTTAGTTAGACTTTTGATTATTTTTCAGGGTGATAGATACACCAAACAATCTAAATCGTTAAGAACAGTTTAGCGATATCGGTAAACACTAAATGAATCAGCCGATACTGATAAACACAGAATAACTTAGCATTTATCGACTGAAATAGAGTGTCGAACTCAATCGATAGAAGCCCTAGCCCTGCGGATATAAGCAACCATAGACGAAACTCACCTCTTGTTGGAGTCGAACCTAACCGATACCGCCTAACTCAAAGCAAAAACTCGTCAAGATGAAAACCAAGAAAACTAGGGTGGCTATACGCCAAAAATGTTTATTGAATTATTGTTGTTCAGCTTTTACAAGACTCTAAGGTACATAATTATACCCATGAGCATAAATGAATCCATATTGAACATGACACAGACTTTGCTAAAGATAAAACACAAATTATAAATTCAAACCAGACTCAACTCAATCTTTTCTAAAATTACGAAAGAAAAATAATTATATCAAATCTTGGCGTCGCTTTCTTCTCGAATCCGATCTTTTTTTGGTAACATCTCCGGTCCCATCAATCGAATCCGACAAGAACTCGAACTCTCTGTATCTATCAGCAATCGTCAGCCGATATATTCTTGTCGATCTCGCGTGCCGATACATCCTTAGCCGATGTCATTCCTTGTTTTTTACAACTAAAATCACGTCACGTCGTCAATTCGCTTCAGACTTGATCCTTGTTTAATGAAATTTGTTAAATTTTGTCGTTAATATACTGAGAGAAGTATATGTGGTTCCATGAGAAGAGGGAAATATAGTGTTCACAGAGGGAACAACTATAGGTATATAAGATTCGTTACAGGTCAAGAATACGTGCAATGCATTGACGACTAAATAGGGTAACACTATTTCCTGAGTTTAACAATGTTTGCGTGAGCATTTTCAAAATTGAATTTTGAGCAGGGTTCCGGATTTCACGAAAGCCGGTCCGGCTTTCGCGGTCTTCGGTCGTTTCGCAGGGGCGCGACACGGCATCCCCACGGTTTCGTTTAAATAATTTCGTGAAAATTCAAAAAGTTTTAAAAAAATTCATTTTAACACAAATATATATATATATTATATAAAAATATAAATTTCACGATGTTTGCCGCGAAAACCGTGGTATATGGCGCGGTTTTTGCGTAAACCGTGGCACGACGCTGATTTCGATTTGGTTCAAATTTAAATTACGGTTTTCACGGTTTCCACGTGTTTTGCACGGTTTTCACGATACGCACGAAATCGTTCAAATTCAAATTTGTTAATGTTCATTGCCGCCGGCTTTCGTGAATTTCGGGCGAAATTCGCGTGCCGCCGGCATTGCAAACCCTGATTTTGAGCCCTGAACAGCACCAAAAACAACATGAACAAGCGATCACGATATGTAATTTCTCGCTTACTTGTTTCACGAATATATGCAGGATCTAAATGATCATCTGGAGCCAATCGACTCCTGTACATGACATCCACACTCCCTCAAGCGAAATTTTGCAGGACGCAGAAAAAACTTGACCAACAGAGGGCTAAAAAACTACTACAACAAGAACCAGAACCAGCAGGCACAATCTGAACATGAACAGACAGAAAGCAAACCTCTAAACTATAAGCATGAGATACGAACAATCTAAACATGCTATATTAACATATCTCCGGTTTTCTCTTTTCTCCCCTCTTAAGTTCTCACCTCATAGGCTCATAGCAGAATTGTTATAGACATACAACTATAATAGAATGGTGTCATACTGGCTGATAAAACAGGCATCACAAGTTCAACTACAAACTACAGAAAATTTACAAAACGACCAAGTCTATCTAGCGCAACCATGCCACAATAATAGGTGAACATCGCAGGCAGTAATTTAGCTAACAGTGAAGAAAGTGGTTAAAGAAATCCAACCTACACAGGCCTGTACAAAAGCACCATAATGGAAATTGACATAACCATACATCAGTCTAACCCACTTGAAACGAAAAAAAGGGTAGCCACTAAATCACCATTAATATTAACGATTTACCGTTTGCAAAATTAGTGCTAAATGCCTCAAAAGAACTAGCAAGGCAGTTTCTTTTCTTTTCTTTTGCAGGTTTATCCAACCATAAATGAAAATAACACGCAACAATATCCCAAAAACATTTTTGTAGACAAACCTGCCAAGTATTCCAATTCCATGCTCTAAATAAGGCACATGACGGTAATGATCTCGTAACCTACTACAAGTGCCGACATTGACAAATGCAACCTTGGCTGATACACAGATCCTTCTCACTTCACAGCATTCAATGGAGATGTTAATCATTGACATATCCTTCCTTGCGCCCTTCAAATCCAGGGCGCATAAGCTTCTTCTCGCGCTTCTCAATCTTGCGCATCTTCTTCTGGTTAGCCCGCTCCCGGATGTTCTCCGTTCTCTTGTTCTGCCTCTCCTTTTTCTGCTTGTTCACCATCTTCTGCCTCTCCTTCCACTGCTCCACGTGCTTCTGCTGCCGCTTTTTATCTTTCTTCATGCTCTCCTTAATCAACTTCGGGTCATCGTGCACCTTCTCACCAGCAGCCCGCCTTCTGGCCAAATCCCACGCCAACTTGGTCGCCTTCTCTGGATCCTCCTTGGCCTGCTGCATCCGCTTAGCCTCCTCCAAGGCCTTCTTCTTGTTCTTGATTTTTCTCTTCTTCCTTCTCCTCGCTTCCTTAGGATCAACCCACACATTGCCATAGACGATATCCGGTGCCTTCGAATCTTCCTCGTTCTTGGACTTCTTCCCATCCTTGCCCTCGGCTTCCTGAGCGCCGCCGCTGCCGTCCTCGCGCTTCCTCTTCTTCCCCGCATCCTTCCCCTTCTTCCCTTTCTTCCCCTTCTCCCTCTTGGGCTTGCTCAGGAACTCCGGCCTGGTGCACCGGTTCCCACGGAGCTCAGCAATGCGGCGGTGAAGCCGCTCACGCAGCTCCTCGTAGGTCACCGAGCGGTCCTCGGACACCACGGCCGCCGGCGCGAGCTGCATATCCTCATCCCCTTCCTCACCTTCGTCCTCCTGCTCTTCGACCTCATCGTCGTCGTCGTCGCTACCATCTTCCTCGGAGGAGGAGGAATCGTCGGCGTCCTGGTCGGCGACGGATTTCTTGAGGAGGTCGAGGGTGGAGGAGGGCGGCGCGGAGGGGTCGAGGCGGGCGCGGCGGGCGGCCTTGACGTTGGCGCGGGACTGGGCCTTCATGGCAGCCTTGGCGGCCTTGGAGAGGCCCTGGTACCAGGGGCGGTCCTCGTCGGCGGCGGAGAGGTAGAAGCGCGGGGGGATGAGCTGCACGAGGGCGTCGAAGAAGAGGGAGTGGCCGTGAACGCCGCCGCAGCCGGACGCGGCGAGGAGATCGTCAGCGGCCTTGGCGCTCGCGGAGAGGGCGTCGTTGTCGACGGCCGAGGCCGCGGCGGCGGCGGCGGCGGCGGACGAGGGCTTCCTGCCCATCGCGCCGAGGGTTTGGAGGCGGTGGAAGGAAGAGAAAACGAAAAGAGAGGCAACCCTAGTACGGTGGCTACCCTTTTTGTTATGTTTATACAGCGGTTGGCCCAAGGCCCATGAGGTCCAGAAACTAGGATATTCACTGGGCCTGCTTCGTGTTACAGACTTACAGGGCCTGTAGTTATTACTTTCTCTGAATTTTTAGCATTTTAAATTTTATTTTTAAAAGATTTGTAAAAATAATTTGTGGTTTGAAAATATTGAAAAACTAATCGCCTCTCGTCCTCCGGGAGGTCGAGATTTAAAATCGCCCTCCCGGGGCGTTTTTGACGTGGCGGACGTCGTTGGCTGCGTCATCGCGCAGACGTGTAATTTTGCATTTTGTCTCCTTCTTGCCCTTACGAAGGGCTTTTTTCACTGTTCACTGACTTGTTCATCACTTTTACTATTCACTGTTTATTACGTTCACCGCACAAGTGAAAAATGCCCTTTGTAAGGGTGGGAAGGGCAAATACAAACTTACACGCGCAGGCAGACGCGGCCAACACCCGTCCGCCACGTTAGAAAAACGCCCTTTGGGAGGGCGATTTTTAATCTCGCCTCTGGGGAGAGAGGTGATTAGTTTTGCAATATTTTCAAACCACAAATTATTTTTGCAAATCTTTTAAAAATAAAATTAAAAATGCTAAAAATTCTACTTTCTCTCTCTCTCTCTATATCTATAACTATATGTATATCTATATTCTATAATATATAACTATCTATATCTATAATCTATAACTATCTATAAAGCAAGTAGTGTTTTCACCTAAATTTTGTTATGCCTAACTATTTTACAGAAAATCCCTCGAGTTTTTCCAAAATTAACCCGCAGTCCGCCTCGCCTGGCTATTTTTAAAAAAAACTCCCCGTGCGCGAACCGGTGCAGCCTCCCCGCGACGTGCTCGGCAGCGAGCTCCGCCTCCTAGTTGTCGGGCGAGAGGTCGAGGTCGCGCAGGCGCGACATCGAGGCCAACATCTCCTGCAGCGCGGCGGGTGTCCTTGTAGCGAAGGAAGATGGAGTGGTCGTGGACGGGGCTGGTCTCCTCCGTCGTCCAGGGCTTGTCGGGCTGCCGGTTACGGACGGGCTTGTCGTTGTCGCGGAGGCGGCGGGAGGCGTACTTTACGGTGACCTTGCAGCGGATGTCCACGGACAAGCAGGCGGTCGTCAAGTCGCTGGCCTTGTGCTCCGGCACCATCTTGCAACTGCAGTCAATGATGCTGATGCGCGTCTCCACCGCTGCCATGGCTGCCGGCCACTAGCTTCTGCTAGCTCTCTTCGTGCTTCTTGGGCGATGGTGATGGAAGGGAGCAGCTAGGGTTCGGCAAGAGAGATCGAGAGCGGAAGGAAGATGGAGAGGTGAAGGAGGCGATCGTGATGGAGTTCAGTCTCCGTGTCTATTTATGCACTGATGTTCTTCTCTGACTCCGAGTCTGGAGTTGACGGCCCTTCTCTGAATCGGAGTTGACGGTCCATGCGCAGATCACACCGATGCCGTTAACTCCTTCTCTGAATCGGAGTTGACGGTCCATGTGCGGATCACACCGATGCCAGGTAATCAAATTGACACAGACGAGGCAGTTAAACTGCTGGTGCGTACGCGCGGGGTCATATGGATCTCTAGTGAAATTATTGTGATTTTAAAATCATAATCTAGCCCCAAGTGATTAGTGATTTCGTGTGATTATCTTCAATAATAACGAAAATTAGTTATTTTGTGCGATTTATCTTCATGGTGGCGCTAATACACGTGCAACGCTTTGTTTCTTAATTCGAGCGCCTAACGTAACATCTTCACCACGTTTTCCTCTTTTTTCCCGTTTTTTTCGTTTCACCTCGCCCCTACCTCCGGTTCCCATTCCTCCCCCCGAGCCTGTCCCTTTCGTTTTTTCTGCAGCCTTATCGTCAGTAAAAGAATTATACCCTTTCAAAGTGAAAGGTAGTAGACTTTATTATTAGTAAAAAAATACTTTGAATTCTCGCTAGAAACCATTTAGTAATTTATTTATCTCAAATCCTTCTCCAAACGCCGACGACCGAAGGCATGGCCAAGCGCTGTCACCTTCCGTGAAGACGACATCCTGTAGCTTTTGACGATTTTATATTTTAGTCTCATATTTGTGGTAAATCACAAACAGGTCCTAGAGGCTACATCAGGTCCCTTGGCTGTAATGTTTGACCGTAGTTAACCGGGGTAAGTAAATTATAAAGAGATGCAAGGGTTCACATGCCTGTTGATGATAACATGCAACTTATCCTATTCATCAATATACTTTTCTAACTAATAATATCCGAGTCATAAATATTTTAAACTTTTACCAAATTTCTAATCGGTTTAAAGTATCAGTAAATCAATATCTATTTTCATTATATTTTTGACTTAATTTGGTAAAATTAAATTAACTTAGACTAAATGTCTATCTGATACTATTTCTTAATCAAGGTCCAGTGGTACACAAAGTTGAAGACACCCTTGCTTTCAAAGTTATGTATATATAACTATCTATAAAGCAAGTAGTATTTCTATCCAAAATTTTCGTCTGTCTGGTTATTTTGCAGAAAATCCCTTGAGTGTTTATAAAATTAACCTGCAGTCCCAATGCTAAAAAGAAAGGGAGGTCTTGGATAAAAAAAGACCTCCTGCGTCCCTTTCTTCCATCCCCATCCACGCCGTGCCTGCGCTCCTCCCTCTCGTCGCCGCTCAGAGCTCCCGCGCCGCTTCCTGGACCTTCGTCCTCCGCTTGCTTCCCTCCCTGCATCATCGTCCCGTTGCAACGCACGAGCATTTTACTAGTAATGTATAACTATCATGAAGCAAGTAGCGTTTTCACCCAAAATTTCGTTCTGCCTGGCTATTTTACAGAAAACCCCTTGAGTTTTCTCAAAATTAACCCGTAGTTAGCGGTGGATACCGAGCCGGCTCGGCTCGGCTCGGCTCGGCTCAGCTCAGCTCGGCTCGGTAGAGAGCCGAGCCAGGAGGCCGGCTCGGCTCGGCTCGTGAGCCGGCTCGAACCAGCTCGTTTAGCTCGTGAGCCACTTTAATACAGTGCAATTTATATACAAATTACATTCCATTTTTAGTCTATTAAACATGCAAATATACAATTAAAAAAAGTAAAAAGTGATATATTAAATTCATAATTAACGTAATAACACTTGTCCATCGACAATTATCCATGCAAATATAATGATGTAACTAGATTAGATATTATTACTATTATAATCTAAAGTATTAGATTCATATTGACCATCATAAAATCATAAAAAATATTGATTTATTGCCACATCAACAATAAAACAAGGAAAAAAATAGCAAAACAAGCAAAAACATTAGGCCCTGCTTTGTACTTGCATCTGGCTCGTTGAGCTCACCAGCAGCTCGCGAGCTGACTCGAGCTAGCTCGTTATAGCTAACGAGCTAAACCCTTGGCGCAGCTCGTTAGCATTTCTCAACGAGCCGAGCTGAGCCAACCACGAGCCGAACGAGCTAGCGAGCCACGAGTATTTCGTCCACCACTACCACGTCCCAATGTTGAAAGAGAAAGGGAGGGCTTGGATGAAAAAAGACCTCCTTCGCCCCTCCCTCCTTGCGCCCCCCTCCCGTCCCCATGCGTCGCGCCCGCGTCGCACTGCGCTTCTCCCTCTCTCGCTCGGAGCTCCCGCGTCCCTATGTGCCGTCCCCATTCGCGTCGCGCCTCAACTTCACCCGTTGCAACGCACGGACACAATTGCTAGTGTATATATATACATACATATATATATATATACTAGCAAAATGCCCGTGAATTGCAACGGGACGATGACGCATGGAGGGAAACAGGCGGAGGGCGAAGGTCCAGGCGGCAGCGCGGGAGCTCCGAGCGACGACGGGAGAGAGGGGCGCAGGAGCGACGCGGCGGATGAGGACGGAAGAGAGGGACGCAGGAGGTCTTTTTTTCATCCAAGTCCTTCCTTTCTTTTCAGCATTGGGACTATGGGTTAATTTTATAAACACTCAAGGAATTTTTTGCAAAATAACCAGACGGACAAAAAATTTGGATAGAAACACTACTTTCTTTATAGATAATTATATATATATAACTTTAAAAGCAAGGGTGTCTTTAACTTTGTGTACCACTCGACCTTGATTAAGAAATAATATCAGATAGACATTTAGTCTGAGTTAATTTAATTTTACCAAATTAAGTCAAAAGTATAATGAAAATAGATATTGACTTACTGATACTTTAAATCGATTAGAAATTTGGTAAAAGTTTAAAATATTTACGACTCGGATATTATTAGTTAGAAAAGTATATTGATGAATAGGATAGGTTGCATGTTATCATCAAGAGATATGTAAACCCTTGCATCTCCTTATAATTTACTTACCCCAGTTGACTACGGTCAAACATCACAGCCAATGGGGCCTGATGTAGCCTCTAGGACCTATCTGTGATTTACCATAAATATGAGATTAAAATATAAAATTACCAAAAGCTATAGGATGTCGTCTTCCTCCCGTCCTCACGCGAAAGATGACGGCGCTCGGCCATGCCTTCGGCCGCCGACGCTAGGAGGACGTCAGGGAGGCATCTGCCTCACAGGCGCTTCTCTCCCTTGTTTGACGGCGGCGCGCTAGCCTACGCGTGCAGCGTGTGCTCGGCCGCCGCTCAGGGCAATGCATGGCGAGGCAGGAGGCGCGTGAGTCGGGCTCACCTACTGGAGGTGAGGAAAGCGAGGCAACAATGGAGCGAGAGGTTATATGGATCGAAAATTTTATAAATTTGGACGAAAAAAAGATTTGATGATTGAAAAGTAATAGATTTTTAAGTAGTTAAGATAATCTCTATCGTACGTATAACTGAGTTTTTTTTTTAAAAAATAGTTAGGCGGACTACGGGTTAATTTTGAAAAAACTCAAGGGGTTTTCTATAAAATAGCCAGGCAGAACAAAATTTAGGTGGAAACACTATTTGCTTTATAGATAGTTATAGATTTTCACCCAAAATTTTGTTTTGCCTGGTTATTTTGCATAAAATCCTTTGAGTTTTTAAAAATTTAACCCGCAGTCCGCATGACTATTTTTTAAAAAAACTCAGTTATACGTAGGATAGAGCTTATCTTAACTACTTAAAAAAACTATAACTTTTCGATCATCAAATCATTTTTTGGTCCAAATCTATAAAATTTCCGATCCGTATAACCTCTCGCTCCATTGTTACCTCGCTTTCTCACCTCCAGCTGGCGAGCCCGACTCACGCGCCTCCTGCCTCGCCGTGCATTGCCCTGAGCGGCGGCCAAGCACACGCTACACGCGTGAGCTAGCACGCCGCCGTCGAACAAGGGAGAAGCGCCTGTGAGCGCAGATGCCTCCCCGACGTCCTCCTATCGCCGGCCGAAGGCATGGCCGAGCGCCGTCACCTTCCGCGTGAGGACGGAGGAAGACGACATCCCGTACCTTTTGGCGATTTTATATTTTAATCCTATATTTGTGGTAAATTATAGACAGGTCCTAGAAGCTACATCATGCCCCATTAGTGTGATGTTTGACCGTAGTCAACAGGGTAAGTAAATTATAAAGAGATGCAAGGGTTCGCATGCCCGTTGATGATAATATACAACTTATCCTATTCATCAATATACTTTTCTAACTAATAATATCCGAGTCGTAAATATTTTAAACTTTTACCAAATTTCTAATCGGTTTAAAGTATCAGTAAGTCAATATCTATTTTCATTATATTTTTACTTAATTTGGTGAAAATAAATTAACCCTCCGCCTGCTTCCCTCCCTGAGTCGTCGTCCCGTTGCAACGTATGAGCATTTTGCTAGTATATATATACATACTAGCACTGTGCCCGTGCGTTGCAACGGGTAAAGTTAGGGCACGACGCGGATGGGGACGGGAGGGAGGGGCGCAGGCGCAGCGCGGGAGCTCCGAGCAACAACGGGAGGAGGGGCACAGGCACGGCACGGGGCGTGGTGCGGATAGGGATGGGCAGGAGGAGCGCAGGAGGTCTTTTTTCATCCAAGCCCTTCCTTTCTTTTTAGCATTGGGACTACGAGTTAATTTTCTAAACACTCAAGGGGTTTTCTGTAACATAGTCAGGCGGACAAAAATTTTGGTTAGAAACACTACTTGCTTTATAGATATTATAGATATAGATATATATATAAATATATAGATATAAATATACATACTTTGTATCCATACGTACCTATACAAAGTGTATACACATAGGTTGAATAGGAGGCCTGCTAAAAAGCCCGATTTGGTGTGTGTGAACGAATTGGGCCGGCCTGCTAAATAATGAAGCCCATAAAAAATTACAAAAGAGAAAGTCTGAAAACATGCAGCCAAATTTGGTAACGGGCCGAATTGATCGCACACGCTAGGCCGAAAAAGAAAATTCTCAAAACAACCAATGAGCCAAAAACGGAAGTGGTCGCACGCATAGTGGATCGTGCACCTGGTCGTCCATTAGGGATTTCAGGCCTGGTTCGTGTTGGGCGCGAGATGGCCTCGGAATTGGTTCAAATCCGAGGTGGATCGCTTGCTGGCCGTGACCCTCCATTTCGAAAAAACTTAAGGGGTTTTCTACAAAATAACCAGGCAGAACAAAATTTTGAATGAAAATACTACTTGTTTTATAGATAGTTATAGATATGTTTGTATATATACATATATATATGTATATAGTTGGATTTTTTTCACACGAGAGCACATGTACCCAACTTTACAGCCTATATATAGCTTGCACGGATCTTAAGGCAATTACATTAAGGTGTTAATAAAATGTATCATGCATGATCTTTTTTATATGATTTTTTTCAAGTGTAAAATGCCTCATTTATATAGTTTTGTAGTTCTTTATGTATACCGTGGTTATCATTTTTTCAGTCTTTATTTTATATGGTTGTCCCTATTAATTTTATATGTTTGCTGAATATTTTTTTAATATGTTTCATGAACTAAAAAACATGGTAGTATGTATATATATATCATTTTTGCAAGATTTCAATTTGGTGATATAGTTGGTGTATAATTTTCTTATTTTTGACTAAATATCATGTTATGAAAAATAGGGGTTTCTCTACACTAAATGTTATATATAGTTATTATTAAAAAATATTATTGGATAAAAAATGCTATAGATATATTGTACGTATTGTGTACCAAACCTAATCTTTTCTCCATATAGTAAGCATTTATTTGGTAGGTACCTCTGAACCTGAGTGTAGATTTGTATTTTTCATATATACACACTTGAAAAATACGTAAGTATTCCAGTTTTTTTGTCTACCATCATCCCACGTCATTTGGTTCCACGTGTGCTAACCATATCGGAATATTCCAAAAAAAAAAAGAGCACACATAGAATAGCAAACGGGAACGCCATCCATACCTTGTCCGATCCCAGCCGCAGCGTGCCTCCAGCCCCGCCCGGGCCAAACCCAAGCGTCGCTGCCACGTTGCCTCCCAATGCGTTTCCTCCTTCAACTGATTGCAAAAATCGATTCCCCACTTCTCCCTCATCATTTTCCTTGTGATTTTTCCTTTCGATTCAGCTTTAATTCGTTAGGTTTAATTGATTTTAATGATGGTCGGCCGATGAGCTTTCTCCTGCCTTTTTTACCTCAAATTTTGCGGATTCCCTTTGATTTTGTGAAAAACGGAAAGAGGATATCGAGTGGATCAAAAGCCCTCAATCAATTTTGGGAGATCGAGAAAGATTCGATCAGATTTGATGGAAAGGATCGACTTTGGTATCGTACGGGCACAGGACAGGACTATCTTTCGAAGGTTGAGATGCCAGTCGGCTATGCTAGCTGGGCCTATGGCTCCACTTGTGAGCTGGACCGAACAGAGGCATGGCGAGTGGAGGGAGGTAGCGGACTGGGTTGGGGCTGAAAAGGAAGGAATGAACTTTTGGCCCAAAATTGAGGAAGGATTTTTATTAACTTTTACAATTATAATGTATAGCGATTCCAATGTTACAATTTATTGCTTAGCTCCTGATAGCTGTTGTACCACTTAAAAAACTTTTACTCGTTCCAATGTACAGATATATTTTCTCGTATATATATGATATGGTTAACTTTTCAAGATATGTTCAATCATTTGTCTTATTTAAAAAATTTATGTGACCAGCATTTATTTTGTTGTAACTTGATTTATCATTAGTGAATTTTTAAACATAACTTATATTTTTCTTTTTTTACTACCGAGAAATCATTATTGGTTGAAGTGGCAAAAACCACAGTAGTCCGGTTTGAGTTGCACCGGGACTAGAGATCACTAGAGATGATCTCTAGTCACGGTTTAAAAATTTAACGGCTCTCTAGGAACTTTAGTCCCGGTTCGTGTCACGAACCAGGACTAAAGATTACCTCTAGTCCTGGTTCAAATGTTGTCAGAGGTTGTCAGAGCGCTGGGCATCTTTAGTCCCGGTTGGTAACACCAACCGAGACTAAAGATGTCATTTTTTTTGTCCTGGTTGGTGTTACCAACCGGGACTAAAGATAAATATGATATTTAGTGCCGGTTGTTAACACCATGAATGTGGTTATTTTTTTAACTGAACCTAATAAAAATATACAAATTTTGCTACATGATTCAAATGGTATAAAATTAATTTGAGGGGACTTGTAATTTTAAAGAGTGTGGTGTTGTGTGGGGTGGGTGATTGAAGATAGAAGGAAGCTTTAATTTAATCATTACATTGTAATTACATATCATCATATTGTTTTTAACTAATGATTCTCAATATATAAAATTTTTTGTAAAATTATTTTGGTGATAATATACAAATCGGAGGAATATACAATATTGATAAGAACATTCAAACCCTGGCTGTCACGTCTAGTTATGCGCGTGTAACAAGTTTTACGCGCATGGTTCCCGTTTCGTCCTCTAACTTGGAGTCGGTTTTTAAAACGGCCATAACTTTCGCATATGGACTCCGATTGAGACGTTCCATATATGAAAATCGATGAGAAAAAAATTTCGCTTTGCCACGTTCGGTGATTTTATTTTGCCCAAAAAAGCCTCAGAAGGTTGCCTTTTCGAGCCCGGAAGTTTTTTTCCGATTCTGAGCATGTCTTCTGAATTTTCAACATGCCACGTCTTTTCCTGGTTTATGCTCAAAATTTCTGTGGTTACCTCTCGTGTGCTGCTAAGTCCATAAAAATATAAAAAAATAAAACAAAAAAGTCAAATTTTTTCAAAAAAACAACAACTTCAAATGAATATGAAAAATAGAGAGGGGCAAAAGAGGAACACTATCTAGAAGGCACATTAATGTCTAGGATTATCTATGTTTTATTAAATTTTAATATTATTGTTTTAAACCTATATTTAATGAATTTAATTTGGCCCTATTTACTAATTATTTAATTGTTAACCCTAGCCGGGACCAAATAAATTTGGAAAAATAGCGAGAAATTATCTTTAGTCCCGGTTGGTGCCACCAACCAGGACTAAAGATGAATTGAAATAGCGGAAAATTATCTTTAGTCTCGATTGGTGACACCAACCGGGACTAAAAATCCAGGGTTATATATATCCCAGACGCGCATCATCTTCTCCACCGATCCAACACTTAGTTGTTTTCTCCTCTCCTATCTCAGCTCTCTCTCTCCCTCAGCTCTCTCTCCCTCTCTCAGCTCTCTCTCGCTCCGGCGACGGCGGTGGGACATGAGGAGGTGGGAGGGGAGGTGGTAGCGGCTCGAAGATGGCGGTGGCCCGGCGGCTCGAAGGTGGCTGCGGCGCGGCGGCTCGGGAGGTGGTGTCAGTGCCTCCTCCATTTCCTCCTCTTTCTCGTCCTCTTCAGGAGAGGCAGCAGCGACGGATCTGGTGATTTTTGGAGATTTTTGTGATGTTCTAAATTTGATATATATATGTGTGTGTATCTGTGATGTTCATTACTCGATTCGTGATGTGAATTTGTGATGTGGATTTGTGTTGTGGATTTGTGATGTGAATTTGTGATGCAAATTTATAATGCGAATTTGTGATGCGAATTTGTGGTGCGAATTTGTGATGCGAATTTATGATGCGAATTTGTGATGCGAATTTATGATGCGAATTTGTGATGCGAATTTGTGATGTGATTTGAGGATGTTAATTTGATATGTGAATTTGATCTCGGCAACAAAAAAACAACGGAAAAACAACAAAAAAACACATATAAACAAGCAATAGGAGAAAAAATAAAAAATAAAAAAATGCTTTAGTCCCGGTTGGAGCCACCAACCGAGACTAAAGATGACGAGCGGCCACGTGGCTCCGCCATCTTTAGTCCCGATTGGTGGCTTCAACGGGACTAAAGATGCATCTCTAGTCCTGGTTATTTAACGGGACTAGAGGTCGCCATCTCTAGTCCGGATTCGTAGTTAGGTTTGACAACGGGACTACCGAGGGTTACCAACCGGGACTAGTGTGGCTTTCTTCAATAGTGTTTTGGTTGAACTAAAATTTTAAGTAAGACAAATGGTTAAATGTATGTCAAAAAATTAATGCTATTATTTATTAAAAATAGAGGTAGTATTTATATGGGCAGTTTTCGGCTCTTGCAAACTTCACCATTCCATTCCTCGATATATGTTATATGTTTTAATTTGTTGCATACTTGCTATTTATTTTGTTGTAATAGTTAATTTTTTTTATTGCATGGAAGAGGCAGGCACATCATGTACACACAAAATATGCACGCGCATCACACTTACACACCAAGGTTTAAATATGGATACCCATAAAATATAGATATTTGCACCTTCAGTTGGTACAGAGGTTTTGATACGGATCACCTAAGGATGTTGTCACATAATCCAATCACTAGACATATATATAAGGTGAAAGCTATGCTTAATTCTAAATCCTATGAGTTTTGTAGGGCAAGGCTGCTACTCGGCTATCTGAGAAATTTCTCCGACAACTGAGTAGTAGCCTTGCCTTACAAAAATGAAAACCAAGGTCCTCATTACCGGCTACTTCATGCATCCCTGCTAGCGATCCCTGAGCATAGCCCCCCGTGGGCTGTGCATGGCACATCAGCCCTAAGCGTGACTGCACGGGGTACATCTGTCATCAGGTGTGGCCCCCTGTGGTTGGGTGCACCCAGCGGGCAGTGCTCCGAGCGCACATCAATCCCCAAGCACAACTACTCGGGGCACATCTGTCCTAAGGTGTGGCCCCCTGTGGGCAGTGCCCAAGTACAACCCATGGATTCGGTCCCCAGCAGGCAGTGCTCGGGACACACATTGGCCCCGAGCACACCTGCTCGCAGCACATCTGCCCTACATCTTAAAGATAAGTACGAGACTTACAATGACCATCCTGAATTTTTTCGTCATCGACATCTTTGAGAAGCTTGTCCAAACTAACAAGAGAACCTATGATCAACAATAGGAGCTGTCGCGAGTGCCCCGGATATGTTGGGTGCCCTAGGCATGTGACGTGCTCCAAGCGCGCAGCTGCCTTCATCCCATTTATGAGCATCGGTGGGCCCGGAGGACCGATGGCTGCCAACACATTACACAAACCCCAAGACAGAGCAACTTGGAATACGGCTCACCTGCATGCTGAGAAGACGTGGCACCGTGTGAAGCTCTTTGCATGCCCACTTCAACCAAAGGAATAGAGGAGACAATGCATGGCACACCCATTCTGACACGTATGTATCGGCACTGTGGACTCCCCTTGCCTATAAAAGGATGTCCAGGCAACAGATAGAGGAGAGACTTTAAACAGTGAGAATTTGCACAAGTCCCACATATTCTTGGACTCTCATTCTACATCCACATACTACATATACAAAGGAGTAGGGTATTACGTCTTCGAGTGGTCCGAACCTGTCTAAAAAAGCTTGTCTCCCTCGTCTCTATCGCATGGGTTCGTCTCTCTCTCTCCAAACCCGATCCCAATCGTTGGCTCGGTTCTACACAAGGCGTCCCTTGGCCAAATCTTCAAAGAGAGGGTCCTCACTTCCCCGTTGTTGGAGAACCCATCTCCGACATCGGCTTATATGATTACAGGTTCAAGCATATTGTCATGCTAAAATATATAAAATTGATTACTCAACCAATTCCATTCCTACGCTAAGTGGCCATGAACCTTGTTGCATAAACCAACATCTTCGTTGTGTAAACCATCCATTGGAGAAGTGTTACATGACATCATGCATCAAACATACAACAAGAGGTGATATTGCTCCTAGCTAAAACTTATTTGATATTGGTGGTAATTATATACTACCTAAATCCCATAGTTTACTCTTTCTTAGGTTCACACATAAGGAGAACATTCTGAACATGAATGATGAACTCTATAATCAAGTTTAAGATGGAGTACAAGAAGACAACCACCGTTTACACCATGCTGATTTTGGAGTATACTGCATATTGCTATCCACCCTAACTTCCAAGAGTTGTGCAGCCCATCCTGTCACATTTCACCATGCATGGATGAAAAGATAATCAAGTCTACTTCCATCTCCAACAAACGGCTCATCGTTTTGACATCCCATGAGGGAGTAATGACCATTCTAGTGGAGGCTGCACACAAGCTGAAAAGATTGCACACATTTGCTTGGGAATGACTCTTGGGGACCTTTGAGCTAGCCCACTTCTCCTGAACTTCAATAACCATTTCATCCTCATTTAGGAGGATTGTTCCAAGTATAAATACCCCTTATGTTTTATTATTGAGAAAATGCATCATGGGTACTAAAACTTGCAAGGTGAGTGCACTTTAGTTACTAATCTTGTAAATTACTCAAACAAGCCATTCGACTTGTATCAGGGGTGCAAATATTATAGAATACATGTCACATGAAGTGTTTGTTGCTAAATTAAAAACCCTATTGGCATAAGATGATGCGCTTGTGAGCCATATGGGCAAGGCAAGGTTACAAGTTTAAAGGCAATATAAATGCAAATTAATCTCCATATTCTTACATATGCTGCTACATGCATGTGCTTTCAGTCAACACAATCGTATAGTGCTTAGCAATAAAAAACAAAAATTGTCATAAATTAGATTTTACTAGCCACAAGTGGTGGTGGTTCTGCCACCCTCACTACTTTAGCAATTTTTACAAATTAGTTTCTAATATTTTTTGATATTATGCAATACTCTAGTATTTGTTTGAATCAAATAAACACCATATATTTAAATAAGTAAACAAGTAATACTACTAAGAAATATTTTATATCTATGACAATTATTATAGATTTTCTTTTACCCATAGCAAAGCATGGACATTTTGCTAGTATGAAAGAAATTAATATGACATCCAACTTAGAACATGAACATCTCACATGGGATATGTTTTATGTGATTTGCACCTTGGAAACTAGATAGGTGACTCGTTTGAGCAATTTTCAAGTTGAGTAACTTTATTGTGCTCATCGTACAAGTTGTGGTACTGCTGGTGTACTTTACCTTTATTATTTAAAGACTTTTGATAATCTAAAATATGAACCACTTTTGTTTAGCTGTATGCTAGCAAATTCAGATAGTGATCTCTACCCCTTTGCTATTGTGATTTTCTCGTGGGATTATAGAAACGGCCGCTTTATCGGCTTCCAATTGCTGCTCCTACTCCCTTGAAGGCTTTCCTCAGTTGATTGTAGACTATGTTGGTTGATTCTTCGAGAGTGTGATTGGCTTCAAGTTTTATTTGTGAGGTTGTACTGCTATTTTGGCTACTTGTAGCTAGTTATCTTGGTATCTTTAAGGCTAGTTATCTGTTGCGTTCCTACGTCGCGAAGATCTAGACCACGCCTCATATCAGGTTTTAAGTTATATTTTCATTATCTAAAAATCACACTTCCACACTTAGCCTATGTCTCGCAAAGAGATGGGACTGATGACAAACATAATTTTAATTTTTATTGAAAGCGTCCATATGTGTGTAATATTTGTGGCTTCAAAATTTAAATTATGATAGATGAAGTCATCTACTGATGACACTTACCACATGGCTGCTCTAGATCACTTTAGATTTATGGTATTTGCTATAGTACATTCTAGATTTATGTCTTTGCCATTGGACAGTATGGTTTCTTCACCCAAAATACATTCCAAATATTATTCTAATATATCATTTTTTATTGAGGAGATAAAACTTGTAAAAGAAGAATTTACCCTTAGGCCACCTTGCAAGAGTTGAATTTGAACAAATATTGGTTGCATTTAAACGTATTGTGCTAAATGCAAGACTTGTCCTAAATTAAATTATGGAAATGTGAGTTGACAAAATATTGAAAAATTAAATTTAACATGAACAAATATTAGCTAAATTTAAACAGATTTTCATAAAAGTGCTTAATTTCCGCAATTTGTCGTAAGTTTTGAATTTTTAAAAATTTAGTCAATGTTTGTTTAAATTTAAATTTTGCATGGTGGTAAAGGATATAATGTAAAGTTATATCTCCATTAGAAGTAGGTATATTAGAATAATGTTCGAAATGTATTTTGGCAACGAACCACTAACATTTTCTTCCAACTACAGAAAAACGCACACGCTGACACGCTGACACGTACACACTTACACACCACCACACACGAGACACACGAGACATAGATCAACGGTGCAATCTTGGCCTCACTAACTTTCTATTTAGAGCTATTTTTTAGATAACTTAGGCAATACCATTTCAAAGATATGTAGCTTATAAAATACCGTCATATGTGAAAATGACATGTGAGACTTAGACTCATATGTTAATGATAAATAAGATAGTATTTTCTAACTTTGTGATTTTTTCTATGATACCAAACACCAATCTCACTAAATTTCTATTGAAAACACATTTTGTTTACGATTACAGGAGATGGAGACCAAGCGACATATATTCCTGGTTTCTATTGACAGGACACTGACATATACGTAATATTTATGACCATAAAATTTTAAACCTTTTATGGATAGAGTAAATGAGTCATGCACCAAATCTATAACTATTCAGTCATTCATAACTATTCAGTCATTCAGCTACTAACTCATTCGTAATTTTATCAATTATTTATGCCAATCTATAACTTTCTATAAATTATTATTGATAAATATGATCTGTTTGAATAGATTAAGTAATGGCACATAAAATAAAAAAGTTATTAACGTGTGATTAATCAAGTTTTAATTATTATAAACTTAAAAATAGATTTATGTAGCATTTTAAAGCAACTTTTACATAGAAAATTTTTACACGAAATATACCATCTATACAGTTTGAAAAGATGATAACAAACAAAAATCTAAACAGGGCCTATGTCTACTCGTCAAGTTATGAAGAGAATCTAAGGGTTCGTTTATAAGGGTTCGTTTGATAGGGCTCCTAATCTCGTGATTTCTGATTGTCGATTCTGATTCTCTTCATAATCTGATTCAAAAGAATCGGAATCGATATAATAAAGTAATAATTAGAACAATATTTCGGGTGATTTACGGAAGAAAATTGGTTTCGGTGATTACGAGAACAAATTGGTTTCGGATGCTTCTTATTCCTTATATAAAATTGTTGAATCATTTGAAGTAGTTTTTTCAAAATCAATTACAAAATAATTCGTTTGACAGAGATTAATTCTTTTGGGAGAAGAATCCCTATAAACGAGGCCTAAACCTTTGGGCGCCATGCCACGCAATGCATGCATGCTCGATGCTACGACGGAGAAAACAGGGCACGTCTGTCTTGTAGCAGGAGATCACTACTACAGTTTTGATTTTCCTGGACGAGACCCAATAGTTTTCAGGCAGGCCATAAGTGGCCGCGCCTGAAAAAACTGGTCCCAAGAGGGCCGGTTGTTGGACCGCACGGGATAATGCGATTATCCCGTGCGGCTCACATAACAGCCCGCACGGGATAATGGTGTATTATCCCGTGCGGTCCACTTAAGGATCCACACGGGATAATGCATTTTTCCGTGCGGGCCGTTAAGTGGACCGCACGCGATGATGCACCATAAAATAGCTGTCAACCCGACAGTGCCATATTTAACATGATGTTTCTCTCTTCAAAAAAGGACAATTATAGGGGAAGTTTTTCAACTTGAATTCTTCAATTGGAATCAATACAAAAGTTACCATACTTTATCTTCTTTTTCATTTGTTTCCATTTTTAAAAATTTTTATTGGTCGAATGCGAAGATATTTGAACTTTTTTTAACTTGATTTCTCTCTCCAATAATAGGTAATTTCTTTTGGTGGAAGGTTTTAGACTTGAAATCTTCAATTGAAATCAATATAAAAGGTAACGTGTTTGATCATCTCTTTCATTTGTTTTCGTTTTTGTAAAATGTCATCGGTCGAATGGGGAAGATATTTAAACTTGTTTGAATTGTCATTGTGAGCTATTTTTGTAATTTGTAGGTCAAATATTTTGTTTTTTATTGAACTATTTTTTGGTACTTAATTTTGTCTCAGTATTATTAGTTGCTGTGAACGAAGTTTTAGTTATAAAGTAGGATTTAAGTTTAATTTGTTTATTTTAGAAAACATCGATAATATAATATTAATTTATGCTTGAGATTTTTTTAGATGGATCGGACATGGATGTATGAGACACGAAGAACTCATCCGGTGTTCATGAGAGAAGCATCAACATTTATTGATAAGGCTAAGGCACACACTTTGAGAGAGAATAGGAAGGATATTTTTTTATCCTTGCGTGGATTGCAAGAATCAGAAGATGTGAAAATCCGAATGTAATTCTCGGACATATAATTCAGCGTGCATTTGTGGAGAAATACACAGTTTGGACTTATCACCGGGAAGTCGCCCCTCCGGAAGAGATTCCTGATATTTGGTTCGATGAGGCAGAGAATTTTATAATTGAGGACATGTCCCGTGAAATGACGGATGATTTTGGCGGCTCTAGTTTTGACAATGCAGATGTTGATATTGATCTTGATCTTGAGGATATGTTGCGGCACGTTGAACCAGAGGTTCTAACCGGGAAAGCAAGAGATTTAAACAATTGGGAGGTGTATTATTTCTTAAACAGATCGAGTCTGTTCCAGTTGTAGCGAACCGGTTCGACAATCGAACAATGCTAACTTGGTTGCAGATATTTGCCGCTTCATCCGCCGCGATGTCTGCAACCATTTGTGCGATTTCTACGATCCGGAGAGCGAGCTTGCGACGAACGATAAATTTAAAAGACCTAGGGAGTGGAAAAAAGACCATCTGTAAATTGCGAGATGAAACTTGATATGTATATAAACATGCATGATGTGTACATTTATATCTTTTATGAGAAAATAATATAATTAAATGTCTTTTTTTCTCATACGAAATATATATATATGCGTGCATCTGATCAATCGACCGATAATATTACTGAGAGAGAGGACAGAGAAGAGATGAAGAGAGGACACTAGCTATAGAGAGCTTTGCACATAAAATAAAATGCACAGGAGACAACCATTCCGTGAGGACCGCACGGGAAGATCGATTATCCCGTGCGGTCGGATAAAGTGGACCACACGGGATAATCGATCGAGCCGCTTAAGCCGATCGCACGGGATAATTGATCTTTCCATGCAGTTGGGTCACTCGCATGCGAAAATAGTCTTTTTCCAGACCTTCTCGTGTATGCGGACAGGCTTCTGGATGAAAAGATGACTTTTGACCTGTACGAAAAAATCGTTTGTGCCCTGGTGGATGCGTTAACCCAAGCATGCATATCCTACATAACATCTGCTTCCCTCTCACCCCGCCGCGCCACCGGGCCGTCGGCGAGGGAGGAGGAGAGCGCTGCCGCTGATCATGCTGGGGCTGGGGCTGGGGCCGGCTGGCGCTGCGACGGCGGCGGCGGCGGCCGTTGCGCTGCTGTGTCTGGCCCTGGCCGCGTGGTGGACGCTGGAGCGCGCGGGCGCCGCGGCGGCTGGAGCGGGCACTGCAGGCGCAGGGCGTCGGCGGCACCCGGTACCGGCTCCTCGCCGGCGACGTGGCCGAGAACGGACGGCTCAACCGGGAGGCCTGGTACAGGCCGCTGCCGCTCGGCTGCCACGACATCGGGCCCCGCGTGCTGCCCTTGCTCTGGAGAACGCCGTCAGGGAGCACGGTATCGCTGTTCCCTCACCTCCCTCCTGTGTTGATTAAATTACTGAGCTAGCATCTGGTTGCCATTTATTATTACTAGCATATTACTAGCATCATATTGTCGCTGCATTACAACATAATTTTAATTTAAAATTATTATTAACATGTTATTGTCATCATTTTCTGTATATATTATCTCTTAATTACGGACATATATTTGTTATTAATATATGGACCTTTTCGTCATACATTATATAAAACATGTGGTTCCTATGGTCTCATCTGTTTTTTTAAGTCGGTGATGTGGTTCCTATTGTCTCACCTTTTTTTTAAAAAGTTGGTGATGGAGATGGTGACATAGGTCCTGTTTAGTTTTTAATTTTGGGTGTAATCTTTACATCCAAAAATTTTAGTGTAAACTTTACACTAAACAAGGTGTTTAGTTACTGGTAAAGTTTTTGTTTGTTGTAAAAAAGACAAAATTGCCCCTGTTACAAAAAAAATCCTAGAGGTTGCAATGCGAACAAATGTACTATATCAAAACACTGAACTTTAACAACCAAATGTTCAGAGCTTGAGCTCAATACCGCACACTGGGAGCTGCCTGGCAGCCTGATCAGCACAAGCCCCCGCCATTGCCATGGATTGGACGGACCTTACGACGACAAGGCACATTGCTGGCACCGGAATCCGAGCCTCTCCTTCTCCACGTCGATGAAGTTCCTGACAGCGTGGCCGGGAGTGCGCAGCGTGTCGGAGATGAGCAGGCCGGCGGTGGATCCCGAACCATAGACAACAAGGTAGGGCGGGCGGGCGTTGTTGTTGTTCTTTGTTAGTGGCGTGCGGTTGGCGTCGGCGCGGGAGGAGGAGGAGGAGGAGGCGGCGGCGGCGGGTCGGAGAGGTGGTCGGGGGAGTGGATCCAGAGGTAGGAGGGGTTGCGGCAGCTGATGAGGCAGGAGGAGGAGGAGTTCTTGGGGTGGAAGACGTGGACGGGGGAGGCGGAGAGGGACGAACGGTTGTGACACTTTGGTAGGAGGAGGTGCAGGGGACCCAGGAGAGGTGGCTGCCGGTGTCGAGGAGGACAGGGAGGGGCTACGGTGGCGTGCCGAGGGAGACGGTGAAGGTGTAGATCCCGCCTCGATTTCGAGTTGCACGGTCGGGATAGGCGGGCGGCGCGGCGAGGAGGTCGGGCGGTGGGCGGAGTCGGCGCGGCCGGGGGAGCGGGATGGCGAGCGACGGATCTGGAGGGAGAGAGCTAGCGCGGTTTCGTGGGGAAAGGGGTTGGGGATGAGAGAGAGTACGACTGGGCGGCGCGGGGTAGGGATGGGATGCACTGCTACCGAGAGAAAATTTCGCCTTTTGGGCCAAAACACTCCCAAATCCAAAATCTTTACCTGTCCAGTTTACACCCATCTGTTTAGTTAAAAAACCCAAAAAGTGACCAAAATTCCAAAAGTTTATAAAACTTTACAGCAACTAAACAGGGCCATAATCAAATATAGATATTTGTTGTGGATAACTCAAGACCAATTGAGAGTTGTGAACTTGCGATCATTCATCGAGTAGCAGGGATTAACCCAAGCTTCAACATTGCGAAAAGCAACAAAATTTCAGGCAGGGCCTGAAAGAATTTAAGTTTAAATAAATTTTGAGTGAAATAAAATATTTGTGTTAAATTTTAAAAATGGGAAAATTTTCTTCGCCTTGCTGTCATTCCTGAACTTCTAGGATCGATATAGAAACGTCCCGTCGTTACCAAAAGGTCGGATACTCATGTTCATGCAAATATTCTCAATTTCTGAAGTTCTGAAGGAGATGAACAGGGGAAACCAACCAGTTGATGGTGTAATTGACGAATCAACAGCCCTACCACCCTAAGCGGCTGCTTGGATTCATCAGGCGGATGCGCAATAGAATTTGATTTTTTATGAATTGGAAACAAATTTTTTTATAGCAAACTTTTATATAATAAGATTTATTCATCAGGCGGATGCGCAATAAAATTTGATTTTTTTATGAATTGGAAACATACTTTTTATAGCAAATTTTTATATAATAAGATTTATTCAGGCTTTTAAACTTTTTTGGATCCCACACTTGATGTATGTTCGTGGGATAGTCATGTGGGTGTATTTTGACATGAGCTTCTAAACTAATTAATTAGAACGTGCAGCGATTTGAGAGTGCTTTTTTAGATCGGATACAAGAACCAAGCCAACTAAAAAGAGGTGAATGGTTGTAACAACAAAAACCAAAAATTTTTTATGGAATAAAAAAATTACCCTATAACCTGATGAAGTTACATCAATTAACTCGTCAGATTAAAAACCTGTCAGATCAAACTCTAGCCGCCGGTCAGACGGGTCGGTCGCTGCTAGTCAAATCGTCTCAACGTCGTCGATCAGACCGTCTAGATGCTGTCGATCAGACCGTCGCTCTATCTTCGGTCAGTCCGCTCCTTTGCCTTCGGTCAAATCGTCGGGATCCAGAAAACACATATCGATGAAATTTTTAAAAGTAGATCAACTTTATTGCATCAATATGTGTTTACAAAGCATATCTAGCACTCCTCTCAACTCTCGAACTAGAATCGAAGTCTCCTTCAGCGATTCTCCTTTGAGCTTTCGCCATCCTACATCCATGCACCCTATATGGTGAGCTTTCGCCATCCTACATCCATGCACCCTATATGGTGTTAACCCTCCATCCGCAGCACGGTGCTCAGATCAAGCTGAAGAGGATTTGAGAGTACAGAGAAGGGGAAGGGCAGATGTGATGGTAGAGTCGTGGGTGATTACGGCGAACGAAGTTCTATGTCAGTTTTTCGTGTAAAATGGAATAAAGAATGCTCTTATATAAATTTTGGCATGCACACTTTTCTCGCCTAGTTGAAAGAAAATTGCAATAAATTAAAATCCAGTTTTCTTTTTCTTTTCGAAACAAGAGCAATTATAAATATTGGGAATAAAGGTCTTACTTGGCAATATAGTAGTTTTATAACCTTTTATGTTTGGTGCTTTGCTTTTGTCGCTATATATCCATTTCCTAGTGGGTTAAAAAAACCTTTGATGATGTTAATTACTATGAATCCAAATCAGTGATGAGTAATACAATTTTACTAAGATATTGTTAGAATTTGCTTTTTTTCCTTTTTTTTAAAAAAAATGGACAATTAGACACACGCCGGTACACTGTACACCACTCTCCAGATACGACACACACAAGTGCACAACTCGTGCACACGTGTGCCTCTCTACACACGCTTGGAATATTATTGGGAAATTCATTTCAGGATGAAAGTTGAACCCTGAATTGGAGGTGAAAATGCAAGTATGATGCAGAGGGTGTAAGAGGAACTCTAACAGCCTCTCCAATAGACTCTCTAAGTTAAATTTTGACTAATCTATCAAAAAGAAGCTCCAACAGCTTCTCCATTTGGCTGGCCAAACTATTTGGCTAGCCAAACTCACCTCCTCCCTAACCAAATTTGGCCAAATTTGGCCACTCTATTTGGCTGGTCAATGGTGGGACCCATGCCATCCTCAATTCCCCCCTCTCTCTGCCCCCTACCACCCGTCGCCGCCGGCCGACCGCCGCCCGCCGCCGCCCGGCGGTCCTCGCCCTCGCCGCCCGCCGTCGCCCGGCCGTCCTTGCCGTGCCACTGGCCTCGCCGCCGGCCGTTCTCGCCCGCGCCGATCGTCCTCGCCCGCGCCACCCGTCCTCGCCACGCCGCCCGGCCTCGCCCGACCGCCCGCCGCGCCCGTCGCCACCCGAGGATGCCTCCGCGATTGAAGGAGGTGGCGAGGTGGACAAAAGACGGCGATGCGAGGATGGGGACACCATCACGACGTCCGACACCGGCACGCACGGCGGCTTCTCCGTGTCGCGCCGCGCCGCCGAGGCTGCCCCTCCACCTCGTTCGATGAGATCCTTCGACCGCCCGCCCTCGCTGCCCGTCGCCACCCGGCCGCCCGCCCTCGCCGCTCGCGCCGCCCAACCGCCCACCCGGCCTCACCGCCCTCGCCCGGCACCGCTCGGCTGCCAGGAAGAAGAGAAGAGGCAACACCAGACAAGAGAAAGATGGAGATGTAGACACTGACATGTTGGTCTCGCTCTTATATGGAGAGTGAAAAAGACAAATTTCACTCTCTAAAATTCTGTCAACCTGGCCAAATGGCTATTTGAAGAGTCGAAAATAACCACTCAGTTGGAGTTGCTCTAACACAATGAAAATCAGCTGCCCTGCTTAAAAATACACAGGGATAAGAACATGATAATTGGCATGGTTCTGTTGGAAAGCTTTTGCATGACATTCTCATGATAAATTAGTCCAGCCAAGAGCACGTGTGCTAGTGTGTATCTTTAATGCTTTACATACTGTACAAAGAACTATACATATGCTCCTTTGGTGTGATCATACATCATCACAAAGAGGGTATAGAGGACTCATGTCATCATGAGTTTGTTCACTGTGAACTATGCAACTGATCAACTGATAAACCAGGCTGCTTCGGAAAAACAATATTGCCATCACTGTCCATCTTATACTGCAGCGTATTGTCACCTGTGACAATTCTGCAAGATCCCGATGACTCGGCATGCATGCTGATGCCAAGATAGTTTATATGGTCTTGCACACTGTTTCCACTCACAGACCTGGGTATAAAAACGACAAAAGGTACAACAAAGTCATAAGGAGTTTAAAGTCCATACAAGATTCATATGCGTGAGCGAGACGAACCGGCTGCAAGTTGGGTCTTCTCCAGAGTCATCACAAATTTGCTCTATCGAATACACTAGGCTTCCGAGTCCAACATTATGGACCCATACCTAAAAGAGTAGTTAAGTGAGAACCGACTTTATTTGCACCTCTAAAAGAACACAGCATCAAGTGTAATACTCGATTTCTAGCTGTTAGCAAAGGTGCATGTCACTGGGCAAGAACATACCTCTCGTGGGAAATGATGGTAGGTTTTCTGTGGGAAGTAGTGGTAGTATGGGGGTAAATGAGGCACAATATCATGCGCATTAGTTAATCGAATTGCATTTGGCAAAAGACACTTAAAATGTGAAGCAAATACAGCATTTCCAATCCGAGGTTGTCCAAATGTTATCAGTGTCAGATCCTTTAACCGGTAGTTGACCTATAAACAAATAAATCTGTGTTACCATGATGACTGAACCAGGAGTGCAGTAGTTTTTTCTTCATCTCATAGACTTATGAAAGGATATGATTCTAGAAAAATAGAAAAAAAATTCTACATAACCTAACAAAGGAGTTGACACTTCTTATACTTCAAGCAACTGGTCATACTAAAAAAATGTATCACATTGCATCAACTAAAAGGTGTGACCCACTTAATTGGCCATATAGGAAACTTACACAAAAAGATGCTGTGAACAAAGTTTTTAGCCTCTGCTGCTAGCCATAGGGACTATCAATGAAATATTCGAAATATTCAATTTGTAAATGCAAAGAGTTTAATCATCGCAATCAAATATAGCAATATCTATGAGTAAAGTCTATGGAGTTACTTTAATCTGAGAACAGTGAAATTAATTGTCTGTCATTGCTTTCACTGATGTTAGAGATCTGATGCCATGAGACTTTAGGCGTTGAGAATCTGTCAGAAGTAACATCTGAAGAGGAATTCAAACTCTAAAAGACGCAACCTGCTCTACTCAGTTGACCTTATAATGGAACTTCGCAGAGCAGATAACTTCATAGAAAATAATTTCAAAAGAAATAACTTCATAAAGAAGCTCAAATAAAAACTTATTTACACATAGTTCAATACTCACCACAAGGTCAAGCGCACAAAACGAAGCCATAGCTCCTCCCATCGAATGCCCAGTTACCATGATGGGAATATTACCATACGCTTCCCTAGTTTTCTTAATGCCATTGACAACACCATCACGCAATGTTGTGTTATGGTATGCAGAATAAAAGCCACTGTGGACCTATAAACAGATAGACCATCAGTACTAATAGTGTTTAGAAGAGGGATTTTATCATAGATGCATTAGCATGTTCACCTTTGCTTGAGGCATGCCTGGGTAGTCCAGATCAAGTTGTTTCCAAAACAAGTCCTCTATCCAATTCTGAATGCTGAGAGATAGAATGGGCAGTGTTACTTAGCATAAAAGCATCAAGATTTCAATGGTGTCACATTTATTTGTTTATAGGAGCGTCATGTATCAATTTGAAGTACCTGACACGTTAACATCAATAACATTGAAGAGAAAATAAAATTCTGTAAAGAACACAAACTTCAAGAATGCTTTTTAAAACAAACTGACAAACTTAGTACTTCGAAAAAAGTAAACACTTATCATAAAGTGAAATGCAATAAAAGTACCTGGTCTCTTGAGTGCCTCTGAACACAACTACGACAGCATTCATATCACTGGCATAACCAACATATGCCTGATTCATCAAAATTACTACCGTCAATGCAAACGAATAGTCTATTACAGAAACCAGGTAAAGAATAGCTGAGGATAGAGGAAATAACCTGCAAACAATTTTTCACATCAACGATCAGCTCTATAACCTCAAACCCCTGAATCATAGAAAAACAATCAGTCATACCAAGCTACAGATGACGAGATGAAGTTGACTAAACTTTGATGAGATGATCACGAAGAATTACCTCTGTTAAGTCACCACACCTTTCACAGGTCCATGAAAAGAGTTGTGTCAAGTCAGCTGTATAAACCTGTACAATGACACCAGGTTCAACAACTCCATATTACGCTAGAGACCCTAGGTATCCACTGATATGTAGTTATTTTTTAAAAAATTCTAAAGTGGAGGATGCTAGAGATCAAACTGCAAACGAACTTACTGCCGAGGTATATTCCGCAAGCGTCCTGGCTAAGGTTGAGTTGTATATTGGGACGTGTTTAGACTTAAGTTCTACATCATGAAAGCAGAACCAATATCAGGACAGGACAAACCAAGAAAATCTGTGCAATTGAGTAACCAACCAAAAAGAATGTTTCTGAAGCTGACAATGTATGGACGGCGCATCTTCAAACTGCTAGTTCATCTAGAGCTAATCAATTGTATGATCAAAACATGCAACTGGTTTTAAACAACTTGCAACCACTAATGAACAGCGATCTTCTAGAGCTAATGGCTTTATGTGTCTGCACAGTACATAACATCCGCACTCCCCAAAAGCGAATCTTGCTGAACTAATTGGCAGAAACTATCCCAAATCAATCATATCGCAGCCAAGAACACGAGTAGCCGACAGGAAAACTACCTCTCCCGAAGCAAAGCACCAGCAAGCAAAACAGAACCGCGGCCTGCAGCCACCTCCGCCGCTCCATCCCCCCTCAAGCAGTCACCCCCACAACGAATCCAAGAAACGCGGGTCAGAATCTCCCCCAAAATTCGGGCCAGAACCAACCGCCGCCACCTCACCGGCGGCGGCCGGAGACGTCAGAAGCGGCGCCGGAAATTTTCTCTTGCCCGATCGAACGATCGAAGAGCTGGACGCGACGATGATGAGGCCCCCGGAATCCGAATAAAGATTGGATGGAAATCACCGACGGATGATTCGAATTGGAGAGGCGTGCGGCAAGCAAAACCAAAGGGGAAAACCATACAGAGGATGGGGGGCAAGGCAAGTAGGTATCAGACTGCAAGTGGGCCGGGCCGGGCCGTCCCTAAAAATTGGCACCATTAGGTTCGTTGGCCAGCGGCGATTAGGTTCGTGGGCCAACGGCGGCGGCGGCTGCTTTTTTTTTCAGGCCTACAGGTTCTGAAAAACCACCTGATGGTAAACAAATTTACCACGTTAATATTTTACGAAGTTTTATGTATACTATATGTAAATCTGTAATCTATATCTATAATCTATAACTATCTATAAAGTAAAAGTAAGTAAGTAGTGTTTTCATCCAAAATTTTGTTAATGTCGGCTATTTTGCGAAAACCCCTTGAGTTTTTCGAAATAAAGGGTCGCGGCCCAGCGGCGATCCACTTTGGATTTGATTCAATCCGAGGCCATCTCACGCCCAACACAAACCATGCTCGAAATCCCTAACGAACGACCATGCACACGGCCCACTATGCGTGCGACCACTTTTATTTTTGGCTCATTGGTTGTTTTGAAAATTTTCTTTTTCGGCCCACATGCAATCAATTCGGCCAATTATAAAATTTGGTTGCACGTTTTAATTTTTCTTTTGTAATTTTTTATGGGCTTCATTATTAGGTCGACCCAATTCGTTCACACATACCAAATTGGACTTTTTTTAGCAAGCCTACTATTTCAACTTATGTGTATACATTTTGGTACGTACGCATATAAAGTATATATATTTATATCTACCAGCAAAGGCCCATGCGTTGCAACGGGACGATGACATACGGAGGAAGCGAGGCGGAGGACGAAGGTCCGGGCGGCGCGCGGGAGCTCCCGGCGACAACGGGAGGGAGGGGCACGGGCGCGGGGCGCGGGCGCGCGGACGCGAATGGGGCCGGAAGAGAGGGACGTATGAGGTCTTTTTTCATCTAAGCTCTCCCTTTCTTTTCAGTATTGGGACTACGAGTTAATTTTATAAATACTCAAGGATTTTTCTGCAAATAACCCCTTTTTCTTCTTTAATTGGTTTTTTTTAAAATAGCCAGGCGGACTACGGGGTAATTTTGGAAAAACTCAAGGGGTTTTCTGCAAAATATCAGGCAGAACAAAATTTGGGTGGAAATACTACTATAAAATTTGGCTGCACATTTTCAGACTTTTTCTTTTGTAATTTTTTATGGGCTTCATTATTAGGTCGACCCAATTCGTTCACACATACCAAATCAGACTTTTTAGCAGGCCTGCTATTCAAATTATGTGTATACACTTTGTATAAGTACGTATACATACAAAGTATATATATTTATATCTACTAGCAAAATGCCCATGCGTTGCAACGGGACGACGACATAGGGAGGAAATCAGACGGAGGACGAAGGTCCAGGCGGCGGCGCGGGAGCTCCGAGCGGCGACGGGAGGAAGGGGCGCAGGCGCGGCACGGGGCGCGACGCGAATGGGCCGGAAGAGAGGACGTATGAGGTCTTTTTTCATCTAAGCCCTCCCTTTCTTTTCAGCATTGGGTCTGCGGGTTAATTTTATAAATACTCTAGGGATTTTCTGCAAAATAACCCCTTTTTCTTCTTTAACTAGGTTCTTTTAAATTGCCAGACGGACTACGAGATAATTTTGGAAAAACTCAAGGGATTTTCTGTAAAATAGCCAAGCAGAACAAAATTTGGGTGGAAACACTACTTGTTTTATAGTTTTATAGATAGTATATGTAAATATAGATATAGATATATATCTATATCTATATATAACTATCTATAAAGCAAGTAGTGTATCTACCCAAAATTTTCGTTTGCCTAACTATTTTGCAGAAAACTCCTTAAGTGTTTATAAAATTAACCCGCAGTTCTAATACTAAAAAGAAAGAGAAAGCTTGGATGAAAAAAAGACCTCCTACGTCCTCCCGCCCGTCCTATCCGCGCGGCGCTGCGTCCCTCTCTCCGTCGCTGCTCGGAGCTCTCGCTGTGCATGCGCTCTTCCCTTTCATCCCATCCGTGCTGCGTTCCGACTTCATCCATTACAACACACGAACAAAGTTGCTAGTGTATGATAAAGAATCAAAATAGCTTGACTTATTTTATGTAAGTCAGTATGCTACGGGCATCTTTTTAGGTAAGCGATTCCTCTTATATATGCTACATAAATTGAAAACAAAAGAAAAAACATACAAAAAAGTTGAAACATACAAAAAAAATTCCATACCGAGGAAGAATTCTACGGGGAAATTTTCATTTTTTAATGCTCCGTGAAAATTTTCATATTTTTCTGGAACTTTTAGGAGTCCATAATTTTTTTAAAAGAAAACACTACTGGTGAGGCCTAGTAGTTAAATTTTATAAATTTAAAATGAGGTACAATATTTACAGAGAAAGACATAAAAATAATAATACAGACTTTGTAAACAGTCTAACACAATATTCTGTAATCGATTATTCGTTGTGCAAACATGCAAGAGAATCTTATTTCTAAAGCCAAGCAAACCACCTGTCAACGCTAGGCTGAACTTACTGAAAGATAATGCCATTTTTCTACTTCCTTATATGCCAGCAAGAAATTAGTGTTAATTAGTGTTATTTATAGAATCTTTTAATGAATCTTGCCAGTACAATTATTTGGTAGAAACTTAAAATGAATTCCACTGCATTCCAATTCCCCTCCAAACAGGCTTTACTCAACGGATCAACGGACAGTCGCATTATATGCATTTTTGAAAAGGACACAAGCGCACGGTGCATGTGTACTTACTAGTCTTAACCGATTGCCATTTTAACAAATGCCAAAAATTATATACATCAACTTTCTTTCTCACATATGAGTATGAAGGCATATAATAAAAAAAGATTAATAACACTTAAACATCAAATACAAATTTCTCTTAAATTATTTATCCGATCCGATCTAGGATCCGATTACAACATTGTATTTACTACAATTAAATCTTTATAATAAGATCTTACATAATTATACTTCAATAAAAAAATATATGTATTACAAATTATTTTTATTATATATTTTTATCATATATATATGTAAATTACTTTTAAATTTGTTTATATTACTTCTTAGAAATTTATAATATTGTGAATATGTTACTTTTATTGTTGTCGTTAGTTAGTCCATAATTTTTGTTTTTCAATTTAATTTATGGATAGACTTATGTTTCTACTCCACGACGAATTTACTTTTAACACCGTGATAAAATATATGTAAAATACTTATAGGCTGAATTTACTTTTTACAAATAGCTAGGAAGTAATTTAATCAAAAATATAAAAGTAATTTATGTATATGATAAAAAAATTTACAGCATATATATTTCTTTATATTGTTATAAAAATTTAATCACAATAAATATTATACCCGACTTAAAAGAAATAGGTATTTGACTGAAAAATAGTGTGTAATAGTTAAGCCAAAACAGTGCGTATGCACTATTTAGATTTTGCCTTTTGAAAAAGTATCCAGCCTAATGGCCTGATAGAAACAATTGATAAGGTCACTGACATGTTATAGCTATAGATAAAGTCAATAGTAAATTGTTAAACTCCAGCAAATTTATGGGTGTGGGTGTGTTACCGTCCCCACGGTAATCGCTCAAAACCGTATGAATTTTGCTGCTGAAATTTGAAACGGTTTGGTCATGGTTATCACACGGTTTTGTAGATAATCGCGGCTTGGCAAATTTAAAATCAAAATCGTACAGTTCGACCGTGGTTATCGTAGGTTCCATCGTATTTGGGCCTATCTAGCGATAAACTTTTTTCAATCTTTTTAGACCTTGCCATAAAAAAATTTCTTAACACTATAATTCAAAAACTTTTTTTTTGATTTTTTTAATTTGATGAAATTGGTTCAAACCTTATCATCCTATCATCTCAATGATAAGGACGGTTATCGGTGGTAAGACAAAGCCTGTCACCCTTGTTATAAAAGCAAACTGAAGTTTGTCCATCTTTATATATGCAGTTAATTACTTTCTTCGTCGTAATATAAAATGCACCTACTTTCTTTCGTCCCAATATAACTGTATTTAGGGAAAAACACTATTGAAAGATTCCCCTGCACATTTTTAGCTGAAAAGAGGAGCGAGCCGTCACCGCAATGGAGCTCTCGCCGCCGTCGCCGGCGCCGGCGCCGGAGGAGGTGGGCCGACCTCCCCGGGGACATCGCCATCTCCGTAGCTTCTCGCCTCCAAGTGCGCCTCCTTCCCTCCCTCCCTCTTTCTTACTTCGAGAGAGAAGTATATGATTCGACCGACCCTTGACTCGAACTGGCTCGAGCCGTGCGCAGGAGGCCGACGTGTGCGCGCTCGGCGGCTGCTCGCGGTCATGGCGCCGCGCCTGCGACGCCGACTGCGTGTGGGAGGCCCTCTTCCGCCGCCGCTGGCCGTTCACCGCCGCGGCAGGGGGAGGAGAAGGGGAAGGGGCTTCTGGTGGTGTCCAGGTGGGGTAAATAGGACAATTTCCCCGTATCAATTTTCCCCTTAAGTTCACTGTTCGAGGGACATATATCTGCAATTTACGGTGAATAATAGAAAAACAAGTAAAAGATTTGCTGTAAAAGGTTCGCCTTTTTGCTAGCTTTTCTGGAATTTTGTTTGTTGTGCGATGTAATATCGTGGGTGTGTGGTTGAAAAGCTAATTATATTGAGTTTACTGCTGAAGTAGAGAAGTAGTTGTTTTAGTTGTACTATGATCTTTAGGGATTAGAGGGGAAGATACCTTTAGCTAGTCTACTGCAAGATGAGTTGCTATAGGGCAAAACAAAGCAATCATGTCTTATTTATTTATCCCCAGTTTGTTTTTCCCCTTAAATTCACTGTTCGATCGGCATATCTCTGCAATTTAAAGTGAATAACAGTAGTGAATAGGTACGAAATTTGCTGTGAAAGATTGGCCTTTTTGCTCGCGTTTTTGGGATTTTGTTTGTTGTGATATGTAATATCGTGGGTGTGTGGTTAAAAGGCTATTAGTATCTTGAATTTCCTGCTAGAGTGCATAAGTAGTTTCTTTTAATTGTACTATGATCTTAAGAATTAGACAGGAAATACCTTTAGCTAGTCTACAGCAAGATGAGCTGGTACCCCCTCAAGCATGAAGCATCCCAGCGACCTGTTCCAGTGTGCATGATGTGATTAGGAAATATTCCCACCTGTTCTTGCGTGCTACGAGTACATGATATTATTATTATGACGAGACCTTGGTGCCTAACTGCCTATTGATATCCATTAGGCGGGAGGAGAAAATTGGTTCATAACTCGCAGTTAATTTCTAAGTCTTACCCTTTATTGCAGAGGGTTTAAGCTTTTCTTTTTCATAAATTCGATACAACTGAGATTAAGCACAGTGGTGTATAAGACTTAGCTTTGAGTCTAACCAACTGACCTTCCTAGTTTCTTTACCATCGACTTTTGTGAGGTCTCTTTTGCTTGTCACTTAGCCAAGAAAAATAGAGAAGGCTAATTGGTTCCCTTTCAGTTTTAGAAGTTTAAGGTAGTCTCTGTAGTTGATCATACCCCTAGGCTGTATGATAAGAATGGTGATGGCTTTACTTCTAAGACCATGGTTTGTCTTTAAGGGATTGTCATGTTTAAAGGGTTCATCTGGATTCTGTTCCTTTTCAAAGTTTAGTATAGAAGGAACCTGACACTTGAAGAGCTATTGTATCCTTCCTGTGTTTTGTAGCCATAAACTCATATGTTCTGTTAATGCCTAGAGCATGAATACTAATCTTATGTGTGGGTATTACTTGTTTTGTAGGGTTGGAAAGCTCTATACATTAACCATCATAGAAGAACTTCTGTTGCTATATCTGGTGTGGCTGAATTTGTGGAGAATAATTTGCGTAACGGGTCACTTGAAGCTGAACATTATCTGAAAGCTATTGCTAATTTGGCCTCAATGAGGGATATAGGTTTTATTGATGCCCAGTTCTTTTTGTTGTCAAGGAATTACAGTGCAATCATGAATCTAATTGGATTGCACTACTCAATTGCATCACTAAATATACTGGTGAGTTACGCTTTCCTGATGTTCTTGTTTAGTTTTTCTTCTGGTATGATGATCATGATTTGAAGCCATTGTGTGCCATTATGCTTTGCAACAAACAGATTTTTGTTTTATCCCCAAATCGATGATCTTATACTTTCTCCTGAAAGTCAACAGTACGTAGATCCAGAGTGCTCACCGTATTGCACTACATCAAGATTGTTCCAGCAACTTATATTTTCTTAAAGCACTTCATATGCTGATTAGTGTTCTTTGCACATTGTCTTGAGTAATTAGCGGACGTTGTACACAGCACACATCCAGGGAAAATTATGTGGTGGAAACCATACTAGCTACACTCTTTGTATTATTTATGATGCAATACACTATCCCAAATTCCCAATACATAAAGCATTGCCATCATCAGAAAGCTCTAGATAAATGAGTTTTCAAGCTGTCAAAATATTTGTTTTGGCTGATGGCAGATGTTTTGGCTTGACTTTGTCTAACCAACTTTTGGTTTCGTCACAAAACTCTGATTCAAAGTTTAATGTATTTTGTTTCAGCCAAATGAAGTGTATAAAGCACTTCAAGCTCGGAAAGTGGAGGAAAGGAAAGTGTGTGTGAGCTTATACAAGCTTGGTAGATGGTTCTATGGTTTCCGGTTGCCTGATGAATCCGAGTCTCATGAAATTTCATTGAGTGAGCTCACCATGTCAGATGGGGCAGCAATTCTAGCCATTCTTAAGCGTGGTGCTGTTCATGAGGTATTTCGTCTCCAGGTCAGTTTGGTGGACATAAATAAGTAAACTAACAGCATGCAAGCCATATCAACTTGACCAGCTGTGCGTTTTTGTAAATATGTTTACCCTCTTCTATTTTGATGTTGATGCCATTGTGGCACTCTTCATGTAAATGGGATCATAGATAAGGATGCAAGTATGAAACCATCTAGGATTGTAACTGTTCCATGATAGCTCATATATAATAAAAGTATTGTGCTGTGTAAATTAGAAATACTTTATAGTGCCATACTGCTTCCTCAAATATTGACCATGTTATAATGCAAATTAAGTAGCATTGTGGTTTTCTTTCTCCAAATTATATAATCCAAACTGGATAACTGGATGACCAAAAGTGAAAGCAACCTAGATAAATGGTTAGCCCGATATTTTTGTCGTCAAAGCAGTTTGATAGCCCTAGTTTCTTACACCGATGTGACATAACAAATTTTGTAAGATTTTATTAGTTTATCTCACGACATTGACAACCCACACTATAACCCTGTCTGTAAAGACGGTTACATCAGGCTATCCCTATCAAGATGTGCTCAAGTGTTTCGGCAGTAAGTACTCATAGTACCTTCAGAATTCAGTTCGTGGAAAACAATCGGGACTTTTCGGAGATCTCTCAAAAAGAATTCAGTTCGTGGTAGAAGTTTGAACCATGAATAGCATGGGTTGTCAGGTTGATGAACTGATTGTTGCACTCAATAAGCTACCTGAGTAAATGTCTTAGCTGGTTTTCGTGGATACCTTTTGAGCTTCCTGAGTCTGTAGTTCTGGCTAAAGTGTTCAAAGAAAAAGAAAATGAGAAAGATGTGACATTTTGCATAGCCAAGATCCACTTTTGGAGAGAAAGAAAGAGAGGCAAGAATCCTGGAGGCCTGGATTCCTAGACACATTTTTAAGGATGATCTCAATATTCTTTTGCTTCAACTATAAAAAAGCAGAGAAAGAACTTCTAGCTGATTAGTTATCTATCTTTGTTTTAATTTTCTCATCTTGTTCCTCCTCTTCTTTGTAAATATTTTGCTCTGTTCTTTAATATATTAAGTGCAGAGGCCTCCTCTGCCATGCTTTCATCAAGAGAGAGAGAGAGAGAGAGAGAGAGAGAGAGAGAGGAATAAAGTGTACTGGAGGCTTACAATTCTGCCAATAGAAAAGAACCTAACGGAAGAATGAGAATCATGAACCGCAAAACTTCACAATGTTCCTTCAGCTCAGAAATGACTTTTTATAAAAAAAATACAGGTTAATATTTGGAAGGATGAAAAGATAATCAACTAGTTAAGAATTGTTAGTTCAGAGTTCAGACTGACAGTAGACTTTTGAGATCTGCCGGAAGTTTAGGATCTACGTGAAACCATTTAATATTCCTACTTGTTTCAGTGCTTTCCTATTGGAAGTTACACTAGGACACAAAAATGTGCATCCTTTATGGGGATCACTAAAGAAACACTTAATGACTTAACAGCAAGGGAAGAACAATAAATCTGTCTCTTTTTTTCTAACTACATTTTATCTCAGAGGATAAGCCAGTTCCTGTGCTTCTGTGTAGTGATCACATCAAAATAGAGAGAGAGAGAGAGAGAGAGAGAGAGTAGGAAGGTAACAAGTCATATCATACCATTTAACAAATTTGATAAGCATCTATATATTTCCAAAGCTATCAATTCAGGCTAAAGATGAAGAGACTATTATACCAATAAACATGACTTACAGTAGGATGCATTACAATTAAGCAATTATTTAACTTGAAAAATCAGGAGCCAATGCCTGGCCTGCCTGCTTTCTCTCCAACAACCTTCACCCTGCACATCTTTGATTCTTCAGAGAAGCAATCAAGCTTCTCCCATCAGAGGACTCACAATCCTGCAGATACTCCTCCACCTCAGCAGCAAGGATAGATGGTGACCGAGCGCCGCCGTGGCGGCGTGCAGATGAGCATCAGCACCAAGGCGATGATCGCGGCGATGAGAAGCCCCATGATGTTGAAGGCGGCCTCTTCTTCGGACTCCTCGCTGCAACACATCTTGCCCATGTCAGCACTGGCAGAGAAAGATCAAGAACAAATCTCTTCGTGGTAGGTAGTATGTTGGAGCAAGATGAAAGTGGGAGCTAGAAGAAGAAGAGGGCTTCTTGAAAAAGGTGTGTGAGCTTCCTCTGAAACTCTGGTTGTGATGTTTGCTTTATGGAGATTGCTATGGCCAGTGGTTGGGGCATCACTTTCAGGTCTCCCATGGTGCCGTTCCCTTTTAATTCATTTTCATCTTCCAAGACGGTGAGGAGACAGCTCAGCCAGCCAATCAGCACCCACCCAAGGCCACTAATACTGGCCTGGGATGGAATTTCTGGGATGACCAGTAGCTGCTGCTCAGATGTAAACTATTGGGTTTTGACAAACAGATCTGCTTTTTCATTCTTTCTTTCAGTATGGAATGATCTATAGATAGAAGATTCTTCACCTTTTTCACTGTCAATCCTGCTACTGGTGATTTTGTCGCAGTCAATTCGATGATGGTTGCTGATGGTGATATGAGATGAAAACTACACTATGGATGCAGTGATGATATTAATAATATATCTTCCTGGTGAACTTGGAAGTTCAGGACTACTTTCTGAAGGTAATTCAGACTTTGATGGACACTTCTTCAGTGATGGAAGTCTTGGAAACAAAACAAGGTTGATTAGCATTTGCTGATGGCTACATTTCATTCCATGTGAAACACATCTCATTCAGCATTTGAGGTAGTAGCAAACATTAGGTGGCACACGTTGTGTGTCGGTGTGACTTAGACCTGCAATGAGTTGCCTTTTAATAATCTGGCACATGTTTATGGGGAAGGTGAAGCATGACAACATGCCTTGTTCAAATGCAACTCTTGTATTTATCTATTTATTCACTCAATGAAATTCCATTTATCTTCTTGTGACAAGAATACAGGCAATCAAGCCAGAAGTTTCTTGCTTAGCTAAGCAGAGTCCCATTTCAGCTGGACACTGATGAATTCATGCGAGATAAACAAAGCTGCATCAGATCTGGAGCTCCATTAGAATGCAAAAGGAGAAGACAAAAAAAAAAACTAAAAGGCAACAGGAAGAGTGTTTTTATTGTTTGGAATCAGTACAGCTTTGGATTTATTTGCTGTTAATTTTCAAGTTAATTAGTAGTACTAGCACCTAAGCTATGTACTACTACTGTTTGGTAGTACTACCGATCGACCAACCATGCATTGAAGATCATGGGGCATTAGGCATTCCATTAGCAGTTGATGTGGTTTAAAGTGGTGGCCTAACCTTCTTGTTTAAGGCCGAGTTTGGAACGCAGCAATTTTACAGGATTTGAAATTTGTCGATTTCGTAAGATATATTTTGATTAGTACGAGAATTGATGGAATTTTCGGTGATTTAAACACACTATTCTTGAACTTTCTTTTGTGGTGTTCACTTGACCAATGCTACAGATTTGCTTTAGTTGGTTCATGCTTAGCATAGAAGATAAATGGGGATTATACTACGGTAGAATCCGTACTGGACCCATTCCATTTTCAAGAGAGAGAAGTGAACTCATAATGCGTTCTTTAATCAAAGTATCATTCGCTTTCTAATGACCGCTTAGTTTGTACGCATAAACCAACCTCCTGCCCTGGTAGATTGCAACAAAGCCGTAAAATTTCAGCCCACCACCCTATTGGGGCCTAATATTGTGCCAAAAATATGGGCCTAGATGTAGATCATTTTCGGCCAGCAGTTAAACATAGGCTGCTTTGTTCCATTTCGTCGGCTTTACATTTATCTCAGCATTTGGGCTTTATTCCATAGTTCGGTTCATAGGCATAGCTCGGTCCAATTTAAAAGTGTTCTGAAACAAATCTAACAGATATGTTCCTGTGGATCAATTTGAACCGAAGTAGATATAAGGTTTATCTTTTCTTAAAATCCATATATATATATAAATATAAATATAAATATAAATATAATGACAGGTGAAACATTTAAGACAACGTTGTCTTGACAGGTGAAACATTTAAGGTTGTCTGTACTTTACATCAGATTTATAATGAAGAGATACCTCTACGCTATGTCTGTGATCATGGTCTATTTCTTAATATTTTTAAGGACAAAAAAATGGTGCAGGTATTTTATATTATCTCACACCTTTACCATTGTGGAAGGATAGAAAACGGATCTGATGATCCACTAATAGACGCGTACAGTATGTTATCAATAACTCTCTCATCCCTGATTTGTCATATCAATCTATTGTTACTGGATTGATTTTTAACCGAGAGATTGATTTGCTGTGTTGTTTTTCTCTGTTCGCATAATGTACCGGTGAGCGATGACACTGGCACATCGCCGACCCAATCGAGGCCATCGTCTGCCGCAGCGCGTCCGGTCGTTTACCTGCAAACCGACACTAATCGCTGCTCGCTCGGAACCGGCCATTGCCGTTCTAATCTGCTGCTGTTAGCTGGATTAATTTTGTTTTACAAGTAGTAATTGCAGTCCATGCATGTATGGGCGCACGCATGCATAGGCTGGACGAAATACTTATCGCTCGCTAGTTTCTTCGGTTCGTGGTTGGTTCGGCTCAGCTCGGCTCGTTGAGAAATGCTAACGAGCTGAACCGGGTTTAGCTCGTTAGTTATAACGAGCCAGCTCGCAAGCTGCTCATGAGCTCAATGAATCAAATGCAATGTGCAAAGTAGGACATAATGTTTTGTTTGTTTTGTTATTTTTTTGCTTGTTTTATTGTTGATGTGATAATAAATCAATAATTTTTATGATTTTGTGATGATCAATATGGATCTAATTCTTTGAATTATAGTAGTAATAATATCTAATCTAGTTACATGTTGATAGACAAGCGTTATTACGTTAATTATAAACTTAATATATCAATTTGTGTTACACTGTATTGAGCTAAATAAGTTGGATTGAGCCGACTTACGAGCCGAGCCGAACCGACCTTCTGACTCGACTTTCTACCGAGCCAAGTCGAACCAGCTCGATTGGCTAAAGAGCTATAGAGTCAAACCGAGCCGAAGCGACTCGAAATCCATCTCTACGCATGCATGCGTCGCTGGACTCTCGTTGCCAGCCAGCCAATTATATGCACGCGTATGCGCATGTACAGATCGCCGAAGCCGTGCGACGCGTGC
Organism: Oryza australiensis; assembly: GCA_019925245.2. Lineage (NCBI taxonomy): Eukaryota > Viridiplantae > Streptophyta > Magnoliopsida > Poales > Poaceae > Oryza > Oryza australiensis. The sequence goes on along the minus strand of JAIFGZ020000265.1, from coordinate 531,510 downwards.
AGGTCGCAGGCTGTTCTCCGAGCGTCGCACGCTTGGCCTCCGGCCGCCTACTCCGTTCCATGCACCGCTTGTCTGGCCAATCGCGTGCTTCGATCTCCGTCAAGCACGATAAGAGTAATATTAGTTTTCACACTAATTTACTAATTTGTTTATACATTTGGACATGTATTTATTAAGGTATGCAATCTGGATTGGTTATATGTTTTCACGTATTTCATCATATTATGGATGCTTTGCTAGCAGTAAATTTGTTCCTGCTTTTAATATAACGGTAGATTAATTTCCTGTTTTTCGATCTATATCATCGATTGTATTTGATAAAAATTAGAAAAACCCATGTGAGAGAAACCTGTACTGAAGACGTGCTTAATTCGGCTGGGCCAAACTGGCTGACTCGCCTGACCATCTCGCATCTCTCAACTCTCTCTCTATGAGCCAACCCTCCTTTCCGTCAGAGCTACTCCGAGAGTATGTGCCGCCGCCATTGGACCAACTACGCTGCTGGGTTGGGGACGCGCTAACTGACTGTTGTTGTTGTGATGTCACTGACTGCCGGGTTGGTGCCGTTGCGGGGAACTGCCGATGACGAGGAGGACAAATGTCACGTCCTGAATTTTGTCTTCCGTTCTTTTTACCGAATCACGAAAAATCACCTTTGGTTTATTGTCCAAAATAGCTTAATGAAAATTTCGTCAATCAAAAGGATTTAAATGGATTAATTAATTAATTGCACCTTTAGTTTTGTCTTTTTTAATTGGAATTATTTGGAGTTGATTTGTATTTGGAAGTGGAGCTCAAATTCCTAATCAAATTTCACCCAAATCCAAAATATAACTATTCAATTTCCTAATTTTCTAATTCCACTTAAAATTCCAAATATTCTAAATTTAGAATTTTTCAGAAAAGTCCCTAGTCTTTTTCCCTTTTCCCCTTCCTTTCCTTTCTCTTTTTCCATTTTTCCATTTTACCCCTTCTCTTTACTTCTTTTATTCCATCCTCCTTCCTTCGGTTGGGAGGCCGAAGCCCCCTCCCTCCTCTCTATATGCAGGTCAGAGAGGTCAAGCCCCGAGCCCGGCCATCCCCTCTGCACCCTCGGCCCGGTCTTCCTCTCCTCCGTGCCGCGACACCCTTGCCCATTCCACCATCGACCGAGCCCGACCCGAGCCGGCCTAGACCAACGGCCGCCGCACAACGCCATGCCGTCGCCGTCTTCCACAACCGGCGTCATCCTTCCCAAATAAGTGCCATGTGTCGCCCTAACCCTAGCTAGCTCTCTCTCCTCTATAAAAGTCGTAGGCAGCCATCCTCTTTTTCTCTCTTTTCCGAAGCCGCCACCACCGTCTTCCATCGCCATGAGAAAAATGTCGTCGTCGCCATTTTTTTCACCGCCACCACTTCGTTCCGCCACAAGGATCCATGCCATCACCGTCGCCGGTGAGCCCCGAGGCCAAGCTTCTCCGTCCCCACGCCGCTCCTCTCTCTCTCTTTCCCATCTCCGGTCGATGTCGTCCGTCGTCAAGCACCATCCACACTGCCGCCTCGGAGCCCAATGCCGCGCCATCGCATCCGCCTTCGTTGTCTGTCATCGTCGCCACGCTGACGACAACTCCGCCACACCGGAGCACGCCCATGGAGCCATGGCCGGCTCTGCTCTCTCCTCCTCCCTTCTAGGTGCCACTGACATATGGGACCCACATCTAAAAAGCCCAACCAAATATCAACTGTCCGATCATCTAGACCTATCCAGAGCCGTCCAATCTTCATAATCCGATCTAGTGCCACGTTAGCCCTAGATCTATCCACATCAGTGCCACATCATCGCCATGTCATCATCTCTGTACAGTATCACCACGTGGCAATCGTTGTCAGCAGAGTCCCCATACACCAAGTCCACCATGAACCATGCCACTGACCAGTGGGCCCCACCTTTATTTTCCTTCAAAAGTAATTTAATTCCCAAAATTAAATATCCAAAGAATATTCTTATAATATTCCTTTTCTTTTATCCTCGGTATTTTGTTTGAATTCAAACTTTTGGAGGCCATAACTTTTCCGTTCGAACTCCGATTTAACTCGTTCTTCTTCCTAATTCTTCTAAAATCGAGCTCTACCTCCTGGTTTAGTTTGTTATTTCATTTGATGTTGTCTAGTTAGTCTTTATTTATTTATTTATTTCTCGTTTTACGATCGTGTAGACATTGGAGCAAAGGGGTTGTTCGTTGCAGAAGACGTAGTGCAAGGACAATCTTGGATGCAAGGCAAGATCACTCTTTGAACATATTGAATCCAGTTTATAAAATATTTTGTTTTGAACATGCATGATTTTATTTATAAAGTATCGATGGGTAATGTGACCTAATTGTCACTATACCATGCCTTTGATAATCATTGATTACCTGTTATATCTTGTCGTCCTAGTCTTTGTGAGTTGAACATTGGGCTCAACTTCGGGTAGAGTAGCTATGCTTAGCCCTGCTCAAGGTAGTTTTACATGCAAAGTATAATTTTGATTAATCATACATTATAGTTATTTTTATAAGAACTGTATGGATTTGTGCTATCTTTCCGATAGCATATGTTGCACCGTATAGTAAACAATGGGCACATAAAATGTTCTGGACTGGGTGATGGGTGGTTCTCTGTGAACCTATTTGGGTGATAATATATATGTGTGATCATTATCAGGTATGGTCTTTGTGTGAGCCTACTGTTGACCTGTGTTCTATTTAGTTGCCCGAAGGGACAACTATGTGTCCTTAAGCTGCTACCCTATGCTATGTGCTATTGTAGTTTGGCAAGTTGCCTGGTCAATTAAGGACTTCACTTTATAAGTCATTGATCTGAGCCTAACATGCAACCACATATCCTAATGGGAAGGACCTAGCCCAGTAAGATTCTGAGTCTTGGCACTGTCAGCCTAGGTGGTTAGATGAGAGGCATTAGGGTCAATCATGAGTACTTTCTTGTCTATGTGAGGGAAGGGTGTCTTAGGAGGAAAGGCAGTGTTGAGGCGAAGTTTCTAAAAAGCCTTGTTAGTGATTCCTTGGCCGCATACAACCTGAAGTGTGACATTGTCAATTGGCCATCAAAAGGATGATGTATCTTGTGGGTAAAGCTATACAACCTTTACAGAGTGTTAACTAATCTATTCGAATAGCCACATCCACGGTCCTAGACATGCTCAGTGATTTCTAATAAGGGGTAGCTTGCGAAAACCTGGAATGGGAATGAACTGTGCATAGGTTAATGAATATAGCTGTGTGGACCTACATGGACGGGTCCTGTGTGGACAGTTGGTTAGTAACACCCATTATTTATAAATGTTATTTTAAATATCTTTTCATAAATTGTTTATAATCACAACTATTTTGTTATGCAAAATAGCCATAGCATTTCTCTGTCAGCTGTGCATATGCATATTTCCATGTACTTTCTAAGTATTCCATGTACTCACCTTGCAATTCCCCCAACACAAGAACGAAGGTTTCTGCTATTCTTTGAGGAATTTGCTGTTGTAGTCGAGGATTAGGCCACGTGCCCAGTTGACTGCCTGTGGCATGTTGAATGGAGCTTCCGCGCATTTATCTTCTTTTTCGCTGTGCTATCATATTCTTGTGTTGCCCTTAAGATAAATAAATGTAAGTGAGCCATAAGACTTATCACAATCTATTTGTTAACAAATAATAGTTTCCATTCATGATGTTGGCTATGATATTATCTTTGTAACTGTGTGTGCTAGGTTGATCCTGGACTAGTATATATACACAGTAGGTCCTATTTTGGGTCCTCACAACAAATAAACCCATGTTGTCGTCGTCACTGGACCTAATGCCGAGGACGGGCAACCGCCGCCGTTAACCCTCGCTGACATGCTTCGAGCCGTGGTGGAAGATGGATGGGACGAATGGCCATTGACCTTGGATTGGACTCCGTCGGGATGCCATATGGCTGGATGCGCTTCGGTTGCCGTCGTCGAAGGCTTTGCTGTTGGAGTTGAGCTCGACCCACTCCCGTCTTGATGATGTGTGGGTCGTGGCATAGCTCACCGAACAATACCGAGCCACCGCTGCATCGGGCACCGCATGGGAGCATGCCACCGCCGTCGTCCTGCCATTGGGCAGTTGATGGGTCATCGGCTGGTGTCCTCGTGGTGCGCCGCCTCGCTCTCCACCGCCACTGACAGTCGGTGTCTTCCATCGCTTCGGGTGCTGGTGGAGAGAGGGAAAACCCTAATTTCCTTTTCTCTCTCGGTCACTTAAGCGAACCGGCTGGGCCGGCCTGGCCCCGTCCGATCAAATAAAGCCCAACAGTAACAAGACAACCCAAACAAAATTAATAAAAATAATAAACTTGAAAATCCTCTTGGGCCTAGACTTTTGGAAATTTGGTGTGTTAGGCATTTTGGGCTACACTATGTTTGCCGGCCCAAATAAGATCGTGGCCTGAATAATAATTCAACTTGGTTAATTTTGGTTTATTTACAACTTGCGTATAAGGCCGTGGAGTGTTGGGTTTTTATGCCGCGGTTCACTGTTTAATATAATTTTATAGTTTGAACCTTGTAATTAACAAAAATTACATTAATTTTGTTTGTGTGGCTTTATCTTGCTTCTTAGACCCTCATATAGCTTGGTTTTGCATGTGGGTCCCTAGGGGATCCTATAACCATGTTTTGCTATTTTTAAGCATTTTAATGCTTTTAAAATTGTTGCAACTCCAATTAAATAATCTAGAGATGGTCTGTAGGTTATGATGCTTCCATAAATTGTATTCACATAGTGTAGAATTGTGGAGATTATGGCAATCGGATACCCTCATGGCAAGCTTGTCCGACTAGTAATAGGGATAGGTTACGCCTAATGATTATGTAAACCGGCTATGATTTGGGCGTTACGTTGCCGATCAGATAAGGCAACGGCTCATAGTCATAACTTGGTAAGATTGAGGAAACCGACTTAGAGTATGATAGGGTTTTCGACTTGTAAGCCCGTCCTCCAGGACTATATAAGGAAGGTAGAGGCGTCCCTTGAGGGATACGCAACACAAGAGCAACAAATCTTGAGATCTATAAACACTCAGCGGATCGAATCTCCGAAATAGGAGTAGGGTATTACCTCATGAGAGGGCCTGAACCTGTCTAAACCTCGTTTTCCACTTAACTCATCGAGCTGGGTGATCTTGACTGCACCCCCAAATTTCTATTGCCGAAACCAAGTTTCGACAGTTGGCGCACCAGGTAGGGGCCTGCGTGTCAAGACTTCTTCTTCAATCTCGCCGGCAAGCGCGATGGGATCTTCATCAGACATCGACGACTTCGCCGCCAAGAGACTCGACAAGATCTCCCTCCTCGACTCGGATTTGAACCAGTCGGGAGGGGGAACCCACTCGGCGCCGTTCGGGTTACCGAACAACGCCGAGATCTACGACGAAGTTCTGACTTCCAAGTTGGAGTCCATCCACTCGGAAGGAGGAATCCTTTCGGCGCCGTTCGGATTACCAAACGCCGCTGAGATCTACAGTCATCTTCTGACCTCCGCGTCGGAATCCATCCACTCGGGAGGAGAAACCCTCTCGGCACCATTTGGGTTACCAAACGCCGCTGAGATTTATTGCAAACTCCTCTCTTCCGAGTCAAAATCAACTCACTCAGAAGAACCGCCGTCATCAAGCCACGACCCGGACTGGAACGATCCAGATTCAAGCGATCCGGGTTCAAGGGAAGTCGCCGTCACGGAGCTCGATGAGTACCTTAGCTCTTCAGATTTCGATGACCTCTACGGCATCTCCACGAACGAGGCCAACGACTTCGACTTCGACAAGGACTACGATCCTAGGTGCTTCAACGTTCTCATGGCTGAGGTGGCCGAGACCGACTTGGCCATGGCCCGCAGGATCGCAGAAGAAGAACAAGCCAGGCTTGAGCAGGAGCGCAAGCTGGTATAAGATGAGAATAGGCGCAAGGAGGAAGCCGACAGGAGGAAGCGAGACCTGAGGGCGAGTGGGTGATCCGCTCGCGAGGCCATACTTTAGACACGAGTCGACAACACGAATATTTTCCAAACGCCTCAACAGAACGCCGTGGCCGTCCTCACCCTCCTCGACACTGTCATCGAAGTGACACCCGCCACGGTGACACCTATCCTGGACAAGATCAAGACCATCATCGCGGCTACAGCAAATTGCTCTCCATCCACCTCAGCACGAAGGCCGACCGAGTCCGTCGCGGAAACGCCCGACAGAAGCCGACTTCCGCTACGGTCGAAGGATTACAGGAGGCCCGAACAAGCTCGGACGACCACTAGGTCAAGAGACCCTCGGCACGAGACCACACGGAAGCATCAAGAGCAATCGGCCGACTCCTGCGAAAAAAGGCATGGAAGACCACCCGTCCACGATCGGGTCCGCCGCAGCAACAACTCCGACCACCGAAGCAGCCTACAAAGGACCCCGCCGAGTGATCTGTGGGAAGTCCTTGACCGGCGCTATCAAGAACGAGAGCTGCGCTCCCACGAAGATCGAAGGAGATCGCCCGACAGCAACGACGACGGAGTACCCGCGTTCACTCGGGACCTGCGCCGAGTACATTGGCCGAGTGGTTTTAAGCCCACAGGAATCGAGAAGTACGACGAAAAGATTGACCCGAGTCGTGGCTGACCGTGTACACCCTCGCCATCCGCACAGCAGGAGGAGACAACAAGGCCATGGCTAATTACTTACCTGTCGCCCTCGCCAACTCAGCCAGGAACTGGCTCACGAGCTTCCCAAGAGGCTCGATTGGCTCGTGGAGTGAGCTCCGGGACCACTTCATCGCCAATTTCCAGGGCACTTTTGAAAGGCCTGGGACCCACTTTGATCTCTACAACGTCATCCAGAAGCCAGACGAGCCGCTAAAGGACTACATCCGGCGCTTCTCGGAAAAACATAACAAGATCCCCAACATCACCGATGACATCATAATCGCTGCCTTCCAGAAGGGAGTCCTTGATGAGTTGCTAATCGGAAAGTTTGGGCGTAAGCCGCCGAAGACGGTGAAGCAAATGTTCGAGACAGCGAATTCCTACGCTAAATCCCATGACGCAATCAAGGCGGCATGGCAAGATCGGCCTGACAAAAGGGATGACAAGCAGATGGGAGGAAGTCGGCATCCTAAGAAGGATAACGGCAACAACAATCATGGCCAGAAAGACCGCAAACGCCGGCCCGAGGACCTGGTTGCCACGACGTCCAACTCTCAACGCCATCCTCGGGTCGCAGCCTACGACACGATCATGAACGCTCAGTGCACGCATCATCCGAATCACAAGCACACGGCCAAAGATTGCTTCATCTACAAGCAATTCGCCGAACAATATGCGGCACAGCTAAACAAGAAGCCGACTGACGAAGCCGGCCCATCGGGAACCAAGAAGAACAACCCAACTGGAAATTCAGAACCTTTCCAAGACCCCGTGGGTGAGCTGAATCACATCTTCGGGGGGCCGCAAGCTTATGAGTCCAAGAGGAAGCAAAAGCTGACTGACCACGAGGTCAACGCGACACAACCCGAAGTCCCACAATACCTACGGTGGTCGGAGGTGGCCATCACGTTTAACCGCTCGGATCATCCTGACCGAGTGGTTCACCGAGGACGGTATCCCCTGGTACTAGACCCGGTGGTTCGAAACATAAAGCTGAAGCGCGTCCTCATTGATGGGGGCAGCGCCCTCAATATTCTGTTCGCCAGGACCCTGGACGAGATGCAGATTCCAAGATCCGAGTTGAAGGCAAGCTCAGCCCCCTTCCACGGAGTTATCCCGGGGCTGTCATCCACGCTACTCGGGCACATCGCCCTTCCAGTCACCTCGGGAGTTCGGGAGAATTTCCGGACAGAGAACATCACCTTCGAGGTGGCCGACTTCGAGACGGCCTACCACGCAATCATTGGAAGGTCTGCGCTCGCCAAGTTCATGGCGGTACCACACTACACCTACCTCTGCATGAAGATGCCCGGCCCCAACGGCGTCATCACCCTGCGCAGCGATGTCAAACAAGCCTTCACCTGCGACAAAGAAAGCTGCGATATGGCCCAATCTCGTGAGAGATCACGTGGCCAGGAAGAAATCCGACTAGCTGCATCAACATCTGAAGAGGGTAAAATCCCTACAAAGAAGATAGCCAAGTCGGGACAAGGCAACGCCAAAACAAAGAAAATCTCCCTTGATCCATCGGATCCCTCCAAAACCACTGTAATCGGCGCTGAGTTAGATCCTGAATAGAAAAGCGTGCTTGTCACCTTTCTCCAAAATAATAAAGATGTTTTTGCTTGGAAACCATCTGATATGCCTGGAATTCCTAGGAAGGTGATCGAGCACTCTTTGCACGTCAAAGATGACGCGAAATCTATCAAACAACGATTACGCCGTTTTGCTCAGGATCAAAAAGATGCCATCAAGGAAGAACTCACAAAACTCTTAGCCGCTGGTTTCATCAAAGAAGTCCTCCATCCCGACTGTCTGGCTAACCCGGTCCTAGTCCAAAAGAAGACATGGCAATGGCGCATGTGCGTGGAGTACACCGATCTCAACAAACGCTGCCCGAAAGACCCATTCGGATTGCCTCGCATCGACCAAGTCGTAAATTCAACAGCCGACTGCCAGCTATTGAGCTTTCTGGACTGTTACTCGGGCTACCACCAGATCAGTTTGAAGGAATCCGACTGCCTGAAAACATCATTCATCACGCCGTTTGGAGCTTACTGCTACATCACGATGCCCTTCGGTCTAAAGAACGTCGGAGCCACATACCAGTGCATGATCCAGAGATGCTTTCAGACGCAGATCGGGAAAAACGTGGAAGCTTACGTCAACGATGTCGTCATCAAGACCAAGCAGAAGGAAGACCTGATTGCCGACCTAGAAGAAACCTTCACAAACATTCGGGCTTTCAGAATGAAGTTGAACTCGGAGAAGAGCACGTTCAGCGTACCATCAGGGAAACTGCTCGGCTTCATGGTGTCCCATCTCGGCATCGAAGCTAACCCAGAAAAAATCAATGCCATTTTAAATATGAAGCCCCCGAGTAACCAGAAAGATGTCCAGAAACTCACTGGCTGCATGGCGGTGCTAAGCCGATTCATCTCCCGACTCGACGAGCGAGGCATGCCTTTCTTCAGGCTACTGAAGAAAACCGATGACTTCCAGTGGACTACGGAAGCCCACAAGGCCTTTGAAGATTTTAAAGAATTTCTCACGACGCCGCCCGTCCTAGCCTCACCTCAGCCTCAGGAACCCCTGCTACTGTATGTCTCGGCGACTCACCAGGTGGTCAGCACAGTTCTCGTCGTTGAGCGCGAGGAAGAAGGACGGGTCTAGAAGATTCAAAGGCCAATCTACTTTGTTAGCGAAGTGCTGGCAGGAGCCAAAATTCGCTACCCCCAGGTACAAAAATTGCTATATGGTGTTCTGATAACCGCAAGGAAATTGGCGCACTATTTTCAGGGTCACTCGGTCACCGTCGTCACTTCTTTTCCACTCGGCGATATCATCCATAATCGGGAGGCGACTGGACGCATCGCAAAGTGGGCCCTGGAACTGATGCCGCTGGACTTAACTTTCAAGGCGAGGACGTCTATAAAGTCACAAGCCCTGGCGGACTTCCTGGCCGAGTGGACCGAGCAACAAGAAGACGTACCTAGGGAAGACCTACAACACTGGACCATGCACTTTGACGGATCCAAGAGGATCACTGGCTTGGGAGCGAGAGTCGTGCTGATCTCCCCGACTGGAGAAAGGATGCGATATGTTCTTCACATTTATTTCTCCACCTCACACAACGTCGCCGTGTACGAAGCCCTGCTGCATGGCCTGCGACTTGCTGTTTCACTCGGGATACGACGGTTGGTTGTGAAAGGAGATTCCCAGCTGGTCGTCAACCAAGTGATGAAAGACTAGTCCTGTTTAAACGACACCATGGAAGCCTATCGCCAAGAAGTTCACAAACTCGAAGACATGTTTGATGGACTGGAGCTATCCCATGTCTTGAGACACAACAATGAGGCAGCTGACGAGTTGGCGCAGTTCGGGTCCAAGCGAGAAACCGCCCCAACAGACGTTTTCGTAGAACATCTCTATGAGCCCTGTTGTAGCCAAGCCAACTCCCAATGAGCAAGCTGCAAACCAAGTCGACATGCTCGACGCCGACTGGAGGACACCGCTCATCAAATTTTTAACTCAGCAAGAGCTACCGGAAGACCAGAATGAGGCGGAACGAGTCCGACGTCGTTGTCAAGACTATGTCATGATCGACTCCAAATTATACAAGAGAAGCCCTTTTGGAGTCCTGATGAGATGTATCACGCCTGAGGAGGGACGGCAACTGCTCCAAGATATCCATTCGGGTATATGCGGAAGTCACGCGGCGGCACGCACCTTGGTAGGCAAAGGCTATAGACAAGGTTTTTTCTGGCTTACGGCGGTTTTCGACGCTGATAAAGTGGTCCGCACGTGTGAGGGCTGCCAGTTCTTCGCTGGCAAAGCCATGTTCTAGCCCAAGAGCTACAAATAATTCCATTGTCATGGCCGTTCACGGTATGGGGCTTGGATATGGTCGGCCCCTTCAAGAAGGCTCCAGGAGGATTCACACATCTGTTCGTCACGATCGACAAGTTTTCCAAGTGGATCGAGGCTAAGCCGGTTGCTACGATCACCGCTGACAAAGCACGAGACTTCATCCTCAACATCGTACACCGGTTTGGTGTCTCGAACAGAATTATAACCGACAATGGTACTCAATTCACTGGAGGCGTTTTCAAGGAATTCTGTGAAGATTTCGACATCAAAATCTGCTACGCATCAGTCGCGCACCCCAAAAGCAATGGACAGGTTGAGCGCGCCAATGGCATGGTTCTTCAAGGCATCAAGGCCCGAGTGTTTGACCGGCTAAATCCTTATGCCGGCAAATGGGTTCAAGAGCTGCCCTCGGTTCTATGGTCTCTACGGACTATGCCCAGTCGGGCCACCGGTCAAACTCCTTTCTTCCTGGTTTACGAGGCAGAAGCCATGTTTTCGAATGAAATGGAGTATGAATCTCTTCGAGTCCGTAGTTTCAACGATGAGCGCTATGACCAAGATCGAGTGGATGACCTGACCCGACTGGAGGAGGCCCGTGAGGCAACACTGATCCAGTCGGCAAGGTATCTTCAAGGACTTCGACGTTACCATAGCCGCAATGTTCGGGCGCGAGCCTTCATTGTCGGCGATTTGGTTCTACGCAAGATTCAGACCACCAAGGACCATCACAGGTTATCTCCACTATGGGAAGGACCATATATAATCACTAAGGTGACTCGGCCAGGAGCATATCGACTAAAGCGTGAAAATGGATCCATGGTGGAGAACTCTTGGAACATCGAACATCTTCGACGATACTATGCTTAAATTGCCTTAAGTTTCATGTTATTCTCGACTGCCAACCTCAAGCAAGATGACTTCTTGAGTTGACAGTCGGGGGCTGCACATGTATCAATAAAGCATGGTTTTCTTCGACAGCTTGTGTATATTTGGTTTATCATTGTTTAATGTTTTTGATCCGAATTCAATAGATAAGGACTGAGAATTTTTTGATGACCTAATCAAGCTTAGGCTTGGTGACAGTCGGACGAAAATTACTTAAAAAATTTGACATAAAGACTCGGACCAAGGCATTAACATAAATAAGCTAAATATTTACAAGTCCACACCAGAAGTTACATATAATGTCTGATCAATAATCAGGATCGAAAGTTGTTTACTACATCAACAGCTACTTTTTAGCCGGCTCCTGCACTTCACTGATTAATTCTAAAGCCTGCTCATGCGAAGTGCCGTCAGCGAAGCCTTCCCCGACTGAGTCAACATCTATCCGAGGATAGAGTGACTTGGCCTGCGCAAGGGCAAAGCCTTCTCCCATGGTGGCCGCCTCTGAGCTATGTATTGATCTGGGGCCCTCCTGAGCTTGTCGAAGACCTCAACGGCGTCCAATGAACTGCTCCCGAGCCCATGATGGAACAGCGACAAGAGAATCGGTGTGGCCACGTTAGCAACATCATCCCTTACGCTTTCGGCCCTTCGGACCCTTTCAACGAAGACATCAAATTGTGCTCGGGTTTTGACCTTATAAGCTGCCAAAGACATATGATTACACAGACACTCGAAGATGAAGCAAAATGAAGAACGCTATCTTAAGAGAATTCACCTTCGAACTCAGACTCCAGCTCCGCTTTGTTGGCATTAGCTTCTTCCAACTGGGTCTGGAGCATGTGGACTTCTGATGAGTTCTCTGCAACAAGAAAACTTGCTGATGCCAAGATCAAAATAGACTACAAATAAAGGCGTAAAGAGACCAAGAGGATTAAACTTACTCCCGACTGAACCTCGGAGGTCAAGGTTCTCCTCCCGGAGCGCGGCTATTTCTCTCCGCAAAGCAGCTTCTCTTGATGCAGCTTCTTCTCGAGTGGTCTTTAGCTCTTGCTGGATGTTCTCCAGGGAATTTAAGTGTGGGACCAGCTTCTCGAGTGCATCAGATTTAGCCATCGACCGGCAATATACCCTCTGCACGCGAGTTCAGAGTTAATCAACTAAAGGAAACCATAAGGCTAAAACAGAGAAGTGCGATGCTTACATTTAGCAGCTGGGTTGCTTCATTCAGGCTGTCAATGAGCATGTCTCTTTCTTCATTTTCTTTCTGCTTGTTCAAGACAATGCCCTGTTTCAAGCCCTCGGAGTCGCGCCACTCTATTTTGATTGGAGGGACACAGGTCTCTAAAGATTGCAGCCTGGGGATCTCCTCCTCTTTTGCTGATCGATTTAAAGAAGATAAATGGAGACAAAGAAAAGACAGATTGCAGACTAAAGTCAGAAGAGTACTTCAAAGCTTACCGGGATCGGTGGTCGAACCCTTGACTGGTACTTCCCTGCCTTTTTCTTCTTGGTTCACGCCCGACTGGCTCTCAATCGGGGCACCTTGGGCGGCAGTCGAGATGTCTTCTTCAGTCGACTGGTTTCCAGTAGGGGCTTCTTGGCTGGCAGTCGGGGGCTCCTTCGGGACATCTTCACTGGGAGGTGGAGGCTTCTCACTCGGAGCGCTCTCACTCGGGAGAGGGCCCCGGGATTCTTGTTCTGCAGGCCTTGTCGCTTCAGCCGCTGCAGATGACTTTGGGCCTTCACTCTGCCCAGTGGGGTCTATGTTCTGAGGCCTCCTGCAAAGAGAAAGATGGGAGCAATCGGGACAAAGGCAAAAAGGTTTTCAACAAGGGCATGATTTCAGTTATGAGACATACCTGGATGATCGACGAATCTTGGGTGCAGATTTGGGTGATGGCCTCGGAGGGGTCACTTCAGCTTGAGGAGCTAGGACATCGTCATCCAAGTCATCAATCACCAGCCTTCTTTTACTCGCCCGCTTGCTGATATCTTCATCGGCAGCAGCCCTTTTGTCGACTGGATCACTCTTGATTTTGACGCCACCGGCTGGTTTCTTAGCAGGCCGGGTTGGCGCATCGTCGTGATGCACTTTGTACGGCTTTGAGATGATGAAAGCATTTTCCTACAAGGAAGATTTTATATACACTGAGAGGTGCAACATTAAGATTGAAAGACATTAAAGAGGTTAAGTCAGCTTACCAGAGGAGAAGGACGGTATAAGCTGAATGGGAGAACAGGCAACATGAGGCTGCGCTCGACTGTGATCCCAGAAGAAAAGATCTTGTACACACGAGTCTTCAGGGTCTCGTAGCTCAAGGAATGCAGGCTTGGATCTTTCCTTAATAGACGCCAGTCGGTTCTTGATGAAGTGCCGAGTGATTTGTTCTCCCCGAAGGCCCTTTTTCTTCATCTCCAGGATACTGGCCAAGAGCTTGTTGGCTTCATCCCAATCTTGGGCTACCGGCACGGTGCTCCAGTTAGGCCTTGGAACCTGAGAAAGGCCGACAAAGTTGGGCAGACTGGGTTCAAGATTTGAGATGTAGAACCAGTTCACATGCCAACCTTTGTTGGAGGATTTCAAGGGAAGAGAGAAATAATCTCTGCGGAGGGATCCGCGGAGCTGAAAGCCGGCCCCACCAATGACGCAAGGCTCATCCTTGTTTGGATGTGGCTTAAGATAGAACATGCGGCGGAAGAGCTGGAAGTGGGGGAGGATGCCAAGAAAAGCTTCGCAGACATGGATGAAGAGCGCAATGTGAAGCATGGAGTTGCGGTTCAAATGGTAAAGCTGAAGACCGTAATAATCAAGAAGACCCCGAAAGAACTCAGAAGAAGGAAGGTCGAAGCCACAGTAGAAAAAGGAAGTGAAAACGACGATCTCACCGGTGTTTGGAGTGGGGAACTCCTCACTGGCCGCCGGACGCCAGCCAATGGTTTCCTTGGGAGGAAGAACTCCGTTCTTCATCATCTCCCTAAGAGTTGACTCCTTGACATCTGAAGTCACCCATTGCTCGAAAGGGATTTCCTTCTCTCCCGCCATGGATGCAGATTGGGGGAAGCAGATCTGGTTCGAGAAATGGGGATTTGAGGAGGGGTTCTTGGGAGCTGGATGCGGAGGCTAGCTTGTGGTGAATGCGAGCTCCTAGATCGACGGATTTGGGCGCGCGCGAGCTTAGGGTTTTCCGCAGAGAGCTGGTGAACAGTCCTGCGAAAGAGGAAATTTTTGGGAAGATAAAATGGCAGGGATGACCTCGAGGCTTCGTATAAAGACTGGAGGGTTTTGCTAAGTCATCTTGCGATTGGGCCGAGCCCATGAGAGACTTGCGGCCCAGCTAAGGTGTGGTTTGATACGTGTCCTTAAGGACTTAAGTGGATGAACTTAAGTAGATTTGCCCTGGCAATATGCACGTGTCACATAGCCCAATGACTTTAAAATTCTTTCATACTGTAGTTTGCGCAATTTCATGAGAAGTTGGCACGATGCAATTTGGAAGGTGACAAATAGTTAAGCTTTTCATGGCTGTCCTGATGACAAGGACTATTTGGTTTTTAATGATATATCAATGCTATTTTTCCACCTTAGTGAAGATCTTTTTAAGATTAAGACCAATATTATGGTAGGAGCTATTTAATATTTTGGTCGTATTTTTGGATGACTGGAAAATTTGTTTACCCATGAGGGTCAATTAAATTATTTGTTCCGAGATGACTCGAGCAAGTTAACTCGGATAAACGTGAGCTTGCCAAGTGTTTTTATCCACGAGGATTGATTGAGCTATTTGTTCTGAGATGACTCGGCAAATTTACTCGAATAAGCATGAGCTTACCGAGTGATGAAATTTTTATGATTGCTTTAGCTTGAGCTAAGCATTTATATGAGAATGATTTTTTATAGTTCTTGATTATATGCTTAGTCTGTTTTTGACTAACCACATAGTCGGGGGCTACACCTAATTAGATACATCAGGAGATGCACCTAGATATTTATTTTTTGGGAATTTTTGGGATGTTTTCCAGCCCTTCATAGTCTTTTTATCCGATGATAAAGCACTCGGGAGATTTAGGCAGAGATGATGGAACCACTCGGTACCAGAAGCACTCGGCCAAGGAGTTGTTTGGCCGAGAGTTATTTTGGTCCAAGGCAAAGTTATCTCGTCGACTGCGAAGGACTCGGGGGCTACTGTGGAGATTATGGCAATCGGATACCCTCATGGCAAGCTTGTCCGACTAGTAATAGGGATAGGTTACGCCTAATGATTATGTTAACCGGCTATGATTTGGGCGTTACGTTGCCGATCAGATAAGGCAACAGCTCATAGTCATAACTTGGTAAGATTGAGGAAACCGACTTAGAGTATGATAGAGTTTTTGACTTGTAAGCCCGCCCTCCAAGACTATATAAGGAGGGTAGAGGCGTCCCTTGAGGGATATGCAACACAAGAGCAACAGATCTTGAGATCTATAAACACTCGGCGGATCGAATCTCCGAAACAGGAGTAGGGTATTACCTCACGAGAGGGCCTGAACCTGTCTAAACCTCGTTTTCCACTTAACCCATCGAGCTTGGTGATCTTGACTGCACCCCCAAATTTCTATTGCCGAAACCAAGTTTCGACAAGAATCCCCCTGGAAGCATTATCTTGGGTTTATTTTTATGCATTCATGTGTGATGATTTTCTGTGGGGCATAAATATTGGGAATATAATGCCAACTAAGACCTAGTAAATAATAGAAAATCACCTAATGCATGGAAATTCTAGGTAATTAAATATCCATGGCTATGGATAAGGCCACTCTTTACTATTACACTCCTTCAGATATAAATGGTGATATCCATGTGTCTACAAGGTGGAGTCACGTATACTTGATGTACGAGATCATGCTTTTGCCGAATCCGTCGTGAGTTTATCACACCCTGAAGTTTCCTCTTTCCATCCTTAATTCATTTATTAAATCATTTGGAGAAATTATTTAACTTAACCTAGAGCTAACCCTCAATTAAAAATTCTATTTAATAAGTGAAAATGGCTTGGTAGGATTTTTCTTGAGTTCCCCTTGCTAAAATACATTAACTGGATTTTTAGTGAAATTTTTAGAGCAAAGAAAATAATTTTAATACATCAAAATCAAGTATCAAAATTAAATTAATTCAAAATCTTTTTCTCTTTTCTTCGGTCATTGGGCCGTTTTTGGTTCAACTTCATCCCGCCGGCTTGCCCATGCCCCTCCGTTACTAGGCCGGCTTTAGCCACGGCCGAGCTAGTCGCCCATGTCGCCTTCCCTAGGGATGCCGACAGTGGGGCCCACCTTCGGGGTCATCCCAAACCTTTGGCCGAGGAGGTGGGCTAACGTCAACCACACCGTCGCCTCTCCCGTACCTCCCGCGCCTGTTCCACCCGCTACATACGCCGAGGCAACCTTCCCCACTCCATCCGCACACCTCGCCCATGTTTCCCTATTGGATTCATGATTGAATCGCGCCCGCCGTCCCTCTCGCAACTCCTCCACATAGCCGGCCGTTTCCACCTCTCCTGGCCATGTTCGGGCCTTTAAAATCCGCCCCGAGCTCCCCTCTCTCTTTTTCCCATCTATCGCCACTCCCCGTGCTCCTCTCCACTCTTGTGTCGCTTAGCCCTAGCGCCGGCGCCTTTCATCGCCTCCTGCCGATGCTAGCCGCCGCTAGCAGCCGTGCCAGGCTGCACCGTTGCCACCGCTGCGTTCGTAGGGTCGAGACGCCCCTCGGCCGCCACCTCTCATCGCTGGGAACCCACAGGAGTCCCGTCCCCCTCGCTCGCTGGTGAGATTGCCCTTCTTCCCGTCATTTGGCTGGCAATGCCCACCGTCACGCTCCTACTTTCCCTTCTAAATCTCTCCCTCACCTTCCCTAGGTATCGCCGGTGCCCGTCCGCTACTTTCGTCGCCTTCCCAGTAATCGGTTCACCGCCATCGATGCCATCCCAAAGCCGCTGCCGCCTTCACCTCGTCGGCGTCGTCCTCGTGCCGCTCCCCGTCGTCGCGAGCCCTTGGTGAGCCGCTCCTTCCCTTCCTCCTTTTCTGTCGCCGCTCCGCGCGCCCTTCGCCACACCATCGGCGACCATCGGGCACCCGTCCTCGCCCTAGTGGACTTGGTCCACCATGTGTCGCCCATCTTGAGTCACTGATAGGTGGGGCCTGCTTGCTGGCGTTGGCTTCCCCTCGATGACGTCAGCCCTCAAGCTTTAAATCGCAATAAATTGTTAAGTCTTTTTCTGTTAGTGGTTAAAACATAGAGAACTTCTAAAATTCTTAGACAGTCTATTCGAGCTTCGTTTAAGTCCATTAAATTACAGTAAATTCATAAAAATGCCTAGAATCCATTAAAAATGGTTTTGTTCTCTATTTCAGTAGACTTATGGTTGTTTGCTTTGTGTGCTTTGTTTGTGGCGTAGATTCCAACGGTTCCAAAGCTCCCATTTAGTTTGAAGTGGCCGCAGAGGTTCCAACAGCACCGAAGCAAGGCAAGTCATGCATCCTCATTGACCATATTGTACCTATTTTGCAAATGTCTTACTTTCTACTAAATATTACATGATTTTTATGATGTCATGTGGGATGGTTCCTATGCTTTTGGCCATATCTCGATCACCCCTTATCATTGATAACCTGGGATTTAATATGACTAGATGTTGATTTAGGAAATGCTTAGCCATTCTTAGATCAACTAGCTCACTATGAGAACTTCACTAATTCCTTATATCCTACATTAATGATGATGACATGAGACATGTACCACCATAGTATTAGCTCAACTAAAATGTGCTTAATGATGGGTCATGGGGACATGGTTTTGGTAGACGCACCCATGGTAATTAAGGATTGATTTGTAGAAAACCTTGGAAGAATTACTGTGCATACCACAAGCCAGCATAGACAACGACTGGGCTTATAGTATAGCTATTCTCTCTCTGACGCACCTAGGCGAGGGCGAGGATGATGGAGTTTGCAAGGACCGGGTGGCGGTCTATGAGGCTTTTTGATTCACCGCGACACCAGAGGAGGCTGCCCACCTTGGTTTTAAGGGTAGGAGCGAAACCTGTAGTATGGTGCATTTGGTTAGGTAGAGTTATGCAAAGGGTCCTGTCACAGTTCCTTTCTGGTATGCCATGATGGCATGCCGACGCACGGAAACATGTCGTGGGGCTGTGTCTTGTGGGTACAGTTATACACCTCTGGTCAGAGTAAAACTATTCGAATAGACGTACCCGCGGTTATAGGCTATCAACTAGTTTCACCGTGATTAGTCTCATTATTAATAATTTGATTTAATGGAACTGGCATAGTTTAGGTGGATGGTTGGGCCGTCGCAACGTGGTGTAGTGTTGGGCAGTGATGAATACTATTGCTTAATGTAATTTAATAGTTTTTACTGCTTTCAACTACTGCTTTATAACTACCTTATGCAAAATAACCCTAGCTTCCATGGAAATCCTTGCATCATACCTCCTCTTGGTAGTACTCAGTCTTGATCTATCTTCTCCACCTCAGAGCTAGAGTACTACTCAGATAGAAGTTAATCGGAGGAGTAGGCTTCATCGCTACCGTCAAGGATGCCGGTGGAGTAGAGTTGTCATGCTGCGAGCGTCAAGTTGTCTTAGTTTAGCTCGCTTTTACTTTCCACTACATTTGTAAGACCTTTTATATATTTTGTAAGACATGGATCTGTATGTCAACTTTGTTGTTTGTGTACCCCGATGTTAACACCGAAATTTGGTAATTGAATCCCTAAGTCCTGGCAAAGGTGAAGCAGAATCGGATCGGCTAGTTTGGCGGAGAAACAGAGGCCGCATCGGCTGAGAAGTGATCGGCTGCGAGGCCAGTCAGCTAAAGTTGGATCGGATAAGAGCGGTTGATAGCCGATTCTAGGTTCAGAGAAGATAAAGCCGTTTCTGGTGCAGATGTTGAAGATAAATAGAAGACTCGGTTATTAGTTTGCGCGTTAAAAGATATTGTCATCTATGGATAGAGTCCTGTAATGGCAAATTGTATCTGTAATTTAGGAGTTTTGTTTAAATTGTTCATTGTAATGCGGCGTGGGTCCTCCCCGGGATAACGTCGAGTTTTAAATAGTAGTTTAGATAGAGTCCAGGGTTTGTACAGATAATTTTATCTTGGGTATAAATAGGACCCGAGACCCCCTGTAATTATTATTAACACAATCAATCAAACCTTCGGCGCATCGCCAACCCTTTTTCTTCAGACGAGCAATTGATTTGGCTACGGGCTGCATCGTTTCGATCCCCAAATCCAGGTAAATGCTTGTCATTAGTGGTATGATCTGCTGTTTCTAGTGCTTCCATCGTAATGACACATAGATTCAGGGGTTTTATACTGCGCTATTTATCATATAGCGCATATAAATTAGATCAATGTTTAGATCTATACTATAGTTGGCCAGTTCTGTCAAGAACCTGCAACCAATAAGGCTAGATCTAAAGGTTGATTGGTTTATATGCGGTATCCACCGTCTCGAGAGGTGTAAATCAGCGACAACAGATCAGGTTGCTCTTTTTATACTTAATGTTGCATCAATGTTGAACTATTAAGTCATTTTTAGAACTTCCAATGATCTATTCGGCTAGATTTATATTGTTTAAGAGACAGTGCCAGGGTTTCAACCGGCCTTACCTGCCCTGATATGTTTCTTTTAATATATTTATTATTAGATTTATGTTAGGACCGCCTCTTATTTTAAGATCCTATTTCTTGTCGGACGTCATCAGCCGAAATCGGCCTGCCATCAACAGCCGACGACCGATTTCCCATGCTACGCACATCTGGTTCAAGAATGATATCTTTTCATAAGATTTGTCGGAGTACTAGCCGATTCATTGTTAGCTTTCCAGTATTGGCTAGGTTATCGATTCATATATTTATTATCCTTTACTTATTTGGGTTAAACGGTTGATGTTGTCTCGGTATAGCCGATCCATTCCAGCCGCTTGGCTTAAATATATTTTAGGATAGCATATATATGCTCATGGATTCCCTCAGTCGATCCAGTGGGGATCTAACCTAACACTTAACGTATATTTCCTTCTTTTTCTTGTTGGTTAACAGATCAAACCAACTGGCACACCCTGCATAGAACAGGCAGCCGAGAAGGACCTGCACTGAAGTTAAGCAGATATCCCAGGCCAGCGCGTGAGAGAAATTTCTCATCAACACGCTTCTTGGCATGCCCGGTGGGACTTTCTCTGTCGGCTCGACTAGGACACATCGATTCAGCCGGCAAGATGGTCGACTCCAAGAGCCCCAATGTTTCCGAGGACAACATCGTGCCTTTGAAGATGGAGCAGTTATCGGCTGAACAGCAAGCCGATTATAAGAAGATGGTGGAAGAACTCCAGGCCAACTACTTGCAATCTTTCACCCAAACAAGATCCGGTGTGCATCAGAAGTATAAATTCAGCATGGACAATCTCAAGGCATCCTCCTCTGATGAGACAAAAGGCAAACAGAAGGTGGAGGAGTCGATTTAGGAACAGGACGATTCAGCCGTGCATACCTTGCAAGACCGAATTGATTCGGCTGTTCATCACGCGCTGGTTAACCAAAGCAGCATCCTGGTCAACACTCTAAATAACATGATCACTACTGTGGTCGACGCCAAGATAGCCGACCAGCTACAACGGGGCCAACGTACTTCACAGATGGCCAATTCCCTGGTTACACGATGTTGGTCACCCAGAATCGACCGATCCCACCACTAGCACAACCAGGGCCGCCAGGAGGGATCCTCAGCCGGCCAAATCCAACTGAGTCGGCCACAAAGCCAGTGATTACTATGCTGAACCGACAGCAACCGCTACCCCAGGATCAGATTGCTAACATGTTCAACGACAATCGGTAGTCAGAGCCGATTCCCCAGATTGACCTGGACAGACGGTACAACTCCGGTGGCCGACAGCTGTTCCCAGGACCACCAACGCCACCACCGACGCATCGGCCACCTCCCGCTGATCATCACTACCAGTACCAAGGAGGCCGTCAGGATCATCATTACAGGCCTCAGACGCCACCACCGCTGTATCGGCAAGCACCCGCGCCGTATGATCCATATGAGCCGATACAGCAGGACAACCGGACTTGGGCCGATTTGATTGCAGATGTCATGCGCGATCAATTCGGTCTCAAACCAAAAGATTCAGGAAACATGTATCGGTATCCCTATCCGGAGCACTTCGAACGGATTCCGCTGCCCAACCGATACAAGATCCCAGATTTCTCAAAGTTCTCAGGGCAAGACAACATTTCAACTTACGAGCATGTTAGCCGATTCTTGGCGCAGTGCGGCGAAGCATCGGCTACAGACGCCTTGAGAGTCCGATTGTTCTCTCTTTCTCTTTCAGGATCGGCTTTTACTTGGTTCTCCTCATTGCCCTACAACTCAATTCAGAGCTGGGCCGATCTTGAAAAGGATTTTAACAGCTACTTTTACTCCGACAACCATGAGATGAAGTTGTCGGACCTCACCAGCATCAGGCAAAAACACAACGAATCGGTTCAAGAATACATCCAACCTTCAGGGAGATGAGGAATCGATGCTACAGCTTGGTGCTATCGAATGCCCAGTTGGCCGATTTGGCCTTTCATGGCTTGATCGCGCCGATCCGAGAGCGATTCTCTATGCAGGACTTCGACAACCTAGCCCACTTGGCGCAGAAGGTGACGGCCCACGAGCAGCGATTCCAAGACACCAGGAAGGCCATCAAAAACATAACTCAGGTCATCATTGAATCAGACTGCGAGTCCGACGACGATGACGCAAAAGTGGCAGCAGCCGAATGGGCCAAGAACAAAAAGGCCATCGTCTGCCAATGGCTGCTGAAGACGGCCAAAGAAGAAAGATATGACTTCGACATCACCAAGGCCAACAGGATTTTCGACTTGCTGCTCAAGGAGAAGCAGAATCAGCTCCCTGAAAATCATGTGATCCCGTCGGCCAAGGAATTAAAGAAGAAGAAATATTGCAAGTGGCACAACTCCACATCCCATGCCACTAACGACTGCAAAGTCTTCAGACAGCAAATCCAGTCGGCAATCGAGGCCGGGAAATTATAGTTTGTCGATTCAAATCGGCCGATGAAGGTAGACGGTAACCCTTTCCCGGTCAACACAGTTCAAGCCGGCCCCAGGCAAGCTGATCGACAGAACAGAATGGCGCACGACTTAGTCAACGCATCAATCGGGGCCAGAGCAGAAGGCGAGCCGACTGGACATCACGCTGCACCAATCAATATGGTGCGCCCCGTTATCAGATCGGCTGACCGACGGTCAATCTATGAAGATAGCCGACACCGTCCGCAGCACCGGTTTCGGCGGCAAGAAGCTCGTGATTAACCTCCTCGTCGGCGCAAACCGGAAACCCAAAGCCGCCGATACGAGGTAAGCCACAACAGTGCCGATCCACATTGGCATTGTGATTTTTTCAGGTATTGCTGGGAATCCGGCATGAGGTTGCCGACACTGGATGACTGCCCAGCGTGCAATGATCGCCACGACGATGAGCGTAGGAGCCCATCGGCTGCAAGCCCTATCTGGTTCATCCCTAGAGCCGTTCAACTAAACCAGAGGCGTCGTTCCGTCCACGATCGGCTCGGTCCAATCCATCAAGACTTCTTCGTCGACGAAGACCGCAACGACAACAACCACCGCGACGACGGAGAAATCGACGACGAGGAATTGGCCAATCCCCAATGGTGCCCATCCGATCTCTTCATGAAGACGCAGAAAAGAAGAATTCAACAACTCAAGCATGAAGGGAGAGAAGATGAAGTTCGGCACATGATCCAAGATCAGCGTCGTCGGCTAGGCAAGATCAAAAGGCGATGGGTTCCTAAGAAGAAAACCACCGTAGCCAATGAGGAGCAAGCCCAGGAAAGCTCAGCCGACCAAGCCAGGAGGGCAGGCAAAGGGAAAGGCAAAGTTTCTGCATCGGTCAACATGGTGTTCGTACTACAAGCCGAATTTAATGCCCCTGAAGCCGATGCAGACACCATTGAAGACGACTTGGTGAATCGGCAATCTCACCGGACCAAGCTATTTTCGACAAACTCGAAGGGACCGAAAATCGGCACTTAAAGCCGTTCTACGTTAATGGATTTGTCAACGGCAAGCCGATTTCCAAGATGATAATTGATGGGGGCAGCATCAACCTCATGTCTTACGCTACATTCAGAAAACTAGGCAAAGGAGCTGAAGACTTGATAAAGAGTAAAGACCAAAATGGTGCTCAAAGACTTCGGCGGCAACCCATCAAAAACCAAGGGCGTCCTCAACGTCGAACTGACCATCGACAATAAGACCGTGCCCACAACATTCTTTGTCATCGACGGGAAGGGGTCTTACAGCCTGCTGCTCGGAAGGGACTGGATACATGCTAATTGCTGTGTTCCTTCTACGATGCATCAGAGCCTGATCTAATGGGACGGTGACAAGATCGAGATCGTGCCAGCCGACAGGTCAGTTAGCATCGTCAGTGCCGATTTGCCGCTTTGGGAAATCGAAGGCATCGATTGTTTGTCTGGGAAAATCTAGCAAGTGGTATGATCTGTTGTTTCTAGTGCTTCCATCGTAATGACACATTAGATTCAGGGGTTTTATATTGCGCTATTTATCATATAGCGCATATAAATTAGATCAATGTTTAGATCTATACTACCATTGGCCAATTCTGTCAAGAACCTGCAGCCAATAAGGCTAGATCTAAAGGTTGGCTGGTTTATATGCGGTATCCACCGCCTCGAGAGGTGTAAATCGGCTACAACAGATCAGGTTGTTCTTTTTATACTTAATGCTGCATCAATGTTGAACTATTAAGTCATTTTTAGAACTTTCAATGATCTGTTCCGCTAGATTTATATTGTTTAAGAGACAGTGCCGAGGTTTCAACCGGCCTTACCTGCCCTGATATGTTTCTTTTAATATATTTATTATTAGATTTATGTTAGGATCACCTCTTATTTTAAGATCCCATTTCTTGTCGGACGTCATCAGCCGAAATTAGGCTGCCATCAACAGCCGACGGCCGATTTCCTAGGCAACGCACATCTGGTTCAAGAATGATATATTTTCATAAGATTTATCGGAGTACTAGCCAATTCATTGTTAGCTTTCCAGTATCAGCTAGGTTATCAATTCATATATTTATTATCCTTTATTGTATTTGGGTTAAACGGTTGATGCTGTCTCGGTATAGCCGATCCATTCCAGCCGCTTGGCTTAAATATATTTTAGGATAGCATATATATGCTCATGGATTCCCTCAGCCGATCCAGTAGGGATCTAACCTAACACTTAACGCATATTTCCTTGTTTTTTCTTGTTGGTTAACAGATCAAACTAACTGGCACACATTGCATAGCACAGGCAGCCGAGAAGGACCTGCACTGGAGTTAAGCAGATCTCCCAGGCCAGCGCGTGAGAGAAATTTCTCATCAACACCCGGCCGGTCCTGGACAGGGGTTTAATGCACATTCTACTTGGAATTCTGGTTCATGAATTTCTAGGCGTGACAATATCGTCTGTTTGCATGTTGTGTTTTCTGATAATAGCATGAAACGATTAGGATAGATAGTGCGGGTGATTTCATGTCAAGGCCTTCAATGACTATTGTATTGCTTTGGGCATTAATGTATATCACTCTATCCCTACGACCATACTCAAGAATGGGATTCTAAGTCGTTGAAATATATGGAATTAGACAATGTGCTTGGGATTCATTGTGTCTTTCCCTAGAGGCTTAACATCTCAATCAGATTATGATCGGACTACGGTCGACATTTTGCTTTTCTCATGGTTGAGAGCATGCTTTTTTGATTTGGAGATAAATTATTATGCCCCAATTTCTTTGGTAACGTGGAGTTTCAAGGTTCAATAATTTGAGATATTTTTCATCCGGTTCGATGAAAGACGTAAAGTGTTTCCCTTGTGGTGGAATGACATTGTTCATATTGTTGCCCTTGGTGTGCACATATATTCTCAATATTATTTGGAACCTGCTGTCTTGCGAGGACACTAGAAAAATGAAGGCAAATCTAATGGAATAAGCTCGAGGGTAGATGTTGTGAATAGGAATGATCCCACTATTACATGTTGTAAATAGGCATGATTCCCACTTACTACAGAGTCAACAACCTTACAAGGGTACTGACCTAGTCTCGGTCCTCGAGTGGACCAGTCCTGAATGGCCACCTTTGGTTGTTGACCAATTGTTGGTAATATTTGTCTAATAAGTTACTTTGACAACGGGATTTGTATGGTGTTGACGGTCGTTAAGTGCAAACTTTAACCATCAACTCCTACATAAAAGATATCAAATATTATATCAAAACTCAGTGGTACGGGTTTACTACTAACCATTTCCACTAGTCTTGGTAAATATATGTATGCATGTCATTTATGGATGAAAATACACCCTCCATGCTTGAAAATGAACTTCCGACCAATCACACACGAGTACAAGGATTGAAGGGCCCACATGACAGTTGAAACCGACCTAAAGTGGGACCAAACCAACCTCAATCGCCATAAGGGCCCACCTATCATTCACTGAATGATGTCAATGGCTAGAGGCGGTGGGAGTGGTTCAGTCGAACCAGACTTGCTGCCCCCGGCTTCCTCCTTGCATGTGGCAACTCCCCATTGGTCCCCAATGACGGTTATGGGTGAACCGACTTCTACAACCACCATCCAACCGTCTTTGACACACTATAAAAGGACGAGCTCAACACACTTCATAACACACAACATCAACTCAAATAGAGTACAACTCACTTGTTAGGCCTTACTTTAGTATGTGGGGTTAGTGAGAAAGCAAGGGGAAGCTTCGGAAGGAGTGCCCCAAAGTATCGGAGTTCTCTCTGAGAATTTTTGGAGGAGTGTCGGGTTTGTTGGCATTCTTCCATCGGAGTCTCGTAGAAGTGTAGGAGTTGTCGGCCTTCTTCTTGCTTGTACCTTGGCGGATGCTTCTTTTATAAAGTAAGTACTCAAGATCTCTTATGTTATTTAATTAGTTTACTTAAGTGAGATATATTCTCATCGATCCGGGTTCATTGCTTAGTTTATAATTAAGTGCTCTAGTACTAGGACTCTAGATAAAGAAGGAAGTTCGTGCGCAAGGCTAGAGTAGTAATCAATAACTTAGGTGTGGTGTCTTGGGTAGTGGTTACCTTCGTTTGTTATGTGCTCCACAGAAAGTGAGGTAGGCGGCAGGTGATGACAACCCTGTTCGTCCTTTGCATCTCTTCACATTCGGGTATATCATAGAGCTCAAGGTCGGACTCACCCTGGCAGACTAGGAGAGGGCCGGTGCCCGAAGTATTCGATAGAGTTTTACCTTTAACTTAAGATAACTAGTCGAATCCATAGGAATCCTCTCTAGCCAATCTTATATTTTGTTGTTGTCCTTGGATAGAATCTTGTTCGTAGATGTACACACACGTTCCTTGTGTTCGATACCCTTGGAATACTCTAAGGGAAAGTGCTACAACGGTATCCATGCGCTTGCGGATTTATCTATGTGCGTAGTAAATACCAACAAGCATTTCTGACGTCGTTGCCGGAGAACGGTTGTCGTATCATCTTTGAACTTGGTTCATCCTCGTATATTTTCTTTCCTTTCCATTTATTTCTTCCTTTCTCCTCTTACCTACCATGGAGCAAACTTCTATTCAAAACCTTTCTACTCCAAGGGTCGAGTTCTGTGAGCCACCTTCTTCAAAACCAATTCGTACATTTGGCTATGAACTCAGTCCTGGCTTAAAGCATGGTTCAAGGACAATCCTTCTCGAGGCACGAAAGCAAAAATCCCTATGATCATCTGCAATAGTTTGAGCAATTGTGTTCATTCCTTACAATCGCAGGCATGACACAAGACATCTTATGGTGGAAGTTGTTTCCCTTTTCTTTTACGGAAGGGGCGAAACAATGATACACCCTTACGGTGAGAAAACCGTATGGTGAATGGGAGGAGTTGAAAAGTAGGTTCTGTGTTGCTTTCTTCCTATTAACCCGTGTAGCTTCTCTTTGTAAGGAGGTTTTCAACTTTCAGCAGAATGAGAAGGAATTCATCGATGCAGCCAGGGCATGATTTTCCTTGTTAACTCAAGCCGGCCCAGACTTGTCTCTACCTGACCAAGTGTCGTTACAAAACATCCATTTGGGTTTAGACAAGGAGTCTTCCATATATCTCGATACTTTTGTCGAAGGATAATTTGCACATAAAACGATGTCAAAAGGTAGGGAACTCCTGGATCATATCTATCTTGGAGAACAACTCCTTCGTTCGTTGCGAAACTGTCCAGGAAATCAAGCATACACACAATAGGAACCCTCAACCATTGAATTGGAGCCTTTAACCTCCATATCCCAAGATTCAGCCATTGAATCCTCACCCGAACCACGAGAAACGAAGGAAGAAGAAATTCAGCCTTTGGAATTCCCGTTCCAATTCGAGGGTAATCTTTTTGAAGATTTTGGAAATACCTTAAACTATTCTGCACAAAAGAGACCATTAGTCCCACGTAGTTGGAATGAACCTCTCGAGGAAAATTTCCTCAAAGAGACGATTCATGAGCTAACTACTATCATGAGTAAAGAGTGGTTAAGGGAGGTGGAGCTCTCTCCTGAAGCAATTCGGATTAGCTCCCCGTCCTTAACAATTCCTTGTCTCGTGAGAGAGGCCTTGGTGAAAACTCTTTATAATCCCACTGTTGGTGAGAACATTATGTCCGCAACCTTCGCACTATCGTGCCTAGGGGATGAACCGTTGGCACCAACAGATAAAACCTTTCGGGATCTATCTGATCTGACCATCGAAGGGTATAGGGTTATTCACAGAGTGCCAATTAAGAACAATAATGTCGAGGTCATCCTTGATTTCCATGTGTTTGAAGTTCATGATTGTTGGTATTTCTTACGTTTATAGATAAATCCACAAGCGCACGGATATACTGCTGTAGCATTTCTTAGAGTATTCTGGGGTATTGTATTTATTTTATCCGAAGGGAAGACACGATCAAGAAGAGAATATTAAGTTACTATAGATATTCATATGTTATAGTTGAATTGCCAAAGTCTAAGCATGGGTAAGAGATATGGATAATTTGGTAGTGTGATACACACAAAAGAGTCCTAACAAATAGTACATTAATGCTAAGTGAAGAGTATAGTGTTAGAGCTAATGTACTTCTAGTATACTTGTATAGATTATATAAACAATTATGTTCATGGTTAGTTACCCAGTTCTATGCTCACAGGGCTATGGGGGTACTGCCTCCAGTGGCCCGGCCTGCCACCAAAGGTGATTTCTTATCGTCCACCCTACGCCATACCCGAACAAGGCTGTCATCACCTGCCGCCTACCTCTATAACCCGTGGGATATAATCATAACCAATGTCTATGAAACAATCTAAGCACCACGCTTACATTGCCACAGATACTCTTGCCTCCCAGGACGTCAATGACTAAGGCAAGAGCACACCTACATCCTAAATGCACATTGGACCGTGACTGTGAAAATAGAGTTACTTGTCTAACCATGTTATAATTATCATATAAACTATAGGTGGGACATATATCTAAGCAAGTAGAATATGAACCATACTCAAGTATACGAGAAGATAAATATATTATATTGATCAAAGTCGTACAAAGGAAGAAAGATACAAAAGACATACCAACTTCGCGAAGACGACTCGAAACCGAGTAGAAGCTCTAAACTAACTCCAAACTCCACTAGCCTAGAGATTAAGTATGAAATGTAGAAACTATTTCTTGTGGTGTGTGTTGAAAGTGAAGTGAAGCTCCCCTTTTATAACCTCCAAATGACGGTTGGGAAGTCGGTTTGCAACCGCAAAACTTGCACAACCATTATTGGGGCTTCATCTGAGCCGTCCACATGGAAGGTGGGGATGGATTAGATCTGAGGGTGGTTCGGCCGAACCCCTAACTGCTCCAATCCCCACTGACTTTCTCCA
The DNA here is from genome assembly GCA_019925245.2 of Oryza australiensis. Lineage (NCBI taxonomy): Eukaryota > Viridiplantae > Streptophyta > Magnoliopsida > Poales > Poaceae > Oryza > Oryza australiensis. The sequence continues at coordinate 502,054 of JAIFGZ020000265.1, read as the reverse complement.
GTGGCTTACAAGTGAGCCCTTATGGTGGTTCCCAGTGTTTGGCCCCACTTTAAGTCGGTTTTACTGACTCGTGGGCCCTTCAATCCGTGGGATGCTGACGTGGCGAGCGTTAATTTGTTCGAGTTGGCTTCTTCGCCACGCAAGCATGCTTTCACTTCATTTATTCATATAAGCTCCTGCATTCAAATATTCTCCATGGACATGTGGAACTTTATTAATTCTAAACCTATATGTGTGTAAGAATAGCTAATTCTCTTTTATTTTTGAGGTCTGTGATAGTCAAAATTGGTACTTAACGACCATCAACTGATAGGCCCAAGGGGCAGTGTTGTAAAACAAATCTAAGAGATATGTTTCTTGTGGGCCAATCTGAACCGGAGTAGAGATGTGGTTTATCTCCTTCTAAGACCCCTATATTTTTACAAGGGCAGGGTGAGACATCTAAGGTTGACTTGTATTCTAGATTAGATCAATACTAAAGAGAGCTCCATCTTACATCTGTGTTTATGTTTACTTCTGCAATGTTTTTTAGGGCAAAGGGAAGGGCGCGGATATTCTACATCATCTCACGTCTCTACTGTTGTGGGAGGGACAGGAAATAGATCCGGTGATTCACTTAGATGCGTTGATTTACAACAAAAAGTAAAATGAAGGCGCAAATTGATGCGGTTGTCACACGTGGGCCCAAATCGGCGATGAGTTTTATTCTAGGCCCGTTAAATGAAGTATGTGGGCCACATATTAGAGGCCTGTTGACGGTCCACTTTTAGGTCCGTTAGAATCATCGAAAGTCCGACTAAGGCCAACATATAATTAATCATCTATATAGGAATAAGTCCACTTGTCGTGCCTCATCTTTACATCGAGTTTAATTGGCATCTCTAAACTGTAATACCAAAAAACTTCACCCTCATCTTGACAAAAATGTCTAATTTTGGTCCTACGGTGGTATCGAGCACTGATTTTCGCTGACTTGGCATCCTAATCAGTAGAAAAGTAAATAAAAACATTGGGCCCACATGTCAGCCCCCACTTCTTTCCTCTCCCTCTTTTTACCCCAACACGCATGTCATGCCCGGAAATTTAGCCAAATTTCTTGACTATTTTATGTATTAAATCCCTGTCCAGGAATCAACCAGGGTACATAAAATGATAAATTAATACACAGATCCAAACGTAAAAAACAAAACATAAAACAAAATACTTACTGAAGAGGCACTTAATCCTCACACCCGAAAGGTGCAGCGGAAAAGAAAGACGACAGGCTTCAGCTCCACTCCACAGGCAAACTCAACTGGGTCTGAGCCTTGGTCTTCTAACTCCATCTTAAACTCAGAAGCACTACACTTCTTAAAGAGGGAACAATTGCAAGACTGAGTACAACCACCGTACTCAACAAGCCACACCAAGAAATGCAGACGTGCAAGGGGAAACAAGAGTGGCTTGCGGCTATTTTGCATAAATGCGGTTTACAAACATTTAATTGTTTAAAAGCGGTAAAACAATTGAGTATTTAAGGCAATATTAATCTTCCACTGAACAACGTTATCCCCACGTTGAACAGGCCCAACCATTCCACCTGAACTAAACTAGTTCCATTAAATCAAATTATTCAGTGGTGGGACTAATCATAGTGAATCTGGTCAATTGCCCATAATCGTGGGCACGGCTATTCGAATAGTTTAACTCTGATCAGACGTGCACAACTTTACCCACAAGACACGATTCCACACATGTTACCATGTCCCGAAGTACCACCATGATACTGCAAAGGGGGAAATCGTGACAAGACTTTTCGCATAACTCTCCCTAACCAAGCGATACCACACCAAGGTTTCGCCCCCACTCCCCTAAGAGTAATGGGCAGCCCCCCACGTGCCGCGGTGAATCCGAAAGTCGATCAACCCGTAAAACCGGGGCCGACCCAACTCCATCACACCCACCCTCACTGGGGTATGTTGGCCAGAAGAAAGCTATACTACGAGTTAAGCAGTTGCCCATTCTTGCTTGTGGTAAACGTTGTAATTCTTTTAGGGTTTCCCATGAACCGGTCCTTAATTGCCATGGGTGCAACCATCCAAAACCATGCACCCACAGCCCACCATTATGTCATATTTTAGTTGAGCTAATTATGACCAATAAGGCGTGGTCAGGTGTACTGAGCTTGCAGCTCATCAGAGGCTAGAATAAATAGTGTAACTATCTCATTTAGTGAGATAGTGGTAATTAAGCATGGCTAAGCATATAATTCTAGCTAAAATCAACATTAGTGTCTAAAGCTAGTCAAATTATCATCCAAGTTTAACAAAGGACGGATATCAAGTAGATAAGGCACAAATAAGTAGATAGGTATTCCATCATTTCATATAATTAGCAAAGCAATGCAATCTTATTTGCAAACGTAAAACATTTATAAAAGTAGGATCAATATGCTTCAAGGGAAGTGTGACTTGCCTTGCGTCTTCAAACGGACTTCTGGACTCTTTTCCTCGCGAGCGCGAACTCCGAAAACAACAAAAACTACACGCTGGCACGCAAAATAAGAAAAAAAACCAAATAAAAACCAAATAAATGGTATATAAAAAGTAAACAAACATGTAGAGCTTAATTTTAGATGAATTTGCAATTTGAATGGTCCACTTTGGAGTTCGTATGAATTAGATATGAATTTTAAAAATTTTGGGCCATTTAAATGAATTCTGGAAATTAAAACAATTTATTGCGCAATATTTAATTATTTTTACAAAGGAAAAGGCTTGGGATGATGTCAGCAAAACAAGGGCTGACGTCAGCAAGCGGATGCTGACGCAAGCAAGGGGTGACGTCAGCGGACCCAAGGGCTGACGTCGGTAGCCAAGGGCTGACGTCAGCCATGGTGGTGGCGGCGCACGGGGTTCACGGTGGACCCGGTCCACGGGGACCGGTCCACGGGTCCACCACGTGGACGGCCCAGACCACCCCAAAGGGGATCGGACGGCCACAGGAAACGATGGCCCCGATCTACCTCTCAGTAGATCGGACGGCTGGGGTGGCTCGCGGGCGGTGGCGACCGGCGGCAGCTGGACGGGCAACACGGGCGGTGGCGACCGGCGACAGCTGGACGGGCAACGCGGCGGCGGCGCGCGTGCCCCGATGGTTGCCGGCGACGGCCATCGGCGCGACGACGAGCGGCAGAGGGCAACGGAGGAGCGGGAAAGGAGGGAGGGGCCTTACCGAGCGCACAACGGCGGGGAGAGGCGGTGCGGCGAGCGGCGGAGAGCGGAGGCGGTGGCCGGTGTTGGGACGTGTCACGCCCAGAAATTCACACCAGAATTTCTGCAGCTAATTTGTGCATTTCATCCTCGTCCAGGCATCAGCCGAGGTACACAAATCGACGTTATTGATAATACAGAATCCTCGTCTTAGAAACAATATATAAGAGTTACACAAATGCAGCGGAAAGGAAAATAAAACTGACTTAAGCTAAACTTAACACGAGCGAAGCGGAACACCAACTCCACAGCTAAACCTTGACGAGAACAAGCCTACACCTCCTCGGAGACCTCGATCTCAACCTCGCACCGAAGGGGAAAAAGAAGCAAGACCGAGTACAACCACCGTACTCAACAAGTCACACCGAAAAGGGGACATGATGCAAGATAAATAACAAGGAAAGGTCAAGGGGCTCAATTTGCATAAACAAGCATTTACGTATATAATAATAATATTTGAAGACAAGAAACAGTAGTAATATTTAAGCAATATTAAATAAACGCTGTCCAACGCTCAAACCACATTGCAACAGCCCATCCATCCACCTCGCACTAGTCATACTTCAACATTTTATTCGAATAAAAAGTGAGACTAATCAAGGTGAATCTGGTCGATCGCCCGTAACCGTGGGCACGGCTATTCGAATAGTTTTTACTCGATCGAGGTGTACAATCAGACCCACAAGACACAATCCCAAAACACGTTACCGTGCGCCGGTGCACCACCACGGTGCCCGGAAAGGGATTGTGACAGGACCCTTCACATAACCCCTCTAATCAATCGTACCACACCAAGGTTTCGCCCCCATTCCCATCGGGCAATGGGCAGCCCCCTCTAGTGCCGCGGTGAATCCGAAGCGATCAACCCTTACAACCGGGCCGACCCAACTCCATCACGCCCACCCTCTCTGGGATACGTCGACTAGAGACGGCTACGCTACGCACCCAGCCATTACCCATGCTGGCTTGTGGTATGCACGGCATTTCTTCCAGGGTTTCCCGAGAACCGGTCCTTAATCGTCATGAGCACGCTGACCAAAGTCCAACCATGTGCTCACGACCCACCTTTTCATAATTCAATATTATTAAAAACAAGGTCATATCTTAATATCATCTAAGGTCAACTTTAGTAATACTCTCGATTAGTGTGATTCCCTTAAGTGAGCTAGTTGCGCTAAGCATAACTAAGCAACCTTAAACTATCATCTAGTCACATTGGACCCCAAGTTATCAATGGTATAAGGTAAACAATCCTATGGTTGAGTACAATAGGCATGAACATCCCATGAAATGACATTCTAAAACATATGCAGTATTTGAACGGAAAAGAGGCATTTACATAAAATAGATACAATATGGTCAATGTAAGGTATGACTTGCCTTGCTCTGGAGACTGAGGAATCTCGGCGACTACTTCGAAGAGAGCGGGCTCGTCGGAAACTCGGGATCTACACGACAAACAAAGCACTCAACAAACACCCTAAAAAGTCTACTGAAACAGCACTGAAAAGTATTTTAATGGATTCTAGACATTTTTCTGGATTTAATGAAATTTGAATGGACTAAAACGGAGCTCGGATTCAAAAGATATGAATTTTAGGAGTTTAATTACGATTTTTAAACTAAACAGAAAAGATTAAATTATTTATTGCGCAATTAAGTCCCTGGTGACGTCATCCACGCGCGCCTCGTGCGACGTCGCATGACGCCGGCTGGCCGGCGTCGCCCTAGGGCCGACGCGCCGCACGGCCGGGCGCACGCGGAGACGGGCGCGGACAAATGGATTGCCGCCACGTGGCGCGATCCGAGCGCCGGACGGGCGGCGACGGACGGTGCGGATCCGTCGCGATCGGACGGCGCTGGATCCGTCCGATCCGAAAGATCGGACGGCACAGAGTGAGCGGCGCTAGGGTTAGGGTTAGGGTTTCACGGTGGCGGCGGCGGCGGCGGATTCGGCCGGCGAAGCGGCGGCGGACGGCGGCGACGACCGGGCGAGCGGCGGCGGACGGCGGCGACGACCGGCGAGCGGCGGCGGACGGCGGCGACGACCCGGCGAGCGGCGCGGCGGCGACGAGCCCGGCGAGCGGCGGCACGCGCGCGGAAGGGAAAAGGAAACGAAAGAAAACAAAGGAAACCGGGGAACGGCGGCGAGCTCACCGACGGTGAAAACGACGGAGACGGCGGCGATTCGGGGCTAGAACCGACGGCCAACAAAGGGAAACGCGGCGGAGCTCGAGGGGTTTTAAAGGGGAGAGAAGAGATCGAATCGGGCACGGATACGGCGAGGATAAGGTCACCGGCGTTTGGACTCGGAGAGAGAGGAGAGATATCCGGCGGTCGTTTCTGGGCGACGACGGCCGTTCGGCGTGCGGGAAAGCGGGCACGGGTGCGACGGCGCGGCCGGAGCCTGGCGTTGGGCCACGCGGCGCGAGGCGCGCGGAACGCGCGCGGAGGCGGGCGGCGCGCGGCCATGGCGGCGGCGGCGGTTGGGCCGGCCGGGTGCGAGGAGAGCGGCTCGACAGTGGGGCCCACTGCGGTGGCCGCGCGCAAGGAGGGCCGCAGACTTTGCGCGGCGCGGCCGCACTGTGGGCCTCGCCCACGACCGAGGAGGAGCGGCGCGCGCGGAATCGGGCCGACGGCCCGTTACGGCGACGGCGGAAAACCGTACGGGCGGTACGGAAAAGGAAAAAAAAAAAGAAAAAGAAAAAGGGATTTAGGGACTTAATTAAATTCCTGTTTTCTTATTTAATTGATTAAAAATACTTAGAGTGCTCTAAAAATTCCAGTAAAAATCCTGTTAGCATATTTTGACATGAAGAATTCAAGAAAAATCCTACCATGTCATTTCCATTCATTAATTGCATTTTAAAATTATAGGTTGACTCCAGGTTAATTTCAGAAATTTTGATTATTTCCGGGTAAATTATTTTAAATGAATTAGGGAAAAACCCAGGACGTGACAGGACGCATGGCGACACGACGCTACGATGGCTTCCGGTGGTGGCTGAGGTGCGGTCGAGGAGCGAAAGGGCGCGGCGGAGCCGAAAGGAGGGACGGCCCGGCTCGGGAAGCGGCGTGGCGACCGGAATTGGTGGCCGAGGGCGACAACGAGCGGCGGCGGCTCGGGATCGCGGCGACGGGGCGGTCCGGCGATGCCCCGCGGACGGGAGGTGGCGGCCGAGGTTTGGTGTGGCACGGGAAAGGTGGCAGCGGCCTTGGCGTGCGCGCGGTGGGGCTGGAGCGGCCGTGGCGCACGGCCGGAGTAGCGACTGGCGAGCGGCGGAGCAAGGCCGTGTGCGGTGAGTGCGAATGCGGGCACGAGGAGCTCGGGTGGCGGATGGGAAACGGAGAGGCGGAGCTCGGGGTGCTTTATATAGCCTCGGGGCATGGAAATCCGGCAGGATGCGACGGATTTTGCGGCGGGGTGGTTCGGCTGCCGGCGGTTTTGGTGGTGGCGGGAAAATCGGCGTCGACCGGTTGAGCGGGCACGGCACGAGTGGGAAAAGCAGCGGCGAGCGGTTGCGGAGGTGTGACGGGAGCGATGGGCGCGGGCCCGGCTGGGAAACGCGGCGGCGCAGGCGTGAAAATGGCGGCGGCGGAGGATGCGGGGCGGGAGGAAGAGGGCGGCCTGAAGCGGGTGGGCCCGCTGTCGGTGGCTCGAGAGAGAGAGGGGGCGACGGGCGGGGGCCCACACGTCGGTGGCGAGGAGAGGAGAGGCGCGGAGGAGCGAAATGGAATTGGCGCGCGAGGAGATGGGTCGCAGTGGGCCGGCGAGGCAGAGAGAGAGGGGCGTCCGCTGGGCTAGGCCGCAAGGGAGCAAAGGCGGATTTTTTGGGCCGTGTCCGGCCCAAATCAAAAGGGAGGATTTTAAATTGGTTTTCTATTTAAATTAATCCATAAATAATCTTTGATTTTCTATAAATACTTCCTGTGCTCAAATAACTCCAGGAAAATTCCTAAAAATAGATGAACACCCAAAGTATTTAATAAAAATATCTTTAGCTCATTTAAAGATTAATTTATTTATTTAAATAATTATTGAAGTATTTTTGTATTATTAAAATTATTTGGAGCTCCAAAATTTCACGAAAAATTTCGAGAGTATTTAGGGCATGGAGAATATTTCAAAAATATTTCCAGTCATGATTTTTAAAGGAAAAATTTATTTTTCTTAATATTTTCACTTTATTATCTTGCTTTTGTTTTTATTTAATTTCTAGGAGATGATTTATTTAATGATTTTTAATCCCGAACGAAAATTGGGCTGTGACAACGCATGCACGTTCATCGGATGGCGGCGAGGAGGCAACAGGCGAGCCTGTCCGAGGGAGGCGGGGCGGCCGGTGAGCCTATTCAAGAAGAGGAGGGAGGTGAGGGGCCGGCAAGAAGAGGGGGAAGATAAGGAGCTAGTGAGGTCGTACTCCTCCTTTGCATCGTGCCACTCCTCCTCACGGTGCCGAAGAAGATGGGCATCAACTCCAAGCTGGAGGTGGCACCGCGAGCACTGCTCTGTCCTAGAGGCTGACCATCATGAAGGAGGAAAGGCGTCTCTATGGCGATGCCATCTATTGCGCCCATGCCCATGCCACTTCTCGGATGACGGCAGTGGCCTTTGTCACCATCCCGCTACAGCCTTGACTCATGGTGGCCGCCGACACCGCCGGCTCCTACCCCGACGAGCGGGGATGCCACGGCCACGCCCGCGTTGGTTCCCTCGCCCACACTCGCTTCGACGCCCATGCCGTGGTCGAGGAAAGAAGGAGAGGCGTCTCTGTGGCGGCGCCATTCGTCGCCAACATCGGAGGGGGGCGAGGATGGTGACACCGACAGCGACCTCAGCCACACAAACTTCTTCTGTATCCGCGACGACATGGATGAGCATCGGCTTAGGCTCCTCGCTCCCCTGCCCCACTTCGGTGCACGGGGCAGCGCTGGCGGTGGCACCGCCCGCACTGCCGTAGAGCATGGCGCTGGTGGGAGTGACGTTGTGCATGACCATGGACTCCTCATCGAGCTCCAGCATGACCTAAACAACCTTCAACATACCACCCCCACCACTCCTCGCGGTCGTGGCTGTGGCTGCAAAGAACTGCTCGTCATAGGCGGTGGTGTAGGACTCATTGTCGGAGGTGTTGGTGTTGGTGGTCTGATCATTGGCGAGGTAGTCCGCGATGCGCCTGTGGCCACTACGCCGCATGACGTTGCTCCCGCATAATGGCGTCCACATGGCCACCGCTGGCCCATCCGGGGCCATCGCCACACCACACCGTCGAGAGAAAGAGAGAGAGCGCAAGCCCCACATTTTTTTCTTCTCACTTATATGTGGGATCCGTTTTTTATTTTGTTTTTCTGACTAGGATGTCACGTCTGCGAAACCAAACTGCTGATACTGCCATAGGACCCAAGTTGTACAGTTTAGAGGTAAAGATTTTTTTTATTAAAGATAATGAATGTGAATCAAACTTGACGTAAAGTTAAGGGACGTCAAGTGGACTTATTCCATATAGGAATAAATTTGGGCCACGTATTAGTACCTTTGTTTTTGATTTTTTAAGATATGTTTGACTATTCAAAAATTATATAATTATATTTAATTGTTTATCATTAAAGGTTTTTAGATATGATTTATTATTTTTTATGTTTGTAAAAATAATTTAAATAAGATAAATTATTAAATATATTTAAAAATCAACAACCTTATATATATTTAAAAGGGAAATTTTGCTCAAAGACACCGAACAACGTTGTTATTTGCCGGACACCGCCAACTCGATAATCTTGAGTACCATTATGAAAGCCGCTTCTTTGCCAAAAGACACCGCAGCCATTATTTTAATCGTTTTCGTGGTTTGGGAGAGAGAGGCGGTGAATGGACAACGTTGACCCCGGCACGCCGAGGCGCTTATATGGTTCGGTTGAACCAAGTCGTCGACTCGTCGCCGTCTTCTTCCTGCCATTGCCTATCTGTCTCTCTCCCCCTTCCCAAACTCTTTCTTGGAGCTGCAACCCTAGATCCGCCGATTTGGGCCCTTGCGATGGCATCCAGCTCGCAATCCGCGGCACCGTCTGCCCCCGCTCCCGAGCTGGATCCGTTCAGGGATGTTGCCGGTTTCTTGCCCCTGGTTCCATGCAACAAGTGTGGGATGAAGCTCATCGGGCGGGTGTCGCAGAAGGTAGGCAACAAGGGGAAGAGATTCTACAAGTGTCCTCTGCTAGAGCATGTAAGTCACTGGGGTTCCGTCTTTTTGTCTTTGATTTTTTTGCAATGGTGGTTTTAGATTTGCAATATTCGGTTTTGCAGACTGAGTTTGCATGCAGCGTGTACATGTTTGAACAAGAGTACGTCAAATACTTGGTTGTTAGGGGATTCCTCCCTCGCTGTTGCAGTCGGATTAGAAGTGCAGAGGCGTCGATGGGTGCAAACATGGTGATGGTGAAGGATGGGCATGACATGTTGAAAGTAATGGGCAACAAGATTGATAGGATTGGAGAGCGTCTGATTGTCCTTGGTGTGGCAAACTTGGTAGTTGTACTGTAGGTTCTGATGGCGTTGATGGTGAAGTAATGGCTGTTTGAATGTGTATGTCTGTCCTTTTGTAAATGTTGTAGCCACTTGATGCATTGAAATCTATGTGAAATGTATGTGAAATGACATGGTGCCTATACATTTGTTATGGCTGTGTGCAATGTCGTGAAAATTGACAATGTGAACCAATTGTCTTAGTACTTGAGAATACAGGAATAAGTCTTAGATAACAGGAACAAGTCTCGCATGACACTACTTGACATCATAGGTACTAACAAAAGCATGCCACAATTGTTTTTGACATCTACTAACAAAAGCAGGTTTAAATGCTAACAAAAGCATGTGTTTCAGGCACTCGACTTGAATCTAATGCTTCAGGTCCTCTTGGTAGTTTGATGCTTCTGTGGTGTCCTCTTGATGCACACTTTCTTCAGCTTCTTGGTAGGGGATGAACTTCCATCTATAATCTCCACCATCCTTTTGCGGCTGTGCGAAGGGTTGCAGTTAGTATATAGGCATGAAAAATATAGATATGTCAAACAAAGGGTTGCAGTTACCTTCTAGTGTTGGCTGCAGGGCTAGAAGGAGCTCCTACACTTACGCTTCACTTTCGCAGGGGACACCATCCTCACTGGTCCATCAAACCACGGGCACGAGCTGTGGTGGAAGACGCGGCGGAAGGCACGAGGTCGCCGGAGCTTGGTCGATGCGGGAAGGAAGGCGGCGGCGGGACCTGTGGCCGAGTGAGAGGAGGGCAAGGGTTTAACGAACTGCCGATACGGTCTGGTCCAACCAAATCTGGGGTGGGTTCGGGTCCGCATTGATCCAGGGGGCAACCAATGTCATTTTCAAAATTTTCTCTCTCCCAAACCACGGAAACGATTAAAATAATGGTTGCGGTGTCTTTTGGCAAAGAAACTGGCTTTCATAATGGTACTCAGCCGATTATCGAATTGGCGGTGTCCAGCGGCAAATAACAACGTTGTTCAGTGTCTCTGAGCAAAATTTCCCTAAAATGGAAGGAGTACAATGGTTATGGGCCAGTTATCACTATATGAGGTGGATTTAGGTCGATTTAGTTGTTCGAATTCTAGCCCTTCTAGAAACTAATTTGGGCCTATTAGACTATCTCTCAGTATCAAATCTGGGCCGAAGAGAGCGACCAATTTAGCGTGTTACTTGTAATTGCACGGCGTGGGCTAATTTCGGTAAATCTGCAAATTTTGGACCAGCTTAGGGCCTGATTACACGCAGTCCGTTGGTCTAATGCTGAGCCAGAGTTAGAGCAGGTCACCGCCGGCGTGCATGGCATGGATGAACGGCGGATCGGGGTCGAGCTCCAGCGATGTCGCCGGCATAGCATATATGAATTTGTAACAAAAGATGGAGGAGCACGTCGATTGATTGATTTATATTCCACGGAAATCCCGGATCTCCAGGTACATGGATGATGGATGGTATATGGTTTACACGTCGTCTCTTCGATCGATCTCGCCTTCGTTTAGTTCGCCGGTGATGATTCGCTTGCCGCTGCCGCTGCCACGGCGGAGGTTTTCTCGTCGATGGCGTCCTTCTTCTCCTCTGCCTCTGACGGCGAGGAAGACCCCGAGACAGCCACGTTGGTTTTCTCGCGGTCTCTTTCTTCTCTGCCTCCGACGGCGACGACGACTCCGAGACGACGGCGGTGGCCACCTCCTCTACCTTGTGCTCGTCGTCGTTGACGACGGCAGGTTTGGCCTCCACGGACTCCGTGGTGTTCTGCTCTTTCGATTCCCCTGGAAATGGCACGAACAATTAGAGCAAGTTCTCTCCATTTCTGCATGAAATTAATTATACTGGAATTCATAGTGCAAGATTTTTCATTAAAGTTACTTCTTCCGTCTCATATTATAATTTCGTTTTATTTTTTAAGTTAAATTTCTTATTTATAAAAAAATCGAAATATCTATAACACCTTTCATGAAATATGAAGTTGAATATATTTTGACAATTTTTTTGTTTTATGTTAAAAAAATAGCTATATGTTTATACAAACATTATCAAACTTACAAAATTTTATTAGACAAAATATCAAAGTGATTTATAATATAAAAAATTACCAAGATCAGTTGCCGGAGCTGGAGACGATGGCTTCTCCTTCTCGTCGGCTTTGGTCTGCTCAGCCTTCTCCTGATCCTCCTTGAGAACAACGACCTCCTTTGTCTCGTCGGCCTTAGCCGAGGCCGCCTCCACCACCGCCGGCGCCTCATCGACCTTGGTGGACTCGGGCAGCTGCTCCTCCTCCTCCTCCTCCTCTTAGGCTCCGTCGCGGCCATCGCCTCGGTCACCGCGAGCGTGGCAGCGGCGATGGTGACATTCTTCTTGACCACCGCCGCCGCCTCCTCCTCTTTCTTCTCCTCCTCGGCGGCGGCCGGCGGCTTATCGGCCGACGTCACCTCGACGGCATCGGCCTCGGGCTCCTCCTTCTTCACGACGTCCTTGACGGATACGGAGGTGCATCCGTCCGACGACGAGGACGACGACGACGAGTGGTGGCTGGCGGAGACGGAGGGCTTCCTCCGGAAGAGCTTGCTGCTGCCGGCGGCGGCGGTGGTGTTGCCGGTGGCCACGTCCTCCTTGGAGCCACCGCAACCCATGGCCGGCGCCGCTGCTGACGCCGACGACGCCGACGACGCCGGAGGAGGAGGAGAGGAGAGGAGAGGAGAGGGCGGGAGGAGGAGAGGAATCGTCGGAGCTTGAAGGGTTGGGAGGCAACGAGAGGACGAGGTGGTAGGCGCGCTTTTATACTTGCGGGGTCGCGTGCCTACGTGGCGACGTGCGTTGCATGCGTTGAATAAGTCAACTCCCAAAAAAGACGCGAACACGCGGGCCACGACAAGCTTGGCAAAGCCATGAAAAAAGTAGTAATCAAAACCAACTAGAGAGAGGCTGCCACTCTGTCAGGTTTGGAGTTAATTAAGGCCCTAATTTAGTCTTAGAAAATCATGAAGTGAGGCTGCCACTCTGTCAGGTTTGGAGTTAATTATAGGCCTTAACTTTAGTCTTAGGAAATCATCATCATCATATGAGTTGTAGTTAATTAGGCCCTGATTTAATTAATTCGTTTGTTCTTGGGCTCTATCGTTTTTCTGCTTCAGAAACACCGCCTACCGGAGCGATCGCCGGCCGCCGGACTTCAGTTTATTTAGACGCCATTGGCCGGCAGGAGGCAGTCGGAGAACAGGTTGAAGACAGAAAACAAAATGGTTTCCGTGGCAACTAGTAGTGACAAAGGTTAAGGTCCCGTTCGAATACGCTTTGGATTAAAATTAACTGTAAATAAAAACAATCAGGACATGATTAATTAAATTTTAATTATTTTAGACTTAAAAATAAATTTTTATGATATCTTAGTGCAACGAACTAACAGAAACCAAGAAACACATAACCGAAACCAAGGTAAAATCTACTACTTATATAAGAGGTTATGTACAGCGTAAAAAAATCATAATGTTTTTATGTGCTCCGTTTAATTGGTTATTAATCAACAAGTGGGTGGACGCCTGAACTAATTGATGTGACGATCATCACGTGACAAGGGTTCATCCCTGTACCAAAAGGCTTAGTACCTGCCTCTGAATTTTTCTACTCCAACTGCTGGGAGAAAGTTCAGCGCGTAGTCCCTTGTGATACTTCGTCTCCAGCGCACCAATCAATCAGAATCATAGGTGCAACAGGTAACCGAGTGACACGCCAAGAATCGCCATGTAGACCACAAACAGCAAAGGGAAACCAGCCTGGCTCCGTGAAGCGCCCTTCCTTGTCAAGACGACCTGATCCAGAGAAACACACCGGTTACAGAACACGACAGCACGAGATGATACATGAACATGTAAGATTAATTTGACAGTGCATTCTCAACATAAGGTCAGTTTATGGGACTGGTATCTTGTTATCGTTCAAAATTGATAAGATTGGACTCTCTCTGGATGGTCAGGATGGAGATAGGACCAAGAGCCAGTGCACTCGTGGGTAAGGGGCATTTGGAATTGTTTTGACTTGGTGCTAGGACCTGCATTTGGCATTGTGTTGCTCCAGGTGGATATGACATGGACAAAAAGTAAAAATCTCTTGCAGAAAAAAGAACTTTTTTGTGAACGACAACACCCAAAATAACACGTGTTCCATTTGTATAGCAGGAAAAAATACAAGACTACGACCCTAAGAAGCAGTAAGCAGGAAAAAAAAGAAGAAAACTCGCCCGGTTGGATTGGGACATCAACCCGGGCAAACGCTCAAATCGAGCCTCCACCAGAACCCTATCGTGAGAACTTTACCGCAGAGTTCAGATTCAACTGGACAATAGGAGAATACAGACCGCACTTCAAAAGGGTTCCCGCCACGCGATACTCGTCGTCGTTGTGCCGCTGCACGCTAGACCCCACCCGACGGGGTGATAACCACCAGATCCGGATTTTTTATAGGACTCAACATGCGGGGGCCTCGCCTCATCCGCCATTGGACATCACCTCACCGCTCGCGGAGGCCACGTCACGCCTGCTCCTGCACTCCTCTTCACAGGGGCCACGCCACGCCCGCTACTGCACTCCTCTTCGCGGGGGCCATGCCGCGCCCGCTACTTCACTCCTCATCATGGATCTGTTCCTGTTGTCGCCGTCATAGCGAGAGAGTAGTTGCCCTGCTTCCCTCAATCACCGTCAAACAACTGAGCCGCCGCAGAGAGTCGACCTAGCCCCGTTGCTTCACTACCGCGCTTAACCTTCTCCGCCAAGCCAGCAACCAGAAGCTTGCGCCGTCTTCTGACGATGTACCACACCGGATAGCCCAGCAAGGCTGAAATCATCTGCCACAATCCGTTGCAAGCCTAATCGTCGCACGATGTCGTCGCTGCAAGCGCCGTCTACCGACGTAGTCCCACACCACACTGACCATTGCCAAGCAATGTCAGCCGTCGCGGTCCACTGCAAGCCGCTAGAAACCGATAGCCATGCCACGACGCCTAGCTGCCACCAAGACCTCGAAAGCCTCGCCATGTCGCCGCTTCGAATCTATCACCACTGGTGCAAGTGCCTGCTCCGGTCATGCAACTATTTTTTTCCCGATCTCATTTTTTTCTCTTTTTTGTCATTTTTTCCTTTTTTTTTTTTTTTTTTCTTTTTTCTTTTCTTTTTCACTCCTTTTTCCTCTTTTCCCCTACTTTTATCCCCATTTTCTTTTCTTCTTTTTTTCTCTTTTTTTCCTTTTTTCCCTCTCTATCTTTTTTCCCTCTCTGTTTTTTCCTTTTCTTCCCCTCTTTTTCTCTCTTCGCAGCGCCTGCTCTAACGTCGACATCGTCGACGATGCTCCGCACTCTGCACCTTCCCCGCTGCCGACTGCTCCGCGCTCGCTTCTCTGCACCCCCTCCGCTGCCGCCGTCACCACATGTAAGCATGGTGATGTTGGCGTTCGCGTGGCCGATGCTCTCCTTCCTGGTGCTGGTGGTAAGGAGGGAGCACCAGCTGTTCGTGGTACGGGAGGACGCTTGGGCACTCGACGCTGGATAGGTCCTCGTCAGCTGCCACGTCGTCAAGGAGGACGACTGCCGAAGGCTCGTCGACGACACCATCAGCTTCTTCGTGGGGAAGGCCGCAGATCCAGAGAGCGTGCCGCCACTTCTCACTGCGAAACACGTTGCCTTTGCCCCCACTTCTACAGACAGCGAGCGCCCCCCGGCACAATTGCCGACGGCACGCCGCCGCCCTCCGCTATAGATGGCCATATGGCTCGGGGCCCGACGGCCCGGCCCAAGGCACGGCAATTTGGCTTTGCCCGAGACATGGCACGGCCGGCGGGGGTCGTGCCGTGCGCTCCCGGCCGATAGTCGGGCGTGCAGGCTGCTCCTCGGCACGGTGGGCGGCACGGCTGGCACAAAGTTTAGGGAGCTAGTCAGACTTATTTTCAACCATATGTAGGACACGACCCAAAGAATTGGAAGGAAAAATTGTCACGGCCCAAAGAGTAGGGACGTAAAATAGACTTATTTTAGCTATATATACATGTCATAGCCCAAAGAGGAGGACGAAGAATAGACTTATTTCAAACAAGGCACGATGAGCTGCCGTGCCTTCGGGCCGACTCGGCACGGCCCGACCCTTATTGGGCTGTGCCTGGGCCATAGGTTGAGCATATGGGCCGACACGGCCCAGCTCAGCATGTAGATCGGGTCGTGCCGGCCCAACAAATCTTGGCCCGGGCACGACCGTGCCTGGGCCATGTCGGGTCGACAGGCCGTTTGGCCATCTATACCCTTCGCCTAGCTAGCAAGATTGCTCCCACCTCTCCACCTCCTTCTCGGTCCTCGCTGCTCGACGTCCTCTCGCGCCAGTGTGGCGTGTGCGTGTGTGGGTGGTGGCGCACCGACGCCAACGGTCTCGTCCTTTTCGTCGCCCGCTCCATCGCCCTTCGCATTTGGCTCGGCGTCCCAACGTACAAGCGGGTGGTCGAAGGCGCTCCACGGTGTCTCCAATGCCAGCCGCGACATTCACCTCGACGACCCACTCCGCGCCATCACCAGCCGCGCTGGAGGTCACCGCCGCCGCCCAGGATGGCGATGCGTGCGTCGGCGAGGAACGCGGTGGCCGGATCTGGGGACGACAGCGCCAGATCTGCCGTCCTCCTCACCGGGAGGACTCACCGCCGCCGCTACTGATCTAGTCGGGGCTCCCTCCCTCCCTCCCTCTCTCACCCGGACGTCGCCCCGTCTCCCAGGCGCTCCCGCCACCCTACCTTTCCGCCGACGAGAAGGCCCGCCGCCGCCGTCCTTGCGGTCGCGCGGCTTTGCCGGCAGCCGCTCGTTAATAATGATGCAATACTGTAGTTCAAATCTCACCATTTCATGCTGTAACTTGTCTCGCTCCCTGATGGTAGTTCTGGTTTCCTCCCTCAGTTTAACTATCATACTTTCAGCCTACACATAAAAAGAAAAGGTAAAATAATGTAAAGATCAAGAAAATGTCTTCAGAATTATTTCATCAATCCATCAACCTAACTCAAATGTGTAGTGTTAAAAAAACGATTACCTCTTCTAGTTTTACTTCGAGATTACTGAGTTTTGTCATTAGATTCTGAACATCATCACTTACCTGGTACGAGTAAATGAACAGAGATAGCCAGTTAGGTAGTGGACTGTGCAGTAAACAAATCAGAACCATTGAATGTAAACAAAGTGACCATATTCATTATTTCCAACCAATATAACGAAAAAATGCACAGTTTGGAGGGAAGTATCCTGTCAGTTTTAGCAAATTATACTTGGTAGTAACATAAGAATCGATGGGTTTTTGAATGTCAACACTAATATGCTAATGTCACAAATAAACGAAAATGGTCTTCAAAGCTAAAACAGGGGCAGCAGAACATGCAAAATACTTCAGAATAGGCAACTTACGTAATGAAGATTCTCTGCATTGACAAGTCTATCGCTCAAGATGGCAAATTCTTTTGGAGAAGTATCTTTCAATGTTTCAGGGCATTCACTCAAGACCACATTTGTTTCCATTGACGAAAAATGAGATTCTAGAGAAACAGCATGGGTTTCTTTCCAATGGTGAGGACTTTCTGCTGAAGTAACTGAAACTTCTTTTGATGGGGGCAAAATAGTTGTTTGTCTTACAGGGAAGGGAATTTCATTCAAAATAGGTGGTTTTTCTCTGAGAGGGGCACAGCTTGTTTTCAGGGAATGAAGAACTGCATTCGTTGAAAACAAGCTTTCAGCAGGTGTTTCTTTCCAATGGTGAGCATTCTCTGCTGAAATAGCTGGAACTTCTTTTGATGGGGCCAGAATAGTTGTTTGTTTTACAGGGAAGGGCATTTCATTCAAAGTAGCTGGATTTTCTCTCAAAGGGGGGAAACTTGTTTTCAGGGAATGATGAACTGCATTCGTTGAAAACAAGCTTTCAGCAGGGGATTCTTTCCAATGGTGAGCACCTTCAGATGAAATAGCTGGAACTTCTTTTGATGAGGCCAGCATAGTTGTTTGTTTTACAGGGAAGGACATTTCATTCAAAGTAGCTGGATTTTCTCGCAGAGGGGGAAAGCTTGTTTTCAGGGAATGATGAACTTCATTCATGACATTAGATGTTTCACTCACAATATTCAGTGTCTCTTTTGCCCCACAAACCTCAACTCCAGTCTTGGCACTAGGAACTCCTGCGATGAGTTGCTGTTCTTCAAGTTGAGTCGCACTGACAAGGACAACTCTCAGCTTATTCTCCTCGATATATCTTCCTGCTTCTTTGGAAAACTGCAAAGAGGAATCAGGAGGGTTTAAGATCTGGGTGAAAGATGCAAAAGGTAGAATCACATAAGCGAAACATAAATTGCTGCATACTTAATTACTTACAAAAGTAGGAGCAATGTCTTCGTCAGCTGTACCAAAAGGAACAACTGTGGTCTGCACAAGAAACTTGTCTCTTATTTGCAAATCTGGTGGAGCAGTCATTTGTGCTTGCATAATAACTACATTTAGTTAAACAACAAAGTCAACAAACATAAAATTCAAGGAAAATATATTATATTGAACTAATCTAATTAAACCGACAGAACAACAACAGAAACGCAGAGCTCGTTCCATGTCTTCCACAAAAATAAGATGGTGTCCATTGGATGAACAAAACAAGTAATAAAGCAATACTGAGAGTTAATTTATTATCAGCAGACAGCAGATTTTGTGCTGAAAAGAAATAGATGCTAACTTCACAGAAGAATTTTGAGTACTGTAACATAAATAAGTTCCATCATGTCAACTAGAAGAATAGAACACACTACTTGCGCAACATTAGCAATCATAAAGTTGCCAAATCATCGTTGTGACCATCAGACAGTAGAAGAATACACTTGCCTGTAAAAACACATGTTGCCCTTGGAAGAATGACTCCTACATTTGGTCGAACACAATATCTTTTTGGAGAAGTTGTTTTGACCTAGCAAAATGTTGGTAGCAAGATTAGAGTTTGCACTTTACCATGGTGCTTAATCAAAATTCTTTCTTCATGTATCGATTCATTAATTGAGATACTGATGATCATATGTATGTGAGATAACTAAGTGTAAAAGCTCCACACATGTCCATCTAATATAAGCTTCAAGCATCGTCAACATGAGGAAAATCTAGAACATGAAAACTTGAATGCAGCTTAAGATTGCATACCAACCTTGAATGCAACATATTCCTCTGATTTGTTCACTAGACAGACAGAACATGAACTTTTCTTCTTCACCTCAACTGACAACAAAGAAATAAATAAATAAATAAATATATATATATGATAGTATAAGATTTCATCCAGAGGATTATATAAGAACTAGAAAAATGTAGCATAGATCAGATCATATGAAAATCCTGCTCATATTTGGTTCCACAAGACAAACAATTGCATGTGGTAAGAATATTCACTGCGATGCCATTAGTTTAACAATCATTGCTATTAGACAAATCTTTGGGCAGGTAAAATGTTTTGGCATTCACTTAAATCTCTTAAAGGGTAAACGACTGCAGTACATATAAGAGGACTATTTTAAATTTTAGGGCTTGTTTGGTTGCCGTTCCGAGATTCACGCCTGAGAAAAATCCTGACAGGCAGTTTTGGAAGATGCAGCACTTGCTTCATCAGGCAGCCTGAAACTTTCTGTGTTTGGTTGGTGCTGAACGCCTGAGCAATAATAAAAGCTTAAAAAGTAGCTTTGACTAGCACAAAGAACTGATTAAATGGCAGATACAGCACTAAGAGCAGCTGCCTGAAGCTCAGGCCTCCAAATTCGATGGCCTGGCTCAGGCTAATGAAGGTGCCTGAGGGTTCAACAGGCTAATGAATGGGCTAGGTCAGCCTAGCTCAGGATCCATCAGGGCATGAACCAAACAGATACTCGTTGGAGCTCAGGCATCGTCCTGGCCAGGAATATTTGCGTCAGGACACGAACCAAACAGGCCCTAAATATGACAAGTTGCCAATGACCGCAACCAACAAGGAGGAACTAGAGCATATGCCAATTGACAAAGTGGCTATTTTAGGATTTACCCATGCTCTCGTTGTAACAGATTATTCACCACTATATATGTGGTAAGATGTTTTGCCACTCTATATGATTTTTTTCTAAAATGGTGAATGATGCATAACATCCCCTATAGAGTAGCAAATAATTGATTACAATAGGAGCAGTAGAAAGATGAAGGTCATTATATGGACTATGGAAGCGAAACAATTCCCTCATAGAGCATGCATTGTTACAGTTTAGCTTGAAACAGAAGTCTAATATACATTTTGGGCTGTAGCTAACCCCTTTTAATCCTTGGAAATGGTTCGTGTGTTTCTACTTTCTGAATGTAAGGGAATGAGGGATCTTTTTTATTATTATTGTTACTAGTTAAGCTAATCCCAACTATATTCATAATTTCATATAATAGCCAAGACTGCTCCTACTGATAAGAGCTCAGGCCCCTAATCACCTTGGTGAGAAAGGAAAACCAAATGGAAATAATGCACAGTTGAGTTCCAATCCTCACCTTAAATCACAGTAATCATACACACACAAAAAGAAAGAGATTAATCTGGACAAAGAGTATAATAGCCTCAAATCTAATATAAAGACATGCATACAAGGCGACTCTCACGAACAGATGGCATCTACACAAATTATCTAGAACAATATAACACTATTGTACACACTGTTTTGCATAAATCTAGAAATAGATTAAGTCGGTTGTCACTGGTCTCTAGAAGGCCACTACCCAACGGCCAGTGCCTATGTAAATGTGGTGATTAAACTCAAGGAGTCAAGTAAGGTTGCTCCTAAGTCCTAGCCACGCATGTGTGCAACCACATTGTCCTGTTTTACCACCTCTGTGCGGTCTAAGGCACAGACCAAGCATATTTAGCAACAATCCCAACAAACCATGCTCTTCAACTCTCTCTAATAGTCTCATCATAACTTCATAAGGCAGTGGGTGAACAAACAAGGAAAGAACTCACAGAGACATCATTGCAACCAATTCACCAATCGCACAACCGATATAGTAAACAGATGCCGCATGCCCCGTGCCTAACATGACAACTCCTCGCTCACAGTGCAGGAACTATCTCATCGCAAGTTACAGCCAACAACCAGTCCACCACAACTGCTACCACCGCCAGAAAGGGCTCAGGCTCCTAAAGTAAAGACTCGATGATGAAAATACAACGTAAACAAATCCCAGCTGCAAGTACATCCCACAAAAATGATAATGCCTAATAAAATTTGTTTGTACAGAAGTAACGCAGTTATGGGTGATTACAACTATTGTTTTATCCACAAAAGATGTATACGAAAAGAGACTGCGATATGAACTACTTCCCGAGCATTAACTGATTCCAGAAACATAGCAATCGTTTTTAGAAAAATAAACTTAGCAACATGACACAAAATCAGTTTCACAATTATAAAACGAATACATATTTAAGAAGGAAAAAACATATACCGTTGCATAGATGCCCCAAATTAACAACGCAAACTTCATCCCGATTGTAACTCTAATCAAATTGATCCCCCCAAGTAAAACTCACGAGCTCCTCAAAAACCCCAAACCCAACCCAAGCCAAAAAAAAAAAAAACGCACGTCACCAGCTAATCAGCAGCACTCTCACGATCAGAGCGCGGCGATCCCAAATCAAAGCGAAGTAAATCGATCGACTAAGCACGGCCGCGAACCGCAACCTCGACCGGGTAAGGCGCCACTGCCCCCGAACCACACCATATGTGCGTGTCTGTGTGTGTGTGGTGGGTTGGGGGGGTGCGTCGCTACCGCGGGGATGGGGCACATACATTCGAACCGGATCTCCCCGGGGTGGATCTCCACGAGGCCCAAGTCCTCGCTGCCCATCGCCGCCGCCGCCACCGACCGGTCGCGGCGGTGCACGCCCTCCCTCGCGTCGCGTGTCACTCACTGGTGGGCTGGTGGGCGGCTGGTCGGAGTCGGCGGAAGCATCTGGGTCTGTGTGTGTCGCGGCGGTCGCCGTCTGGTAGTTGGAGGAGAGGATACGACGACGCGGCGGAAGAAACGGTGGAGACGGGAGGGCGACGGGGTGGCGGGCGGACGACGGATGGGAACGCCGCCTCCAACTCTCGACGGTATCGGTATTGGGGTTTTAGAGCAAGTACGCATCCAAGCACGATTCTCTAAATACCACCTAGACTTAAATCACGAGATAAAACAGAAAAAATAAATACCATGTAGACTTTAATAACAAGGTAAAAAAATACCTCTGACTCATTAATTAAAAGATAATAACCAATACAACACATCACATCTAATACATAAACCCTAATAATTGTTTTACTAGTTTACTGTCATACCATCTTGTCTTTTTTTAAAAAATTTGTGAAGGCTATCCCTTGCATAAGGGATGGCTCATCCTCTCTCTTAACTTCTCTCCTTCATCTGATCATCTAATTTTATGTGGTAAATTTAGAGGCAACATCACTTGCTCTTATACAAAAGGCAACCTCTACACAAAATTCAAGACAAAAAGAAAAGAGAGAAGGTAGATTAGACAAGTAAGTATTGTACTAGTGTATTAGAGTTAGTATAGATGTAATCTATTGTATATGTTACCTCTATATTTATTTATGAGTTGATGATGTGGATAAGATTAGAGATAGCACCAACCTCTCTTATAAAACTTGTTTTTAGTGATGTTCGTTTCTGTGGGGTACGGTGGTGTGGCGTGGGGACCATCTCCCAGAGGAAGGGGCTGATGTAAATGTCATGATGAAGTGTGTTAGAGTAATTATAATTGTATCCATATCATTCACTCGTAAATTAATAAGAAACAACATATACGACATGTTACCTCTAATACATAAATACCAATACCTCTAATATTCTCATGCTTTTTTAGAGTTTATGTGGAGGTTACATCTTGATTTAGGGGTAGTTGATCATCTCTCTTCTCACTTCTCTTCTACACGTCATCATCCAATCTTACATGGCACTTTTGGAGACAGCATAGGAAGCATTATACTTCTTTCATCCTAGTTTGATCATCATCTAAGCAAAGAGCACAGAGACCAAGGACAACAAAACCTTCATCGTTCTTAAATTAATCTTCATCGGTTAAGATGTTTCAGCCCTTCGTGTCCCATGAATTATGTTGATTGCACGCCATTGCACCTATAGAAATTAATCTTGATTAGTTACACGTAGCAAAATCAATGATGCACATTTATCTTTGTACAAATAAATAAAGAGACATTTATTAGATGATGATCATTTTGAGAATACCGTAAAATCTTAAAGGGATGATCAAAATGAAATGGAGAGAGTAGCACTTGCTCTTACACTTGATATGATAAACTCGGGTAGTCGACTACACGTGTGTTTGGTGACTTTGGTCTACTCATCCATTCTATATTTTTTCAGATCCATCTCATCCTATACTTTTTAAGGGTATGTCCAATAAAGACCATTACAATAAGTGGTCTCAACCTATTATATAAGATAATACTGCACACAAGTCACACAACAATCACTCCTTATTATGCTTTAGTCCCTAATTATTTAGGTGTCATCTTTTACGATATTTTTTATTATCAAATTAGCTGGAATTTTGTATTTTGAACCCTATAAAAAAGGTATATAGTATATACTACAGTGGACTTTTCACCCCAACCCCTCCCTCTCCCTCTCTGCATCCCCACCTTATTTCCGAGGCATTTAACTTTTGGCAATTAAGAATTTGTCACTTACAGTCTATGATATATAGGCATTCATGTGTGTATGACATATGGGTCTAGTGCCAAATCCTTAATTGTTACTTGTAAGAGTGGTAAATAGTTAAATATCTCCTTATCCCTTCCCCACCAACCGAACACCATCGCCAGCTCTCCTCATCCAGCGTCGTTGTTGCCTCTTCTCATCCCGTATCGTCGTCGCCCCATCCTCCTCTAGCACCGCTGCGATTTCTCAACGATGGAAGACGAAAGCCACCCTATCCAGCGATGCTTCTTCCCTTGAACCTTCGCCTCTCCTCTCTCCGGTCGAGTTCGTTGGATCTAGCCATGCGTTTGTCAGATCCAGCCATGAGCCTCGCGACTACCGCAGCTCAAGGGACAACAACGAAGGCGGCCACCCGTGGCTCAATCATGGATGAGCCCGTAGTACGGAAGAACTCAACGGCATGAAAGAGCTCGCCGTCTGCAGATCTACTCATCGTCGATGCAGACAAGCTCGTTGACGATAGACTCAGTCCTTGCCTAGTAGGCCCTCCTCTCCTCTTCTCCACCGTTTCTCTTTCTTCTCGGGACCAAGTGTGTCATGGGGATTCAGACTCCCCCAACACGTGGCTCGAGCCAAGGCGCATCAATGAAACTATTACTTACCTTGGCAGGACACACGTTGTGACGTGAGACCGTAGTCTCCCCTGCCACCCACGCCACGCTCAGCTCTGACGTGGAAGCTTAAGACAAGTGTTCATGGTGGTACCTTGGGCATGGCCTAAGGGATCCATCCTATACTTAAACTAATGGATACTCCGCGTATTGCAGTAGGAAATTTATAAGCACTTAAAAAACTCGAATAAAACAATTTGTAAATTATATATTTATAACACCTAAAAGGGCAATACTTTAAGAGATATATAGTAATGATTGGTGTTACGGATTAGATATACCTACTATATTTAGATTTGTGACCACCAGAAATACCACATACCTAGTTTTATACAAAAAGATATATTCGAATATGGAAACATAGCAGATAATTACGGAAACTTTTTTCATGGGAATAGAAGATATTAGACTTCGATTCAAGAAAGGACAAGGTCTTATCTGTTGATATCCCATAAAGACTTCTAGAGTTTTAATTGAACAAGAAATTGCCTACTTATATAAATACATAGCCCCTCAAGAGAGGAGGACATCGAATCATAAGTCATAGCCACAAGTCACATTGAAGACTAGCTAGGAGGAAGTCAATAGCTAGCCGTCGACTCCAAGTTGACGGATTAGCTCTAGGCTAATACTAGTTGGTAGGCTAGATTAGCTAGCTTTGTCCTATTGTAATCGGTGTGATACATTTCACAGCTATTCATATAAATTGGATTAGGGATGCTACCCACCTTGGAGGGCTGAACCAGTACCATGTCTTTCGTCTTTTTACTGTAATCTCACATATACCTTAGTATTTGTTAGTGATATGCCCTAGAGGCAACATGGAGATGTTGGATATCACGTCAATGTTTATGTATTTATGAATAAAGTGTTATTCAGTTCCATGAAATAGACATCTTGTATTGATCAATAAGTACGTGACTTATTTATGAGACTCGATATGTATGAATCTATTTCTAAATGATCTCTGATCATATATCATATTATTGGAACTAATATGATTCTAAGGTCGGCATGTCTATTGATTGATGATCATGTCTCATAGATCATGGGTATGGAGATACCAAATCAATAAATATTGACATATGTGTTAGAGAACACATTGTTGGATAGACCCACCATGAGACACTACAGAATTAATGTGCCATTAGTTGGTCTCGGTAGTGTTAGTACCTTAGACCTGAGATCACCATGGATTCCAACATGTGTAGTAGCCTACTTTGGGACTACCAAACGTTATTCCATAACTGGGTAGTTATAAAGGTAGTTTTCGGGTTTGCTATGAAACATGGAGTGGGATTGGAGTGATCAAGATGGAATTTGCCCCTCCTTTGGAGAGATATCTCTGGGCCCTCGAGGTAATGGATTATGGAAATGCATGGCCATGCTAAGTTGATTGAGGAGTCAATCAACGACGGATAATCCAATACGGTTCGAGTGAATGGTTAAGCTATTGAAGGAATGGCACACATCTTGCCTATAGCTTAATTGGTATCCGAGGCAAAGGGATTTGTGTACACATTACGGGTTCGAGCCGATATTATATTCTTGTATACTATGGTGTCAATATGTGCTTGCTAGGCGCCGTGTGTGCAGTCGGCGAGTTGGACTCGAGCCGACGGTCGGCTAAGTTAGACTATAGCCAAAACGAGTATACCCGAACCTACGGGGTCGCACGCTTAAGGGGATAAGAACAGGCATTCGAGTTGGACTCGGATACGGCTCGATCGGATAGGGATCCGATCGGATAAAGTCCTATAGGCTTACGACGTATGGGCGGCCAACTCGTGAGATTCGGATAGGATCCGATTCAAAATAGAGTCCGATCGGTCACTAGTCCCGATCGGCCAACTCTATATTAAAGGAGGGAGGGGTGGAGAGCTGCGGCACGTCAATTGCATCGCATTGAACCGAATCCGCAACAGAAGTCGCCGAGATCAATCTCCACAGAAATCCTCCCCACTTTCGAGCCAAACCCTAGCCTTGCATCGCGTGCTAGCACACGGGTGTTCGGCGTTCTGTTTCCGGACGTGTGGATACCGATAGAGGCGCTGCTACGTTGCACGCTGTTGATCGGCTATGGAAGAATCGACTGCGGTCGAGCGCACCGGAGCGAGGCGTGAGAACACGGTCGGACGACTCGGATCGGCTACGGCATCTGCGAATCGGCTGATCGGCGAATCGGCTGTCCCCGGCATCGGTGTCGGCTTGCGGGAATCGGCTACACTGTTCCGGATCGGATAGCCCTGATTGGTTGTTTCCGCTGTACACTCCAATCGGTAACGATCTATCGACCCTTACTTGCAAGTGTTCCTGGTTTGCGCGGTTAAAAGTTTTTGTTTTCGGCTAGCGTAGCCTCCGCGTAACCCTTCAGTATTAAGGTCCCCATCCTATAAAAATATTATTGTCAGGTATAGCCCATCAACTATAGTTCATTGGAATTAAAATTGTATATGACACCTAGATAGTTATGTAGATTCAATATCTACTATTTTTCTAGGTGACATGGTGTAACGCACTGAGTCGGTACAGACCGATGTCTCATCTAGTTAAACTTACACCTCTAAATTAATTCACTTATAATTTTATCCTTATTTTGCGCAAAACAGTTAACTAGGAATGTCGACGGGATGGTCGGCAGTCCTCCGAGGAGGCCACCCAAGGAGATGAAAGAGAGTGGTCGAGGCGTCTCACCGATGAATCCGATGGTTGACTCTGGTATCAAACGAGCTAAGGGACAAAAGAATTTATACTGGTTCAGCTCTCCCGGAGGATAATAGGCCTACTTCCAGTATTCTTTGTTGGGGTGATGTATGAACAAAGATTACAATGGAGAGAGTTCTTGAGGGTTCTAGCGATTGGATCTAGCTCCCCAAGACTAGAGTTTAGAGAAGAGTTCTCAGAAGGCGCTCCCTCTGCTTGTTCACCCTGCCCTCCCTTTTATAGCTCAAGGGGGCAGTTACAAGAGGACTTGGGGGCCAAGAAAGCTAAGACTAAAGACTAAAACACAAGCACAAACAATATCTGAAAAGTATATAGAGATCCCCTAGGTCCTGTGTGTCGTGGGCATCTTGTGCTCTATCCTGCCTTAGGATTCACCCTCCACAGGTACTATCTGTGCAGTCTTATTGGGTGACGTCATCTTCTGTCGGGTTGTGCCCTCCTTGCCTCCTCTACAAACCTTGCAAGACAAGTCTTCCCTCCCGAGAAAATCTAAGGTTGAGCCACTGAGCTGCGGTCGAGAAGGAACGTCAAGGTCGGACCTGGGAGGAGGTCGGGGCGGCCAACTGTTAACACCAAAATTTGGTAGTTGAATCCCTAAGTCTTTGCAAGGATGAAGCAGAATCGGATCGGCTGGTGTGACGGAGAAACAGAGGCCGCATCGGCTGAGAAGCGATCGGCTGTGAAGTCAACCGGCTAAGGTTGGATCGGACAAGGGCGGCCGATAGCCGATTCTACGATCGGAGAAGATAAAGCCATTTTTGGTACAATGGTTTGAAGATAAATAGAAGATTCAGTTATTAGATTGCGCGTTAAATGATATTGTCATCTATGGATAGAGTATTGTAACGGCAATTGTATCTGTAATTTAGTAGTTTGTTTAAATTGTTCATTGTAATGCGGCGTGGGTCCTTTCCGGGATAACGTTGTGTTTTAAATAGTAGTTTAAATAGAGTCCAGGATTTGTACAGCTAATGTATCTTGGGTATAAATAGGACCCGAGACCCCCTATATAAAACACAATCACAATCAATCAACCCTTCGACACATCGCCAACCTTTTTCTTCAGACGAGCAATTTGTTTGGCTACGGGCTGCATCATTTCGATCCCCAAATCCAGGTAAATGCTTATCATTAGTGGTATGATATGTTGTTTCTAATGTTTTCATCGTAATGACACATTAGATCCAGGAGTTCGTACTGCGCTATTTATCATATAGCGCATATAAATTAGATCAATGTTTAGATCTATCCTGTCATTGACTAGTTCTATCAAGAACTCACAACCAATAAGGCTAGATCCAAAGGTTGGCTGGTTTATATGCGGTATCCATCGTTTCGAAGAGATATAAATCGGCTACGACATATCAGGATTGTTCTTTTTATACTTAATGATGCATCAGGTTTGAACTATTGAGTCGTTTTTAGAACTGTCAGTATATTTATTATTGGATTTATATTAGGACTGTCTCTTATGTTAAGATCTTGTTCTTATCGGACCTCGTGAGCCGAAATCGGCTGGCCATAGACAGCCGACAGCTGATTTCTGAGCTAAGCCTCTGGTTCAAGGATGATATCTTTTTATAAGAACCATCGGAGTACTAGCTGATTCTTTGTTAGCTTTTCGGTATCGGCTAGGTTATCGATACAAATACCTATTATCCTTTATTTACTGTATTTAGGTTAAACGGCTAATGCTGTCTCGGTATCGCCGATCCATTCTAATCGCTTGGCTTAAATATATTTTAGGATAGCAGATATATGCTCATGGATTCCCTTAGCCGATTCAGTGGGGATCTAACCTAACACTTAACACATGTTTCTTTGTTTTTTTTGTTGGTTAACAGATCAAACCAACTGGCACGTCCTGTACCGCGCAGGCAATCGAGAAGGACCTGCACTGGAGTCAAGCAGATCTCCTAGGCCAGCGCGCGAGAGAAATTTCTCGTCAACACCGACCCCAAAAGGGGTTTGGGCTTCCGACCCTGTCCCGAGAAACCCGGTTCAACTTCAGCTGACTTTAACTCTGTTCTACGAGCTATCCCAGGGTGTCATCCTCATAAGAAATTAATTCATTTGGACAAATAAAACCTTATAAGCTAGGGCTACTCTAGCTGGACAAACGGGGTTGGACTAAATTTTTCAATACTGCTGCTGCTAGCTGCTACTGCTGCCGCATGTGAGCTGCTAGCTTGCCCAACTGCTGCTTGCCTGCTGCTCGCTGCAAGGAGGCCCAAGGCCAACATGCATGCACATCTAGCTAGCTGTTGCTGCCAAGCAAGCCCATCTAGCTCTTTCTTCCTCTTTTTTTTTACCCCTCAATTATTCCGGGGCGTCACACATGGTTCAACACACAATAATTCTTATAGGAATAATTACATTTAGTGGGTTATAAAATACACATGATAAATAGATGGTTGAGATTAAAACATGAGAGATCAAATGTTACTATTTTTTAAATGATGTGGCTTAATAAATATAAGCTTTTGGTTCTAACTACTCCCCTTCGTTTACGTTAGAAGCCGTTTTGATTTTTACCTAATCAAACTTATTTAAGTTTGAATAACTTTATAAAAAATTTAATAACATCTACAACATTACATTAGTCTTAGTAAAATTAATATTTAATATATTTTGATTATCCGTTTATTTTATGTTAAAAATATTTCTATATTTTCTATAAATTTGAAATTGTAACAGTAATACGAAATAGAAAGAGTATATAAAGGATATATAGATATATAGGGATAATGAATTTTTTCCTAATGCAATGTTGCATATATAAAAGCTTAGCAAGATTAATTGCATTCATGGTCGGTCCATATATAGGTTGTCTACATCACCGACCATCCATGACATGACGGCCATCGCTCCTTCCTATCTTCAACAGATTACCTAAACTCAGACTATCTGGA
The DNA here is from genome assembly GCA_019925245.2 of Oryza australiensis. Taxonomy (NCBI): domain Eukaryota; kingdom Viridiplantae; phylum Streptophyta; class Magnoliopsida; order Poales; family Poaceae; genus Oryza; species Oryza australiensis. The sequence goes on along the minus strand of JAIFGZ020000265.1, from coordinate 472,241 downwards.
TATCTATATAGTCAGCTCTTCAACTGATTTGAATAATCAAATTAGGTGATCACTTCAACAGTCTCTCTTTACCATCTCTAAAATAATAATAGGACCCACGTGTCAGCCTCTACTACCTACTTCTTCTTTCCTTCTCTTTCTTCCCTCTTCCTCTTCTTCAGTTGGGGCAACGAACGAGCCCGTGACGAGAGATGGCAGCAGGGACGCGGGGCGGGACAACGGCGGGTGACAGTGGCACAGGCGTCAGCAAACGGCGATGACGACGACGAGGGGGGCGAGGCGAGGCAAAAATCGGCGTGGGACGACGGAGGTCAGGAAGGTGGTGGCGGTGATGGGAGATGGCAAAGGTTGGGAAAGACGGTGACGGTTTCGGGCAACAAATTCTCTCTTTCTCACCTGGCCGCTTCCCTTCCGAGCTCGATGGCTAACGACGGCATGCCCTCATATAGTGAGGGAGGCGAAGGTGTGATGATAGGAGACGGTGAAGGCGACGAGGAAGGGGTAGCATAGGAGGGCAAGAGTCACCCGTGACGAGGGCTTGAGGCGGTGTGGAAGGGAGGAACGCCGACGACGAAGATGGCAATGTCGTTTGACCTGTGTTGTTGTAGGTGCAAGCTTACGAGAGGGAGAGGGAGGGGGAGCGGAAGGGGACCCATGGTTGGCAGTGAGTTTTGAGGGGACCCACGGTTGGCAGTGGGTTTTGGTTGGCAAATAAGCTATATTTTGGTTAAAATTGTCAAATTTTGATTTAAAGAGGCATTTAACAACTCTGTATGTGCTCTTTTCTCTCCCCTTTTCTGGTGTCGCTTGGATGTGCTCATTAGCCCATACAATTTCATCTAGGAATTTTGCTAAGATTTGACAATTTGGCGTGTCCGTGTGTTGTCGTGTGATCACGCGGAAACAAAGAAACAATGGCTCGATAGCCAACCGCTTCATCTCTATCCATGGCCTAAATTTGTACTACGAATTAGGAAAAAGAAGGAAGAAAGCAACTTTCCCTGAACTTTAACGACACTTTCTGGGTAGACCACCACATATACTGCTCCACATCGCCGTGTTGACTCTTTTTGACGACGACCTTTGTACCGTTCTCGCGTGACGATTGACGTGTGGACGAGCGATTGGGCGGCCCCCACGGATTCTCGGGCCCATGGGTCAGTGTTACGTCCGTCGTGCGCGTAGTGGCGCTTTCTTTTTTTTTTTGCTTTTTCCCCCTCTTTTTTTCTTTCTGCTCCTTCCATTTCTTCCAACAGTTTGGGCCACGGCGTCCGCGTACCAAGCACAAAGGGACGGACGGTCGTCTCCGATCATATGACGCGCTCGCTTTTGAGTTTCGATCGTGCCGTTCTCCATTTATGGAAACAAACCATGCCCCATGCTTACTGCAATACTACTGCGAGAACGTCGACTCTTACTAGTCAATAAATTCTTTAGTGATCATTTGTTTGACCTGTGGCAAATTAGATATGATGGTAAAAGAGTTGAGAGTGATATAAAGTAATATAAATGTAAAATTAAATAATCTAAAAGAAAAACATTGGTTAAAAGAGTGATTCAAAGCAAAACATCGGTAATGAAAGATTATCTAAAGTAAAAGTTACACTAAAAAATTACACTTTATACCAAACAAAATGTATCATATTTGATGTTACAATCAGTTTAACATATTCTTTCGCTTTACATTATATTATCTTGAAATATACTTAATGGACAATATAATTTACTTTAAAAAAATAGAGACCTGACAGTCGTAACATATGTTTAGATCACTTGTAAAAATAGTTTTCATTACAAAGATCTAAGGCAAGGGCGAACACACCCGATGGGTAGCGTGGGTCGGTCTACACTGCGTGCCACCTCATATCCCTAGAACCCCATTACTATTCTTATATATATAGCAAATTAGCTATCGGCCTGCTATCAAACCATAAGATAAATCAAATATTTTAAGTAGAGATAAAAAATATTTATGAAAATTCATGACCGAATGGATATTATTTATGTATAAGTGGTACATTTTAACCATACATAAATTATAAACCATAGAAAACAAACCAAAAATTACTTAGAAATAGATATAACCATGAACTACAACACCATTAAATCCAGGGACGGATTCGACCCAGGCTAAGGTTCACCTGTGATCCAAACTTCATGCAAGTTTCATACAAAATTTTAGAATCATGCTTGTATTTACATAAAAGTTGAACAAGATAATAGAATTGATCCCTAGGCGTGGCTCCTTGCCAGCTACGCCCGATCAAATTTTAAATCCAAACTCCCATTTATGTTAAATACCCAAATTAAGTTATAGAACCATGGAATTGAGTTAGAGCATAGTGATTGATTAAGATTACTAGGGCATGACAATTTTGTTTCATATTTCAGAGCAAAACAAGAAGATGAAAACTCTTTATTTTAATCTTTAAACTCCATTTAGCCATTTTCTATAAGTCTGATTTTGAGTGGTAAGGCTAATGAGGTGAACCAAGCAACAAGAAAAAACAAAAGTTTGTACAGTGAGATAACTACTTTATATACTTATATATTTTAAAATGATCTTTGTAAAAGTTCGTACAAAAGAGTAAAAGGACCTCGTTTTTTTAAAATGATCTTAACTTCCTTTAAAAAAAGCTTTGTATCCCTTTAAGCTTTGTCATATACAAGTCTACTTCTTAACCCTCTGCCTTTAAGAAGTTTACTTTTCGATCCCATCAGCCAAATTATCTTGTGACACGCAATACATTTTGGGGAGCATATGGCTGTAGCCAATATTGCTCTTGCCATCAGGAGTACGGTGCAAGACCACAACACCTCTGTTTAGCTTCTCATTTTTCACATATATATTTTTAAACTGCTAAATAACATATTTATTAAAAAAATTATATAAAAAATATTTAAAAATCATACTAATTATTTTTTAAAATAATTAATACTTAATTAATTAATTAATTATACGCGTTTTAGTGCATGATGGATTAGTAGTGCTTTCATTTGTGTAAAGGTCCTATTAGACTATTGTGAGTGCTTTACAAAATCTTTAGTTTTGTAATAATTTTGTTTAAAAATATGTAGTCTTAAAATATAAATTTTGAAATATATATAGTTTTTTATAATGTTGGTGTAAAATCTATAGGTTTACCTTGTATACATGTAATTCCGTGACAAAATCTTGTCAAATTTACTTATGTATATCTTTATTAGTACTTTTTTAAATGTTCTGTATTTAAAAGGAAGGGCTTAAAAATCCGCGTAGAGTGAGTCCGCTAAGAAATTTCCTTGTTTTCTCGTAGCGATTTCTCTTTTTTAAGTGTAGCCGCGTTTTTTTCCTTAAAAAAATGAGAAAAAACATACCTATTTTTCTGACACGCGGGGCCGCGGGTTGACCTATAAATATCCGGGCCTTCCCCCTCCCCTCTCCCCAGTAAAAAAAACTTTCAAAGGCTTCAGTTTTCAGACTCGCAGTTGATCATAAATTCGAAATTGCGCATCCAAACTTGCGACCAACGTTTTCGCAGCGAGAGGAGTTGAGGGCGAGATTGGTTGGGGAGTGAGAGAGAGATGGGCGGGTGCCTGTCCGGCGACGTGCGCGGCGGCATGGAGGCCGTGGGCGGGAGCGGCGGCCGCTGGGCGGCGGGGACCGGTGGAGCGGCGGGGCAGGGCGGCGGGGCGAACGAGGCGGTGGACCACTTCTTCAACGCCGCCGGCCTCCGCGGCCTCTACTCGCCTCTCGAGGTACGGCCCCGAAAACCCTAGTTGTTCAGTGGGTTTTGGGTGGGGGGAATCGCGTTGCCGTCGTTCATCATCGGCTTCGGTGGAGTGGATTGTTCGGTGGAGTAGGTTTGGTGGTTGTTTTTGGGGGACAATGTGCTTCGTTTTTGGGAGAGGTGACGGGGGGAGACTCGATGTTCCGAAATTTTCTTATTAGCGAATCTTCCCGGAGACGAAAATGTGTCTTGTTTGCGTATGAATTACGACTTTGTCCTTTTCGTTTTTATTACTCGTGTGTTTTCCTCCGTGACAACTTTTATGTGCCAATTTGGAAGTTTTTTTTTTTGCTGAAGAGTATTGTTTGTGTTTTTTTTTTAAAAAAGCCGATTCCGCTCTGAACTGGGTTTCATGTGTTTTTTTTATTTGAGTCATCATCATAGGTTTTGCTAGTTTTCGGTAACTATAAATCCTATAAAAAATTGTAAATCGATTTTACTATTTATCCATTACTTGTTTGAATTTAGTTGGACTTAATTTGGAAAATGTGCCTCCATAAGAAGTGTTTCTCCTTGAAAATTAGAACTAAGCCATGCGTCAATTTCATTTCTCGTCAATGTGCGTTTCTCCTTGAGTTTAGAGTTCTGCTTCTTTTTTGCCCAAACTCCATGCATGCATCCATTCTTTTGATTTTCTTAATTTTATTTTACCATACATTCAGAAATTAGAACTTTTCGGTGCTTGTATATATGTTCAGTTTTCCTGTATATTATTCCTCAAATGATGATCGATTGCATTTTCTGCTGTGAAGTCTCTGAAAAAAAACCCTATCATTTTGGTTTTGATAATAGAATTCACAGCGGGTGCGTTTCTGCAAGTGGATTAGGACAAGCAAAATATGTTATAGGTTGGAGTGGGTGGGGGATATCAATCTTTTTTTCAAATATGCTAGAGTCTGACATATAAGACGTGTGCAGGTGTTGATCAGCACTAACTTGGCCTGATAACTTGGTCCCTATTTGTGTGTGGTGTCTCGCTGAGAATAAACTTTATGTCCAATAGATTACCTAAAACTTTAGTTAAGTTTTCGGTCTTCATAAGATTTATTCAACACCGTCTAAAAATAAAATATTGTTATATTATTATGATCTATTTTTTATTCTGAAAAATATTTGCAAGGAATTGAGAGATGCCTATTTGAAGATTTGTAGGTTCACACTTTTTCCCCTTAAATTGCCACTCACGCAATTTCCCCTTACAATTTTAGGCTCATATATCTGGTTGCATGTGCATGATGTGCTCGCTAGATAGAACACCTGTACTGTTGTTTATTAGGAGCGTATGTATGTTTTGGATTGTCTTGTAGTGATCTTGATGTGTGAAAACTGAAAAGTACATGCATGGGGAGTCAGGAGAGTTCGGAATGGTATGAATTTGAACTTTGAAATCCCATCTGTATGTGGTACTGTAGCATTAATTCTACATTTGTGCTTCATGCTAACTACAGTACCTCTGAACCAGTGGGTCGTGAACGTCATATGATCTCCAGCACTGACTTATTGCTATCTTCCTTATTGCAGCTATCCTTTTCAGCATCGAAGTTGCGGAATATGGATGCTCTTTCCAAGGTGTAAATCACCATTCTTTTTTTGAACATTTCCATTTTTCTGCTCCTATTTTGTAATGTTATGACCAGAGTTGTTAATTAACTTAGGGCGCGATCGTTAGTGTGGGGTGGTTGTCGCGCGTAAAACGAGAAACATAATTAGCATATGATTAATTAAGTATTAATATATAAAAATTAATAAATAAATTTATTAGATTTTTTAAGCAACTTTTATATAAAAAGTTTTCGCACGAAACGTACCATTTAACTGTTTGAAAAACGTGCTAACGGAAAACGAGGAGAATAGTGTGGGGATTATACACTTACGAATGCGCCCTTAGTTTTTAAAATAAAATGAGTTTCTAGTTTAACCTTCTAAGAGTGATGTCATAAAAGAGCAACAATTCTAGTCGGACGTAGGAAGTAAAAATTATAAGTTTAAGTAAAAAGCAGGAAATGATCCTTACTGTCAAATTGTGAACCAAGTTCGACATGTTTTATTCTCACATATGTATAACAAATGTCAATACTTATCCTCAAATATACTAGTTAAAACATGCAACAAACAGTACATCTATTGATTTGCACCAGCTATACAAACATGGTAAACATTTGATTCATTGTCTGTCGTAGCATTTACCATAACAACAAAAAGATAGGTTCCTTAATTCTGATTGGTTTTTTTCCATGTATATGTGAATGTATTCCTCGAATTTATCTATTGTCTGATTGCATGCTTTAGAGTGATCCAATGTTAGTGATCTACATAAGAAAGGAGAGAAGGCTAGAAGAGATTGGCCGTACTGAAGTGATACTGAACTCACTGGAACCCTCGTGGATCACAAAGGCTACAATAAATTACCAATTTGAGATTATACAGCCACTTGTGTAAGTTTATAATATATAAATGTAGGAATCAATTGTAGAACTTACCAATTACTAATATCACTTTTTTTGGTTAATGACAGATTCAGGATATATGACATCGACACAAGGTATCATAACACGCCAGTCAAGGTATATTTTGTTCCTTCCGTTCATTTTTCCCCCTTTTGAACTTTTTCTTTCTTATGTGCCCATATTCAATTTGGATATGCAATCACCTATAAATATGATCTTGAAATCGATCCATGTTTTTTCATTTATCGCACCATATTATCATATGGCTATATTTGATTGTGTCCATCTTTTAGTCCTTTCCTATTTGTGGATACTACATATGATGTGTATTTGGGGGCCTTGAGCTTTTAATGAAAATTCTTCCAACACACACGTATGGCAACTCAACATTTCACATTACATAATAAAACAAATGGTGCACGTATACATCTCATATGTGTTTGAAACTAGCTGGGTGATGATTTGACAGAAGAATGGCCTCAATTGTTAATATTTTCTCAGAAAACCAGCTAGTGACTTGGCTGTAGAATTATGTCCTCTCATTTAGGCTCCTTTACGGTTTTACCTTAGTCACCTAAATATGGTAATTGGGAAATAAAGTGCTTTACTAAGAGAAGATAGTAACATTGATGAACAATTGATTTAATCCATTCCAATTCTGTGCCTTTCCTAGCTTGTAAAGTTACTATATACAACTTCTGAATCATGTATTCGTTGTTTTATGCAGACACTGAACTTGGATCAGCAAGATTTTCTTGGAGAAGCATGCTGCAATTTGTCAGAGGTATGACGCCAGTTACAGAATCCTTTGCAAGTAATATGAATTAGATAGTTCCAGTTGCAGTATACGAGGTATCTGAGCAAATGCATAGGGACAAAGAAACAAGATTGTCTTCTTTTAATATATATATATACTGTTCTACTTACAGATTGTCACAAAGTTCAATCACAGCCTGACACTTAACCTCAGAGATAGTTGTGGACATGCCCTTCTAGGAACAGTGACAGTACATGCTGAAGAAAGCAGTTCCTCAAGGATGGCAGTTGAGATGACACTCCATGCCCTAAACTTGGAAAACAAAGATGTATTTTCGAAAAGTGTATGATACTACTTCCTTTGCTAGTAAGGTAGAATGCTATTAGTTAGCAAATTAGTAGCACTCGATTTACATTTGATATTGATTCATACAGGATCCTTTCGTGAGAATATCAAGACTGGCAGAAACTGTTGGTCCCATTCCTATCTGTAAAACTGAAGTAATCAACGACAACTTAAACCCTGTTTGGAGGCCCATAACACTAACATCACAACAATTTGGAAGCAAGGCAAGTTTAATTCTCTGACTTATGGATATTTGTATTAGCATTGCATTGCTTGTATAGTCCAAGATTGGTCTAATGTTTTCTCTGTTTTAAATTATTTCAGGATAACCCATTGCTAGTTGAGTGTTTTGATTTTGATTCAAGTGGTGACCACGAACTTATTGGGTATGCACAACGACTAAACAATTATTTTGGCATCTTTTGCCCTTGGTTCTGAGTTTAATTATATGTCCTTGCTTGTCTTACAAATAGGGCCTTCCAGACAACTATCACTCAACTTGAGAATCTATATAATTCAAAGTCTGGAGCAAATTTTTTCAGCCATAAGGGACAGAAAAAGGTTAAGAACTTCTTATTTTATGTTATCTACTACACAAAAGGATCACACAAAATCTAACATTTCTCAATATATCTGATCTGTTTCAGTTGAAGGGACAATTGTTTGTGGATAAGTTCCAGGAAAAAGTTCAACATACTTTCTTGGACTACATTTCCAGTGGTTTTGAGCTCAATTTTATGGTGGCTGTAGATTTCACGGGTTAGCACCACGTTTCAGCTTAAATATATAGCATTGTCAATCTCATATATATTTACGAAAGTGCTTTACCCTGGTGTGTTTTCAGCTTCAAATGGTGACCCCCATTCACCTCAGTCGTTGCACTACATTGACCCCTCTGGCAGACCGAACTCATACCAACAGGTCAGGGCTTGTTTGCTCTGCTAGCTTATTCTCAAAATGAAAGAAAGCCTGCAAACTGAACTATTTAATGTATCAGGCAATACTAGGGGTTGGTGAAGTTCTGCAGTTTTATGACAATGATAGACGATTCCCGGCATGGGGTTTTGGAGCAAAGACACCACAGGGCTACATATCCCACTGTTTTAATCTGAACGCAACTACCAACGATTGCGAGGTGAGGTTTATGGTTGATGAGTTATTTTTTTACACGTTAGTGCTTTGCCTTCCCCCTTTCTATACTCCATTGGAAAACATTCAGAATAGGCTTACAAATGTAAATGGATTTCTGGTTAAAGGAAAAACATGGAACTAGAACTTCCTACAATATGACATAAAACATTTGTTACCATCGAACCTCTTAGGTTCATGCTTGGTTTGTTTCACTATTTTCCAGTGGTAGCCTCTAGTAAAGCCTCTCATGCAACAGTGATTTTAAGCCATCTTTTGTTCAGCTGAAAATTCCTCCAGCTTTTGTAATTTCTTTAACTTATTCTTGAGTGCGGTTATCGCTGCTTCATAATTTTAGGAGCTAGAAGGACTTAGGAATGTTAAAAATTGGCATGGCTTTTCTTATAACATTCACAATTAGTTAATTGCTATTCACTGCTACATATGTTTTTACTATTAACGTTTGTGCATTACTGTAGATGGTATGTACCTATTGTATTCAATATCATCACTCTTGTAATAACTATACTGTGTTACCTAATAGCATGGCTCTGGTACTGCCAAATCATGTGTGGTATTGTTCCTGAAATCCTGCTGAACTTTGCCAAAATAATGAGCAACATGAAGACTAATGCAATTTGTATTTCTTTATTTTTTTTGCAAGGCATTTGTATTTATTAGGTCGATCCTATGTATTTCCTGTTTCTACAATTTATGTTATGGAATTTCAATTTCCATTACAGGTCGTCGGAGTTGAAGGCATCATGTCAGCATACTACTCTACCCTTTACAGTGTCACCCTTGCTGGGCCAACTCTGTTTGGGCCAATTATCAACAAAGCTGCAGAGATTGCCAGCCACTCCCTTCAATACGGAAACAACAAATACTTTGTCTTACTCATCATCACGGTATGCAACCAGATTTATTTATTTTTTTTTACTTTTTGAGTTTTGATGTCTATCAAGTCTGTATCACTCACCTGAGCATTATTTGCAGGATGGAGTTCTCACTGACATTCAAGAAACAAAAGATTCTATCGTGAGGGCGTCTGATCTGCCATTGTCAATCCTCATCGTGGGCGTTGGAAATGCTGATTTCAAGCAAATGGAGGTAAAGCATTTACTTCAAAGATAGTAAATGAAAAAAATAGGCGTATGATTTAATACCTCATCCAGTCACCCCGTTTCCTTTCTTCAAAGCTTAACTGTTACGACATGCATCTGCCTAGTAGCTTTTTTTTTCTCGAATATGCAGGAGATCTGTATATCATTTCATTTTCATTAAGATAAAAAGAAAGTGATGGGTGAAACCCGTTTTGTAGTAGCTCTAGTCCTGCACTTTGTCGAACTATGACGCAGTGCTTTACTACCTTTTCTGAATCCTGATTGCATCTAGACATACATTCCCTTTCCTATTTCATGTTCTTATTTCCACAATGATTTTAAATCCACCAATTCTCCGTTTTGCAGATCCTGGATGGAGATAACGGCAAGCGGCTGGAGAGCTCGACCGGCAGGATCGCGACGCGGGACATCGTCCAGTTCGTCCCCATGAGGGATGTGCAAGGTTAGCCACTGATCGAATCTGTCTCTCACGCAGTCACACTTGTTAACCAATCCACAAAAAACTCCACCCTGCACACTGACAATGCACCTGTGAATCTGAATCTCCTGACTGACATTCCCATCTTGGGCCGTTGGTTGGTGCAGGCGGGCAGATCTCCGTCGTCCAGTCGCTGCTGGAGGAGCTCCCGAGCCAGTTCCTGGCCTACATGCGCAGCCGGGACATCGAGCCGCGAGCCCCGCTGCAGCACGACTCTTTACCCTCCAACCAAATGAAGTGAGGCCCCTTTGTCCTGGATGGATAGGCTGTTGATTAGATCCAGTCCAAAACTCGCCAGTCTAATCTACCTATCTATCCATCCCAAAATGTACATTCTCTCCTGCTTAGCTTAGAATTCTTGTCAAATATGAACATGCACTCAGTTAAGAGGGGAATTAGAGATTAATTAATTAGCTCGCACTCCATTTTTTTTTGGTGGTTATGAGTTGACCGCGGCCAGTTGCGTCTGCGTCCGAACCAGTATGGTCCACACTCCACACCGGTCGAGGTGGCACTGGGGGGGCATGTGGCTGCCGCACTGGACGCCAGCCTAGAGTTCGTGGGCACGTTATGGAGGGGGGAGAAGCCATGAGCCATCGCATCGTCGTGGTGTTTTGGTCCTTTTGAACAACTGGAATTTGCTGGACCGGTCGTGGTGTTTTTGCCGCCGTCGCCGTTTTTTCTTTTTTCTTTTTTTGTGAGTGTGTGTGTGTGCTGATATGATGATTGCGGCTATGGTTAGTACGCTTTATTAGCCCGTGGCTAAGTTGGGGATTCGTCTCGATTCCTTTGATGAAAGGGAATTGTTTGTTTCCTCTGGGATGGCTGCTCCTGCTGTTTCTAGTTCTTCTGTTGTGCGGAGCGGCTTGGTGGCAGTTTTTGTGCGGTTGTGCCCATTCTGCCTGGTTTTTGTTGTGGCGTGGAGTACGGTGGATGGGAACGTGGTCGTATCATCGTATGCCATAACTGTAAACGTGATCGCTCTACTTATGGTGAATTTAAACTGTCCGGGAAAAAACGACTGAAGTATGCTCAATGACATGTATTTTTTTGTGGTGGAATTGCCTTTTCTTTCTTTCTTTTTTACCTTAGAAGCCTTTAATTATGACAATGATGGAACACACAGTATAATTATTGGATCAACCGATCCCTTATATGTGCGTAATTCGAGTGATACTCTTAGTCCTATCTTTTCACTTATGCATATACATATTCGAACTGTTTATTACTCACTAAACATAATTTGTAAGTAAATCGTATGTCCTTAACAATAAAAAACAAATATTCTAAAATAAACTACGATGAATAAACTATAAAATCAAAAATTAAGTTTTAAAATTTAAAATTTGGCTTAAGCTTTGGTTAAAATTAAGTATGAAAATATAGTGTGTATCCGAGCACCAGCGAAAGTGGACATTCGCAAAATTATGCACCGTTTCTCAAAGCTTATACTAAAACTGATCATTTTGTTTTGTATTTGCACAACATGGAAGGAAATTGTTACTGATTTACTTGATGAAGGTAACCATGCATAACAATTGAACGATCGCTTTATCAAAGATTTTATCTAAAGAGGAGACAACCACTAGGGAGGGCTTTGGGTTGGCAGTGACATGTATCATTCCAGGCAAAGCTGCGCCCTGTTTAGACATCACTGTTTTCTCGTTTTTCTTAACACCTGCTAAAGCAACGGAATAATCATTTAGGTCGCCGGGTACACCAGGTGTTTTTCTTCCTTCCTTTTTTCTGTTTTGCAGCATTTGTTTTTAAGACGATTCTTTTTCGTTAACAGTTGACAAATTTCAATTGTTAATGCAATCATTAAAATCGTACATATAATTGTATAAGTATTCTGGTATTGGACATGCCAGCCTGTCAGCTGTTTTTAATGAACATGCATATGCATCTACACCACAGTAATAAGAGCCATGAATACATGTACTCGTTAAATCATCATTTTTTATTGAAATAGAGCTTTTTATTAAAAAAAGATAAAAGCATTGTGCCTCCGTTTGGAGGGTAAATATGCAGTGCAAAATCACTATGCATGATAAAATAATTGTCTTTTTATTCTATTCTAAAGCCTAAGCCACCATCTAGAAGTAGCGACTCAAATTTGAATTCCCTCTCGCGTCGCCCTCCCCCAGGGGCGGCTCGGGAGGCAACGGCCGGCCGCCCCTCTCTCCTCCTTCCTCCTCCTCCGCCTTGCCGCTGCCGGCAAAGCCGCACGATCACAAGGACGGCGACGATGGGGCTTCTCCTGGATGTGAGTTGGGGTGGCGGAGTGTCGCCCCGACGAAGTTGGCGGTTAGGAAGATGACCGTGAGGAGCGCCATCGTGAGCGCGCTGAACCTCCGGTTGTCGCAGGTGGCCTCGCCGAAGGAAAGAGGAGGCCATCCATGGTGAGCTGTAGCATGTGGAACACGATGGGGAAGACAACCATGAGGTGGAGCGCGTACCAGACCCTGACGGCGTCGTCGAGCACGATGACGACGGTGAGCCCAGGCGGCAGGAGGAATCGACATGACGACGGCGGTGGCGGTGACCGCTAGATCTGCGCCCGCCCGGTCGGATCCGCGCGGTTGGCGAAGGGACGGGGCCCGGCTTGGCGCGTGTGTCCTGTGGCGTTGGGGGCGAAGAGCGGCAAGCCCACGGCGACACTTTCCCCCATGACCTCTTCCCGCGTGTGCGCGAGCCGCGGACAAGAGCGCGACACGGGTCGGGGTTCGCTCTCGGCCGACGGGGAGCTAGTGTTTGACAGCACGGGTCCCGTCGCCGTCCCTGCTTCGTCGGTGCGGCGCGCGTGGAGACCAACAGCGGATCCAGCTTTGCCAGTGGTACCGCGGAAGTGGAGGTGAGCTACTCCTGATGGATGCCGCCGTCGATGGTTGCGGCAATGTTGACGGCGAAGAGCGGCGACCTCGCGGCGACACCCCCCCTAGTCGAGCCACTTCATGGCGGTGAGCAGCGAGCTCGCGGTGAGCGCCGAGCCAACGACGAGCCGGCCACCGCCCGGAGGATGTGCGCGGTGAGCGGGCCAAGGTTCGCTTTGGCTTCACCCGCGTGGTCCTGTCGCCGCCCGCCCCACTTGGCGGTGATGGCGAGGATGGTGGTGGCGGCGGGGTTGGTGAGGCGGCGGTGGCAGAAGAAGAAAGAAGACAGAAGAACAAAGAAGAAAAAAGAAGAAAAAATGGGAGTAGCAATAGTAAAGAAGAAAAGAAAGAAAAGAGGAGAAAGAAAAGGAAGGAAAAAGGGGAAATAAAAAGGAAAAGAAAAATAAAAAATAAAAAAGAGGAAAAATAAAAAAATAAAGCAAAAAAACGAAAAACACAAAAAGGAGAGAAGAAGGATCAAAAAGGGGCAAAGGGAAAAATAAGAGGAAGAAGAGGATGCCCTCGGCGCGGAGGTGTCCGGCGAGGTGAGGCTGTGCGGAGGCCGCATGGTGCGCTTGCCTTGCGGTCGTGACGCTCCTGATGCTGCAACTTGAGGGCATGCGGTGTGGAGACGTGGTCGGTGGCGGAGGTGACCGGCGAGGTGCGGACTGGGTGGAGGATGGCATGACGCGGCAGGCTCGTGGTTGCGGCTTAAGGTGGCACGGAGAGCCCCGATGGCAGCTCAGATGCTCGATGGAGATCGGGGGAGCAGGGCAACTTCTCTCTCGTTAGGACGGCGACAAAAAAAAACAGATCGATGATGACGAGTGTCGGTGATATGGGCCCGAGGGTATGTTGGGGATGTGATATCTGAAAAAGGAAGGCGCCTTCGCACACTAAGGCGCACCAAAGATAGGTCATGGGTGGTTCAAGCGGATCTTGGCCACGGGCGGCCACGTGGCCACCCCAAGAGGGGCTAGGCTCGGGGGCTACTCGAAGGCCATCGCACTCCCAGCGGCAGGGTCCGGATCACCCGACCCAGACGATGGGTCCGGATCACCCGACCCCCCACATTCCTCACCCCGCACCTCTTTGAGAGAGGAGCGAGTCCAACCGCCAACCACCTCATTTAATGCCCAAAAAGAGAGAGGCTAGGCGCTTGCCCCGTCGCATTCAATGCGATGTGAGGCGCGCCTGTCAGCCGCTCTCATCATCATCATCACCCTTTTTTCCCGTCACGAGGCAAAGAGGGCATAAAGTCTTTGACTGTGACCGTGGTATGGCGGCGTGCCCACACCGCACGCGCCTCCCTCCACGCCCTGTCCAGTCGCCTTAAATGCGTTGGGCGGCCGCGTGGGAGAGAGAACACAAGCGCGGAAGGCATTGCATCAGCACTTACCCTGGAGCTGAGCCACCGACCAGTAGGCCCCACTGAAGTAGGTAGGTCGGCCCATCACTGCGTCAGCAGCATGGCCGTCACCACGACTCCCGCTTTTTTCCGCCAACTCCGTGACGCGACAACAGGGACAAAGATGGGGGTAGCTTCTTCGACAAGACAAGGCAAGAGCCGCTCCATCACGTGGAGCGGAGTAGAGAAAATCAGGACTACTGTGGTGTCCCCTTGCGCTATAAAAGGAGGCCCAAGTCCATCATAAAAACGGCTGGCTCTCTCTCTCTCCTTCGATTTTTTTTGGGAGGTTCCTTCCTTCAGTTCATCAACCTCCAAAGCAACAGCTAGTTCTTAGCAACTTTTGGTCCACCTCCAGCACCCTCAAGGAGAATACCATCACTGGTCCCTGTAATCCATCCTTCATACTACACAAAGAAGAGGAGTAGGGTATTACACCTCATAGGTGGCCTGAACCTGTATAAACCCCTGGTGTCCATTACCATTGCGATTTCCTCTTCGGTTCTTACCGACTCCACCTCATCCTTATTGAGAGTTTAGGTCCGGATTCACCGCTCCCCTGTGCCGAACCGAAAAAGGGGGTCCCTCGGATTCCCGCATGTCGATCTCCGACATCGACACTGCGCGCTGTGGGGAGCGCACCGCATTTAGGTTTTTAACTCCCGTGTTCCTTTCATCTCCCGCCGAAAACTCCCTCCCCACGTCCTTACCATGGTACACGGCCACGTCCCGTGGTCCGCATGAGGTTCGCTCGCTACCCGCGAGTGCGACCTGGCCAACAAGGTGGCCGAGGAAGTTGACATGGGCGGACATAGCCCCAACTTCCGCCACCTCCGCTCAGGGGAGGGAGGTCCCTCGTCCTCCTCACCGCCTCTGGCGACTGCGGTAGCAGCCGGGGCTGCGCCACCTTCTCTGCCCCCCGCCGAAACGACGGTTGTGGGCGGAGGGCCGCATCCCGCAGATTGCCAACGCCGGAAGGATCCCAACCACACCCGAGCGACGCACGGCGAACCTCGCCGGGAGACGTCCATCGTCGCCCGGAGTTTGGCACGCTCAAGGCGCCCTTCAGCGGCGGCTCTTTGCGCCATCCCCGGTCACTCGGCGAGGATCCAACGCCAAGCGTTGGATCGACGACGTGGCGAAGCTGGTAGGCACGGCCCAGCGTCAGCTGGCCGCTGACCTTGCTTCCTCCCGCCACCAACCGCGCGGTTCACACACCGCGGTCAGCTCATCCTCTCGACGACGGGCTCGAAGGGCAGCGGCTGCCGTGAGGACGGAAGAGAGCCTCTCGTCAGCAGCACGGCCAGAGGTGCCCCGAGATCTGCTATACGCGGAACAGACGCCCGCCTTCGCATCGAGCGCGCCGTGACGAGCGTCGCATGGGGCGGGCTCAGGATCGTGCCTCCTCGTCGGAGGCGCAAGCACTCAACAAGCGGCTGCAATGGCCCTGCTGCAGGAAGAGCCCCTCAGGGGACGGCGAGTGGCCATTGTGGCCCAGCCACGAGTAGGGGGTTCCACGATGCCCAAAGGGGCCCCACAGCCGTCGTCGCCCCCTCCGGCCGGCAACGGCTGCTAGGCCTTCGTTGCCAGCCTCCGTAATGTGCACTGGCCTAACAAGTTTAGGCCGGCCCTTACAGAGAAATACGACGGCTCGGTGAATCCCACCGAGTTCCTTTAGATTTATACCACAGCCATCGAGGCTGCTGGAGGCGACGAGCTCGTCATGGCCAACTTCTTCCCCATGGCGCTCAAGGGTCAGGCCCGTTCCTGGCTAATGAACCTGCCGGCTCAGTCGGTCACCTCGTGGGACGACTTGTGCCGGCAGTTCACCTCTAACTTCCAGAGCACGTACCCGCGCCCAGGGGTGGAGGCAGACCTCCACATGGTCCGGCGAGGGGAGGACGAGTCCCTGCGCAAATACATCCAGCGTTTTTGCCAGGTGCGCAACACCATACCCTCCATAGCTGACCATGCAGTGATCTTCGCCTTTCGAAGTGGTGTATGCCACGACGTTATGTTGGAGAAGATCGAGTCCAAGGCCCCCCGGACCACCACGGAGCTCTTCGAGCTCGCTGACCGGGTGGCCCGCAAGGAAGAGGCTCGGGTTTGGAATCCTGCCCCAGCCTCCACCGGCGTTGCCCTCCGAGTCGTTGGAAGAGCGACGCGAGCGGCGGCGGAGGCGCAAGCCATCACGCGGTGGCGAGGAGGGCCATGTCCTCGCCGCCAACGGTGCCGAGAAGCCCCCGCAGAAGGGCAAGCCCGCGGGCAACCGCAGGCGCTCCCCGGACCCTCGCCCCCAGGGCCGGGTCGGGGACAAATGGTGCATGGTGCACCAAACATCCTACCACGACATCTCCGAGTGCCGCTCGGTCAAGAACTTGGCCGAGCGGGTACAAAAGTACGAGCAGGAGCGGAGGAAGAATGAGAAGAAAACTCGCCGCAAGGGCAAGGCCCGGCGGAGCGCTCGGATAACCGGCGAGAGGAGGCCAAACATGCGGCCCCCGTCGGGGATGACTATGACGACCTGGGCTACCAAGATCCCTAGCACGTCGTCGCCACCATCGACGGTGGGGCAGGCACTCAGTGTCTCGCGGAGCCTCAAGTCCATGAGGCGCGAGCTCCTCGCGGCTGTGCTGTCCCACGAGGCGGCCCAAAGGTCGCGCTGGGCGGAGGTGCCAATTACCTTCGACCAGACCGATCATCCGGGGAGCATCGCACGTAGCGGCCACTTGGCCCTCGTGACCTCCCCCACCATTTGCAACGTCAAGGTCGCCCGAGTCTTAATTGACGGAGGTGCGGCCCTCAATATACTATCCCCGAAGGCCTTTGATGCAATCAAGGCCCCGGGAATGGTGCTTGGGCCGTCTTACCCCATCATTCGGGTGACGCCGGGGAAGGTGTGGCCCCTCGGGCAGATCGCTCTGCCGGTCACCTTTGGGAGTCCCGCTAATTTCCGCACCAAGCGGATCGACTTCGATGTGGCGGACCTCAATCTGCCCTACAACGTCGTGCTCGGGAGGCCGGCGTTGGTGAAGTTCATGGCGGCCACCCATTATGCTTACCGCCAGCTTAAGATGTCAGGCCCCGGAGGCCCCATCACCGTCCATGCCGACGTTCAAACCGCGCTGGATTGTGCGGAAGCGCGCGTGGACGACATCGCGGCGCCGACCGCGTTGAACCCGAGGGCCCTCAAGGGAGGCCTCGGGTTCCTGCCCCGAACAGCCGCATCACCTCTACCGACGAGGTGATAATCAAGTCCATCCGGTTGGGTAACGACCGCCAAGACCGCCAACATTGGCGGCAACTTGACCCCAAATAGGAAGACGCGCTCGTCTCTTTCCTACGGGCGAACACCGACGTGTTTTCTTGAAAGCCGTCGGATATGCCCGAGTCCCCAGGAGGTGATTGAGCATCGACTTGCAGTGCGGCCGGATGCACGACCGGTCCGGCAGAAGGTGAGGCGGCAGGCCCCGGAGCGGCAGGCGTTCATCCGCGAAGAGGTGACATGGCTCCAGGAGGCCAGCTTCATCCGGGAGGTGCTGCATCCGGAGTGGTTGGCGAACCCGGTGGTCGTCCCGAAGGCCAACCACAAGCTGCGCATGTGCATCGACTACACCGACCTCAACAAGGCATGTCCTAAAGACCCTTATCCTCTACCTCGAATAGACCAGATAGTCGACTCCACTGCGGGGTGCGACCTTTTATATTTCCTAGAGGCGTACTCTGGTTATCATCAGTTCCGCATGGCTATAGAGGATGAGGAGAAAACTTCATTTATTACCCCTGTGGGTACCTTTTGCTACATGTCTATGCCCTTTGGTTTGAAGAATGCCATGTCCATTTTTCAACGTGGTGTCCACATCACGTTGAAAGACCAAATAGGGCGCAATGTTGAGGCGTACGTCGATGATCTCGTGGTCAAGTCCCGGGACCAAAGAACCTTGCTCCCGGACTTGGCCGAGACATTTGATAACCTCCGGTCCTCCCGCATGAAGCTGAACCCAGAAAAATGCATTTCGGGGTACCGGCAGGCAAACTGTTAGGGTTTTTGGTCTCTGCCCGAGGCATTGAGGCCAACCCTGCAAAGATAAAAGCGATAGATGAAATGCTCCGCCCTAGGAAACTCAAGGATGTGCAGAGAATCACTGGTTGTGTAGCTGCCCTGAGTCGTTTTATATCAAGGCTAGGAGAGCGGGCGCTCCCTCTATTCAAGCTACTAAAACGAACCAGCCCCTTCACTTGGACGGACGAAGCAAAGAAAGCCTTGGGTGAGCTCAAGCGTTATCTCTCCTCACCGCCCGTATTGGTAGCCCCCCGGGAAGGAGAGCCCCTCCTTTTATATTTGGCGGCAACTCCCCAAGTGATTAGTGCGGTTTTGGTTGTGGAGCACGACGACAAGCTAGACTCTCAGTCGCCCCCAGCCCCATCAAACCCGGAGGCAGAAAACCTCGGAACGGTGTTGGCTGAGGTAGCGCCCGAACCCGGAGGTGGCCCTTGGCCCCCCGAGCTTCAGGGAGCCACCCGGCCCCCTAGTCCGGGGGCTCCCGAGGCCCCTTCCACCCAGAGCGGCCCTGGGGGCCCCGGGGGAGGCGATGGCCCGGCAGCCCCGGTCACTGAGGTAACCCGCCCCGATGCACCCGAACCTGTCGCCCCTAGCAAGGTGGCTAGGGCCCGCACCAAGGTGTAGCGGCCGGTCTACTTTGTCAGTGAGGCGCTACGGGATGCAAAGACACGTTACCAGCAAGCCCCAAAAATGCTCTATGCTATGCTCGTGGCTTCCAGGAAGCTGCGCCACTATTTCCAAGTGCATCGGGTAACGGTAGTCACGTCCTACCCTCTCGGGCAAATCCTGCATAACCGAGAGGGCATGGGACGGGTAGTCAAGTGGGCCATCGAGTTGTCAGAATTTGATCTGCATTTTGAAGCCCATCACGCGATCAAGAGCTAGGCCTTGGCCGATTTCGTGGCAGAATGAACGCCAACGGCCGATAACGATCCACCCCCGGGCGAACCCGAGAGTGCAGAGGATCACGGCCAAGGAACCGTGCACTGGGTGATGAACTTCGACGGTTTGCTCACCTTGTACGGGGCCGGGGCAGGCGTGGCGCTAACCTCCCCGAAGGGTGACGTGCTCCGGTGCATCGCCCGGCTTGACTTCCGGGCAACCAACAACATGGCCGAATACGAAGGGCTCCTAGCGGGGTTGCGAGCAGCCGCAGGCATGGGCATCCGCCGTTTGCTGGTACTCGGGGACTCCCAACTAGTTGTAAACCATGTTTCCAAGGAGTACCAAGGCACCAAACCCCAGATGGAGGCTTATGTCAAGGAAGTACGGCGTATGGAGCGCCATTTTGATGGCCTCGAGCCGCGCCACGTCCCCGTAAGAGATAACACCTCGGCGGACGAGCCGTCCTAGGATCGCATCCGCGCGAGCCCGGACCCGCCAGCGCATTCGAAGAAAGGCTCACTGAGCCATCGCACACCCCGAACCGCCCGAAGGCGGGAATCGGCGGTCCCGACGCCTCGAACTCGGAGCCAGCCACACTGGCCCCGCCGGACCGACATCACGCGCCAGTGTGGCTTGGATTTCGGAAATCCAGGCGTACCTACAAGACGCGTCATTGCCCGAGCAACACGAGGAAAGCGAACGCATTGCCCGGACTTCCAAGAGGTACGTGTTGGTAGAAGGGACACTCTACCGACGCAGTGCCAACGGAGTCCTCATGAAGTGCATTGCTCAGGAACAGGGTCTCGAGCTCCTAGCCGAGATCCATGAGGGAGAATGTGGAGCGCATTTAGCCTCCCGAACCTTGGTGGGAAAGGCATTCCGCCAAGGATTTTATTGGCCCACCACGCTGGAGGATGCAACAGACCTCGTGCGGCGGTGCCGACCGTGCCAATTCCACGCCAAGCAGACGCACCTGCCGGCTCAGGCCCTTCAGACCATCCCGCTCTCGTGGCCGTTCGCGGTCTGGGGGCTGGAAATTCTGGGTCCGTTCAAGCAGGCACGGGGCGGCTGCAAGTTTCTATATGTCGCCATCGAAAAATTCACCAAGTGGCCCGAGGCCTATCCAGTCAACGTCATCGACAAGCATTCGGCTGTGCGGTTCATGAGAGGCATCACGGCAAGGTTCGGGGTTCCCAACAGGCTCATCACCGACAACGGCACCCAATTCATGAGTGAGCTGTTTGGCGAGTATTGCGAAGATATGGGCATCAAGCTCTGTTTCGCTTCGCCCGCCCACCCCCAAAGCAACGGTCAGGCCGAGCGTGCAAACGCAGAAATATTAAAAGGTCTCAAGACGAAGACCTACAATGTGCTCAAGAAGCATGGGGACTCATGGACCGACGAGCCGCGCGGTCCTTTGGGCCAATCGGACAACCCCGAGCCGCGCCACCGGGAAACACCTTTCTTCTTGGTGTATGAAGGCGAGGCGGTCTTGCCTTCCGAGCTCACCCTGGGATCGCCCCGAGCCACGTTATACACCGAAGCAGATCAAGAGCAGCTGCATCGTGACGACCTGGATTACCTGGAAGAAAGACGGCGTCGGGCAGCGTTTCGCGCGGCCCGCTACTAGTAGAGCCTCCGCCGCTATCATCAACACAAACTCAGCCCCCGAGCGCTGCAGGTCAATGATCTTGTCCTGCGTCATGTGCAAACACGTGCGGGACTGAGCAAATTATCCCCCGATGTGGGAGGGGCCATACAAAGTTATCGGCACCCCGCGTCCGGGAGTGGTTCGCCTAGCCACAGAGGACGGCACTCTGCTGCCAAACCCGTGGAACATTTCCCACCTGCGTAGGTTTTACCAGTAAGCTGCATGGTGTGCTGAAACATACATGGAAGTTCATCCACTACCTCCTGTGGCATGAACAATGAGTTTGATGTCACATTTCATATGATTTTCTTGCAAAATACCTATTTGTAGTGTGTTTTCCTCCATGTGCTGGAGCATGTACTGCGGATGCGGGTTTTCAATGGTTCCCTGGCCTTGCCCGCCTTAGCCTGAGAGCCCTAAGGGCGTCGAGGGTAGAGCGATGCTGCATACTACCACGCCTGGGGGTAGTCAACGCCTGGGGGCTCGGGTGCGTACTAACACGCCTGTCCCGAACCCCCCGTTGCCGCTGCCCTCGCTGGCCTTTTTATGCCTTCGCTCCTACTCGAAACCCTGAGAAAGGCACCAGCCGATGGCCAGTGCATGCTGCCCGAACCCGGACCAGCCCCCAGCTACATGGGACAAATCATGGCGGAAGACCACGCTACCGCATTCTTGCAATGGCTAAGCTAACTAAGAGTTGAACTACCGTTGCAGGAAAGCAAACAGGCAGAGGCTCGGGCCAACTAACTGCCACTACGTGTGTGCTAAGTTGGCCGGGGGCTCCCAAAATATATACATACACACATGAATCATCAGAAGCAGCCACGATGGGCTAGTACAAAACAAGTCCAACGATATAAAGGCAAGTTCACTGATATTATAAACAATATTGCAAATGTCTTTGTTCACAAATACAGATAAAAGCAAAAAGGAGCGGGGGAGTCCTAGGCGGCAGGCGGGTCGCTGGGGGCGTTCTCCGGGTGGTCTTCGTCCGCCGAGTCTTCGTGAAAAGCGAGCTGGAAGGCCGCCGGAGTGCCATCAAAACCCACCATAATGGAGTCGACGGCATCTTGGACGCGAAGACGAGCGGCCTCCTCGGTGCCCTCGGGGAAGTCCTCGGTGGGGATGTAGGGGTCGAAGCCGGGGTCGTGGGCTTGGTAGCTTGCCAGGATGAGCGTCGCGACCTAGCGGGACAAGTCATACGACGACTCCTTCGCCACCTCGTTGACCTCCTCCGGCACCCTCTTTATCCCCTCGGCCAGTTCATCTATGTGCGTGGCTAGCCCCCAAGGTAGGGATGTGGGGAGGACGGATAACCCCACCGCGCGGGCTGCCTCCCAATGGCGCTCGACGGACGAACTCACGACCCGAAGCCCCAGGCTTAGGGTGTGCTCCAGCTCCGCAACCCGGCGGCGCGCCTCCTCCAGCTCTGGCGCCGCATCGCTGGGGCGGGGGGCCGGCGGGGGCTTCTATACCTGCGCCTCCGCGTCAATGACCGCCTGCTCCCTGGTGGCCAAATCTTGCTCCCATCGCTCCAACTCGTTTTGCCGACGGCCCGAGACGGCGGCGAGCAGCCGCCGCGCTCCCGACGGCCTTCGTGCACCGGAGGCCTCCTCCTGGGCCTCCAGCACCGTCACCTCCTCGCCCTCCACGGTGGCCTCGCGCTCCGTGATGGCCTTCTCCGGCCACCACGTTCGCTGCCGCGCATGAGTCCTCCTCGGCCACGGCGACGACGGCCTCTCGGCCCTGACCGCCCGCCACGCCGCCTCTAGAGCCCTCTCCCGCTCCGCTGTGCCGGCCTCGCGGGCCTAGAGCTCGACGTCGGTCGCGGCGGCGGCGGCCTCGGCATCGCGCAGGGTGCGCTCACGCTCGTCGAGCCCCTGGGTGCGCTCGTTGATGTCGCGGATGAACCTCCCGGCGGTGGTGCGAACCCTCTCCTCTGCGGCGGCGGCTGTTAGTGATATGCCCTAGAGGCAACATGGAGATGTTGGATATCACGTCAATGTTTATGTATAAATGAATAAAGTGTTATTCAGTTCCATGAAATAGACATCTTGTATTGATCAATAAGTACGTGACTTATTTATGAGACTCTTTATGCATGAATCTATTTCTAAACGATCCCGATCATATGTCATATTGTTGGAACAAATATGATTCTAAGATCGGCATGTTTATTGATTGATGATCATGTCTCATAGATCATGGGTATGGAGATACCAAATCAATAAACATGGACACATGTGTTAGAGAACACATTGTTGGATAGACCCACCATGAGACACTACAGAATTAATGTGCCATTAGTTGGTCTCGTGTAGTGTTGGTACAAAGTCCTTAGACTGAGATCACCATGGATTCCAACATGTGTGGTAGCCTACTTTGGGACTACCAAACGCTATTCCGTAATCGGGTAGTTATAAAGGTAGTTTTCGGGTTTGCTATGAAACATGGAGTGGGATGTGAGTGATCAAGATGGAATTTGCCCTCCTTTGGAGAGATATCTCTGGGCCCTCGAGGTAATGGATTATGGAAATGCATGGCCATGCTAAGTTGATTGAGGAGTCAATCACGCATGCATAATCCAATACGGTTCGAGTGAATGGTTAAGCTATTGAAGGGATGACACACATCTTGCCTATAGCTTAACCGGTATCGTGAGGCAAAGGGATTTGTGTACACATTACAGTTCGAGCCGATATTATTCTTGTATACTATGGTGTCAATATGTGCTGCTAGGCGCCGTTGACGGCTCGGGAGTTGGACTCGAGCCGACGATCGGCTAAGTTAGACTATAGCCAAGACCGAGTATACCTGAACCTACAGGGTCGCACACTTAAGGGGATAGAATAGATATTCGAGTTGGACTCGGATACAGCTCGATCGGATAGGGATCTGATCGGATAGAGTCCTATGGGCTTACGACGTGTGGGCATCCAACTCTATGAGATACGGATGAGATCCGATTCAAAATAGAGTCCTGATCGGCCACTAGTCCTAGTCGGCCAACTCTATATAAAGGAGGGAGGGGTGAAGAGCTGCGGTATGTCAATTGCATCGCGTGCAATAGAAGTCGCCGAGATCAATCTCCACGGAAACCCTCCCCACTTTCGAGCCAAACCCTAGCCTTGCATCGCGTGCTAGCACACGGGTGTTCGGCGTTCTATCCCCGGACGTGTGGATACCGGTAGAGGCGCTGCTACGTTGCGCGCTGTTGATCGGCTGTGGAGGAATCGGCTGCGGTCGAGCGCATCGGAGCGAGGCGCGAGAACACACGGACGACTCGGATCGGTACGCATCTACGACCGATTGGTGAATCGGCCCCCGGAATCTAATGTCATCGGCCAAGACAGCCTCCAGATCGGATAGCCCCGATTGGATGTTTCCGCCGCACACTCCAATCGGTAACGATCTATCGGCCCTTACTTGCAAGTGTTCCTGGTTTGTGCGGTAAAAGTTTTTGTTTTTGGCTAGCGTAGCCTCCGCGTAACCCTTCAGCGGTGACATGCTCGCGGAAGTCGGCGGCGTGCCGCTCAACGACGGTGTCCTCGAACACCTGGCTGAGCTCCTCCTGGCGCCGCTCGATCTCCGCCAGCTCCCGCCTGCGGACGAGGCCCTCCACCCTCGCCGTGCCCGCCAGCTCCCGACGGCCCTCTTCAACTTCGGCCTCCCGCCGCGCTACCACAACCTCCCTGGCGGCCAAGGCCTACACCTGGGCCCGGAGCCCCTCCAGGGAGACCGCATTGGCTTCCTCCAGTGCCCTAGACACAATCTCCCTCGCCCACTCTTGCGACCGGACGAGGGGCTCGGTGTCCAGGCGGCCATGAACCCGGACCGAGCGCCCGGATTCGGAGTCGGAGCTCGGCCCGGATCAGCCACTGCGCGGGGCGGGAAGCCGAAGACGCCCCATGGCCGAGCCACCCGCTCCTTGCGTTGGGGGCTCGCGGCGGCCGACGCCAGAACAAGCGTTGGCCGGGGTGACGGCGCCGTCCGGCGGTGCGGCGACGGCTGTCGTGGCGGCGGCGATGGTTGCCGCGGAGGAGACCCTTGGGGATGTTCTCCGCTGCCCTCCGCTGCCCTCCGCTGCCCCCTCTGCGTCGGGGCCGCCCTCAGCTCGCTCCTCGTGGGCGACCGATGCCCCACCTCTCGGGTGGGCCCTCCTTGATCGCACGGATCCGGGCCCGAACCCGTAAGGTGACTGACTCGGAGGGCTCAAGCGCCCGAGCCTCTCCTCGCGCCCCTCCCCGAGCCCGAGGCGTAACCGCCTTGGGTATAACCCCGGGGCGAAAATGCCGTGCTCGCCGGGAGCAAAAATAAACATAGCAAGGGATAAAAAACAAGACCAAAACGCAAGGCCCAATGAGCATGTACGTATCGGCCCGGGGTTGAAGTCCCAGGAAACCCGTGAGATGGCCCGCTTCTTCTTCGCGGGGCCGCCTGAGGGGCTCGCCGGGCTGCCGCTCGCTGCCCCCGCCGACACTGGAGCCTCGCGGCTGGCCTCCGCCAACGGCGCGCTCGCCGTGGGCGTGCTCCGGGCCTCCTCTGTCATCGTCGTCGCCGTCGCTGTGGCCGTCCTGGCCCCCGACGGAGTGGCCCTTGGGGACGGGCCCGCCGCCCGCGAGCCTCCCGATCTACGGGATGGAGCAGCTCGCTCCGCGCCGCCACCACGTGGCGGAGATGGGGGAGGAGCGGGGTCCTCCTCTGGCCTCTTCCTCTTCCCCTTAGGGTCCGGGGCCCCCTGGTCGTCGGCGTCGTCGTAGCCGCCGCCCCCACCCCTCGGGGTAACATCCGGCGCTGCTGACGACGAGCCCACGCCGTCGCCCACCACCTGCAGCGCGTACAGGATCTCCGAGCGCGCCGAGTCCTGGCACAACGGCACCAACCCGGGCGGGAGCTGCGTCAGGTCCATCGTCGTGACGCCGAGGGTGCGGCGGACCAGGATCGCGAGGTCCCTCTCGTCCCAGTTGAAGGCGGCGCCCACGTGGGTCCGCATGTCATCGTTGGGGCCCGTATACATGTAGGCGGGGCGCGGCCTTTCCTGCAACGGCGCAATGCGCCTCATCCGGAAGTCGCGAAGACCACGTGGCCGGACAGCCCCCTACGGAGGTAGCCGACTGCGCTCCAAGACCCCGTCCAGCCTCCCTCCCGGCCATGGACGCGCCCGGCCTCCGATTCACCGGATTCCCGTCGGAAGGGATAGGCGGGTGGTCACCTAGGCCGGTGTAGAACCGTAACGCCCTCCGCCTCCCACCCGGAGCGAGGGTGGATGTCGATGAAGGGTGCCGACGGTCCCGCTGCTCGCGGCCGGATCGCCACGCACCCGATCGCGCTGGGGAAGCCCGCCCGGCACACCCGGAAGAACTACTGGAAGAGGTGCAGTGAGGGCATCACCCCCACAAACATCTCGCTGGTGTAGGCGAACACGGTGAGGTAGAAGACAACGTTGGGGGTGAGGTGGTGCAGCCGGAGGTCGTAGAACTCCGGCACGTCGAGGAAAAAGCGGGAGAAGGGTGGCACCAACCCGACCATGGCGAAGGAGGCGAAGAACACCATCCTCGTGGGGGCCGCTCCTCGGGACATCGCCGCCAGCTGCGCGTGCCGCGGCGGTACTTGTTGAAGAGGCTGCGAGCCTCCGTGGTGCGGACCAAGGATTTGGGGAGCACACTTCCCGGCTCCAGAGGCGAATCGCGGGCCATCTCAAAGGTGGACGCTGAAGTGCGAAAGGGGAACCGATGGCGAGAGAAAGCAGGTGAAGGAGCAAGGGCGCTGGGAAGATGAGAGGCGAATAGCTGTGAGAGGCGATGGCAGTGGAAAGCGTAGAAACTGATCCCCTTCCTCACGGATCTGTTTTTATAAGCAACCACGGCCCCCTCGAATTTCATGGCATTAATTTCGCCCCACTACCACACAACGCGCCTCCTCGCCTCCGCGCCCCTTCGTTCCTTTTTTCGCATCCCCTTCGGTCCCCGCGCCGCTTGGATTTCGCGCCGCCTGGGGTTTTGCGCCCATCAGGCGCACTACGCGGGACGGAAAGAGCTAGGCAGTTTGAATGGGCCCCCATGCGTGGGCCCGAATAAACTCGCCCTCCATCTAGAGAAAGCTTAGTCTAGCGCGGCATCAGTTGTCGTGTACCGGTCTCCTGCCACAGCGGGGCACATCCAGTGCCTGGGCCCACACACTCAAGGAAATGGCGTTAACCGCGTCTGAACCCGACTCGGCCCCGGTTAACACCGGGGGCTACTGTCGTGATATGGGCCCGGGGTATGTTGGGGATGTGATATCTCGAAAAGGAAGGCGCCTTCGCCCACTAAGGCACACCAAAGATAGGTCATGGGTGGTTCAAGCGGATCTCGGCCACGGGCGGCCACGTGGCCACCCCAAGAGGGGCTAGGCTCGGGGCGCCCGGAGGCCATCGCACTCCCAGGCGGCAGGGTCCGGGATCACCCGGACCCCCAGACGGTGGGGTCCGGGATCACCCGGACCCCCCATTCCTCACCCCGCACCTCTCTGAGAGAGGAGCAAGTCCAATCGCCAACCACCTCATTTAATGCCCAAAAAGAGATAGGCTAGACGCCTGCCTCGCCGCATTCAATGCGATGTGAGGTACGCCTGTCAGCTGCTCTCATCATCATTATCACCCTTTTTGCCCGTCACGAGGCAAAGAGGGCATAAAGTCTTTGATCGTGACCGTGGTATGGCGGCGTGCCCACACCGCACGCGCCTCCTCCACGCCCGTCCGCCGCCTTAAATGCGTTGGGCGGCGCGTGGAAGAGAGAACACAAGCGTGGAAGGCATTGCATCAGCACTTACCCTGGAGCTAAGCCACCGACCAGTAGGCCCCACTGGAGTAGGTAGGCCGGCCCATCACCGCGTCAGCAGCATGGCCGTCACCACGACGCCCGCTTTTTTCCGCCAACTCCGTGACGCGGCAACAGGGACAAAGATGAGGGTAGTTTCTCCGACAAGACAAGGCAAGAGTCGCTCCATCATGTGGAGCGGAGTAGAGAAAATCAGGATTACTGTGGTGTCCCCTTGCGCTATAAAAGGAGGCCCAAGTCCATCATAAAAATGGCTGTCTCTCTCTCTCCTTCGGTTTTTTTTTGGGAGGTTTCTTCCTTCAGTTCATCAACCTCCAGAGCAACAGCTAGTTCTTAGCAACTCTTGGTCCACCTCCAGCACCCTCAAGGAGAATACCATCACTGGTCCCTGTAATCCATCCTTCATACTACACAAAGAACAGGAGTAGGGTATTACACCTTATAGGTGGTCTGAACCTGTATAAACCGCTGGTGTTCATTGCCATTGTGATTTCCTCTTCGGTTCTTACCGACTCCACCTCATCCTTATCGAGAGTTTAGGCCCGGATTCACCGCTCCCTTGTGCCGAACCAAAAAAGGGGGTCCCTCGGATTCCCGCGTGTCGATCTCCGACATCGACAACGAGTGTGGTAGCGGGCATGGCGTGGCCCCCGCGAAGAGGAGTGCAGTAGTGGGCGACGCGCGGCCCCCACGAGCGGCGAGTTGGTGTCCAACGGCAGATATGGCGAGGCCCCCGCGAAGAGGAGTGCAGTAGTGGGCGACGCGCGGCCCCCACGAGCGGCGAGTTGGTGTCCAACGGCAGATATGGCGAGGCCCCCGCGTTGAGTCCTATGAGAGATCCGGATCTAGTGGTTTTCACCCCGTTGAGTGGGGGTTAGCGTTGCAGCGGCGCAGCGATGAAGGGTACTGCATGGCGGGGACCCTTTCGGTGTAGTGTAGTCTATCTTCCCTATTGTCCGCGACTTGGAGCTCGCCGTAAGGCTTCGACGTTTTGGTTGTGTGTAGGTTTGGTGGGTGTCGCCGTATTGGCTGCGTTTCGTCGGAAGGGTGTGGTTTTGTTAGGGCTGTTTGTGGAGGTTTGTTTTTGAGCGTTTGCCCGTGTTGATGTCCCAATTCAACCAGACGAGTTTTTTTTTGTTCTTTTCCTTTTCTTTTCCTGTCTATAGCTTTTCGTGGCGTAGTATTGTATTTTTTCCTCGCTTCTATCAATGGAACACACGCTTATGTGTTTTGTTTTAAAAAATTCTAAAGCCTAACTATGACCCCTTTTCCAGCTTTTATCATTTAACCTCGTTTTTCAAGAATGTACCTATCATCTGATCCTTTTCTAAACACAGTTAGAAGCGTTATTAGAAAATGTATTTAGAGAACGAACAAAATCAAAAATGCCCTTGGGAAAATAATCGATGCCAGAGCATTGGCCTTTCCCATATCGATCTCAAATTTAAATAAATTTGTTAAACCTAAGTTAAATATATCAAACCTATATAAGTTTCATCTCATATTTTAGTCAATATTTTCATTGCATATTTTATATGAATAAAGTGAAAAAACTGGGCCAAATAAGTGAAAAAGTCTAGAAAGTTAAGGTCAAATGAGCCTGGGCACGAACGATATTTTTTTCTCTGAGTTAACACCGTTAGGTTAACGGTGGTCCTCACGAAACAGGGGTAGACCTGATCTCCGTTTTTAAAAAAGAGGGTCCTATAAGCAAACTTGGAAAAACTTAGCCAAATTGATAGTTAGACTTCAAAACAGTGATAAAAACTCAATTGCCCTCTTTTTTAACTATTTTAAAAAAGGCTTATAATGTGTTTCACCAAGTGAGAAGTTGTCCAAACTCATGGTCATAAGCCGAAGACATAAAAATTACTTACAAGCAAGCCCATATATTTCTCACGAGTTAAATGACTACTATATCTATGAAAAATTAATCACAAATGAAAGTCTACGCTTGTCTCTTTTTTCCGCTAAAAAACCTTATAATGATGCCCATGTGAATTGAATTGGTTCTTTGTTTGAGACTTTGAGTTGTTGCTATCTTTAGACTCATGGCAAACATCATATAGTAAAAGAGTCATGGCAATTAAATAGTGGCAGATAAGTTTATTCATGGTCCACTGTAAATAGCTAGAACATCAAATATATTACTCACTCCTATGTCCTAAAATATGAGGATCTTTGAACTTTGACATGATCTTTGAGATGCTCCTTTGGCCAATAATATCTATAAAGATAAGTTATTTTATATAAAAAATTATATATTATGATAGTTTGTTTAATAATAAACTAGTAACATCATTCTCATGTGATCGGTTTTTATTTTTATTTTTTCATTATTAATAACCAAAGTTAAAAATATTTGACTTAATACTATTTTAAAAATGTTTATATTTTAAAACGTAGAGAACCGAACGTTTGGAGAAAAAAAGGAGGAAACATAACGTACTCGTTGCGATGGCTAGCAATTTCTCCCTTTTGATGCCTCTCACATCATTCGTTCATCTGTATAGTCTATTTTTATCAGAAAAGAAAGAGAGAGTGACATGCCAGCTCCCTGGTCGGAGGACGGACAGATGAGAGGGAGAGTTCCAATCGGCAAAGCTTCAGGCTTTGTAGCCTGTCTGTCCTCGTCGAAGATGGCATATGATTTCTTTGGGTTTCCACTCCATGGTTGGCGTGTTACTTTCATTGTTACCGTCAAGTAAGCATATATAAGATTCACTAAAAATCAATCTTCTACTTGGGTTGATTTTTCTAAATTGGAACTGAGATTTTCAAAAAAAAGGGTTTAGTTTTATTTGTTTATTTATATTGTTTGTAAAATGTAACTTATGTTGTTTCTGATGAAACTTAGCGGAGTGTTAAATAAGCTGAGGGCATATTTGGACGCATGAATTTCGTTTGGCAAAGTTCAATTTTTGCATGAAGAGGGTTAATGACTCATTCATGATTGCAAAAGATGATCATCATTGATCCGTCCGACTGGTTAATTAGAGACTAGGAGCATTTATTCACATGGTCTAAAAGGCCATTAATAAAGCAAATTTTCTGTAAAAAAGGGAGCAAATGCTACATTGTATTTTAAAACAAGATAACGACAAACTAACGTAACATAATTACTACAAACAATGTTGTACAACAAGCTAGTAGCAAGCCATAAATATGGCATGAATCCTCAGAGTTTGTCAACACCGGACCAATACAATTGATTTGATATAAGTTCAAATTAAGTGAAGGTACAATCACAACAAAATAATCAATTTGATATATTATAGATTTTGATTGTAGTTTTTTTATGTAAACTTTATATAATTGGTTGTACCTTCATTATCACAACCAATATTTACCGTAAACATAATACTTTTTACATCACGATTTACACTCAAAACCATTTGAATGCTAAAAACAGTTACAACATGAGACGGATGGATGCAGTATTTCTCATATAATTCATATGATCATTACTATCCGCTATTTTAATTTCTAACACTAAAACATGCATCTCCCAGGCAACCTAGTACTCCTCACATCATATTCATTTTCAAAAAGAAAAATTAAACCGAAAGAAAATACAAAAAGTTTTCATAAATAGATACCACTAGTGGTAGTAAGCAAAAAAAAAGCACAGATAGAGAGATGCAAGAAAACCGTTGGAGCTAAAGTAGCCCAGAAGAGAAAGAGAGAGGAAATCACAAAATCACAAGAAGCACAACACAAGCCAAGTTGGCAACTCTTCTCACCCACTGTCTATCACAATCATCTTCATCATTATTAATCACAAGCCATATATCGATTCATTGCTTCCTACTATTTTATTTTGTTTTGTTTTATTTTACAGCTATATTATTAATAATCAATCGCCTTCTTCCTCTCTCCCCGACTCCCTCCGTCTCCACGCGGCGTCGCCACCCCACCCAGCCCAAATTCCCACGCCTCCACCTCCGCCGCCGCAAACCCTAAGCTCAATGGCGGAGGACGGCGGCGGCGACAGGGACCAGCAGCAGCAGCAGCAGCAGCAGGAGGAGGAGGAGGAGGAGGCGAAGCAGGCGCCGCCGCCCGCCGCGGCGGGGGTGGGGGAGGTGGTGGAGGGGAGGAGCAGGGGAGCAGGGGGAGGAGAGCGTGAAGCTGTTCGTGGGGCAGGTGCCGAAGCAGATGACGGAGGAGGAGCTGGCCGCCTTGTTCAGCGGCGTCGCCGTCGTCGACGAGGTCACCCTCATCCGCGACAAGGCCACCAAGGCGTCCCGAGGTCCGAGATCCGTACGCGGAAAATTCTTCCCTTCCGCCCTCCCGCGCAATGCGGCTTTCCTTTTCCGGTGGGGTGGTCGGGATCTGGGGCTCCGGCGCGGCGAGAGGTTGGGGGAGGATGGAATAGGGACCTCCCGTCTGCTTGCGCTTCCTCGCCGTCGCCGTTTCGCGGGCTCCTCCCGAGTTTGACTTGGGAGCAATGCCGCCGAGGAATTCGAGCTCTCCGCTTTTCTGCTCGGGGCGGGGGGTTCCCTCTCGTGGGGCCACAAGGATCCCTGCGGCTGCTTTGCTGGGGGGTGTTGGTTGCTTTCGTGGCGATTTGTGCGGAATGTGGTGGGGAATTTCGGCTGTTCATGGCGAATTTCGTGTCCGGGACGCGCTGAATTGGCAGCTGCATGTGTTGTTTTTTTGTGCTGTTTGCTCTAGTCTGGTTCATCGCGCGGTCAATTGAGTTGTGCATCTTGTGGTAATTGGTTAGGAGCTTTGGGTCTTCGCTTGAAATTTCTTGTTTAGTGGCAATTGAGCTCCAGCTCGTGTTGAATTAATGGGATTTGGTCCAATGCCGGTGTAAAACGTTGGATTTGTGTGCTCTTGTGGAACAAAGCATGGATTTTGATTTATTTGGGGTCTGGGATGATAATTTCTGGACCTTTAGTTTCTGACAATGCTTTCAACTGTGGTGTTCCCCATGCATGTGTTGATTTTGAGATGCAGAAGTAAAGCATCTGGTGTTCAATTCCTGGGATTTTAGATGTTCTTAGGTGCAAACTTGATCTGGTTGACTTCAATTGGAAATGGAGTACAGGCTCAGTGCAGATTAGTTTTAGCCAATAACTGAATAAAGATGCGCCTTTTCCTTTTACGTGCATGATTTGGCTACCATTCAGGACCAGTCGAACTGTACATGTGTTCTTCGCTGTTTTCTTGGATTTAAGAGCTTAATTGTCCTACAAAATGAATTTACCGTTACATAGTATTTTGAGTTCTTGCCCCGATAATTTTGTCCTTTCTTTTGCTGTAATACCAATCACCTGCCTGGTTAGGAAAGCACAAGGTCAAATATGGGACAATAACTGTTTCCAGCCTGTTGTGAGTCATTGTTCACTAATCACTAGACCTTGTTTTATTATGATGCTGATCCTTTTCAGTGTCACATGGAACTGGATCTTCTTCCATTTTGTTGGTTTAAACCGATTTTGTTCTTCTCAGGAGTGATTTCATTTGGTGCAATTCCGTCTTCTTTCTTTGCTGTCGTTCTTCCCAAAGGAGTCAAACGTGAATATCGTAACTAAACAGCATTTCCCTCTGTACAAATTCCTGATGACATTTCCTACCAAAGTAGAAATTGTGTCTTTTTCCAGGAAGAAAGTAGCTACTACCTTTTATTTTCCAGATGACATTCTTAATTCTTGATCAACTTGTCCATCATTTTGACCTTCATTTAAGATGTACTGGACCTTTTGCAGGCTGCTGCTTTTTGATCTGCCCATCAAGGGAGGAGGCTGACAAGGCAGTGAATGCATATCACAACAAGCGCACCCTTCCAGGGGTATGTGACAAGGATTTCTTTTTGCGTCTGTAGTTGTTCAATGTTGGGATCTTCTAAATGTTCAATATGGTTTCTCGTGGACAAACTGGGAGCGGCATAATATTTTTGGAAGTATAGATGGAATTCAGTGTGATTAAGTGAAACTTTAGGCCCACTTTAGAACAAGGAATTTTGTAGGGAAAATAAAGGATTGTAAGCCAAATGAGAAAAAAAAGAAAACGTATGCTTGGTGTTTGGATCATAGGATTGCACCAAAATAATCTCATAGTTCGTATGACAGGAAATTTCTACAAATTAGGAGGGGACCAAAGATGGCTCATTCTCATGTAATTTCCTTTCGAGAGCACCGACACAGTGTCTCTTTCTCTCTCCTCTCTTTAAAGAAACATCTACTATCAAAATTCATGCATTTTTGTCATGAAATCCAAACACATATTTCTGCTATTCATGTAGTTTTGTTTACTTCTACTCTGGTCCTGGTCACTGACGGTAGAAGATAAAGATCGTATCTCACCCCTGGCACTCTCATATGAATGAATATTAATTGTTGTTTGTGACTACTAAGCATGTGTTTTCTAGAGCTGGTTAATGATGTTTTAGCATGTAGTTTTTTTAGTGTCTATTTATTTCCGATTGGTATTTGTGGATTCATCACAAGCTGAAACATGGTTAGAACTATAATATGCCATGAACGTTTCTTGATTAATTAAAACTGCACACGCCCTACCTTACCTGAGAGTGAGCACTCATTTTTTTGATGATGGATAAAATTCGAATTGTTTCAATGCTGTTTTCTGATAGTCATCATGTGTAGTGGCAGTTCAACGATCATAAATTTTAGTGATCTCTGAGTATTATTGTTTCATCTTCTTTCATTTTTCGTGACACAGTTATTTAAGTTTCGTAGCCTACCAAACTTGCTTGGACTAAAGGCTGTTGTGTAAAACTGACATTACTTCTCTTGCCACATCCTTGACAGCAATTCTTTTTTTTTTTGAAACCAGGCTTCAAGTCCATTGCAAGTGAAATATGCCGATGGAGAGTTGGAAAGACTGGGTACGAGGCTCTCAAAAATTATTTCTTCCATAATTAATTTGTATATCCTGAGAATAATTGTTAAATTTTACTGATGTATCTATGTTCTCATGTTGACGCTGTTGCTTCCAGAGCACAAGCTTTTCATTGGAATGCTTCCAAAAAATGTAACAGATGCTGAAATGACTGATTTATTTTCGCAATATGGGAGCATCAAGGATTTGCAAATTTTGAGAGGTTCACAACAGACAAGCAAAGGTCAAAATCTCCTTACCCTTTTTCCCCTCTTGATCAGATGGAAAACATTTGTCATGTAGAACCCTAAACTTTCTGAGAACCTTTAGCTTACTCCAACTATGGATCTTGCAGCCGGCTGTGCCTTTCTGAAGTATGAAACAAAAGAGCAAGCGCTGGCAGCTATTGAAGCTCTAAACGGGAAACACAAAATAGAGGTTTGTGGAAATTGAAGGATGATACAATATTTTTTTGCTGACTTGTGTTTATAGATCTCTCCTGAAAATGATAGCAACTTAGGCATCTATTGTACTAACTCAATCTCAAAGCCAATAATAGTACTGTATCCTGATTCAAATACTGTTCCAACATAGCTGAACAAAATAAATTTCATGCACTGTCTCATTCTGTGATAGTAAATATATCAAGTAATATCTACATGACTGTAGCATGAAACAGTTCATCCAGATCAAAATAACGATAGATGAGTGTGGATATAGGTTAAGCTGAGATGGATTTGTTTGTCGCACACTTGCACTTGAATATATATATAAGCAACAGCAGTGGTAGATGCAGTATAAAATTTTAGCCTCGCAAAACTGGATGCAGTAATATGTTGTAAATAGGTCAATCCATGTGCATATTGTCGCAGTCACAGCTTTTAGAGCAATTCTGGTCCAATGGATGTTCCTAAAAGCAATCTATAATATCCAAAATTTGTTTTTTAGTGTTCCAATAATATCTTAGAACATTTACAGAATCAAAAGCTCCAAACTACTTAACAAAACCCATGAGAATTTTCAAATTTAAAATCAATATAAATTAGTAGTAGCATATGTTTTGAACTCTCGAAATGATGGACCTATATATGTAGTGTTCTACTCAAGATAAAAGAGTGTTCAATGCATGCATACCACATAACTACTACCTCCGTTCCATATTAAGTTCATTTTTGGCTCCTCCCAATTGTCCCAAAATAAGTTCATTTTTGAGTAATCATTGCATAAGAGTTAGTAAAAGTAGGGAATAATTGCATTGGGAGTAGATAAAGTGAGGAATAGTTGCATTGGAATTTGATAAAGTAGGGGCATTCTAGTCTTTTTGGTGTTTGTATTGGTATGTGTGAGATGGGTTAAAAATGAACTTATTTGGGACAGAGGTAGTATGTAGTGAATCATCTAAAAATACGTTATGGACCGGTACTATGGCTTTTTCTATCAAAGGCTCAAGCAGGCTCCTACAACAAGCTAGATATAAGCCTAATCTAGTTTTAGTAATTAGTCTGGTTGTGATCCCTGTTATATCTCTATTTCTTAGTTTAACTGCCACCTAATATATAAATGTAGCCAGCACCTTAAGTTGTGTTAATATATTAGCTGTTTCCTTTATGTTTGAATTTTCACAGTTGATTACATAGACTTGATGTGCCCTGATCTTTTGTAGGGTTCAAGTGTACCTTTGGTTGTTAAATGGGCTGACACTGAGAAGGAAAGGCAGGCTCGAAAAGCACAAAAGGCTCAATTTCACCTATCTAATATGTCAAATCCAAATGCAATGCAGCAGTCTTCATTATTTGGAGCTATGCAGATGGGATATGTACCACAGTATAATGGTTATGGCTACCAGGTAAATTATGACATAAAAGCCTTGAGATTTTAGAACATCACACCACCACAAAATTATTCCAAGAATACAAGTAATTTCCTAACTTGGTTTTCAGTCTGCTGAAAAACCAATCATTGTCGAGCGCATGCTCTCTGAAAACCTATAGCTATTCATCTCTCGTTCCTCATGTTGTCCTCTGGCTGTATCTTTGTTTATTATTGAACAGTTTTTATTGCAAATAGCTAAAATAGTTAACTTCACTATTATGCTTAACATTAAAGTGCATTCTTTTAAACTGCCACAGCTTGCACCTTCCTTAGAACTAGGTCGAAACACAGTGTGGTTTGCTAGACAACTTAGCTTTGTATACTCTGCACCTGAACATGATCTAGCATGAATTGTGGGATGTAACTATATTTCTGTTGATCTGTGCAGCCACAAGGAACCTATGGACTAATGCAGTACCCTTTATCTCCTATGCAAAATCAAGCTGCCTTCCCCAGTATGGTTCAGTCTGTTAATCAAGGAAGCTCTATTCGCGGAGTTAATTCTGAACTTTCACCTAATTCTGCTCCTAGATCGTTTAACTCAATGCAGTTAGGCAGTCCTTATTCGCCTGTGCCTAGTATGCAGTATCCGGGATCATATCCTGGAAATGCTATCAATAGTCGTCCTTTTGTGAATTCTCACAATTCAATGAAAGTTCCAAATGCGAATGCTACTTCTCCCACTTCTTCAAGTACTAGCAGCAACCCCGGTCCTCAGATAGAGGGTTTGTCTCTATTATACTCCTGAAAATTAGTTATTACCCGTTAGGTCTCAAATTCAGTTGATAGATGTTTTTTTTTCATGTGTACAGGTCCTCCTGGAGCCAATTTATTTATCTATCACATCCCTCAAGAATTTGGCGACCAAGATCTTGCCGGTGCCTTTCAGGGTTTTGGTAGAGTATTGAGTGCTAAAGTTTTTGTAGACAAAGCAACTGGTCTTAGTAAATGCTTCGGTAATTAACTTGTCCTAACTGGAATTCTGAGGCTAGCCATTGATTGTATTAGCATGTTTTGTTAATTGGTTCCTGATTGGATGCAGGTTTCATAAGCTACGATTCTCCTGCTTCTGCACAGACAGCCATTAGTATGATGAACGGATACCAATTAGGCGGTAAAAAACTGAAAGTACAACTCAAGAGAGACAACAGCAAGCACAGTAAAACTTATTGACAGCGACCTTTTGTATGCCCACACGATCAGGAAAATTGGTACATATGTGTCACACAATTGATCGTTACAGTTGTTACCTCTGGCCTCCACCATGCGTTGTAAGGTGGCGGCTTGTGTATCTTTGTTCAATTCACATTCTTGAAAATTTGTTACATTGTGTAATTTGTTGCAGCATAGTTGTAGAATCTGTACCATCAGATCCATTGTACATCAGACATTAATTCATTCAATTGTTTCCTTCTTTTTCATTACTTGCGTATCATTTTGACAGTATCTCATCTCATGTGTAAACCTGGCACACCCCAGCCTCATGTAATTTTTTTATGTTTTTGCTTGTTGCTTCTATGGCCATGCCTGGCAGGATGAGCATACAAGAATTTTGGAACTGCTATCATATGCTAGGCATTCAATCTAGTTAATCGCGACAGTATTCCTGATAATAATCACTGTTATGATCTAGCATCAGGATTTGTTGCGGCTTGCAACCATCGTTTCAGGTTCACGCTAACGCTGCTTATAAATAATATCGATCTAATCAGTAAATGGTCTTTTTTTTTACACCCGATAAACAAACCTAGCATATTAATTCGGTTAAGAGTGTTTCCCAGGATGCTCATAAATGGTACAAAGTTTGCTCAGGAGTCCTGCTGCCAGAAACTCGCAGCAGATTGGTTTACTTGTCAAAATTGAGAATTATCAAACGTGTATGGATCACCGAAGAATTTTGAGAATTGGTATTTTTTTCCCACTCTGCAAAATGGGTTTCAATTATTTGCCACCGTAGCCCATGTCATTGTCACGGAGTGGCAACATAACTGAAGTGGTAAATCTTTTTAAAAAAAATTCTCCATCCATAGAAAACTGAAAGAAACTGCCATGCTCTCATGTAAAACGGTATAAGCATCTATACTGGATTCCACCATCTTTTTTTCAGCACAATTACACAGCAAACACACTAACACATCACCTGTGCAACAACAGAAGGGGCCTGCCACCTCCTTGGCTTTGACCACTACAAACAGGTATGCTTGTTTTGCATTTGCCCCGAGCATATTTACATGTTCCTAACACAGTATACTACACCGCCACCTGACCTGGATGCGCAATTTTGCGCCTGAGCAACTTCAGTGATCTTCTGAAGACGGCCGGTGATCGGTGAGGCTGATTATTCTTGGAGTATATTCTGTTTAGATAGTCTGTCCTCCTTATGGTACACCCATTAGCATGCACAACAGGAATGCAAGAGCCCATTGACATGAATGCTGTCGCATGGCATATGCTGCAATAGAACTTCAGATAAGTTGAAAAGGAGAGCGGGCTATTCAAGTATGAAGACAGTAACAAATATGAACAATTGACTAAGTGGTAACTAAGTTCGACATAAACACATGTCATTATAGTTGAACAG
Source organism: Oryza australiensis (assembly GCA_019925245.2). Taxonomy (NCBI): domain Eukaryota; kingdom Viridiplantae; phylum Streptophyta; class Magnoliopsida; order Poales; family Poaceae; genus Oryza; species Oryza australiensis. The sequence goes on along the minus strand of JAIFGZ020000265.1, from coordinate 433,195 downwards.
GAGTTTCAAGCAGTAATAAACCAGAATTTGATTGATGAGAAGTTGCATATAATAGACCTGCAAAATTTAAAAACCCTCTACCTATTCCAAGTCCCAAGACAACTTATGAGTTTGAAAAGCATAAAATTGCAAAATCCTTGCTAATAACTTATCAAGTAAAACATTGCTTAATAATAGTGAAACTGGCAGTATGGAACTGTGGAAAGAATAGTACTCACATGAGTGAGGAGCAGGGGCCACAGCTGGCGTTTGAGCAGTACTATGTGCATGAGCGAGAGATGCTGCAGGCATAGGGGGCTTCACAAGTGCTGAAGACAGATCAGAGGGGCTATGCCTATTTGGGTTATTCGGAGAGTGACGAACAGAAGTTGATGGACTGATAGGTGATGGTGACACAGCACGAGGCACGTTGGCAGGTGAATCAAAGTGATGATTGTGTTTACTAGGTACTGGCTCCGCTGCTGGGGCTACAGGAGTTCTATTCTTTGGCTTATTAGCATATGGATATGAAAAACTAGACGGTGGAGATCTATATTTGGGTTGTTCAACAGGAGAATGTACAGGTGCAGGAGATGGAGACAAATGCCCTTTTTCTTCATGACTATGGTGGTGGTGATGGTAGTGGTGGTGGTGGTGATGGTGATGGTGATGGCCTTGTTGAGGCAAGGGTGCTGGACTAGGTGCATCAGAGTCACTTCCACTGTGCAGAGAATGTCTAAGATAAGATGAGAGGCTTATCTGCTTTACTTTGCCAAACACTGTGTGGTTCAGGCCCAAGTTTCCTGAAGATGAATTAGCAATTATTTTAGCCAACTGCTTCATCCTTGGAAGGGAGGGCTGGTGATTACCCACTTCAAGAACAATGGAGGCCTGAACAATTGTTGGTGGTCCCACCGTTGAACCTTCTGAATTTGTTAGTTTGATGTAGATGTTCTGCAAAGTACAAGAGTTGAAATTAAATTCAGTAGACAAAAAGGGAGATCCAATGGCGTGCACCAATTCCTTTGACCCAGTAGACTAGTAATTATTGACTCCCACCATAAATATTCTAACATCCAACAAAATAAGCATCACAGGTCTTAAGACTCCTAGGACAAGTATGGAATAAATAATAGCATGAAGAAAATTCACACATAACTGACATTTAATTACTTGTGTGATAGACCACCTGTATCGCAGGGAATACGTAGTAGAACTATCTGTTTGTTTTCCATTCTCAAATGTTTTAGCTTCAATAAGGTATGCAAAAAACAACAATACATGTTGTAAACTACCCTTTTTCTTGAAACTGGTATTAATGTAGTCGATCTTTTAGCTCCTCATCACCATGGAGAAAAAAAAGGGACTATTTGGAGAGCTGGATAGGCAAAACAGTATTCACCATGGAATCAATCAATAACATGCTAAAGCTCATGGAGGCGTATCAGTGTTTGGCCGAGTAGGGAACTGACTTGTGAAAGAGATGATATTTATATGAAAAAAATCTGTGGCATTTTGGTATGCACGCTGTCTGCAACATGCAACTCTGTCAAAAAAATTGTAATATTATTATGATATGGGAATATGTCATTTTCACATATCTAAATAGATTCGATGTACCAGTGATAAAAAGACAAATAAAAAAGTTTGCTTATATGTTAAGCACTATATATTCCTGACCAGGGAAGTAACAAGAAACAGGCATCCAAATGTTTCTAATACAAAACAATTTGGTTGCAAGTTGGCAACAAGTGTATAAAACTAAATTATAACATATTAACATCATACAATGATTGTTACAGTGTTGAAAATTGAAATTAAACTGATTCTTACCAACCTCATAGGGATCGAGGTGTAGTCCTGTTTTCATTTGGTCTTTCAACTCATTCATTCTACCTCGCACTTTATAGATTGGGAAGTTCAGAGTGAAGTTGAAGGATGCGTAAGGCTTCTGCAGAAGAAAAGCAGGTTGTGGAGGGATAATGGTTATTCCTCCAGGGAACTTAAGAACCTCGAAGAACGATGTGTCCCCAAACAGAGACTCTGTCAAGTGGAGTGTTGACTGCTCTACAACCAGGGACATAAAAGAAGCCCTAAGAATGCTCAAGTACATGGAAGATATACTTGAGTATTTTGGATAAGGCACGATGCTGAAGATGACATTTGCCCACTTTGGTGCACCTATTGGTTGTAGGAAATTTACAGCCACCTGCATGGTCATTTACAAATCAGTCAGATACAACATAGGACAAACTGTACATGACAAGAAACATGTCAATAAGGTGCGGAATCACTGTCTTACAGTAGAGTTAGGAATGCCTATTTCCCCGTAGATGTCAAATTCAAGCTTAGATGTACTTCCACTCAACTCAAAAACTGTCTTCTGTAGCATAAAGCTCGCCACTATATCAGCTGTGAAAAGAATAAGTAAGAGTACTGCAGTGAAAATTTTCATCTAAAGTTTCCAACTGAAAATGCATAGATAATGCTATTTAGATCAGAGTGAGTTTTCATAGAATATGAAATATTGATCCATTAATGGCTGTCTTCTGTTATGTTGCTGCAAATTTAGAGGGTTGTGCTAAAAGCAGAAAAAGGAGTAGTTGGAACGAGTATATTTCACAAGGAAACTACTGAAATAAATATTTGAAGAACTAATTCGTAAGCTAGCTGTAAAAGTGGAAGACCTAAGTACTACCTCATTGAAAGGGCATGGGTGATCTCCTGATCAAGTCATATGCATGAACACCATCCTACATGCAACAGAGACTGAAAATTGTTTTGCATATCAACTTTTCAGCAAGGAGCCAGTGACATCTACGTCCAGATGAAAATATGCATTCAACATTCTACAGAACAATAATTATCTTTCCTGAATATTTCATCTCACTTCCTGCTTTATTGCCCACATTCCCTGCATGATCCCACTCACTAATGGTGCAGTTTATCTTGAACTCACACTCCACACAACCATCCAAGGTTTCTTAGAAGTAAAAATACTGCATTTGCAAAGCTGTATGCATGAGTTGCAGAGTTATCATCATTTAAAGTATGTTTTCTCTCTTTTGAAAGCTTTTGTTGTCGACATCTTCTAACGCCACTATTTAATAATTTGATTGGTACCTCATTCTATTGCAGCAAATTATTGTTGTGATTTTCTAACTTGAGGACTCAATAAAATGATCGCTTCTCTACTGCGGCAAGTTTTGTCGGCTCATTCGAATAAAACAAAACCTTATCTATCCTAAAGAATATTGTTGGGGTCTTCTAGCATCGCATTTTAATAAAGCAATATTGTGTCTACACGGCAGTTTCTCTCAAGACCATTTAACATCACCATTTGATAACTCATTACCTTTTTATGCGGCAACTTTTGTCAGGGTCTTCTAGGTTATTGATCCACCTTATTTCTTGCGTGACATTTTTTGTCAGGATATTTAACGCCATCTATTGCAAAAATGCATTTTGTTTTACGGAGAACTCTGTGAAGAGCATCTGGAATCAATACATCATCATTTGAGTATCTGACAAGATGACACCTTTTCTTTTCTTTTTCATTTTTTTTTGCATTTTATCATTGATATATTCCAACATGACCATTTTCAACAGAAATTTGAATCAGGAACTAAAACCTATCAAGAGGTACAGATCTCAGATCCAATGGCCAACGTGGATGACAAAGGGAATGGGCACAATAAACATGCATGGGTTGGGATTTTCTGAACCCGATGCTTAAACCCACCTGATCAGTCAGCCAAAGTTCAAGCTGTATTCTCCTAGTGCCAGCTGGAACAATATATCCGCTTAAAGAGAAACATCTAAATGCTCCCGTCAGTAGCACCGCTATGGAAATGGTTTCTTTCTTCTTCTTCTTTTACAACAAGAGAACTGAAGCGCTTACCCACTAGAGTTTTAGGGCCGATTCGAATTGGAAAAAAAGCACAGCTTGATACTCCATAGTTGAACATGAACAGTTGAAGGTACAATTCATTAACAAATTGAGCACTTCAGGAAACAGAAAAGTCTATAAATCAACACCAACAGCACACACAAATTAAAGTCCGCGACTAAAGAACCACCGAGGCTAGCAATGGAATATGCTGCACAAATAGGCAATCTATCATCCATGTAAGATCACCACCCATCACCACATGAGAGAATACTAGCTGAACTAGGTATGGCAACTCAACAAACCATTCAGGAATAGAACATTTGCCACAATTGGCACAAAGAAAGGTTGGCCCAGCATTTCCTATCCTGTTCTGTAGCAAGAATCTACAAGTCCACTAACAAAAAGAAAAAGGTTGGAAAATCTACGAGGCAACATCCTCGGAAAGGCTAACATGACACATTGATAAACAGCACAAACATGTGACTATGGCACTATGAGGCCCAAACCGGCTATATGTATCCAAAATTGCCAAGCAACCAGCATATGGTTGAAAAAGAAGGTTATCAAGTGAAAGGAAATGCCCAACTTTGTGCTCGATGATTGACAATATTCATCGAATTTGATTCCGGTTTCCACTAAAAGGCACAACATTTGCTACAGATCATACGCATCACGCCAGTTCGTGCAAAACAAATAGGCGCAAATACAAACGAACCACTCACCATCCCAATAGTCAATACTACTCATAGCGTCCGTACAACGAAACCGAAATGTTTTTTTTTTCTTTCAGAGAAAAGAAAAGCACAATAATTTTAAAACAAACTAAGAGGCCGCCGAGATCTCGCAATTGCTAGCAAGCTTACCTGCGAACGCGTCGCCGGGAGCCCCCGGCGGCGCCCCCGCCGCGCGGCCGCCGCCGCCGCGGTGACCGGCGAAGGGCTTGAGCAGGAACAGCGCGGAGAGCGCCATGGCCGCGCCCAGCAGCAGCGCGGCCACGCATTGCGGCCGCACGGCCCCGCGGCACGCCTCCCGGCACCCTCCACCTCCACCTCCTCCTCTTCCTCCGTCTCCGTCTCCGTCTCCTCCGCCTGCCTCCGGCTGCTGCGCCCCCGCGACCACCTTCCCCATTCCCACCGCCCTCACGCATCGGCCATCCCCATTGGCGCCGCCGGCCGGGGAGGCGGCTGTGGTTGGCTAGGGTTTGGGGAGATCGCGCTGCGCTGCTTCGGTCGGCTGCGGGGCGCCGCTGCTGCTTGGTTGCTTCGCTTCTTCGGTGCGGGAGAGAGAGAGAGAGCGAGCGAGCGAGAGAGAGAGAAGAAATAAATGGAGGTGGAGTTAAACCGCGCCGCGCCGCGCACGGGGTGGTGATGACTGGCTGACAGCTGTGGTGTAACGGTGGGGCCGTGCGAGAGGAAAACGGGGTTCTGATCCAAGTTTTTTTTTTGTTTTTTTAAGGGCGTGAGACCACGGGATCATGTCCGAACGGTACGCTGCCGAGTAGGTGTTAGATTCCACAATTAGGAGTATAGGACGTCCTAATTATCAGGAATTGCGCCCGATAGTACTCGGCGTCTTTGGCGACTGAGTCGGTTCCTCGGCGACTAGGGTTTTCCATATCCATCTCTAATCAGAATTCCTCCTAGGATTCTGAACGTCGAGTCCACTCCCCGATCTCTCATTAGAGTCCACGTCAAATCCTTCGATCTGAAGCCTAACCCTTCGTTGCTGACCTGTAGTTTTGTCTCCGGCGGAAACCCTAAGGCTGATCGACATGGACCTACGAGCGGACAAGATGGCAGGGTTGTTGGAGAAGATGAGGTTGTCGAAGTCAGAGAAGAGGGGCATCAAGGTGGGAGGAGGGGCTGAGGGTTCCAACAATTGCAGGGATCCCCAGGTAGTCGGCAAGGTGTTGGCGAATAAGGTGATTAGGGCAGAAGCGTTGGAGGCGGCATTGGGACGGATCTGATGCCCTATGAAGGGGATCGAGTGCAAGGAGTTGGGGATGACTCGTTTTCTTTTCACCTTCTTCTAGGGCATGGGGAAAGGCGTGCGATGGAGGAAGGGCCTTGGATATTTGATAAGGATCTCATCTTTCTCGCATGATAGATCAAATCAAGTTCAATTTCATTCCAATCTGGGTGAGAGTCACCAAAATGCCTCTCGGATTGATGACAAAGGAGGTGGGGGAGGAGATTGGGAGATGATTGGAGAGGCTCTGAAGGTAGATGCTGATGAGAATGATCTAGCAATAGGAGAGGTCCTGAGGATCAAGATCAAACTTGATATTCGCAAACCTCTTATGAGGGGGGTGACTCTTGACCTAGGTGGAACTGATGAGGAGAATGAACTTTGGTACCCTCTGTGCTATGAATTTCTACCAAATTTTTATTACACGTGCGGCATGATCGGGCATATGGATCGAGCATGTGACATCCAGCTGAAGAAAGGAGATACCCAACAATTTTCTCGAGCTCTTTGTTTCATCCCGGAGAAGAAAAGAATGAGGGAGAGCTCGGGGAGACCGGGAGTTTCAACTCTCAACTCCCGGAAGGCAAAAGTAGGAGCTAGAAGCTTTGGGGATGGTTCTGGTAGTCAAGGGAGTGGGAAGGGAAGCGATGCGCCAAGCCGGAGAAAATCTGAAGAGAGAATGCAGAAGCCGATATCCGAGGAAGAGCAAGTGGCGAATAGTTCCATGAAGGAAGGGCGTAATGATGGTGTGAAGTTCACGGGGGAGAAAGAAGCAGGTATAAAGGGAGGGAAAGGAGATGGTAAAAATAAAAGGAGCTCTTTCAAGCATCTACCTAGATCGCAGGGAAGCAAAGGTACTAGTGAGGAGAAGTTAGAAGTCGGTGGAAAGAAGAGGGGCCAACAGGAGGAAGAAGCCATGGAGGTGGATGCTCCCAAGCGCCCGAGGTTAGGAGATGTTTCTTTGATGACCAACAACGTTGTAGCGGGGCCGACGGACCGGTCCTGCAGTGACCAATGAAGATAACAGCTTGGAACTACCGAGGGTGCTGCGTTGTCAGAAGTCCGAGGAGGCGGATGTTCTCTTTTTTGTCGGAAACAAAGCTAGCCAAGAAGAGAATGATAGCGATCAGGAAAAAGTTAGGCTTGGTGAACATGGAGGCGGTTGACTGTGAAGGACAAGGAGGGAATAGCGGTGTTGTGGAGGAGGGGAGTCAACTTGGTGCTGAGGAGTAAATCGAAGTACCATATTGACATGGAGGTCCAGGAGATAGGTGGTGAGGTATGGCGGTTCACAGGGGTTTATGGGGAAGCTAGATCAGACTGGAAGCATAAGACTTGGGAGATGTTGGTGGAGTTGCAAACACAACACATGGTGGGTTTGCCTTGGCTATGTGCATGGGACTTTAATGAAATTCCCTTCCACTATGAGAAGGAAGGGGGGCTGCCAAAAGCACAGGTGTGTTTGGACAGGTTCAAATGTGCTCTGGAGGTGTGCGATTTGCACGACTTGGAATTTATAGGTGATTTGTTCACCTGGCACAATAAACAGACAAAGGGTAGCACCCACATCAGGGAACGTCTGGACAGAGCTGTGGCTAACCCTGAATGGAGAGCAAAGTATCCCTTGGTACTAGTGAAAAATGGTGATACATTCCATTCTGATCATAGACCTGTAATCATCACACTAGAGGGCTACCAGCTAGGAGAGCAGGTGGAAGACATGGTGCTTTCAAATTTGATGCTAGCTGGTTACAAGAAGAGGAATACAAATGTGTAGTCACGGAGGCATGGAACTCAGTGGATGATTATAATACGTGCTTGAGCAGCCAGCTGGATGGAGTTGCAAGGAGCTTGCAGGTGTGGAGTAGCTCGTCCTTGGGCGGGTTGGAAAAAAGGTTGAAGAAAGCAAGAAAGGAGTTGGAGGGTTGGAGGAAGGAGCCAATTAGTGATACTGCAGTTCGTAGAGAGGCACTGTGGAGTTTCAAAGTAGATAGGTTGGAAGAGCAAATTGACACTTATTGGAAGCAACGAGCACATATAAATTGGTTGCAGTTTGGCGATCGAAACACCAAATACTTCCATCACGCTTGTTCGGACTGGAGGAGGAATAGAATAGGAAATCTCAAAAAGGAGAATGGGGGTTGGGTGGATAATGAAGAGGATAAGAGGGAGTTTATTACTAATCATTTTGTGAATCTTTTTAGGTCTAATGGAGGGGGTGATGACGGGCATATGCAGCAAATTCTACATGTCGTTCAAACCCGTGTCACACCTTCCATGAATGAAATTTTAACTGTGGAATTTACAGCGGAGGAGGTGGAGCAAGCCCTGGTAGCTATCGGAGATTTAAAGGCGCCCAAGACCGATGGCATGCCAGCTATCTTTTTCAAGGAATATTGGGATGTCTTGGGCAACCAGCTGACGAACGAGGTGTTACAAGTTCTTAATGGCCAACCGTGCACGCGGGCTAGAATGAAACAATAATTTCCCTTATTCCCAAGACAGAAAAACCAAAGAAGGTGAATGACCTCCAATCCATAAGTTTGTATAATGTGGTTTATAAAGTCATCTCCAAAGTGCTTGTTGGGCGGCTACGCATTATCCTCCCTAAAATAATCACCCCAAACCAAAGTGCTTTTGTGCCAAGAAAGCTAATTGCTGACAATATCTTAGTTGCGTATGGGTTGACACATTACTTGGTGAATAAAAGAGGTGGTGACTTGGGTTATGTTGCGCTGAAGTTGAATATGAGTAAGGCCTATGATAGGGTCGAATGGAAATTTTTGGATGATATGATGAAAAAGATGGGATTTGCTGATAGATGGATAAATCTAATTATGGAGTGCATCACCTCGGTCTCATATAGGATTAAGATAAATGGGGAGCTCTCTACTAGCTTCATTCCTGAAAGGGAGCTGCGGCAAGGGGACCCTCTTTCCCCCTACTTGTTTCTGCTGTGTGCAGAAGCTTTCTCAACCCTGTTACAGGAAGCCGAAAGAGAGGGTGACATAGCTGGAGTAAAGGTTTGCCAGTCTGCACTGAGTGTCTCACACCTACTGTTTGTCGATGACTCTTTGATCTTGATTCGTACAACGGAGGGGGATGCTCAGCGATTGCAAGAAATTCTCGAGCTTTTATGAAAGTTGCTCAGGCTAAGTGATCAACAAAGCTAAATCATCAGCTCTGTTTAGTAAAAACACCAAACCTAAGATGAGGAAAGCAGTTTGTGAGAAATTGCAAGTTACCAAGGAAATAACGAATGAAATATATTTGGGAGCCCGAGTGCATGTAGGTAAATCAAAGAGCGATACTTTTGGCTATTTAAGAGACAGAATCTGGGCTAGAATTCAGGGATGGAAAGAGTTTTTATCATGGGCGGGGAAGGAAATATTAATCAAAGCAGTGGCTCAAGCCATTCCCACCTTTGCTATGGGATGTGTTGATTTAACTAGATCTTTGTGTGATCAAATAAGTGCAATGGTCTGCAGATTCTGATGGAACTAGCAAGAAGGGCAACACAAGATCCATTGGTTCAACAAAGAAACAATGATGAAGTAAAAAAGAGAGGGCGGACTGGGGTTTAGGGATATCTACGCATTCAACTTGGCCATGTTGGCTAAACAATGTTGGTGTCTTTGGCAGTTTCCCAACTCTTTGTGTACCCGAGTTCTCAAGGCTAAAAATTTTGCCAACACTTCAGTGCTAGAGGCAAAACCAAAGGCTAGGATGTCGTATACATGGCGGAGTGTGCTGAGAGGTTTAATTGTCATGAAGCAAGGAATGCTCTGGAGAATTAGGGACGATAGTAATTTGAGAATTTGGGATGATCCATGGCTTCCTCGAGATTTCTCAAGGTGTCCTATTACGCCTAGGGGAGCTTGCCTTCTCACCTACGTGAAGGAACTAATCAACCCTATCATAGGATCATGGGATGAAGAACTGATCAAGGATATTTTCTAGGACGAGGATTCGGGTATAATTCTATCAATTCCAATATTTCAAGGAAATGAGAATAGATTGATTTGACATTTTGATAAGAAAGGTCAGTTTAGCGTAAGAAGCGCCTATAAAGTTAGCAGAGCTGCAATGATCAGAGATGATAAGCGCCATGGAGGACAGGGTGCTAGTTTTGTGGCCGATCACCCAACCTAGGAGAAACTCTGGAAGATACACTGTCCAAATAAAATTAAACACTTCTGTGGCATTTCACTCACAACAATCATCCTCTGAGACGTAACCTAGCAACGCGTGGTATGAAAATTGATACGGTTTGTCCAGTTTGCGGAAGGCACGACGAAGATGGAGGCCACCTTTTTTTCAAATGCAAACTCGCTAGACAAGTGTGGCAGCAAGTGTTTTTGGAAAACCAGAGAGCCTCTATGGGAACTTTCACATCGTCATGGGAAGTTATAGCCTTTTTGCTTCAACAGAATGAGAAAGTTCAAACCCAAATGGCGATAATTTTGTGGACGATGTGGACGAAAAGAAATTGTATAAGAGAAGAAGGGCGCAGGAGAAGTGCGGAATCCCTGGTGAGGAGCATTCAGATTTATGCTGATGAAGTGATCCAAACTCAAGTCCAAGAGAAGAGGATAAGGAAAATGAATTCAGCAGCATGGTCTAGACCTCCAACCGACTATCTGAAATTGAACTGCGATGGTTCATTCAGGAGAGAGGATCAGTCTGGAAGTTGGAGTTTTATTATTAGAGACAAGGATGGTGACGTTGTGCTGGCAGGGATAGGCCGTGTTAACCACTTACTCAGTGCTCTTCATGCAAAATTGATTGATTGTCTCCAAGGTGTGCAGGCAGCTATGAATCTTGGCATTAGCAAACTGATAATGGAGATGGATGCACTAGTCATTCAGCAGGAATTGGTTTCATCGGCATCCTGCGATCGACACGAAGGAGGTTTGGTTGATGAGTTGAGGTCACTAGTTCGATCAAATTTCATTCACTTTAGCTGTGTTTTCAAATGTCATGCTTGTAATGCTGCCACCCATGCTTTGGCGGATCTGGGGTATGCGTGTGTCGAAGGGGAAGAAATAGTTAGCAAGTCTATCCCTTCAAATGTTAATGTAATTGTGATTGCTAAATCTTCTACAAGCAAGTAATGAAAATCCCAGATTTCAAAAAAAAGTTGTTAGATTCCACTAGCTGAGATACTTATTGATATCTTATATGATACTTGAACTGATATTTGTCGGTATCAGATATGATACATTATCAGTATTAGTTGATACTGATTGGTACCAATCAATACCTCATCTCTGCATATAAAATAGAGACGGCGGTGAGTTTTTTCACCATTCAACAAAACAATGAGATGAACTCGATGATTGGATCATCAAAAAAGAGAAGGACAAGTACTGTGGATGATCTGCAATCCCGTGATGTGGCAGAGCATGTTGTTTCGATCGAAGCAATCACACTTGATGGCCGGGTTGTCATACGTCGTCGTGCTACTGCACTGACTGAATGGTTGCCGCTGATGTTCCATGATATTGGCATGCTCATTTGAGCTTCGCTATTCGTATTCACGTTCAGGTCATCATTGCGTGCATGCCACTACCCAAAACCTAATTGCGAGCGTGGTGTGCATGTGGCGAATATGTTGATGATGCAGTGCATATGGGAGCGACGACGCGCGCTCGTGGAGCAAATGCCAAAGGATATCGTACCGAGGATGGGATCCCATCCCTTAGCATTCATGTTTTTTTACCTGAGTTGGAGCAAACGCCAAAGGATATCGTACCGAGGACGGGATCCCATCCCTTAGCATTCACGTTTTTTACCTGAGTTTTGATCCAAGTTGACAAAGCAACACCATTTTCTTTTCTCACCAGCAACAAGGAGTTTTTTATAAGCCTATTTTACTCTTCTTAACTCTTGTAACCCTATCAAAAATTTTTTGTCTAAACATATCCTTGAAATTCAGAACCGAGTATATTACAAGGCTAAGATATCAATATCGGACAGTTTGCCCTAAAAAATTGACAAATTGGCCCTTTTCAAAAAATTGTTTTGAAACTAGACCATTTAAAAAACTTTAACAAAAAATTGACCACGAGCTCAACGTCAGATGTGCTGGTGTTGAGATACAACGTTCCAGTGCCAAGCCCGTTGGCGCAGACCACCCCTACCCAATCCCAACACTAAAGTGCCTTGGCGCTGAGCTCATAACCTCAACACCAGGCCCTTTAGCGCTGAGGCAGGGACCTGATATCCCTCTCAATCACCTAGTTACTTGGTGGGGTGAGGCTACCTACGTGCCAAACAACCTAGCTATGAGGATGACCATAGCACCGCCAGCTAGGGCTAGCCCTCTAGGTAAGAGTGGCATGTGGGTGATAGTGATGACTGATGAGTTGTCAGCGGTGGTGGCAGCGTGGACCTCCAAGCGAACCAATGATGATAGACCAGTCAACACGCTTGTCTAGGTAAAAGCGACCACATGGGCATGGAAATACAATGCGAAAAACATTCTCATTTCGCTTCAAATGGAGAAAACGATGTTCGAGCATGTTTATGAAAGTGGAATTTTATCAAAACCAATATATGAAATGGCATTCCATCGAAACCCCTATTCGATAACGGCATAATGTCTGGTGCGTTAATGAACTGATGAGGGCATAACGATCTTTTTTTGATTTTTTTGTTAAGAATGAATTATAATAAGCGAATGCAAATGTTGTTCGCATGCAATCTTCGATCTGTGGCAAAATGAGACCAAGGATGTATGCAAGTGGAAATGAGAAGAGAAGAAGAAGATACGCAAAACGAGATGCATCATTAGAGTATAATTAATTAAGTATCAATTGTTTTAAACGGTTAAATAAAAGACATGCACATTTTCTTTTTTTCTCTTCCTACCTCGAACGCAGCCTAACAATGGAGAGCACAAAAATGGGCCGATTAATCGAACCAAATTTCTTGTCCATTACAGTTAATAGGCCGGACTGACTTTAGGGTTTGTTGTTGGAATAAGTTCATATGAGGTCCCTTAACTTTACACCGAATCCGATTTTCGTCCTTGCGCTCCAAAACCAGATATAACGGGTCCCTAAACTGTCAAAACCGATGCAATATAGGTCCCTCGGCGGTTTGGAAGGTGGTTTTGGCTGACGTGGTGCCTACATGACGTGGTGTCTTCATATGACGTGGCAGTGACATGGCGCTTACGTGGTAATTTGATTTTGGTAAATAATAAAAAATTGTGGGCCCACATGTCAGTCACACCAAAAAATTAATTAAAAATGATGGGCCCCACATGGGCCCCACATGTCATTCTCACCCCTCCTCTTCTTCCTCCTCTCTCCCCAACTCCCCTTTCTTCTCTTCTCTCCCCTCTCCTCTTTCCAGGCACGAACGAGAAGGGGCAGTGCGCGGCGACCGACGGGTGAGGAGGGAGCGACGCGCGGCGGCCGACGGGAGATGGGAGAGGAGGAAGCGGCGCGTGGCGTTGGCGGGAGACGGGAGTGGAGGCAACGATGTCCATTGTCTCGAGGTTGCGGCGGTAGGTGGCTCGGCCGAAGCCCTCGACGGCGAAGTGGTCGAAGCCCATCTGCATGGCGGTGTGGGCGAAGCCAGGCCGATGCTGAGGAGGCAGCGTAGGGGACGGCCGCAGTCCTCGGCGTCATGCCGCCCCGCGGCATGAGGCCGATGCGCGGTTGGGGACGCGCGTGTGGCGGCCTCGTCGACGTTGCCCTTGCTCTTGCCATGGCAGACGAGCACGATGCGGCATGGGTGTGGCGGAGGCGGGTAGCGCTGGTGGTGGGGGCAGGTAGCTGCCAATGCTGTAGGATGGTGGGGCAGGAAGGATCACTATATCCTATTCGTCGCCGTCGTCGCCATCGAATTCTCTGCTCCTCCGCTCGCGTCTCCTCTTCCGACCGGCTCCGCCGTTCCTCTCCCACCCCGGCAAGGTCGACGGCCACGACGACATCTGCTCGCCCCAGCTCCACCCCTGTACTCCACCCGCAGCCCGCCGCTGCTCCGGCCGCTCCGCCCCTTCGACCTGCTCGAGTGGTCGCCGACGAGCACAATAGATGTGGCGGGTGCGACATCAGTTGACAACGACGGTCCGCCGGCCTACTTCGGCTGTCGCTGCTCCACCCCTCTCCTCTGCCTCGCTTCGCCCCTTTGCTCCGTCTGCCGCCGCTGTGCCCCACCCGTCCCGCTTCACCCATCGGCTCTGTCCCGCTCTGCCTTCGTTCCTCTGCTCTGCCGCCACTCCGCAATACTGCCGAAGGACCTCATTTAAATAGTTTCGTAAGTTGGGGGACCCGTCGTACCTGGTTTTGCCACCAAAGGACGAAAATCGGACCGGGCGACAAATTGAGGAACCCAAAGTGAACTTATTTCTTTGTTGTTCGACCTAATTTCCGGCTCATTTACGTGAATGAAGCCCATCCAACCCAGGCCTAATTAGTCCCGATACATCTAGCACGTTTTCATGGGCCGAGTGGCATCAGATAGGTCTCCGAATTAGTGGGCCCGGACACGGCCCATTAACCCATCACAGGTATAAAAATCAGCGAGCACACTCGGCGCCGCGTCTGCTCCATTCCCAGCTAAGGTTCTAGGGTTTTTCTCCTGCTCGCCGGCGCCGCCACCTCCACCTTCCACCATGACGGCGGCCGAGATCGAGAAGCAGGAGGAGGAGCTCCGCGCCCAGATCGAGGAGCAGAAGCTCAACGAGGTGAGGATCCAGGCGACCCTTCTTTACCCCCACAGCCCCACTGCGTCAGGTCTTCTCTGTTCGGTCTTGGGGTTACTGTGCCTTCTTGGGGCATTTGAGCAGTGAGGGTGTCTGTTAGATCTTTGTGATTGCTAGGCTTTGATTCCGTGGCGTAGGGTGGATTGGTAATCTCAAGTATTGATCAATAGCTGCTATAGGAGTATTTGATAGGCTGGTCCGCTTGTGGTTGTTTCATGTGGTGATGATTTGGATTACTCTGCAGCACTAGTAAACTTCCCCTTTTGGGTTGTACACTTGTGTGATTTACAATGGTTTATTATTCTGTGATCTACTCCTAATTAATCGATGAAAGAAATTAGTAGAATGTAGCCAATTATGTACGGTATACGATTGATACAAATCCATTGTTATATCAGGGAGATGAGCCCGTTGTTGAGGATGACGACGATGACGAAGATGACGATGATGAGGATGACAAAGATGAGGACGATGTGGAGGGTATGTCAAACTTCCCGATTCAAATATATTTTTGGCTAACCTTATCTTAAGAAATGACTATATTTGCCGTACGCACAATCTGTAACTGTTGTTTAGTTGGTTGGATTTCTGAAAGTCCACCTGTCAAGTTCATTTCAGGCTCCCTGTACATGTTTTTGTTATTGAGCCAACTTTGTTCATGAAACAACTATGCATGTTTTTTTTGCTGAATGATAGAAATGTTGCTTGCAAACTCTTATGGGATTTTTATGCTGTACTCTATTTTGTTGAGATGTTTTGTGGTTCTTGGATGGTACTAGAGGTACCTTAGCCTTAACAATTATCAACATCTGAGATAAAAATAGGTGTTTTAAGGATAAGGTAACTTATCAATGGCTAATAGCTCTTTAAAGTGGAATTAACTCAAGTACCTTCAGCACCATAAAACTTGTCATTTTTGTGACTGCTTAGTTACCATCACATAGATGTGTACACCATTTTATGGAGAGATGTTTCCCAAATTTAAAGGGGACTGGAGTTGGCAATAGAGATTGTTGCCTGAATTTAGCAGGTTGATGAAATAGGTCATTTCAGTTTTGCAAGAATAAGTATATGTAACTCATCATGTTGTCCTAATACTGTCAACATATGTCCATTTTTCGGTAATTCTTGAAATAAAGGAGAATTATTTTTTTTCCAGTTGATTTATATAGCTTTTTAGTTGGAACTTTAGTGTGGTCTAAATTGACTTTTTTAAAAACTCAACTGCCCACTTCTTTTTACCAGGAGGTGATGCAAGTGGAAGATCCAAGCAGAGCCGCAGTGAGAAAAAGAGCAGGAAGGCCATGCTAAAGCTTGGCATGAAGGCTATCACTGGTGTGAGCCGTGTTACTGTCAAGAAGAGCAAAAATGTGAGCTTCTCCATTCTCACTACTCTTATATTACCCTTTCAAGTAATTTTATTGGTTGGATTTCTGCTGATATATCTTTGCTCCTTTTCAGATCCTTTTCGTCATCTCCAAACCAGATGTCTTCAAGAGCCCCACATCAGACACCTATGTCATTTTTGGCGAGGCCAAGATTGAGGACCTTAGCTCGCAGCTGCAGACCCAGGCTGCGGAGCAGTTCAAGGCGCCAGATCTGAGCAACATGCTCTCAAAGCCAGAGGCGTCGACAGCAGCTCATGATGATGATGAGACCGTTGATGAGACTGGCGTCGAGCCAAAGGACATCGAGCTGGTGATGACCCAGGCCACCGTGTCAAGGTCCAAGGCGGTGAAGGCACTCAAGGCTGCCGATGGTGACATTGTCACGGCCATCATGGAACTCACAACTTAGCTAGTCTTGTCATCGTATGTGCTATTTTGTGTCAAGTTTCGCTTTGCATGGGTTGGAAATTTCAGGTTGCGGTGTGTGCGAGCTCTGTTATGTTTCAGCTGTCCTGAACAATGTGGTAACCTTGAAATGTCTTGAGCAAGAGGGTTTTGCCATGCACTTTGCACTTAGCTGTTGAAATGTCTTGTTAGCTGTTGATCTCTATTGTATATTTGGATCTACTCTCTGTTTCATATTATAATCTCTCTCCGTTTCATATTATAATCTCTCTGTTCTATATTATAAATCATTTTGATTTTTTATCAAGTCAACTTACGAAGACCAAGTTTGTAGAGAAATATAACAATTTGTATAACACAATTAATTTTATTAAACTTAGCATTAAATATTTTAATAGTATGTGTGGCGTTAAAAATATAGCATTATTTTTCGTAGTTCGATTAAAAAATCAAATTCAAAGCGGCTTGTAAAATATGAAATGGAGGGAGTTATATATAGCTGATGTGTTAGCAATTTTTTTCGCTTGCAATCTTTGAATTGAAAAGAGTTTTTCATAAATAGGAATCTTGAAATTTTTGCACCAAAGACCTAGATGAGCCCATCATAGCTAGAACCCAAAAGAAAATTTTGATGTCAATTTAAAACTTTTTCCTTCCTAATCTAATTTGACATGTAAACATTTCATGTTTGCATCAACACAACGAGTGGTGTGTGATTTGAGTCTTTTTTAGTGTTTTTGGATCTTGTTTGCATCTCATGATAGGTCTCATGAAGATGAAAGGTGGATAAAATTCTTATCAACTCAATCACATTAAAATCCTATCTCAAATTTTACTTAAATAAACACAAATATGAATGTGTACAAACCTACTAATATCTTTGGAAAAGTATATAAGGGAACTTAAGAGTCAAGTCTAACAATATCACCTCAGATCAAGAATAAATCAAATATAATATTGCAATTATCTAATCACAAGTTTATAATAAGAACTTATATGTGAAGTTGAGCTTAGTGATTTTCTAAAAATAATTGGTGTATGATAAAACCACGGGAAAATTCATTCATGTAGATGCTACTTAATATATTCAACTAGGGGTGGCAATCCTCTACCCGCGGGTTTCGTACCCGACGGGTATGGGCATGGACAGTAAAATCCACCCATGGGTATGTCCGAACCCGAATCCGAAGTACGCGGGTGTGGGTACGGGTTCTGTTTTCTATCCGCGGGTTTACCCAAACCTGCCCGAACCCACCTGAACCCGCCTGAAAACCCTAGGCGTCGGCGCCCCTAAATTCCAAATCCGAACATGTGAGTCAAAATCTGTCCCAACTCCCGCACCCAACCTTGCGCACGCTACCTACGGTTCCTCCCAATCTCCACGGCCGACGCGCGCACTTGGGCCCGGACGCCTCCTCGCCTCGGTCCCTCCCGCGCCGCGCCCTCGGCCTCCTCCCACGCCGGCGCCGCGTCGGACTTCCTGCGGCCGCGTCCCTCGGCCTCCCTCCCCGCTCCCTCTCGAAGAGGTGCTCCAGCCGACCGACGCCCCTTGGCCTCCTCCCGTCGGCGCCTTCTCGAGAAGCGCTCCAGTGGCGGCTCGGCGGGCGCCCCTTTCACCTCCCTCCCGTGCCGGCTCCTCTCGAAGAGGCGCTCCAGCCGGCGGCCGTCGACGCCCTCGGCCTCCCCCCGTGCCGGCTCCCTCCCCTGCCGCCGGCGCCGCCTCGCCTTCCCCGCCGCCGGTGTCCCCTTGGCCTCCTTCCCGCGCCGGCCCCGGAGCCGCAACCTCCTCCCTCCCTCCCGTGGCGCAACCTCCGGCCAAAGTAAGTACCGATTATACATTGCTGATTTGCTGATGATTCAAAATATAAGCATTGCTGATTATATATTGCTGATGATACATGCAGATGATAAATTCAGATGATTATACATTACTGATGATACATGTTGATCTGCTACTGAAACTGATTAGATTATATACATTGTTGCTGCTGCTATCTGTAAATAAATCATTAGATGCGTTGAGAGTGTTGCTTTTATGAATTTAGGCTAAGATACCCGTGGATACCCGAAACCCGATGGATACCCGTGGGTTTGGGTTTGGGTTTAAATTTACACCCGTGGGTTTTTCGTGGGTGGGTTTTGTTTGGGTTGATGGGTTTAGCCGTGGATGAGTTTTCTTTGTACCCGTACCCGAACCCGGTGGGTGCCACCCCTATATTCAACTCACTAGAATTTTAGCAAAATTTTATCTCTACATTTAATCCTTCAATTAAATCGGTCAAAGCAGTCAAAATCTGATTTGAATCTAAACACTAATCGACAAAAATCATACCTCATGAAAATGTGCATCAAATTACATAAAAAATTATGTGTAACATAATTTGTTCAAATACTAGTTTTTTTATCATGAATTAATATAATTCTTTTGGAATTTATGTCATTAGTTTTGACCTCTTAAAAATTCAAACTAAATTCTCTCGGGCCTTTTATCTTTTTTTTTTGAGTAAACTACAATGAATTTTTGAGTGAGACTTGAAGGAATGGAAATTAGATCATTTTGTCTACCTTCACAAAAACCACCCTAATTTATCTGTCCCACAAATTTAATAATGAACTTGCAAAGAGAGTGAGAAAATATCCAGAAAATCCCTAAAACCCTTGTTCACCCAATCTTCTACCCACCTCTCTCTCACCCTAGCCCTGTTTGCATCGAAGTAGACCCACTTGGCAGTCTCTCCAACACACCCCACCTCTGTCCAACACCCCCAGCTGACAAAGAACATGAGATCTAGAGGGTGGTCCAGGTGGTCCCGAGACCACCCAAAAATTCTCCGACCCAAGTCCCAATTTAAATAGATACAGTAAAAAAACTAAAGACTGACCGGCGGCTATAGATGGCCAAACGGGCCGCTCGACATGGCACAACCCGGGCACGCCGCGGCACGACCTGCTATGGCACGACCCGTTAGGCACGACTCCTATAGTGGGTTGTGCCGTGTCGGCCCACGTGCCGAGCTCCCAGCCCAAGCATGGCCCACGGGACGGCCGGGCCGTGCCGTGCCGGCATGGACCCGTTAAAGGTCCATGGGCCGAGGTCGGCCTGTGACACTTTTGCACTGTTTGAGGCACTGTTTTGGCATGTTAAAGGCCCACGGGCTGCTTTTACCCTGCTACAATGTCTCCTACAGTGTTTGCTACAGTGTCTAAGATGGCTTATCAATATATCATGATGAACTTTCAAAAAATTCTATTATCTATATTTGTACTATGTAGATTGGAATTGTTAGAACGGTGTTTAAAGATTTTATGTAAGTCGACCCAACCATACCCTAAATCCTAGATACGCTTCCTCGACCCACCCAAACCTCAAATCCTAGGTCCGCCAATGGGAAGAGGGAACACGACAAAGCGCGTGCGACACATAGCCGCGAGACACATGCATGCATCCATCTGACTCGACATGCACTTGCATGCCGAGGGCCACTGCTACTTGCGCCACCGTCGCCTTTGATTCCGTCCATCTCCGGCGACGAGACAACCACCATTGGGCTCGCAAGCGATTGCTCTACCTTTTTCCTTTTTGCCGCATCGCCTGAAACCTAGCCGTTCGCGGGCCGGCGCCAGCGAGAAGCTCATTGGTGCCGCGGATAGCCGCTGCCCCTGTCCCGGTGCCACTGACATGTGGGCTCGGCTTCATTAGCGCGTAAAGGTCTCGATTAGCGAATGTTTAAATCTTGCAAGATTCTAAGTGAAAAATATGTTAGACTTCATGTGGAACAAAGGACCTATTAGTAATAACTTAAAACCTCAAGCACTATTTATAAACTCTGTTTAAGACATGTGTGAGGACGACAAGTTAATTTCTAGGATCCTCAAGGGCCTCTTTGCAAAGCAACCTGAGACTCACCAGTGGACCCCATGTATTCAAAATCCAAAAATATAAAAGAAAAAACCAAAACATTATATTTTCAAAAAAATCTAAAATTCTAAAATCCATATAAAATTAAATACAACTCATTTTGAGATGAATCAAATTTCTTTATTTTCACAACGGGCGATCTTTAATGTTGTGAACTAAAACTTGGCACTTACTGTCGATGGGCTATACGCCGACCATGGTATTTGTGAAGTATGGGATCGTCGGAATCAGGGTATACGCGAAATCAAGGTAAAAGAGATGGGATACAAGGATTTTTATATAGGTTCGAGCCTCTTAACTAATAGGTAATACCCCTACTCTTGTTGGTCGAAGCCGATATTGCCTTTATATATCAGAATCACATGAGTACAATATTTGAGATGACCTAATCTAGTCGACGTCGGCTTGGTGACATGGAGCTCGAACACGTAGTCGACAGCTAGTGTAGTCTTCTTCCTCGAATATGAACTCGCGAGATTGGAGGTAGCTTTAGATCCCTCTTGTCGGCTTTGTGGCTCCGTATTGGGTTTCTCTAGATTATCTTAGTGTCTATTGGCATATATTGGTTTGTCTTCTCTCCTCCTAGGGGGTCTTGTATTTATACCCTCGGATGTCCCCTTGTCCAAATAGAACTAGGAAGACAAGTATGAATACGATTCGAGTAGTCCTTGTAGTGTCTAAGTAGGACTCCGCTTCTTTTTTCCTTATCTGGAACACCTTCTATTCTGGGAGGATAATTTCCTTCTTTATTTGTCATATTTCCTTAATTAAAGTATACCTTCTCGTATACTATTAGGTATATGGTATTTCCGCATACCATGAACCCATGTATAGGAGATATGCCTTATCCTTGACACTAACAGTAGCCTCCGACTTCAATGCAGATGAACCAATCGATGTTCTTGACCGAAGACCATAGAACAATAGTTGTCGAACTCATCTAACCGTTCTTGGACGACTAGGAAGGTGTAGAGTATGCAACTAAGGTCCCTGCCCAGCCTTGACCGAGAACATTACCATCTGCTGAATTTTGATTGAGGTCAAAAACTCAAATTGTCATAACCAAATCTGCAAAAATTCCATTGGTGATTTCTCTTTCTCTGGTAATCCCGACGAGTAGGATCTAGAGGAACTCAGGCAAAAGTACTGCCTCCTTGAAGAAGTGTTATATGAGGACTTTGAGATCAAATAGCGATAGTATGTTGGGGAACATAACTCTGACCAGGATTTCGAGATGGATATCTCACTTCCATACTCAAAGGATGGATGATCACATTACCAAGGCGGATCTTGTCCCCCCGGTGCGAAAGCAGTTGGTTCCATAGTTTGAGAATTATACTAATTCCAAGTATTCCATTATTATTATTTAATAAGAGAATATAAAAACTAAAGAGGAAAAGGCATAACCAGAAGAACTGTGAGAAATAAGTCAATTTATATTTCAGATCCATACAAGATATGCGAGCATGCTATAGAGTTGTCGTTCTTAGTTTTTTGTAATCGACACAAAGTGTGACCACAAAATAACTCTTCGACTCTGCTCCGTCATGGTACCTCTTCTTGCATGTACTGAAATTTGAAGTCACTAATTCGACGTCCATCTAGTCAAAATAAATTCCTGACTATCGTGCCTTATGTTACGCCCGAAAATTCACAAGTAATTTTCAAACTAATTTGTGTGTTTTACCCTCGTCGAGGAATCAGTCAAGGTACACAAATTGATAATTTGATATACAGTACCAAATAAACTAATACGATAAATACTTACAGTAGAGACACTTAGTCCTCAGCACGAAGAAAACTACAACGGAAAAGAAAAACTAGCGAAGCTTCAACTCCACTCCCACAGGTAGCTCAACTGGGATCTAAGCCAAAGGTCTTCTCCTACAGAATCCTTCTTCAAGTGGAGTTGATGATTATTGCAAGGTGAGTATATGGAATACTCCGCAAGCCACACAACAAATATGCAAGTGCACATGAATAACAAAGAATGACAATAATAGGGTTTCATTTGCAAAGTCAAAATTTAGAAAAATATTTAAGAGTAGAAAACAATTGAGTAATTAAATAGCAATATTAACTAATCTCTGAACAACACGCCAATGCTGCACAGGCCCAACCATCTTTGAACAACCAATCCTAGTTGCACAGATCCAAACTCCATAACAGGAGCTAACATATTGTCATCACCAATTTATTTATCATTTATGAGTAGTGTGGGACTAATCACGAAAAACATTGCTAGGTTCGCCCATAACCATGGGCACGACTATTCGAAATAGTTTTACTATGTTTAGAGGTGTACAAATTTATCCACAAGACACAATCTCAACATCATGTCAACCATGCGTCGTGATACTGGAAAGTACCTGAATAGAGATTGTGACAAGACCCTTCGCATAACACGCCCAACAGAATGATCGCCTGCCAAGTGCTCAATAGAGGATGCCAAACCTCTAAGCTAGTTCCCTTGGCTCCAATCAGGACTTATTGACATTGCCAGAATAATGTGGATTTATTGACACTACCACCTATTAACGACATATCATGGTGTCTCTTGTTGGGACATGTGTCACGCCCAGAAATTCAGACCCGAAGTTCCGAAGCTATATGTGTATTAAAATCCCTGTCCAGGACCAGCCAGGGTATACATACGACAATTGCTGATATTACAGTTCCACGTCTTAGAAACAATAAAAAAGATTACAAAAGAGCAGCGAAAAAAGGAAAAGGGCCTAAGCCTAAGCTTGACGCTGGCCACGGGGCTTCGACCACTCCACAGGCAGCTTCCAGAGTGTAGGACAAGCCTACTCCACTTCGTCTTCTTCTTCAGCTTCTGGCTCAGGTTCTGGTGAAGAGGCAAGGATGAGTACTTCCACGCACTCAGCAAGTCACACCGGAAGGGGAGAGGAATGAATGCAGGGAAGATAAAGGTTTGGCTAAGGTTTGCTTTTGCGCAAATAGCAGAGTTTTTTTTCAAATAGTACAGATTTTGAACACAGTCAAAACAACAGAATTTAAGTAATTAAAACATTTTGAAACCAACACTGTCCAACGTTATCTCCACGTTGAGACAGACGCAAACCATCCACCTATACTAGTCATGTTCCATTAATCAGGGTGTTATAGTGTGAGACTAATCACGGTAAGCTCGGTTGATCGCCCCATTACCGCGGGCATGGCTATTCGAATAGTTTTACTCTGATCAGAGGTGTACAACTGTACCCACAAGACACAGCCCCACGACACGGTCTCCCGTGCACCGGAATACCACCGTGGTACCCCAGAAAGGAAACTGTGATAGGACCTTTCGTATAACCCTCCCACTAACCAAGCGAACCCCACCAAGGTTTCGCCCCCACTCCCAAACCCTGGGAATGGGCAGCCCCCCGAGTTCCTCGGTGAATCCGGCAGCCCAGCAACCCTTATACCGGGGCCGACTGAAACTCCATCCCGCTCACCCTTGTCGATGGGTCCGTCAGCTAGGAGAGGCTACACTACGGGACCTATCTTACCCATTTCGGCTTGTGGTTTGCATGGTCTTTCTCCCGAGGGGTCCCGTGAACCGGTCCTTAATTGCCATGGGCGTCGCTAAACAAAACCATAGCGCCCACAACCCACTATTTGTCATATTTTAGTTTTTAGTCCGGTTCACCTGAATTTTTAACCATTAATCCTCCGAACAGAAGTCCAGGAGAGACATATCAAGTGAGAATGACCCATTTAGTGAGCTAGTGAATCTAAGCCAGGCTAAGCACAACCTAGTCCTGAATCTAATCATATTATTTTCCCAAGTTTAATCAAAGGGTTTGGTGTGTCAAACCTAAGGCATAAACTAAGCATAAGGTGTACTATTTCCCATGAAATGACAAGATAAAAAATACATGTAGTTTCATAGAATAAAACAGGTGTTTTAGCAAAATGGGAGCAATATGATCAATAATATATAGTATGACTTACCTCGCTCTTCGGCTTGGGAGACTTCTGCAACAACCTCGAAGTAAACCGGGACGGCGGAACTACCGGGATCTACACGGCAAACAAGCACTTCAACAAAACAGGCCAAAAATCTACTGAAACAGGGAATAAAACTATTTTTAATGGATTCTTGGCATTTTTATGAATTTAATGAAATTTGAATGGGCTAAAACAGAGGTCGAATTGGAAAGATATGATTTTTAGAAGTTTTCCGGGTTTTTTACTAAAACAGAAAGGGTTAATTGGATCCATGCCATTATAAATTTACCTGTTTTGAAATATACCATTACAATTCACTAAATTGGAACCATGCCATTACAATTTACCATGTATTTGAGATGTGCCACCGCTTACCCATTCGATGCAATTTCCAAAATTTTCTGACCAATCTGCCCTCATCTTCTTCCTCCATCCTCTTCTTTTTTCCCCTTTCTCTTTCTCTCTCTCCTCTCTCCTCTCACCTCCAGCATGTAGCAGGCTAGCAACAACTGTGGCGGCGAGGTTAGGCTGGGGTGGTTGTCGAAACCAACAAGCTGCGCGGAGGGAGCGGATCCGAAGCAACACTGCAGCTGCTGCTTGCTCCGCTCGAGCTCCAGCACGACGTCATGGCAGTGCGTGAAGCGCCAGCCATCGGACCGCTCGACGAAAACGGAGTCCTTGGCAGCAAGGCAAGCGCACCGCAGTACAACCACGATACGTCGCAGAGCTTGGCCAACTTCATACTGTCCACCACGTGCTCCAGCATGAGCAGCGCCGTCATGGATGCCTTTACCATGCGCTTCAACCACCCCACCTTGTAGGTACAGCACCAGCAACTCTTCTCCCTCCGTGCTGCTTGTTGCCATCGACGACCACCCTCGGCCTGACCTCACCGCCACAGCTGCTGCTACATGCCAGATGTGAGAGGAGAGAGGAGAGAGAGAAAGAGAAAGGGGAAGAAAGAAGAGGATGGAGGAAGAAGACGAGGGCAGTTCGGTCAGAAAATTTTGAAAACTACATCGAATGGGTAACCGGTGGCACATCTCAAATACATATTAAATTGTAATGGCATGGTTCCAATTTAGTGAATTGTAATGGTATATTTCAAAACAGACAAATTTATAATGGCATGGATCCAATTAACCCAAACAGAAAAGTCCTTAATTGATTTATTGCGCAATAAAACCCGGGGAGGCGTCAGCGGCTAGGGCTGACGTCAGCGGCCGAGGACGGACGTCAGCGGTCCGCGGGAGCACCGGTCCACGGTGGACCGGGTTCACGGCCGGACCGGACGGTGCACCATGTGGCGCACACATGGTGCCGAGGTGGCGACCACGTGGCTTGCCACGTGGGCGGGCAGGGACAGACGGTGTCGATCGACCGAAGCTGATCGGACGGCCGAGAGGAAGGGGCACGGGCGCGGTCGGCCAGCAGCGACGGTCGGTGGCCGGAGGCCGGCCGGTGCCATTCGGGTGGCGACGCGGGGCGACAGAGTGCCACGGCTCACGCATGAGCGGAACCGCGCGCACCCGCTCACGGTGACGCGGGATTGGACCGAGAGGAAAAGGGGAAAAGCTCACCGCGGGTCACCGGAGTTGGGAGAGACGGCGGCGACGGCGGTGAGGGAGACGGTGGGAGCTCGCGAGGAAGGGCGGCCAAGGGAGGACGGACGCTGACGACGGAGAGGGAGGCGACGGCGAAGACCGGAACGACTCGGGGCGGCGGGAAACCACGACCGAAGTCCGGCGGCGAGCTCGGAAGCAAGGGCGCACGGTGTGGGGGCAAACGAGAGAGAGATCGGCTTGAGTGAAGGTGTGGGGAGGACGGCGAGGGTGCGGGGGTGCTTAAATAGGTCGCGGGGAGATTGGCGGCCACCGGATAAGGGCAGAATTACTCGCCGGTGCAAATTTGGGGGAAGTAATGGCCGTTGATGAAATCCGGCCATTAGGGCGTGCGGGAGCGGCGGCCGGGGGCTTTGAATGCTGGCAGGCACGGTGGGGAGTTAAGGCGGCGGGATCCTGGAGCGCGGGGGAGGCGGGCGCGCGAGATCCGAGCGGAGGAGGGTGGCGGAAATGGCGCCGGGCGGCGGGTCGGGACGACACTGACAGTGCCCCACCGTCGGCGTCCCGGGGTAAAGGGGAGGCAAAATGGACTTATTTTCGAGAGCGTGGCTTAAACGGGCCATGCCTTCGGCCGGCCCGTGAGCGAGGAGAGAGGGTGCGCGTCAGTGGGGATGGCCTGGCGGTGGGCTGATCGGCCGGGAGGGATTGGGCCGTCGGCTCGGGCCGGCGGCCCACAGCCGATTGGGCGGGAAAAGGACGAAGGAGAGAGAAAAAGATTTTTCCCAGGATTTATTAATTCTAATTCTGATTTTAATTGGTTAAAAATTATTTTTAGTGCTCTAAAAATTTCACTAAAAATCCTGTTAATGTATTTTGACATGTAGAATTTAAAAAAAATCCTACCATGCCATTTCCATTTAGCATTTGGCTTTTAAAATTATTTGTTCTTTCCAATTAATTCTAACGATTTTCTTTTACGATTTTCTTTTGGATTTTTAAAAAGGGGAAAACACCTGAGGGTGTTACAACATGCTACACTACAGATCAAGCCGTTGCCCACGCTGGCTTATGGTTAGTATGAAGGATTACGCGGAGGCTACGCTAGCCGAAAACAAAAACTTTTAACCGCGCAAACTAGGAACACTTGCAAGTAAGGGTCGATAGATCGTTACCGATTGGAGTAGAGTGCAGCGGAATAGCCAATCAGGGCAATCCGATCCGGAACAGTGTAGCCGATTCGAGTCGTCCGCCGCGTTCTCACGCCTCGCTCCGATGCGCCCGACCGCAGCCGATCAAGAGCGCGCAACGTAGCGGCGCCTCTGCCGTATCCACACGTCCGGGGACAGAACGCCGTACAACCGTGTGCTAGCACGCGATGCAAGGCTAGGGTTTGGCTCGAAAGTGGGGAGGGTTTCCGTGGAGATTGATCTCGGCGACTTCTGTTGCACGCGATGCAATTGACGTGTCACAGCTCTCCACCCCTCCCTCCTTTATATAGAGTTGGCCGACTGGGACTAGTGGCCGATTAGGACTCTATTTTGAATCGGATCTCATCCGTATCTCATAGAGTTGGCCGCCCCACACGTCGTAAGCCCATAGGACTCTATCCGATCGGATCCCTATCCGATCGAGCCGTATCCGAGTCCAACTCGAATATCTATTCTATCCCCTTAAGCGTGCGACCCGTAGGTTCAGGTATACTCGGTTTCGGCTATAGTCTAACTTAGCCGATCGTCGGCTCGAGTCTAACTCACCGACACTCAATAGCGGCGCCTAGCAAGCACATATTGACACCATAGTATACAAGAATAATATCGGCTCGAACTCGTAATGTGTACACAAATCCCTTTGCCTCACGATACCGTTAAGCTATAGGCAAGATGTGTGCCATCCCTTCAATAGCTTAACCATTCACTCGAACCGTATTGGATTATTTGTCCGTTGATTGATTCCTCAATCAACTTAGCATGGCCATGCATTTCCATAATCCATTACCTCGAGGGCCCAGAGATATCTCTCCAAAGGAGGGCAAATTCCATCTTGATCACTCACATCCCACTCCATGTTTCATAGCAAACCCGAAAACTACCTTTATAACTACCCAGCATTACGGAATAGCGTTTGGTAGTCCCAAAGTAGGCTACTACACATGTTGGAATCCATGGTGATCTCGGTCTAAGGACTTTGTACCAACACTACCCGAGACCAACTAATGGCACATTAATTCTGTAGTGTCTCATGGTGGGTCTATCCAACAATGTGTTCTCCAACACATATGTCCATGTTTATTGATTTGGTATCTCCATACCCATGATCTATGAGACATGATCATCAATCAATAAACATGCCGATCTTAGAATCATATTTGTTCCAACAATATGATATATGATCAGGGATCATTTAGAAATAGATTCATACATAAAGAGTCTCATAAATAAGTCACGTACTTATTGATCAATACAAGATGTCTATTTCATGAAACTGAATAACACTTTATTCATAAATACATAAACATTGACGTGATATCCAACATCTCCATGTTGCCTCTAGGGCATATCACTAACATAGTATGGTAAATGCTTCACAATAGTAGCTCGTGAACTTGTCCTTAATTATCATTAGCACGACCATCAAAACCATGTGCTCACAACCATCATTACCCAAATTTTAGTTGGCAAATTAATAAATTAACCAATCATGATTAACCATCGTGAGCTACCAATAATTAACCATCATTAAATAATAATGAAACATTAGTTATTCCAGTAATGTGCTAATGTTTCTAAGCATTGCTAAGCAGTTACACTAATCTCTAGTTGAATCAATATATAAAGTCCAACTAGTCAAATTATAACCCAAGGTATTAAGGAATAAGGTAATCAATGCAAATTGGCCATAACAACAGAACAGGTTCACATCACCCGATGACATTCGAAAACAAATGCACATTGAAATAAACAGAGAATTTAAATATAGGATCAACATTCTTAAAAGATTATGTTTGGGATCTGTGTGACTTGCCTTGCAAACAAACATCTTCAATTCGTCTTCTGGAACTTCTCCAACGAATGAACAATCCAACGTAACAACGGAAAACTAAACCTAGAACACAAAACAAAGAAAACACTAATAAAAACAAAATAAATAGTATAAATAAAGTTCATAAATAGGTATAGCTTGAATTTAGATTAATTATGAGACTTGAACGACCTCATTCCGAGTTCGTATGAATTAGTTATGAATTAATGAAGTCTTAATCAATTAAGTCCTTAAAAACAACTAAATGATTTATTGCATCATATTGAATTATTTTACTGAAGAAAAAGAGGGATTAATGACACCAACTCTGGATCGGTCCACGGTACACTCGGT
This sequence comes from Oryza australiensis, assembly GCA_019925245.2. Taxonomy (NCBI): domain Eukaryota; kingdom Viridiplantae; phylum Streptophyta; class Magnoliopsida; order Poales; family Poaceae; genus Oryza; species Oryza australiensis. Next base: position 404,034 of record JAIFGZ020000265.1, on the reverse strand, counting down.
GCCCAGAGAGAGTCCATATATTCACAAGATTGGACGACCGAGATTGAATTTGGAAAGATCGGACGGCTGGATCTTTCCCGATCTAGGGTTGGATGGGAATGCCACATGGCATCCAGTTGGTGCTGAGGTGGACAGCTGCGGCGACGTGTCAACGATGTGGTACTGACGTGGTGCTGACGAGACAACAACGTATGCTCGATGGCCGGTGGCTTTGGAAGACGACGGCGACAGTGAACCACGGCACGGCGGCACAAACAGAGGGCACGGAGAGGAAGAGAACGACACGAGGAATTCACCAAGGGACGACGTGACGACATATGGCGACTGATGGCATCGACGGCAAGGTCGGAGAGGCGGCTCAGTTTGGGTTGACGGCGACAACGTCCTTCTGGCGGTCTTCAACTTTGGAGAAGTGGAGGCTGGGCTAGCTATCATCCTTGCGGTGCCGAGGGAGGTGGCGGTGCTAACCGTAGGTGACCAAGGCAACGACGGGGAGCGGCTAGAGTGGTGGCCGGCGACAGAGAGAGAGGGAACTCGCGGGGAGAAGGCTAGGGCACGAGAAAAACTCAGGAAAAAGGTGGAAAAGGAAGAGTAGGTCCGGGGCATACTATTTATAGGCAAAGGAGGAGGGACCGTGTTAACGCCAGAATTTGGTAAGCCCCGGAGCCCGAATCGGCTAAGGTGTCCATCGGCTGATACCGAATCGGACAAAGCAAGCCGATGTAGCCAATTCCGGTACGACAACATTGAAGACACCATCAGATCAAGATAATGTGCTTCATGAGATTTCCATATAAGGATAGAGTCCTAAAAAGGCAATTGTATCTATTAGTTATGAAGAGTTTGTTAGTTTCCTATTTTATCTTTAGAAAAGTGTGTTGGTATCCGGTAAGGATTCGGTTTGTTTTCTTTTTTCTTTAGGAAAGTTTGGATTTGTAATATATTAGGATCTCTGTTAGCCCATGGGTATAAATATGTAAGTCCTGGGTTCATGTAACTCATCTCTCGATTAATACAATTCGACGCATCGCCACCCTTTACCTTTTCTACTTTATTCATCACCCGACGGGATTTGGCACCCAACGCAGGGCTGCATCGGCCTCGATCTCCGGCATATGGGTAAGTCTAATGTTCCGCCGGCCCAGGCAATTGTATTGGCTACGTCGGCATTGTCCAAGGCTGCATCAGTACATTCGACCTCTTGGATTATTCCGGTTTGGTTAACATGTTTGCCTGCCTATTTATCATATGCATCTATTAATCTAGTCTTGTATTTCAATTTAGTTCTATCGGTTGTCTCTCACTTTAGGGTTTCTACTGATACCGGCTAAATTGTTTACTAGATTGGATTAGCTTAGGTATCTACCACCCTGAAAATCAGTCAAAGACTTGATTGTCTAGATATTGTGTTTCTTTTCATACTTAGTGCTGCATCAATTCAGTTTGACCTACTAAGTCGTGATTAGAACCATAATCTCTAGCCTGCCTGTTGGTTGCCACTAAGGGTTTCATCGGGGTTTCAACCGATGAGTTATTTGGATATCGCATCAGCTTGCAAGAAATGTACACAAGTTGGATCTAGCCGATTGTAGTAGAGGCTTCATTGGATATTTAATCATTTGGATTTAATGACATCGGACCTCCAGCCGATGTGTGTCTTAATCTTTAAATCAATATCTATTTTATCATGTGATTGCTTTGTGCCATATTACATTGCTATATCATTATGTTATCGTCGACCGATCACCTTTACATAGATGTTTGCTCAGCGTACAGCTGATGGATTGAAACCCTAGCTGCATCGGCTGACGTCAGTATCGGCTGGGATCGCGTCATCGGCTGATTGGCCTATCGACTATATTTGTTGTTGACCTATTGGCTGATATGCTTTACTTCTGGCTGCTTTGTATATCTTGTCAGTGGCAGGATCAAACTGACTGGCACGCCCACACTTCATCGATTCTAGGACCTACATTGGAGCTAAGCAGATCTCCCAGGCCGGCGTGTTGATTTTTCTCGTCAACAAACCGGCACCGGTATGAGAGGATTCGGCGACGGGAAATTAGGGTTCATCCTAAGTTCGTCGGGATACGAACAGGGCCAAAATCCATGGGATTTAGCACGAGAAGTATGGGGATTTCTTGAGGAAAGGGTGTAGGAGATAGAGGGCAACAAATCCCCCCAACCAATTTTGGAAACGGATCAACGAATGCAACGAATTTGGGGAGGGAATCGACAACATCGGGTGTGGTCGAGCATTGTCCGAAGGTTGATGAAGGCACTGCACCGATAGAGAGATAAAGTAGACTTCTACTTTTTCTATCCTGGGCCAAATTGAAGGAGGGACACATAGGAGACTTCGAAAGAGATAGGGCTGGACTGAGAGGGACGGAAAACAGACTTCCTAAAGAGGAAGCATGTCGGACTGGAGAGAGAAGGGAATGGGCCGATTTGGCCCAAAGCTTAGGAAGGGTTTTTAAATTTTATTTTTGATTTAAATAAATACTAAAATGTTGTTTCATTTACTAAAAATACTTTCAATGCTCAAATAATTCCAATAAAAATCCTGAAAAATATTTGGACACTCAAAGTATTTAATAAAATTTTATCTAGCTCAATTTGATGTTCAAATTTCATTGGTTTTTATTCAAACACTTCATTTAATTATTAAATAATTTTTAGAAATTTCTTTTTCACAACAATTTATATTTACGCTTTTTAGGGTGTGATAAGATTGAAATTGTAAGAACTAACTTGCTCTTGGATTGTGAATAAGGGTATTATCGGGGTTTCAAACACTTCCTTAAATTTTTAAATATTTTGTATAAATTTATTTTTCACTACAATTTATATTTAGGCGATTTTCAAGGTGTGACACCTTAGGACCAGATATGTTTTTGCTTTGTTACGTGACCTTCCCGACATCAATTACTCGAACAAATTGTTAGATAAAAAGCCTCCAAGCGAACGCTCAGGAGTAAAGTGATAACTGAAAATATATGATACGAACTGAAAATAAGTTATATATATGTGACAATAAACGAGTACTCTCACTAGAGCTGCCCTCAGCTGAACGAAGTTTGTGTACTCTTCCTAGCCCCCAGCTAGTTTTATGGAAAGATTTCCACAAAAACAGCTTGAATCTTATAAGAGGACTATGCTGAAGTTGTGAATTCCTAGCCCCTGGTCATGAAGGTTGAAAAACCAATTCCCAATTACACAGGTAGTTAATTTGTTACAGTGGTTACTCTGACATAACCAAATCTGACATGGTTGTTGATCCTTAGAACCTGACTAATCCAATAGTGGCAAGCGTCTCTGGCTAAGGTCTATGCGACCCAACAGTTAGTCAGGCTTAACATAAGACGATGATAAGAAACGACTTCGAGACGTAGTGATATAAGAACAAGGAATAAATGGACAAATATTTCATGTTTGATATGTATAAATACTTGATAGAGATTAATGCATAGGGATGGTGAGATCGCTAGTACGGTGGTCAAAGACCATATGTGTAGTCGTATCTCGACCACTTGTAGAGAACTCACAGAGGTGGTGGGATCTCTACCTGGTCGAAGACCAGGTGTAGTTGTACTCAACCATTCATAGAAAACTAGGGGAGGCGGTGAGATTGCAACCATGTTGGTCGAGGTCCAGGTGTGTAGTCGTACTCGACCATTCGTAGAAAACTCAGAGAGGTGGTCAGATTACTACCACGCTGGTCGAGGACCAGGTGTGTAGTCGTACTCAACCGCTTGCAGAGGTGGTGGGAGAATCGCTACAACATTGGTGAGGACCAGGTGTGTAGTCGTACTCGACCACTCATAGAAAACTCAAAGAGGTGGTGAGATTGCTACCATGCTGGTCGAGGATCAGGTGTGTAGTTGTACTCGACCACTCGTAGAGGTGGTGGGAGAATCGCTACTATGTTAGTCGAGGACCAGGTGTAGTCATACCTCGGCTACTCGTAGAGGTGGTGAGAGGATCCCTACAACTGCTAGTCGAGGACCAGATGTAGTCATACCTCGACCACTCATAACAAACTCGAAAGCTGGTGGGATCGCTACCATACTGGTCGAGGACCAGGTGTGTAGTCGTAACTCGACTACTCGTAGAGGTGGTGGGAGAATCGCTTCAATCGTTGGTCGAGGACCAGGTATAGTCATACCTTGACCACTCGTAGAAGATTCATAGAGGTGGTGAGATTGTTGCCATGATGGTTGAGAACGAGGTGTGTGAAAGAGCATCGAGACCCCTAGTGGGTTTTGGTGATAAATGACAACGCATATTAGGGGACTAATCATGTTAATCAAGATAGTGTAGGTATTAGTGCCAAATATTGTCGACACAAGAAGAAGGAGACCCCTACAACTCAATGCGAAGCAGTAATTGACTCGAGTCAATTTAAATTTATTTTCGGGTTGAATTTGAGTCATAGGAAAAGCCGAACTATTAAGAGGGGCTCATGTCGATGACTTGAGTTGTGTTCAAGCGCTCTAGAGTGACCTTGATCCATTTAGAGAGAGATACAATGCACCACACTCACAAAAGGGAAAAATGGGAGTTATTTTTTAGTTCTCCAGGCCATGACGAAAATCCTAGACCTGAACTTCAGGTCCACATCCTCGGGCCAGCAGTAAACCTTGACCTGAAGTTCAAGCCTTTTGACCGGAACTTCAAGTCCCCATACCCGCAGCCGACTGAAACATTGGACCTGAAGTTTCGGTCTTTCAGACCTGAATTTTTGGTGTTCAAATCTGTGAGTAACGGCTAGTTGCGAGAATGGACAAATATTTAACCCCATCCACCCTCATCTTGAGGGGCTGGCTGGCACACATTTCAACATCTTTCTCCATAGCTTCTCTAGGGTTTCTAGCCTCGCCCACCTTGATTCTTGAGCCAAAACTCTTGTGGTGAAGGGGATTTGATTGTTGAGAGATAGGGAGTTAGAGTTGTTGGTTGAGCACTTGGATCGATGTCGGGGCTTTGTCAACGCGCTTATTTCTCTTGGTGGTTTCCAACTAGCCGGCTAGGCGTCGCCCGCGAGTATTCAAATTTGTGTGGATTTCCCGAGAAGTTTGTAAGGTTTGCCTCACCACCGCAAGGGAAGAGGTAAGTAGTGAGTAAAACCGAGCTAATTTCTAGGGGTTTGTTTGATAGAGCAAGCTTCACCTAAGCAAGGTGAGAGTTGTCGGTCCTTGAATCTTGGTGGTTGGGAGGAAACCCACTAATTCTTGGTGTTTGCTTGGCGATCGAAGCTTTTCCCTGATTAGTTGCTTGGAGAGGCAAGAGATTGAATGCGATCCGACTCTTAGGAGCTCCTCAACGGAGAGTGGGATTGTAAAATTCGAACTTTGGTGAAAAATCTTGTGCCCCCTTTAGTCGTGCTTGTTTCTATTATGATTTTACCTCCACACCTTCACTCTTGTTGCACACATCACCCCTGACTTTGTTCTCCACGTAGAAACAACCTCAGGGGACCTGAAGTTCCGGTCTCGACTACCTAATGTTCAGGTCTTCTGGACTTGAAGTTCAGGTCCCAAAGACCTGAAGTTCTAGTCTATTTAATTCTGCCTCGAGTATTGTTCAAGATCGCCTATTCACCCCCTCTAGACGACATCTAGCACCTTTCAATTGGTATTAGAGCCTAAACTTCTGATAAGCTTCACCACTTGGAGTTAATTCAAGATGTCGAGAGTTGAAACTAGAGAGGAGGAGACCGCCGACGAAAAGTCTTCAATCAAGAATGGGATACCACAAGGAAGTGCTGCTATACTTTTTTATTACAACAAGATTAATTTTCCCTCTCACAACTTCATCTCCGTCCCTTTCGGGCATGCACCCCATTTTGATGGGACTCACTATGCCGCCTAGAAGCACAAGATGAACTTGCATCTAATATCTTTGCATTCCAGTATTTGGAAGATTGTATGCACAGGAATTGATGTACCTATGGAGGATATGGACCTCTAGGAGCAAGAGCTAAGTATCCACCACAATGCTTAAGCCGCTAATGCAATTCTCTCTGCCTTGTGCCCGGAGGAGTTCAACAAGGTTGATGGGCTTGAGAAGGCCAAGGAGATTTGGGACACGTTGCAAATCTCTCATGAAGGGACACCCGGGGTGAGGGAGTCTAAGATCGAGCTTTTGGAAGAATAGTGTGGAAGGTTCATGATGGAAGATCAAGAGTCTCCTCAAGAGATGTTTGACCGCATGATGCTTTTGGTGAACAAGATTCAAGAGCTTTGGAGTGAAGACATGACATACCACTTCGTCGTCAAGTGGCTTCTTCACACAGTTGGACCAAGGAATCCTACCTTGGTCACTCTTATCCGTGTGAGGAAGGACTTCAAGAGACTTACTCCAAGTGACATCCTCGGAAAAATTGTGACTGATGAAATGCTTGAAGAAGCTAAGGAGGTCAAGAAAATGTTGAAGAATGCCGCCATGATCAAGAACAAGGAGATTGCTTTCAAGGCCATCAAGGAACAAGCTTCAAGTGAAATGAAAGTGATGACGAAGACATGGCGCTTGTGGTGCACAAATTCAAGAAATTTCTCTGCCGTGGTGATTTTGGCAAGAACAAGAAGGATGATGACATGGGAAAAGCTCGACAATCTAAGAGGGCATACTTTCAATGTGGTGAATATGGTCACTTCATAGTGGATTGCCCCAAGAACAATGAAGCCAAACCCATGGTGATCAAGAAGAAGACCGAACACGCTCACATGGGAAAGGTGTAATACTCTGGTGATGAGGCGGACCCGAAGGACAAGGAAGAAGGAGATGAAGGAGTTGCTACCATTGATATCAAGTCTTCATCACTCACCAAGGAACGTCTCTTCGACAACTTGAGTGAAGACGACGACAACGTCTCCTTCAACCACTCTTGCTTCATGGCCCAAAGCCGCAAGGTAATCTATGCACCGAAGCCTTCCCTAGATGATGATTATGAGAGTAATGAGGATAGTGATGATGACATGAATGATGTGTTTAAGAGTTTTAGCAAGCCGGCCATGCAACAATTGGCTAAGCTAATGAAGGCCTTGGATCACAAAGAAAAATCCATCGAGAGGCAAGATGATATACTCATTCTTGAAAAGAAGAGAAACCTTGCCTTAGAGGATAATTTGGCCAAGGAGCGTGAAAAGGGTTGAAAAATTGACCAACGAGCCTTCGTTGGTTAATGGATCAATTGCTAGTTTGAAGGATGTCAATGACACACTTCAAGAGAAGTTTGTGGCGTTGGACCAAAGTCACAAGCTCTTGAAGTGTAATTTGACACTCTTTGGACTAGTTCTTGTTCATCCAATGAGGCCCGTAAGTCATCCAATGCCTCCACTAGCAATGGTTGTGATAGGTGTTATAATTATGATTTAGACTCCTATACTACTAACCTTGAAGCTTCGTAGGCTCTTAAGAAGAAAATGAAAGGGTTGGAACCTTGGTGAGGTATGGGTGTATGATGACCTGTCAATCCAAAGATGCACTTTACAAGACCATCACCACTCACACAACAAGGTTGGGCATGGCCTTGGCTTTTGCCCCTATAAAAGCCAACCATCCAAGCGTACTATTGTGAATGGGAAACAATACTTGAAGTTCATCAAGTAAGGAGAAGTCCAACAAACAAGTGAGATATACTCTCCCCTGGTTGGCCCATTTTCCAGAAGTTCCAACTTCTGTGCCAAGAAGTTCCAGCAAAAGGGTTTGTACTATGACTCATATGTGATCTCCAAGAACCATAATGGTAAAGTGGTTGCTTACTTCAATGGTGGTTATAACGATGAGTACAAAGCTTGTGTGTGGGTGCCTAAGGCACTAGTTACTAACCTTCAAGGACCAAAACTTCGACAAGTTTGGATACCTAAATCCCAAGATTAATTCTTTTTGTAGGCATACTCCTTCAACGGATCGAGTTGGGTGGTGGACAGTGGTTACACCAACCATATGACAGGGGATAGTAATATGTTTACAAGTATTTACAAGAAAGGAGGTGACCATGAAAATATTATCTTTGAAGATGATGGTAAAGAAAAGGTAATTAGCCTAGGTAAAATTGCTATATCAAATGATCAATCCATCTCTAATGTTCTCCTTGTCAAGTCCTTGAGCTACAATCTTTTATCTGTTTCTCAATTATGTAAGATGGGCTACAATTGTTTGTTTACCGACGAGGATGTGGCTGTTTTTAAGAGGGATGACTCTTCCATAGCATTCAAGGGAAAGTTGAAGGATGATCTTTATCTTGTTGATTTCGACATATATAGAGTAAATCTGAAAACTTGCTTGATTGCCAAATCCTCCATGGGTTAGCTATGGTATCGAAGGCTAGCTCATGTAGGTATGAGGAATTTGTCAACTCTCTTAAAGGAGGAACACATCCTTGGGCTTACTAATATCATCTTTAAGAAAGATCGTGTGTGTAGTGCATGTCAAGCCGGAAAGCAAGTTGGAAACCCTCATCCTGTCAAAAACATCATGACCACATCAATGCCACTTGAGCTTCTTCATTTGGACCTATTTGCCCCCATGGCTTATATTAGTATTGGAGGTCATAAGTATGGTTTTGTTATTGTTGATGGTTATTTCCGTTTCACTCGGGTGTTTTTTCTCCATGTTAAAACTGAAGGACAAGATGTCTTCAAGCGCTTCACAAGGCAAGCAAAAAATCAATATGATCTCACCATCAAGAGGGTGCGAAGTGACAATGGAGGTAAATTCAAGAACACTCAAGTGGAGGAATTTCTTGATGAATAAGACATCAAGCATGAGTTCTTCGCGCATCAAGCATGAGTTCTCCGCACCGTATGATTCTCCTCAAAATGGCATTGTTGAGAGGAAGAATCGAACACTCATTGAAGCTGCAAGGACAATGCTTGATGAGTATAAGACTTCGGACATCTTTTGGGCAGAGGCCGTGAACACCGCATGCCATGTCATCAACCGTCTTTATCTCCACAAGCTTTTGAAGAATACATCCTATGAACTGTTGAGTGGTAAAAAGCCTACTGTCTCATACTTTCGTGTCTTTAGGAGCAAATGTTATATTTTAAGTAAGAGGCCTCGTTCATCTAAGTTTGCCCCAAAGGTGGATGAAGGGTTCTTACTCGGTTATGAATCAAATGTTCATGCCTACCGTGTGTTCAACAAAAGCTCTGGTATTGTGGAGACCACTAGGGATGCAACATTTAATGAATCTAATGGCTCCTAAGAAGAGCAAGTTGTGGTTAATGTTGTAGATGATACGGATCCAAGCAAGGCTATTGGAACCAAGGTGATTGGAGACATAAGACCAATTGAGGTGTAGGATGATCAAAATGATCGTGATCAACCTTCATCGTGAAGCTCCAACAATGCATCACCAAGTTCACCAACTGGTGACTCTGAAGACGTGCCTCTGGCACAAGTGGATGGGATCGATGCCATGGGACTCAAGAGCAACCTGAGTAGGTTCAAGTCCCCATGGTGCACCATCCAAGGATACATCAAACCATCCAAAGAGATCACCTTGTAGACAACATTTTTGAAGATATACAAAAGGGGTAACTACTCGCTCTCGGGTTGCTAGTTTTTGTGAGAATTACTCTTTTATCTCGCCTTTGGAACCTATTAGGGTGGAGGAAGTGCTTGGTGATCCGGATTGGGTGGTGGTCATGCAAGAAGAATCGAACAATTTCACACGCAATCAAGTATGGTCATTTCTGAAGAGACCTAACAAAAAAATGATTGGGACCAAGTGGATATTCCGCAACAAGCAAGATGAGAATGGAGTAGTAATTCACAACAAAGCCGGTTAGTGGCACAAGGGTTCACCCAAGTCGAGGGTCTCGACTTTGGTGAAACTTTTGCATTGATTGCTCATCTTGAATCCATTCAAATTCTTTTAGCCTATGCCGCTAACCATGATTTTAGACTCTACCAAATGGATGTCGAGAGTGCCTTCTTGAATGGACCAATCTCGAAGTTGGTCTATGTGGAGCAAGCCCCTGGCTTTGAAGATCCAAAATACTCCAACCATGTGTATAAGCTTCACAAGGTTCTCTATTGACTCAAGCAACCCCTAGAGCTTGGTATGAATGCTTTCGTGATATTCTTTTTAAAAATAGGGAAAGTCGATACTGCTCTCTTCACCAAAAAGTTCAAAAATGATCTATTTGTGTGCCAAAGTTATGTCGATGACATAATATTTGTCTCTACTAATGCTTCATTTAGTTATGAGTTTAGTAGGATCATGACTAAGAGGTTCGAGATGTCAATGATGGGGAAGCTTACTTTTTTCATTGGGCTTCAAGTCAAACAAACCAAGGAAGGGACCTTCATCTCTCAAACCAAGTACTTGAAGGACATTCTCAAGAAGGTTGGGTTGGAGGATGCAAAACCCGTCAAGACCCCATGTCTACAATGGACATCTTGACTTTGATGAAAATTATCAGAAGGTATATTGCTCCATGATTGGATCACTCCTTTTTCTTTGTGCATCTAGACCCGATATGATGCTTAGTCTATGCATGTGTTCCCGCTTTCAAGTGGCACCCTAAGAATGTCATTTGATTGCCGTCAAGAGAATCCTTCGGTATTTGGTTCATACTCCTAATCTTGGCTTGTGGTGTCCTTAGGGTTGTGCATTTGAGTTTATTGGCTATTTCGACTTGGATTATGCCGGGTGTAAGGTTGACCGCACAAGCACAACCGAGACTTGTGAATTCCTTGAGCGGTCCCTTGTTTCTTGGTCTTTCAAGAAGCAAAATTCCATTACCCTACCCACCACCGAAGCTGAATACATAGCCGCCAGATCATGTTGTGCTCAACTCCTTTGGATGAAGCAAACCCTCCAAGACTATGGCTACACTTTTTTCAAAATCCCGTTCCTATATGACAATGAGAGTGCCATTAAGATAGCCAACAACCCCGTTCAACACTCAAGAACCAAACACTTTTGACATTCATCACCACTTCTTGAGAGATCATGAGATCAAAGGAGACATTACTCTATCCCATGTGAGAACCGAATGCCAATTAGCTGACACTTTCATCAAGCCGTTGGATGAAAAAAGGTTTTGCAAGCTTAGGAGTGAGCACAATATCTTGGATTCTCGCAACATTCTTTGAGGAATGGTTGGCTAATCAATAGCCAAGCATAAATCATTGATAAGTGTAAACTAAAAATTGAACTTTTGTGTCTTAACACCTTTTCTTGAGTAGAAGTTGGTCTTGATACCAGCAATGAAGTCCAAACATTCCCCTAGCCAAAAAATCGTTTATAAAAGAATTGCGAAAACTGTTGTGTGCCTATTTTGTTTTCGAGAAGTTTGAATTTTTCTATCTAAAGGAGTTACACATGGCCATTGTTATGTAATGATGCTTATCTGCTGGCAATGTGCAACAAATCATTTTACATGTCCATCTTCTTCAATTTTGTTTCCTTCCAAAATCGCCACCCTCTCTACGGTACAAGAAGTTTAGGTGTTGAGACTGGAACTTCTGGTCCAACTTCTCTGGTTGGCTGAGACATCGGACCTGAACTTCAAGTCTCAATACCTGAAGTTCCAGTCCCCTGTCCTTTATATACTCCCCAGCCATGCGCCTCTCTCTCCTCTCTCGTTCCCCACTCCAGGCTGATGGCGCTGGCGACACTTCCTCGACAATTGTCTCCATCCTCCAATGGATTTTGTCTCCCTCATCTTCCCTCACCTCTTTGGTGATCGGAAGTCCCTCTTTTTCTTTTGATTGGGTTGTTCTTCATCGAGGTAACTCCTACCCCTAGGTTTCCCTTCTTTTTGGTCGATCTCTTAATCCAAGGACCTAGGGTTAGAAACCTCTTGGTAGAACACCTCTTTTGCACTCCTAGTTTCCCGATCTATAGGTTTGATTCACTTTTGGTGGCTAGTTTTCTCCATCTTGTCGCGCTATCTTGTGCAGACCGGAAGTTCCGGTATCTGTGACTAGAAGTTCCGGTTAGGGCCAGTGGGTCCTGACCTGAACTTCAGGTCACATATACCTGAAGTTCTGGTCCCTGTCCACTCTAGTCACTTACCCTTTTGCCTCCATTCCCTGTTATTTCTCTCAATTGTCCTTGTTCCAATCTCAGGCTTCTTTCATGGGCCGAGACAAGTCCAAGCGTCCTTGTTTGGAAGATGTTGAGTCCGATAGTGATCAAGAGGGCAACCGCCCTGAAGTGCGTCACAATCCTCGTCGTACTTCAAGAGCCAAAATAGGATAAGCGGTTAAAGGGAAAGAAATTGCAGGTACAATGAAAAAGTTGGCTTCTAAAGGCAAAAGTGGCAGTGGAGCAAGGCTGAGCAATGCACCATTGGTTATCCGTGACCCTAATGCTCCCTCTCAAACTCCTGAGAGTGGATCCGCTTGTCAAGGATCTCTGGCTCATCAAAGTGGCTCCTTTAAAGCTCTTGTCACGCCCCAATTTTCGTTTGGGATTAAACATAATTTAATAACACATTTATAGAAATTATATTAAAAGTTAAAGTAAATTATCAAGTGCAATCAATGAGAAAACTGAAATTTCCTTTAAAATCATGGCTGGAAATATTTATGTAATATTCTTTATGCCCTAAAGTACTCTCTGAAATTTTTCATGAAATTTTGGAGCTCTAGAAGTAATTTTAATAATATAAAGTTCATTTAATGAACTAAATAAATTGAAAATACAAATTAAAAACCCCTTCCGGTTCCTAGGCTTCTTTCGGCCCATTCCTTCAAAAGTCCACTTTGCCTCCCTTCTCTCTCCTCCCTTCTCGACCCAGCTCGTCGCTCGGCCCTCTCAGCCTCTCCTTTTTCGCGAAGACCATTTTACCTCCCTCTTCACTCTCCTGGTTGGCCCAGTCCACTCTATCTGTTAGCCCATTTGCCTCGATCCCTCCTCGCACAAAGTCTGTTTCACCCCCTCCTTCCTCCCGTTCCGTCGATAGGTGGGGCCTACCTGTTGGGATCACCCCTAACCTTTATCCTGGAGACCCGGCCGATGCGCCCACGCCCCCCCCATGCCCACGTCCCGCCGCCCTCGCGCCTTCCCGTCTCCCCGCGCGTGCGTGGTCCGCCCGCCCTTTCTTGCGTGCTTTTGCCCCACTTTTCTCCCCCAAATCTGGCGCCATCGCCGCCACCTCCCCGTGTCGGCCGCCCCACTCCGTCGCTGACTTCCGCCTCTCCCGACCTCAGGCAACACCTCCCGTGCCTTTAAAAAGCCTCCCCGTGCTCCCCTCGTCACTTTCCCTGTTCGCCCGAGCTCGCCGCGCTCTCCCTCGTTCCTCCCGCGCTGCTCCCTTGCACCGCCGTGCTCCGGTGGAGCACTGTCGCCGCATGAGACCATGTCGCGCTGCGCCATCACCACCATCGCTTCGCGGCACATGAGCAATCCCGACCACAACTGCATCCCCTCCAATCGCCATCGGGTCACCCTCTTCCCCTGCAACCCAAGCCGTCGCTGCCCTTGTCACCCTTCGGCCAAGCGTTGCCGTTGCTAAACGCCGCCCCGTGCTCCACCGTCGCCACCTCTGGCCTCAACGCACCATGCCGCACCCCGGCCGCTGCTCTGCTTCTCCATATCATCACCGGAGCATCACATTTGCCGCCAACCCGAGCCTCCACCGCAAGCCGCGGCCTCCGACCGCCTTTCCCGTCGTCTCGTGCCTCGCCAAGCCACGCCATTGCCTCCTTCGGCTTTGTGGCGCCAAGCCAAACCTTGGCCGCCCATTCGCCTTCGCCAGGAGCAGCCGGACGGTCATTCGCGTCGACGCGTGTCGCCGTGTGCGCTCAGTGAACTCTCCCTCTCGCCTCCTCACCCTTCCTTGCACGCCACAATGCTGACAACCATTGGGCCACGCGTGCTGTCGCCACGCCGCCCTCCGCTTGGCCGGCAGGCGAACCACCCTTTGCCTCATCCTCGACCGTCGGATCGATCTCAGGCTGATCCGGGCCTTCGATTCCCGTGGCCGCCCGATCCCATTCGAGGTGATCTGGGTCGTCCACATGGAGTCCGCCTTGGCCGCTAGCAACGCTGCCGCGTCGACGTCACGTCGGCACACTCGTCCAAGTGGCAGCCACGTGGGTGCACGTGCTGGCACATGGTTCGGCCGCGCGTGGACTTGGTCCACCGTGGACTGGCCTCGCGGACCCGCTGATGCATGGGGCTCGCCTGTCGGCACCGCTCCCATCACTGATGAAATAAATCCCCATTTTCTTTGAGAAAATAATTAATAACTACCGCAATAAATCGATTTAATTTCCAGAAATCTATTTAAATTGCTCAAAACTTCCAAAATTCATATGTAATCCAAACGAACCCCAAATTGAGCCATTCAACTTGCAAAATTCATCGAAAATGAGATCTACATGTCTATTTACTTTTCATATATTGTTTATTTGGTTTTTATTAGGGTTTTTCCTCGTTTTGCGTGCCAGCGTGTAGATTCAGCTGTTTCTGAAGTTTGTGGTCGTGAGAAGAAGAGTTCAGAAGATTGTTTGAAGAAGCAAGGCAAGTCACACATTCCTCCTTGAAGCATGTTGACCGTAATTTATAAAATGTTTTACCATTTGCAAATAAACTGCATGTTTTGCCAATTACATGAGAATTAGGACTACTTATCTGCTTGTTTGTGCCATGTTTACTTCATATCCATTCATTGTCAAACCTAGGTAATAATTTGACTGGCTTGCATCACTCCTGTGACCTTTCTAGAATTATATATATGCTTAGCCATGCTAAATTACCATTAGCTCACTTAATGGGATTATCACGTTAATTATTTTAGTATTTGACGAGCTGCGAGCTTGAGACACCTGGCCATGCTTACTGGTCATAATTATCCCACTAAAATGTGATCTAATGGTGGGCTCTGGGTCCATGGTTTTGCTTGTCGCACCCATAACAATTAAGGACCGGTTCACGGGAAACTCTAGGAGACTTACCGTATTTACCACAAGCAAGAACGAGCAACTACTGGACTTGTAGTATAACTCTTTTCTTTTTGACGTACCCTGAAAGGGTGGGCATGATGGAGTTTGGATGGGCCGGGCAAGGCTTATGCGGCTTCTAGATTCACCTAGGCACAAGGGGGCTGCCTACCCTGGATTTAGGGGTAGGGGTGAAACCTAAAGTGTGGTATTACTTGGTTAGGGGGAGTTATGCGAAGGGTCTTGTCACAATCACTCGTATAGTGACGTGTCCGGCCAGACATGGTGACATATGGTGGGTTGTGTCTTGTGGGTACAGTTGTACACCTTTGATCAGAGTAGAACTATTCGAATAGTCGTGCCCACTGTTATGGGTGATTGACTAGCTTCATAATGATTAGTCCCACACTACTAATTAAAAATTGGCTTAATAAACTGGTTTAGTTTAGGTGGGATGGTTGGGCCTGCTCAACGTGGTGTGGCGTTGTTCAGTGGAGAATTAACCTTGAACTTAATTAATCAACAATTTTCCTATTTTACACTATAAATGTTTACAACCGCCTTTATGCAAATAGCCACAAGCCCTTTTTTCTCTCCTCTTACATGTCTACATCATTGGTGTGGCTTGTTGAGTATGGTGGTTATACTCAACCTTGCTCTATTTCTCTCTTTTTCTAGAAGTGTGGTGCTTCTAAGTCGAAGACGAAGTTAGAAGACCAGGGCTCATACCCCAGTTGAGTTTTGCCTGTGGAGTGGAGCTGAAGCCCGCTAGGATTGTCTTTTTCGTTGCCGCTTTCTTTTCGGTGTGAGGACTAAGTTCCTCTCTTATAAGTATTTACGCTTTATTTACGTTTGGATCTGTATATTGGTTTGTCTTTTTGTGTACCCTGGCTGATTCCTGGACATGGATTTATACACAAAATAGTCTAAAAATTTGGCTAAATTTCTAGGCGTGATAGCTCTCAAGCTCGATCATACTCTGATGATGAACCTCTCTATTGCCTTGTCAAGCCCCATGCCTTTGAGACCACTTCTTTTGGGTATACTGCTCGGCAAAATATTGACTATGTTCGATACCCCAAGAGCTGCCAGGAAGAACGACTCAAGAATCTGGATGACTATGAAAAGGAAAGTGAGAATCCCCGGTTCCATACCTTCTTTCAGCATGACTACTACAACAATGTATTCATTGAACGGAGGTCCAAGCCTATCCTTGATATGCATTGGGTGGATTGGAGTTACATGCACTCAAAAAGGAATCAAGTCCTCGATGATGTCATCAGAATTTGTGATAGCTCAATTCTATGCCACAGTGTTCTTTGATTTTACCAAGGATCAACAACCCAGAATGTCGTGGCGCACCCTATGCATCAAATATTCTTGCACTTTGGCTGAGTTTGCACGGGCTCTTCATCATGATCCTATGGATCTTAATAAGGCAAGTCTTCACTATATGGCTCACAAGCTTCCACATGATATCGCCTTCATGTATAAAGACAATGTGGGTAGTAGACGTCCTACTACGACAAATTTGTCCCCACTACTATGTGCTTAACAATCTTTTCTGTGTCACCATTAATCCCAAGGCGGGAGACTCCACTTTGCAATCCAAGGTCGTTGATCTTCTCACCTATGCAAGGCCCAAGGAACCAGACTTCAGTGTTATTCGTTTTGTGTGGGAGATGATTTTTCTCATCGCCATGGATCCTTGTCGTACTTGTGCCTATATGCCGTATCTCATGGATGTGATTGAGAAGGTCACTAAGCTGTCTTTTGTGTGTGAGGTGAAGCACTGGTCTATCCGTCCTTGAGTTCCATCTTCCACCGACAGCAAGTCCAAGGCTTCCACCTCTTCTCCTCCGGCAGCTCAAGCCACCACCTCCACTTCCACCTAGCTTGCCTTCCCTTTGAAGAAGGCCATCAAGGCATTGTTCTCCATGTGCACATCAAATGCCATACAACTTCATGAGACCAAGCTACAAATTCAAAAGTTGGAGAAGCGTCAAAAGGATTTCCTTCGCTCTTAGAATGTGGATGTCTCTCCGGATGTGTCCCGTGATGAGCTGCCAGTTCCAACCTTTGTGGATCCATTTGATGAAGCAACTTCTTCTGGGGCTGCTCATGGTGCCTCTTTTCGTGCTTTTGAAGAGACCTTTGGCACCAGCTCCGAGCTCTTAGATGAATCTCCTTACGCCAACTCCGATAACTCCAATGGGCAAGAGGTTGAAGGAGAAGAAGGGGACAATGCCTCCGAGTGACCTCCTACCCTTTGATTCCTCCAAATTCCCATCTTTTTGGTGTCTTGATGTCAAAGGGGGAGAAATGTGGATGTAAAAGGGTTAACTCTCTTTTATATGTGGATGTAAAGGGGTCAACTCTCTTTTATATGTGGATGTAAAGGGGTCAACTCTCTTTTCTTTTGCTTCTTTTAGCTGTTCCAGAACCTTCTAACCAGTTTTGGTCCTCCTATCAGTTTCAAACTATCTCTTTCTCCTAGACATGTATTAAATATTATCTATCCGCTTGTGATGTAATGACTGTTGGTTTAGCTTTAATTTCGCATTCGCTCTGTGTGTGATGCATGTTTGGTTGGTGTGATGTTCATTTTTATCTTTTTGCGTGAAAATTTCATCCCATATGCATTTACTATTCCATGTCATATTCTTTATCACACATTGCACCCCACGAATGCGAAGAGATGGGGGAGTGCACATGCTTCTTTCATATGTGCATATGAGCTTCACTTCACTAATGTATATGCACACATTAAGGGGAGCTCTTCCTGTCCCTTTTTATTCAAATCCTTTAAATTTAAATCTTTTGTAAGCTCTAAGTGTGTTGTCATCAATCATCAAAAAGGGGGAGATTAAAAATGTATCTAGAGCCCTAGTGGGTTTTGATGATAAATGACAACGCATATTAGGGGACTAATCAAGTTGATCAAGATAAGTGTAGGTATTAGTCCCAAGTATTGTCGATAAAAGAAGGAGACCCCTACAACTCAATGCGAAGCGATAATCGACTCAAGGTAATTTAAACTTATTTTCAGGTTGAATTTGAGTCAAAGAAAAAGCCACACTATTAAGAGGGGCTTGTGTCGATGACTTGCGTTGTGTTCTAGTGCTCTAGAGTAACCTTGATCCATTTAGAGAGAGACATAGTACACCATACTCAAAAAAGGAAAATGGGAGTTGTTTTTTCTCTCTCCAGGTCTTGACAAAAATCCTAGACCGGAAGTTAAGGTCCACATCCTCAAGCCAATAGTGAACCCTGGCCTGAAGTTTAGGTCTTTTGAGCGGAACTTTAGGTCCCCATATCCGTAACCGGCTGAAACATTGGACTTGAAGTTCCGATCTTTCAGACCAACTTTCGGTGTTCAAATATGTGAGTAACGGCTGGTTGCAAGGATGGACGAATATTTAACCTCATCCATCCTCATCTTGAGGGGTTGGCTAGCACATATTTTAACACCACTCTCCATAGCTTCTCTAGGGTTTGTTTTTAGACCTAATTTCCGGCCCATTTAAGTGAATGAAAACCATCCAACCCAGGCCTAATTAGTCCTGAAACATCTAGCTCGTTTTCATGGGCCGAGTGGCATCAGATAGGCCTCGGAATTAGTGGGCCAGGCCAAGGCCCATTAACCCATCACAGCTATAAAAATTAGCGAGCCCAGTGGCGCCGCGTCTGCTCCATTCCCAGCTAAGGTTCTAGGGTTTTTTCTCTTGCTCGCCGGCGCCGCCACCTCCACCTTCCACCATGACGGCGGCCGAGATCGAGAAGCAGGAGGAGGAGGAGCTCCGCGCCCAGATCGAGGAGCAGAAGCTCAACGAGGTGAGGATCCAGGCGACCCTTCTTTACCCCCACAGCCCCACTGCGTCAGGTCTTCTCTGTTCGGTCTTGGCGTTACTGTGCCTTCTTGGGGCATTTGAGCAGTGAGGGTGTCTGTTAGATCTTTGTGATTGCTAGGCTTTGATTCCGTGGCGTAGGGTGGATTGGTAATCTCAAGTATTGATCAATAGCTGCTATAGGAGTATTTGATAGGCTGGTCCGCTTGTGGTTGTATCATGTGGTGATGATTTGGATTACTCTGCAGCACTAGTAAACTTCCCCTTTTGGGTTGTACACTTGTGTGATTTACAATGGTTTATTATTCTGTGATCTACTCCTAATTAATCGATGAAAGAAATTAGTAGAATGTAGCCAATTATGTACGGTATACGATTGATACAAATCCATTGTTATATCAGGGAGATGAGCCCGTTGTTGAGGATGACGATGATGACGAAGATGACGATGATGAGGATGACAAAGATGAGGACGATGTGGAGGGTATGTGAAACTTCCCGATTCAAAGATATTTTTTGGCTAACCTTATCTTAAGAAATGACTATGTTTGCCATACGCACAATCTGTAACTGTTGTTTAGTAGGTTGGATTTCTGAAAGTCCACCTGTCAAGTTCATTTCAGGCTCCCTGTACATGTTTTTGTTATTGAGCCAACTTTGTTCATGAAACAACTATGCAAGTTTTTTTTGCTGATTGATAGAAATGTTGCTTGCAAACTCTATGGGATTTTTATGCTGTACTTTCTTTTGTTGAGATGTTTTGTGGTTCTTGGATGGTACTAGAGGTACCTTAGCCTTAACAATTATCAACATCTGAGATAAAAATAGGTGTTTTAAGGATAAGGTAACTTATCAATGGCTAATAGCTCTTTAAAGCGGAATTAACTCAAGTACCTTCAGCACCATAAAACTTGTCATTTTTGTGACTGCTTAGTTACCATCACATAGATGTGTACACCATTTTATGGAGAGATGTTTCCCAAATTTAAAGGGGACTGGAGTTGGCAATAGAGATTGTTGCCTGAATTTAGCAGGTTGATGAAATAGGTCATTTCAGTTTTGCAAGAATAAGTATATGTAACTCATCATGTTGTCCTAATACTGTCAACATATGTCCATTTTTCGGTAATTCTTGAAATAAAGGAGAATTATTTTTTTTCCAGTTGATTTATATAGCTTTTTAGTTGGAACTGTAGTGTGGTCTAAATTGACTTTTTTATAAACACAACTGCCCACTTCTTTTTACCAGGAGGTGATGCAAGTGGAAGATCCAAGCAGAGCCGCAGTGAGAAAAAGAGCAGGAAGGCCATGCTAAAGCTTGGCATGAAGGCTATCACTGGTGTGAGCCGTGTTACTGTCAAGAAGAGCAAAAATGTGAGCTTCTCCATTCTCACTACTCTTATATTACCCTTTCAAGTAATTTTATTGGTTGGATTTCTGCTGATATATCTTTGCTCCTTTTCAGATCCTTTTCGTCATCTCCAAACCAGATGTCTTCAAGAGCCCCACATCAGACACCTATGTCATTTTTGGCGAGGCCAAGATTGAGGACCTTAGCTCACAGCTGCAGACCCAGGCCGCGGAGCAGTTCAAGGCGCCGGATCTGAGCAGCATGCTCTCAAAGCCAGAGGCATCGACAGCCGCTCAGGATGACGATGAGACCGTTGATGAGACTGGCGTCGAGCCGAAGGACATCGAGTTGGTGATGACCCAGGCCACCGTGTCGAGGTCCAAGGCGGTCAAGGCACTCAAGGCTGCCAATGGTGACATTGTCACGGCCATCATGGAACTCACAACTTAGCGAGTTTTGTCATCATATGTGTTAGTGTCAAGTTTCGCTTTGCATGGGTTGGAAATTTCAGGTTGCGGTGTGTGCGTGCTCTGTTATGTTTGAGTTGTCCTGAACAATGTGGTAACCTTGAAATGTCTTGAGCAAGAGGGTTTTGCCATGCACTTTGCACTTAGCTGTTGAAATGTCTTGAGCAAGACAGGTTTTGCCATGCACTTTGCACTTCAGTTGGACTGTCAGTCGATATGGACAAGGCAGCCAATGCAGCCAGATTCGGGTTCAAGCCGCGTTTGGATTAAAGATTTGAAATGATTGCTAGAGAAGGATAGAAGATTTGAAATGATTGCTAGACAAGGATAGAGTTCTATTATTGTATCTATTAATTAAGAATATTAATGAATCGTATTTATTGGGGATATTTTTATATAGTCCGACTAAGGGATTTAATCGTGCGTTTTTGTAATTTAGGGGTTTGAGTCGTGTTGGGCAAGGACAAGTTTGTATATGGGTACACCCAGAGTCTTAGAAAGAGGAGTTCAATACATACTTTCGTTGTGTTGTCATCCTATTTGGTTTGTATCAGCGGGATTAGTGTTTAGATCGTTTCGACATTATAATCTAACTTATCTAACTTATGCATATGCATATTTATCATATATCTTAATTAATTTAAATTGATAGCTCTGTTTATTTGTATAGGCTCAGCCTTCTTTAGGGTTTTTCAACCATTTTGTTGATCTAGATTAGCTAAGATATCCACCACCTTAAAAATTAGCCAAAGGCTTATTATTTAGAATTTATGTTGTTTTTCATACTTAGTGTTTGTATCAATTAAGTTTGACCTCCTAAGTCGTGCTTAGAATTATAAAAGCTAATTTGTCTTGAATTTATTGGAGTTTTATTCGATCTTATCTGGTATATCTGTTTTGTTTTAAGTCATATGATTTATTTTGCTTAACATGTTATATTTATCATCTTATGTAAGTTTATCAATCCTTTAAATCTATTAAGCTTATTATTAGCCTCACACTATGTCGGTTAGGTTTTATCTATTGAGATTATAACATTTTTATTAAATTTGATCAAGATCGATATATTATATAAAGCTATATCGGGTTTTTAACCGATATGTTATCTAATCACCCAAGCTCTTTCATCGGCTATGATCTAAGTCCATATAATTTTTAATTTATTTAATCTTGGTTATAAACAATTAATACTATCTCGATTATTAATACTATCTCGGTTAGGTCCGATCTATTGTAATTACTTATACCTAAAAGAAAGATTAAATTAGTAATTACATGTTATTTGAGTCTATAACCGATCATGATTGCTTTGGGTCTAATATTCAATATCTATCTATTGACTAGTTATCAAGATCATACAATTGTATAACAATTGACTTAAATAGTTTTAATTTTATGGTGCATGGATTGGATTCGATCTATATGATTGATTTTGTTAAGTAAAAGTTATTTATGTTTATATCCAATTTAAATCTAGCTCATGAATATTATCTTTTACTTTACAACCAATTCAACTCGACCCCATCGGCTAGGTCACCATGATACATCATCGGCCGATCGGCTATCGTCTTCTAACTTTTAACATGTCTTATTGGTTGCAGGGTCAAACCAACTGACACGCCCACGTTCTTTTCACCAGCATTTTTGAACTAGCAGGAAGACATCGGGCGTCGGCTTTGGCAAAGGGGTCATGGCTCTGGGTTGGGTGAGGCGTGGGGCTGGCTGGCCTGGCCACGACAGGGCCTCGGGCAAGGACGGCATCAGCTTTGTGCCAGCTTTGCGCAGCGGAAATCATGGGTAGAGGCAGGAAGGCGGCTCGGTTGGCTCGGCATTGTCGTCGTTCGGCTTGCTCCCTAGTTGTTCGGCGAAATGCCCAAAAGGAAAGAGAGGGAGAGAAAAAGATGAAAAAAACTGCAGGTTTGGGGAATTTCTTGGGATAGCTGTGGTGCTCAAAAATTTGTGCCAATTTTACTGAAAGTTAGGGTGGTCATGAACTTTACTTGGTGAATTTCTAAGATTTTTCTCTTCTGAAGATCATTTTTTAAAAATCAAACAATTTTACTATTTTTATTTCAATTTAAACGAATTTTGGGTGCTTATATATATGAGATGCTAAATTGAGTTATAACTGATTGTATTTTGTTGGTCCACTTTGTTATTATTACTATTTTTCTCAAATTTCATTTATGTCTGCAAAGTGCAATGTTGTGGAAAATCCAAAAACAATTAAAAACAAAATCTCACCACAATAAATATAAATGAAGAATTTCATTATATTGACTTTTTCCATGTTTTTTCGGGTTTGTTACATAATCAATGGAAGAAAGTAGAATAAGACCAATGATAATCGATGGAAGAAAGTAGAATATGACCAATTATGTGATGTGCGTTGTACGAGTGAGACGAATTCCCTTTTTTTTTCAGGGAGCCAGCCGTTATTGAGGATGACAATGACGATGAAGATGATGATGGCAAGGATGACAAGGATGAGGATGATGCAGAGGGTATATGAAACTTTACTCGATTCAAATATGTCTTTGGCTACCATTAATATTAAGAAATGATTCAGCCGTGGCATATTTATTGTACACATAATCTGCAGTTCTTGTTTAATTTGTTGGATTCTGAATGCCCACCTGTCAAGTTCATTTCAGGCTCACTGCACACATTTTGCTATTAAGACAACATTGTTCATAGAACAGGTAAACAATTTCATGGCTTGGTTCACATAGATGTGAAGTCCATATTGTGGGGAGATTTTCCCCCCAAATTATAGTGGGGAGGTTCTGTTTTGTAAGACCTAGTATATGTCACCTACTCTTGCAAGTCCTGATCTTTTTGGTAATTCTGATCCTAATCCTGTAATGTATGTTCTGATATTCTGATCCTAATCCTGTAATATATGTTTCTTTTTAGTAATTCTTCGAATAAAGGAGAATTATATTTTCCAAATGATCTATCGTAGCTTTTCAGTTGAAACTGTAGTGGGGTCTAAATTGACTTGTTTCTAAACACAATTGCCTACTCTCTTTTTTACCAGGAGGTGATGCAAGTGGACGACCTAAGCAGGGTCGTAGCGAGAAAAAGAGCAGGAAGGCCATGGTGAAGCTTGGCATGAAATCTATCACTGCTGTGAGCCATGTTACTGTCAAGAAGAGCAAGAATGTGAGCTTACGACTGCTCTCATCTAGCCTATTTAAATAGTTAAATAGTTGGATTCATGTTCACGTTTGCTGTACTTTTTGCCCCATTTTAGATTCTTTTTATCATCTCCAAACCAGATATCTTCAAGAGCCCCACGTCAAACACCTATGTCATTTTTGGCGAGGTCAAGATCAAGGACCTGAGCTCGCTGCTGCAGACCCAGGCTGCGAAGCAGTTCAAGGCGCCGGATCTGAGCAGCATGCTCTCGAAGCCAGAGGCGTCGACAGCAGCTCAGGATGACGATGAGGTCGTCGATGAGACTGGGGTCGAGCCGAAGGACATTGAGCTGGTGATGTCCCAGACCACGCAAGATTCGTGTTCGATCAATTTGATTCGGCCTTTTTACCTCATCTCGACGGGGGGACGCTTGTGTTTTGATGTCTTCTTTGTCGTTTGTGAGCGCCATTGTTATTGTTACTCTAAGCAGTATTGGACGATGTAAGGATCAGGGTTTCTAATTCCACGAAAGCCGTCACGAAATCCACGAAATTCGTCGGTTCCGCTAAGAAGCGAAACGGTAGCGGCGCGGTAGGATTTGAAAAATTTCGGGAGAATTCAAAAATTTTGAAGACTTTTATTGAAAAAAAATACATCAAGTAGATCTCGATTTTACAAGAGTTATGATATTTTTTGTACATGAAAATACACAAGTTTTTGGCCCTTAAAAATCGTTTTCTGTTTCGAGAAAAAGAAAAGGTAAATGTCATTGTTTGCTTGTACTGTTCATGGAGGCCCATTGAAGCCCATCATCTTTCCCCATCCGGATAAATCAGCTTCTTCCCGCAGCCGAGACTTTTGCAAGTTGGTTTCGCATCTGAGTTGAGGACTTGAGGGAGGAAAACTTCGGCGGCGCCAGATCCGCTTTTTCGGCCGCCTGCGACGGAAAATCCGTGCGGAAAGCAGCGGCTTTTGCGGCGACACAGGTGGAAACGTCGAAATCAGGTAAGAAGTTGGTTTCGCTTCGGAATGCACGGCTTTCGGCGGTTTGTTGTCGAAAATCGGCTAGATCCAGCTTGTTTCCGCGCGGTGCTCGGCGGCAAGGTAGCAGAGGGCTTACCGCACGAAATGTTGCGAAAGCCGTCGGCTTATGTAGTGCATACCGTCGTGGGAAGCTAGGTTTTTGCCGTATTCACTGATTTCCATATATATTCGCCACTGTTTAGTGTTTAGTATGATTGATGTTTACAAATTGTACAAGAAGTATTCCTAGATTATATTAGCACAAAATACTCATATGGCCCTAGATTATTTGTAAAGATTATTTGTACAAATTTATGTTTTCATACCATAATATGTATTCCTAGATTTATTTTCTTCATCCAAAGCACTGCGCGCAAGCAACCAAAATTACAGAGAAGGAAGAGAGAAGAAACCTCTAGTTCTCTCACTACTGAATAAATTACAAGGCCATTTCATGGAAGGCCATGGTGTTATACCTTGGCTTGATCAAGGACTCAAGTGCATGAGTGGCATTGGTTATTAAACACCACACAAAATCTACTAGAGATGATCCTTTTCCACCTGTTGCGTTACATCATATGTCTTTGTGTTAATCTTCACAGGATTGAGTTGTATAACTGACATAAGATTTATTTGGATCCAAAGTAAGTTTTGTTAAATCTAGTCTTGTTTTAAATAAAAACCTTGTTCAGTTTTCAATTGTAAATTTTGAAACATTTGTATGTTTCTGTCTATTGAGTGACATCGTGTGTTACATGTTTATTTGTCCATTGTAGGTTTAAAATGGCAGACCAAGACATCGTGTGGGAACATGGAGCAAGGCATGGTGGTGGTTTCCATTGCAAATATTGTGGTGTTAAGAGGAGTGGGGATGGAGCCACAAGATTTAAGTATCATTTGGCTCATCGGTTCGAAGGAGTGAAGTATTGCACCGTCGTTCCACCCGATGTAAGGGATTTCCTTAGTCGGGACTTGGATAGAATGGTCCAGGCTTCTGAGGAACGGAAACTTGAGAAGTCAAGAAAGGAGGATGCAGCTGCAAGAAGATATACTCATTTAACTGCAGATGCTGACGAGAAAGAGTAGATGGAGGCTGCGTTGGCAGCATCGCGCCACGAGGCGGAATTTAGAAGGGGTGTGGAAGAAAGAGGTGGTGTGTACGAACATGGAGGTGGAAGTGAAAGTGGAAGTGGCCGAGCCGCACCTTCTCGGTCTAGTAAGCAGCCATCTAGGGGTGGAAGTAACCCCATAACTGATTTTTTGAGGCGATCAGCTTCGACTAGAGAAGTACCTTCGCAGCGTGTGGGAGATTATAACATCGCTGCTTCTAGATCAACGGTGCAGCCTATGATTGACACAAGTTGGTGGTCAAAGAAGGGAAAGTTAGCTAAGGACGCAATTGGAACGGCGTGAGCAAAGTTCTATTACACTGCCGGCATTGCTCCACGGCAAACGGATAATCTGTACTTCGTGAGTGCTGTTAAAGAAACACAGAAGTGGGGTGAGTAAATGTTTCCTACATTTCATTTTTTATATACATTTACTTACTATATGTGCGATGAAAAATTAAATCATCTATGCAATGCAGGAGAAGGGATCCTATCGCCAACTGGACGTGATATCGATAGCAAGTACCTTGACGCAACTGTGGCAGACGTCGAAAAACAATTTGAAAAGTTCAAGGAGGACTGGCTAACATATGGTGTGACCCTAATGTGCGATTCATGGACTGGACCTACTGGAATGGCAGTGATCAATTTTTTGATCTATTGTAATGGCACGATGTTTTTTCATAAGTCTGTGGATGCGAGTTCATTCAGTCAGGACGCCGTCAACTTACAAACCGTAAGCACCACAGTTCATCTTTTAATGTCATGTCGCAAAAATTGAAGATTGCTTACTTTATTATATTTATTGATGTAGGAGATAAGGAAGGTAGTTCGCGACATTGCCTCCGAGCATATTGTTCAAATTATTACGGACAACGGAGCAAACTACAAGAAGGCCTGCAAATTGGTAAAGAAAGAATATCCTCATATAGTTTGGCAGCCTTGTGTGGCACACACATTAAGTTTGGCATTAAAAGATATAGAAAAAATTCCTGAGCATACATCGGTAATTGAAAGTGCCAGAAGGATATGTCGGTGGTTGTATAACCACACTAAACTACATGCTATGATGAAAGAGGCCATCGGTGGAGAGCTTGTCAGGTGGAACAAATTACATGTTCCTCGACAGCTTCCGCAAGAAAAAAAACTCAGTTCATGCAATGGGTTGGCACTCCAAGTTTTCTGAATAGTAAATTCGTTGCGACTGCGGAAGGTCGTTATGCCCATAGGTGCCTCTCTAGTATGGAGTGGTGGGAAGGGTTGGAGTTGTGCAATCACTCTATTCATTGCTTCGATTCGCTGATCAAGATGAAATACCCAACATGAGTGAGTTCTTAATGCGATTTGAAATTTTGAAAGGCGAATGGGAAAGCTTATTTGCAAACGACATGTCAAGATACACGTTGTATAGCTCTATTGTCAAGCGACGTCTGCAAGACGTCGTGAAGGACACTCTCATGTGGGCAGGTACGTACTACCTATTTATTTTTCCACTATGAATACAATCTCATATACACTTACATGTCGATTGAATTTTGCAGCTTCTGCCTTGAGTCCAAGGACACACTATGGATTCGTTACGACGGATCAATGCTTTATTGGCCTACGCAAGGCCTTCGAGTGAATGACCGATGTGAATACAACGGCGTCGTCCTTGTATGAGGTGGAGTACTATCGTCGAAAGTTGGGGGAATTTAGCAAACCCCTAGCAGAGACGATGGCTTTAGACGGAAGGACATCACCTTGTAAGTCAAACTCACTATTGAATTCTGTATATGTGTAATGCGTCTTTTCGTTTATATAACGTGTAACTAACAACACTTTTGTCAATGTGCAACACAATGGTGGCTAATGTTTGGATCAGATACGCCAAACTTATAGCAGCTTGCGCTACGGATTGTTTCCCACTGTTGCTCATCTAGTGGATGCGAACGTAACTGGAGTACGTTCGCACTCATCCATACCAAGGTCCGCAATAGGCTTACTCATAAAAAGTTGAACAAGCTGGTCTACGTGAACTACAACCTCCGCCTGAGGATTAAGCAGGCTGGAGGCTACTTAAGGCCTGACGACGACGACCCGCTTCAGAAACTTGCTGATCTTTGATTCTATGAGACCAACAACAACATCAAGGCATGGATGGACAGTGGTAGATCAAATGCTGACCCTGTGCTTGACGAGGACTCCGACGGAGGTGAGACCCCACTTCCATCTCAGCTTGTGGTGGGCCAAATAGACAAGGATGATTTGAAGAAGGCCACAGGGGATTCTTCCATTCGCAAATGGGCGGATAGGAATGTGGGGGCCACACACCTTGGCAAAAGAAAGACAATGAAGGGTCCTTCAACGAGAAAAGGCAAAAAATCAAAAACTGTCCTCAGCGACGACTCAACGAAAAGCAGCCCTTCCTCAAAGGATGATTCGGACGATGATGAAGGAGACGATGGGGACGATGGAGGCAACGCTGGTGGGCAAGCTGACACTACCGCACCTAGGACACAACAATCATCTCAACAGGGTGGTGAAACTCCTATGGCTCCGATCCATTTCACAGGTATTGTGCCAAATTCGCAATTGTTAATAAATTTATCTAAACACATCATTTCTTTCTAATCGTCCCTGTGTACCACTCAACAGGTGAGACTGACTTCACCCACGTAACTCAGGACAATGATCATGGCCCTTATGAACCTCCGACATCTCCACGGCACACTACAATGAGTCATGGGGGGCAATATCCGACATACGGTATATGGCCAGAGTATCCGTCGCAATCGAGCTACACAGACTACAACTCATCTAGTGTCGACAGTGCTTATCCTACTTACAGCTACCCTAAACCGAGTGCGGCTGACAGTCCTCCTGTCACTTGGGTGTACGAGTGGCAAGAGCCGCAGTGGTACGCTCAACTCTACAGCCAGTGGCAAACCACCGCTGCTTGGACTAGACAGACTTGGAATGAGTACAAGACGGAGTTGCTCCGAACTAATGGGCTAATGATAATGTCCACCGAAGAATATTCGTTGGCTTGCAGACAATGGAATCAATAGACTGCATATCTACAGCCATTAAGGTATCCTCTCCTTTGTTTCTACATTATATGTTAATTGCATTGTGACTATGTGATATCTTCGTATCCTATGTGAATCGTGATGCGTCATATGTTGATGAATAATGAGGTTGTGGCTTTATGATATGTTGGCTAGGGAATGTATAATCATTGCACATCTGTCCTATAGGCAAATATTAGCAAAGGACATGCCGAAATTTTTAACAAATTTCATACTTAGCCAAATTCATTGAGTACTTCAAATTTGTGCCAAAAATTATTGTTGATGCTGACATATCTCTATTTATGTGCCGGACTCGGACGAAATATGTGTGCGCTCACCTCTTTGGTCATGAAGACTGCAACAACTGATGGTGAAATATGCGGGTGCTTATTATATCTCGTGAAGTTGGCCAAACCAAGTTTATTATATCTCATTCATCCCTCGCTCTCTGCCACCAATCGTCCCTTACGATGTGCATTTCAGCCTTATCGATGAATATCTATTTGTCGCGCTGACTTTGTTCTTTCTTACGCTGTAGAGCTAAAAAGCATATAGCAGTGCACACATGCTTCTGTTCCTGGCTAAATCTTCGTTGGAACAATGTTGTACGATAGCCAAGAGCAAGCCTATGAAGAAATATGTAATTTTGGTTGATGACAACATGAAATTCGTAGGTTTAAGCCGTGCAATATATTACTATAATTTTTTTCACACAAATATATTAGTGTAAATATCATATTTATGTATTCACTAATTTTTGTATTTTTTTCTATTTTTTTTGGACAATATTTACATATTTTTCGCGATGGTTTGGCCATTTTCCACACTAATCGTCACAGTTTTCGCGCGGAATCCACGAAATCCGCGGTATGAACCAAATTCATCATATTCAAATTTGGTTACTGTTCCTTGCCGGCGGCTTTCGCTCGAATTTCGGGCAAAATTCGCCGTGCCGCCAGGGGGCAGCACGGTATAAGCCGTCGGAATTGAAAACCCTGGTAAGGATGATGATTGAATGTCTTGAGAGTAAGGTGAGGGTTTTTTTCCTCACCTGCACTCCCACAAAGAAAGTCCGTTTGCCTGAAATGCTGGATAGTACAATTCATAAGGTTTGATGTCTTGGAGGTTGTTTGGCTTACCATTATTGCACTTGTGCTGCAGTGGTGTTTGATCGATGAGGCTACTGATGATCCAAGCTTTGTGGTTGACGCACTTCCTTGGAAGAGGATCCTATGACTTATTTTTCTCGACATGTGATCCTACTGAATAGAGGGTTCACATGTCAGTGATTCACGTCAAAGGGAAGTAAGTCATGGCGTTCAACAGTAGACGATGGTAGCTAGAGCCATGGCTTCCATCCAAGATGGAGGTAGTGTTCACTTGATGCTAAGGCATTGGATAAGAGAAATCCCATCCCCCGCCATCTCATTGTAATATGCAGTACGGAAGGCGAAGGGATAGGCTGCGTCGATGCTCAACCTCTGCGCGATCAGGTCTTACTTCTCCCTCTCTCTACCTGTACCCACGCACGCAAGCTGTTCGCCATAATGCCGCTGAGAGGTAGATGCAAGCCTTGAAAGTGCTCCGAAAGTTTGATACCTAAATCATTGCCAATATTTAGTAAGGTTGTACTAGTTGGTTTGCTGCCTTTATCAAAGTATTTGTAAGAAAGATTCTAGAATTACCAAACTTTGGTAGTGAAGATAAGTTTTAACAATGTTTGAATTATTACTTACCAAATATCTAAAGCTAAAGCTTCGTATGATTAATTTTGGCAATAAAGTGGATAGCTCATTTACATCCTTCTGCTTGTATACGTTGCATATATGCGATATTACTCGTAGATTTGGTAATATTTTGTAAAAGAAAAGAGTGTGCACACTAGTACACTACTCGTCAGACTAAATTTTTTTAATAGAAAATAGCACAAAATTATGTCTTTTATTAAATAAAACATAAGAAAAATCAACCCCTAATAATAAGGAAAAAGAAGGAAACACACATACGGTGTTGCCCTGGAGGCGACGGTGAGGGCAAGGTGCGTGTCGTCGGTGTCAGGGCCCACAACCAGGAGGCCGAGCTCGATCTCATCCGCAGCCTCCCCGCATACCCCATCTCCTCTTCCGGCTTGGCCGCACACCCCATCTCCTCTCCTCGATGGACTGGGACCTCCTCGCTTGCCACCCGATGGGGTCACCTGGATTCTTTCTTTTTAAGTTGATTTTTTCTGCTCGATAGAGTCATGCAAGTTGATTTTTTTCATTTTAAGATAGTGTGCAAGTTGAATTACATAAACAAGGACGTAATCAGGCCTCAAAGGATTGACATGTACTTCATTCGTTCCTTTCCCGTTTAGAAGATACGTTGATAGATGTCTTTTGTGATCTATAATCACGAGTCCCAGTAATCAAATTGCTAAAGAACTTGCTCGTGTATAATGGACTTGAGTTAGATCCACCTGCACTATTAAAGAAAAGATCGCTAAAGCTTTTTGGGACAAACTATTTTAAATTGTAAAGAGTGTTTACATGTCACTTAAATAATTATAAAAAATTTAAAAATTAACAAAATAAGATAGTTTAATATGTGATAGATCGCTTCACAATTTAAATATAAATTTTATATGTTACAATGAAAAAACAAATTTAACTACGAATATATGTTGACTAGCTGTAGTTTAATTTTTTTCGTTGTGACTTTGTAAAGTGATATATCACATGTTCATATTTGTAAAGTGATATATTACATGTTAATATATTGTTGAAAAAGGGAACCAGGGTCCTTATCTTTGACTGATTGGGACACATCTACGACTCGCCCTCGGGCACAACTTTCCATGGGCTGTGCTCGAGGCACATCTCCTTATGGGCTATGCTCGTGACGCATCGCCTTAGGCGCGGCTCCCCGTGGGATATGCTCGGAGCGTTATCAAAATCTATAAGATCTATATCTTCAATATGGTGAAGCAGGTGCATGTAATCATCGGCAACTCCTCCAAGTCATATTCATCATAAACTCCTTCATCGTCGATATCTTTGAAAAATTCATCCAATCCAACAAAAAATTTACATTCAGCAACAAGAGCGGTCCTGAGTGCTCCAATGTGCCCGAGCACCTGGGTATCCGGGCACAAAGTATGCACCGGGCACACGGGGTGACCCGAGCACTCCTTCTTCCCTGGGCTTTCCTTGGAAGACTCCGCCCTATTTAAAAACAGTTGTCAGGCCTAACAACCAACAAATTGTCCTCATCATCTGTCCTAAGCCATGTGTCAAAGCAAGAAGCAAGGAGGCACGGAGAAATTGCTCTACATCATGACAGCTAGCATTCAGTAGGTCGAACCATACCTAACCCTTGTATTTGGGCCCATATGTAAGAAATAGATCATTGTGATATCCTCTTCAACTATAAAAGGAGGATCATGGCCACTCAAAAGAGGAGGAAAAGAGCGAGCCATATGAAGAATGAGCCAAGGTTTATCTTTTCCTAGCTAAGGAAAGGTCCTCTCCTCTTCACTTAGAACACCATCCAACAAATCACTCTATACATCATCATCATCCACCAAAGAACACAGGAGTAGGGTATTACGTCTTTAAGGCCAAAAGTTATCTAAAAGGTCAGCTTCCTCCCTCATTTTCATCCGCACAAACCATCGTTTCTTTTTCGTGCACCCGCTCTCTGGCCGAACCTTCAAAGGAAGAGTCCTCACTCACTTCCTCACTAAAGGAGCTCCACGCTTGGACATTCATCTTCTCAATTTTTTTAATATTTAATAATTATTTAAGTAACATACAAATAATAAGAGAGCAGTGCTTTACAAAAGATTTTTACTGATCAGAACAAAAGCCCAACATATAGTGAGCCCCAATCATCTTAAAAAAATTAGACATTATATCTCTCGATCTAGTTTGATCTCAACCTTCGTTTATGTCTTTAATTAGTTAAGCTTTTTTATTTAATGATGTCAATACTTCTAGACATTTATAACATTTACAGATGACACTTCTTTCCCATATAATTATTAGTAACTATGGTGTGAAGCTTTCATCATTATTTTTTCAGCAAAGAAGTTATTCCCTTCAAATCTATAACTATGTTTTAATATAAAACAAGTAGTGTTTCCATCAAAATTTTGTTCTGCCTTGTTATTTTGCAGAAAACCCCTTGAGTTTTTTTGAAATTAACCCGCAGTTCGCCTAGCTATTTAAAAAACCCAGTTAAAGAAGAAAAATAGTTATTTTGCAGAAAACCCCTTAGTGTTTATAAAATTAATCCGCAGTCCCAATGCTGAAAAAAAGGGAGAGCTTGGATAAAAAAAAAGACCTCCTGCGTCCCTCTTTTTCGTCTCCATCCGCGCCGCGCCCCGCGTCGCGCGTGTGCCTCTCCCTCCCGTCATCGCTTGGAGCTCCCGTGCCACCGTCCGGACCTTCGCCCTCCACCTACTTCCCTCCCTGCGTCGTCGTCCCGTTACAATGCACGGGTATTTCGCTAGTATAAATGTAATGTATGAAAACTTTTATGGCTTGTCGTACTAACGCATAGGGAACCCTCAAGTTGTTTTACAATATTTCACAATTTCAATTAGAAGATGTTCAATAAATTTTGTTTCTTATGTTGATACATAGACAGTGGCGGGCCCAAGGCCCGGCTAGCCTGGGCTACTGCCCGGGCTTATCCATTCCTTGTAACTTGGCAAGTCATATCTGGGCTGTAACTTCTGGCTGAAACAAGGCGGGCACCGGAAGGAAGACATCGCAGCAGACGGCAGGGTGGCGCTTGCGTCGGTAGCAGTAGCAGGGACGGCAGCAACAGGCGGCCGAGTCGGCGCGTCGACGGGAGCATGCCGTGGGGCGACGCTTGCGTCGCGTCCGGTGGGAGGCGCTATGGCGGCATCAGGATTCAGGAAGGCACTGCGGCAACAGTAGGAGGGCGGGACGGCACTGTCAACCGAAGATATTTGCTTTGCTGTCAGTAGTTAGTATTGATGCAAGTAAACCTTTTCTTACAGTTAAATGAGCTTCAATATCTCATTCAGTATCTCTATCTTTAAGATTGATCAGCATTTTTATAACATCGTGGTTTGAAATTAGTTACTCTTCTGGCTTTTAGTTGACGCTGCACTCTCTATTGTAAATGTCAGTACAAACAACAGCCTTTTGGATCCCTTTTCAAAATGAAAATGGTACTGTGTTATCGGTGCAAAAACATGAGCCTGAATGCTTATGTGTTATATCATCAATGACAAGGACAGAATATGGATCTGAAAGTGATGGTTACAATTTGGTTAACCAATTTAATGTTGTTCAAGATTTTTCGGATCATTACTATGCAAAGAATTCACCAGAACAAGGTAAGCTGTGTCGTTTTATGAATTCTATTTCTATCACTAGATCCAACTGTGAATTAATTTCTTGTATTTATCTGTGACCACTGACTAGACCTTCAAAGATTGGGTGAAGACAATCCAAAAAAATTTGGTTCAATCACTCAATAGTTAATCACTTTATGGTTTATTAGGTTGAACGAGAACTATTCAAATCAGTTGATAAAAGCTATTATTTTTTAACAGTTTTAAAATATTTTGATAGTTTTAAAATATTAAGACTCGAAGGATATAACAATATTGTACCTTTAATCATACTTTATTGAATAACTTTGAGTCTAAAACTTTATTTATAATGTGCGATTGATATGTTTACATAATTATTATTATCAATTATCGATTAATTTGTTTATGATTCGTAAATGCTATTAAAATTTTCTGGATCATAGAGCAACTATTGGCGTACAATGACCTTCGAATTCATACGAAATTCCATATGATATGGGCAAGCAGGGCCTTTTCGACTTTTTTCCCTTTTTTTTAACATGGCAATCACTCTCTCTTTTATTTTCATGTTTAAACCTTTTTAAAAAATTACAAAACAAACCATTTTGAACGATAAATCTTTTTCCTCAGGATTGGCGTGCGGACAGTTTATTTTTAAAAACAATGTTTCCTGTATATGTTTCAAAAAATATAAATGAGATTTTAAATTACTCACCCCATACTTAGATAGCACCTGTCGGCAGACCGTATTAACATCATGACCACTCATTTTTTATTAACAAGTTTAGAAATCTAAAAATTTAGAAAATGATCAGAGTTGTATAACACCCGATGTATTATTACCGGTGACACATGACCCAATAGTCTTTTATGAATCTAAAATTTCACAAGACATCATGCTTGAGCACAAATTTAATGAAAATCCATATTTGAAGATGTTAGTTGTTAAGTTATATGACTTAAGGTTGATAGTTTTAAAAAAATATTTTGGATATACTAAATTTAATCAAGATTTTCGTAAGGAAGTTTTATGAAACATTTTTAACTAGTCATAATACTATAATCTTTTACTATTTGACTTAAAACATATGGTTTTATGAAATGTATTTATATTTTAAATATATTAAGAGTCCGTTCTAAAAGTCACTTTGTGTTTGTTTTTTTCTGCCCGTAAAATAAGAACCACAATTGCAAATGATTAATTTAATTAAGTATTAACTTTATTTGGATTTTTTAAAAGGAATTTTATATAGAAAAGTTCCGTAGAAAATGCACATGTGAATGGAAAATGAAGAAGTTACAGTTTTAAGTTGAAAAAAGAACTCAGGTGATGAGAATTTATAAAACCTGGCCCAATGGCTTATAGAATTTTACATATAAATAAAACCAAATTAATTTCAATTTATATTGATTGTACGACTTAAAAAGTTACGGAAGATGAATAGACAATGGTCAAAATATAGTTGTGACAAAGAAGAAAGAAAAAAAAGGATTAATCGTTCCCATGCATGATTATGCGAGGGACGGAGGGACATAGACGGATCTATAGAGAGTGATCCCTCGCAGAAAAAACACTAATATGTAACTATCTATAAAATAAAATAAAATAAACAGTGTTTTTATTTAAAATTTTATTTTGTCTGGCTATTTACAGAAAATCCCTTAAGTATTTATAAAATAAATAGTATTTTTATCCAAAATTTGTTGTCCGATTATTTACGTAAAACTCTATTTATAAAATTAACTCGTAGTAGCTACTTGACTATTTTTAAAAAATCGAGTGTTTATAAAAACGTCATGTTTGTGTCCCTTTCTCCGTCTTCATCCGCCTACGTCCCGACTTCACCTGGTAGAACGCACTGATATAACTAGCAAGAATATATATATATATATATGAAAAAGTTTTTAGAAAAGAAAAGGTATTTTTGTTCATACAATATATATTATGGTGATCTAGGGGCATCTAAAAATAGTCAGTGGGCGTGGGAGCCGCGCCACGTACGTCCGCCGTAAGCCGTAACACGACGGCCCGACCCAAAAATATCTCGTGGTTGGCTGGTTGACCGCGGGAAATGAACGCGCCAGGTGCCGCCTGCCTTGCCCCGCCGCTCCTTCGCGAAGGAGGGAGAAGCACATCAAACATTCAACAGGAGACCCACGCGATGCGGGGCGGGGGCACCTGTCCCACGCGGCACGGTCTGCTACGTGCACTCCTCCCTACTTTCTGGAGGACGTGTACTCGCTTCTGAAAGAAGCTTATTTCGGTCACGACACGTAGATCCACGATTCATGGTTTTATACGTTACTAGCATCATTCACGTTGCCCATCCATTACAACAGGATTTTAACTTTAAAAATAATTGTCATCAACATGTTATTTTTTATATTTTAATTATTTATATGTTTTTGTTAAATCTTTTTAATTGAACATCATTCTTTAAACAAATAAAAAGTTGGTTAGAGTAATTGATATGTGAACGTTTTAACCTTACATGCTATTTTTTTTAAAAAAAGGTTTGTAATTCTAAGGTCGATAGCAAAAACACGTGTTTTAAATTAAAAAATATTATTGGCATGTTATTATCTTTAATTAATTAATTGTTATACATTTATTATTTGCTTGTAAATCTTATTAGCTTCGTACCATTCTAATCTTTTAAGAAAACGATAAGAGTTAGTAGTGGGGTGCTGATAAAACTATCATCACCACTAATTTGTTTTATAAAAGTATAAAATCAGTTTAAGTCAAGAGAAAAGACGGTAAGAAAATGCCTAGATTAGAGGAAAAATAATTTCACATGGATGTGAAATTAATTTCTCTCACTTTTCTTCGATCACTTTTTCACGGAGATTAATCGAACACGGTGTAAAGATATGTTCTCACGTGGAACCGGTGCCCGTAGCGGCACGCGGCAAGAGGACGGGAGGAATCGTGATGCGGTCTCGCAAGAGTTCGTGACCATCTCGTATTGCAAAACAAAATAGAAGTTTGTTTGTAATCTATATATATATATATATATATATATATATGTTTTTACTGATTGATTTAAATATTAATATTAAAAATAAACTTTTGATAAAAGGATTTAAAATTAAGTTTTAAAATTTAAATTTTGACAATGAATGTTGTATAGAGCTGATGTTGTATTGAGAAAAAGGTTGCGCCTAAAGTTGCCATCTCCATAAGCGCGGATCCAAGCGCCACAACCACCTGGTCGAGAGCACAACCATCATCACTGCTCGCTCGATCCCTCCTTCGCTCACGCAGGTGCGCACCCGGCTCTACCTTCCCGCCCACCTCTTCCCTTCTCCTTCTACTACTACTTGTTCTTGATGCGCGTGGTTAATGCCTGGATGATCGCATCGCATGCGATGCGTGCTTGGTTTTGATTACGAACGGTGCTCTGATTTTCTCCCCGTGTTTGTACTTTGTATGCTTCTTTCCTGGTTCCTGCTGCTGCTGATGATGATGCCTGTAAGTGTAGTCCTCTTGGTTTATTTGTTCTGTTCGACTTTTAATTGGATTGGGCTTCTGCGCGGTTTATAGGATCAGCAGATTTTTTCCCTCGTGTGTCAGTGTGTGTGTTTGCCGTGTAAGATGATGCAGATCATTATTTCTTGGCTCACGATTTGGTCTGATACTCTGATCGATGGATGTGTTAATTATGTCATGTGTCAGTGTGCCGGTGCGAAATTTACACAGATTTGAGATGTTTAATCTTGACTGTTATGTTTTTAAAATGATCTTAAGGCTCATCTCGGCGCTGTTGGATCTATTCTTTTATTTATTTCACGCTACAATCCTTAGTGTTATCTTCGTGTATGCTTGGGATGTTTGATCCGAAAGACAAATATAACGTAGGGTACAAAGTTTGGATTGATTTGGTAGTACTTGTGTCTATGCAGATTGATGCTAAAACATGGATCTGCTAATGATATATGACCTGAGTTTGCAAGAGATAGAATGGATTTGTTGATGAGATATGATTCCTGTTTGCAAGATGTTTATCTTTGACTGTTCTGTAAAAAAACCTCTCCAAATTATACGCACTTTTAATGGAAGTTCTATTACGTCCAACTTACTTCTGTTATAGGCTGATGTCTCAATTCAACAAAATGCCCTGTAATGCTGTGCAAAAAGAACAGTCTAGTTTCCTGTTGTGAATTGTGACCCAGTGCAATTTCTGATCTCCTATAGACTTGAGCTACAGAGCTGGCACCTTTTTTTAAAAAAAAACAACTTTGTTAAAACACAGACACGCGCTAAAATTATTCCATTTCCGATACTTCCATGTACTTACCTGAGTTTTTGTCCCAACTGGAACACGGCACTATATTTCTGATGCCTGTACTAAGTAGAATCAATGTAGCATTGTGAGAACTAAAACTGTGTTGCTGGAATGTTGATTAGGTTACTACATAGTTTTCTTTTGGTTTGCGGTTTAATTTAATATACACCGGGATCAGTACTTATTTATGTTTGAATGATTAAACACGTCTACATGAATATCTTGATTTTTAGGTCCTCCTGTATGAGTTTTGGTCAAGGTTCACCATTTTCGCGCAGCCTTGCGTGGACCCCCCGCGTTAGCGCGGTTTTCGCGTGAAAACCACGAAAACCGTGACAAGATGAACAGTAGATGGTTTTGAATTTGTATCGATTTCAAAACAATTTGCCGTGTCACGGTTTTCGTCTGAACCGCGCCAAAAACCACGAAAACCGCGTCCAAATGAACAATGTTTTTAGATGCAATTTAAATTTGAACAAAATTCAAATCCGTGCCGCCATGGTTTTCGCTCAAACTGCGCGAAAACCGCGTCACATACCGTGGTTTTCACGGCGGACAGAGCGAAATTTATTTTTTTTATAAAAAATAAATATATTTTTGTGATAAAATGATTTTTTTAAATTTTTTGAATTCGCATGGAATTATTCAAACGAAACCGCGGGGATGTCGTGCCGCACCCTCGTGGTGCGGCCGAAAACCGCAGCAAAAACTGTTTCGGTAACTCTGGTTTTGGTTCATCGGTGGTTTTCGCGGTTTCGGTAACCCTGGTTTTGGTTCATTAAAACTATCTGTATCAACCTTGTTTTAACTTATTCGTACATATTTGCATCAACCTTGTTTTAACTTATTCATACATATCTGTATCAATCTTTATTTAACTTTATTCATACCAATCAATGCTTAAAAGAGGAAGTTGCCATACCTTTATTCAGGTGAAGAGAGCCGTAAACAGTAGTCAAGATGGGCGAGGGGCATGAGACTGACAAGAACATCGAAGTATGGAAGGTGAAGAAATTGATCAAGGCACTTGATGCTGCCAGGGGCAACGGTACGAGCATGATTTCGCTTATCATGCCACCTCGTGATCAGGTGTCCCGAGTCACCAAGATGCTGGGTGATGAGTATGGAACTGCCTCTAACATCAAGAGCAGAGTGAACCGTCAGTCTGTGTTGGCCGCCATAACTTCTGCCCAACAGAGGCTGAAGCTGTACAGTCGAGTTCCACCCAATGGATTGGTGCTCTATACCGGGACCATTGTCACCGATGACGGCAAAGAGAAGAAGGTCACCTTCGACTTTGAGCCGTTCAGGCCGATCAATGCTTCACTGTATCTGTGTGACAACAAGTTTCATACTGAGGCACTGGATGAGCTTCTGGAGTCTGATGACAAGTTTGGTTTCATAATCATGGATGGCAACGGGACGCTCTACGGCACACTGAGCGGTAACAGCAGGGAGGTTCTTTACAAGTTCAGTGTTGATCTCCCAAAGAAGCACGGGCGAGGTGGCCAATCTGCTGTCCGCTTTGCACGCCTGCGCATGGAGAGGCGTCACAACTACCTGCGCAAGGCGGCTGAGCTTGCTACCCAGTTCTTCATCAATTCAGCCACCAACCAGCCAAACATTGCCGGGCTTATTCTCGCTGGCTCTGCCGATTTCAAGACCGAGCTGGGAAAATCTGACATGTTTGATCCACGCTTGCAAGCAAAGGTAATCAAGACTCTTGATGTGTCGTATGGAGGGGAGAGTGGCTTCAACCAAGCCATTGAGATGTCTGCCGAGGTGCTGTCTGATGTCAAGTTTGTCCAAGAAAAGAAGCTGATCGGCAAGTACTTTGAGGAGATAAGCCAGGACACCGGCAAGTATGTCCTGGGTGTGCAGGACACCATGACGGCTCTCGAGATGGGTGCTGTGGACACACTGATTGTGTGGGAGAACCTTGATGTCAGGCGATATGAACTGAAGAACACAGCCACAGGAGAGACAGTGATCAAGTACCTCAACAGTGACCAGGAGGCAGATCAGAGAAACTTTGTGGACGAGGCAACATCAGGAGAGTTTGATGTCATCGACAAGACGTTGCTGCTGGAGTGGTTCGCGGAGAATTACCAGCAGTATGGCTGCACCCTGGAGTTTGTCACCAACAAGTCTCAGGAAGGATCACAGTTCTGCCGTGGCTTTGGTGGGATTGGTGGGATCCTACGCTACCCGGCCGACGTCGCTGCCT
The DNA here is from genome assembly GCA_019925245.2 of Oryza australiensis. Lineage (NCBI taxonomy): Eukaryota > Viridiplantae > Streptophyta > Magnoliopsida > Poales > Poaceae > Oryza > Oryza australiensis. The sequence goes on along the minus strand of JAIFGZ020000265.1, from coordinate 363,287 downwards.
ACAACGACGACGACGACGACGTGCTGGACGAGGCCGAATATCAAGAGTCTGAATAGCAATCAACTCAAAACTCTGATGAATCCGGTCCGGAAGGAGCCTGCGCTGGCCCCGACCGCGACCCTGAAACATCCAAAAGATCGGGTGCTACAAGCTTAAATGTTTGTACTCTTTCAACATGGTTTCTTGCGGTATCTTCTGTTCTGTGTTCTGGCTGATCTTATTGTTCTTTGCTTTCAGGAATTGGGGAGAGAGGGGATTCCAGAAACTTGATGGCGATGATGATGCCATGGGCATGATAAGTATGTTCCTCTTCGCTCAAAGCTTGGAATTTGAGGATGCTATTAAGCAGCCATAGCTGCCTTCTGATGCTCTCCCGTCAGAAGAGCTTAAGTAATACCATATCCACATATTATTATCTCATTATTATCTCATGTTGCTAACAGAATAATGAGCCAGTGTCACAGCGCTGGCCACGGTCTGCAGCATACTCTGTGAAGAGACTTTCGTTTGTATTGGGTCTGGGGCTCCGCGCAGCTGCACCAGCCATTTTAACTTGTTGATTAAAACCAGAGTAGTGATGTGCTGCTGCTACGCTTGAGTTGCCTTGCCTGTATCATGTGGTAGTATGGTTAAAGCGTCTTATGACATTTGTGAAGTATGGACCTCTGTATTGTAATTTAGACTGCTATAAATAAGTTCATATACTGGTGTTTTGCGTTCGTATGCTGATATGTATGTGGCTCTGCATTATGCTGTCGTATATTTTACATATCTTCCTGTTGCGGCGAGTAATTGGCCCAGCAATGCGAGCGTGCGTAGCGACCAGCTCTGCGATTGCTGTTGCTGTGTTCTTTTTTTCAACTTTTTTTCTTCTGATTTCTTAGCCTGCACGTTGACGTGGTCTAAGGTCGGCAGGCATTGTCATGTCGTTGTAATCGAATCACTGAATCACTGTAATCAAATCACTTTCAGTTCTCTTGTATCGTTTAATGAAATCAATGAAATCGAACCACAGATGTCTCGTATCGTTTGAAATTGGTTGTTCGTCTTTCGGTCAAACCGGAAAAAATAATATCTTCCTGTTGCACTCGGCCACCGGAAATGCCGAAAATCCCCTACTTAATATCAACAATATTTATGATGATGCAAGCTTAAGGTATGTTTCAGTAACTGAAACTTGCACATTGAAGATACGGATGAATACATTTTACATCCACAGCCCACAGGACCTTTAATATGGATTGCCCATATACTACCTCCGTCGTCTTAGTCTCGTTTCCTCTCATTTCAAAAATAATTTTATTTTTTATCCATTAAACACGTACGAATATAAAACCAAACCAAAAAATAGAATATTTATACTTTATATCATCCTAATACAATTATTTTTTACTTTATTTTTTCTCAATACGATTATTATCTATTTATATAAACTCTAAAGTAATGATTATTTTTAAAAAATATTTTAGAACAAATGAAATGAGTTAAAATAATATTATAAGAGGTATATCAGGTATGCCTAGTTGTGAAATTGCCCATATTTTATCGATGTGGTTTCGTTGTGAACCTTCCTTTTGCTTTCTTGGCACAGCTTTTCTCTGGAAATGCTCGTGAGTGATTGTTGGTGGTTTGACGGATCGAGGTGAAAATGTATTATTTTAGACAACATTGCAGATTTGCAGGTACATAACACATTCATTCTTAACCAGTTGAAGAACACAAAGGATTAAAATCTGTACATAAATTACAATTTTCTAAGGTCAAGTTAGAAAAACGGGCTTGAATGCCTGACCTTGGCTATTTATAAACAAGATATACAAATACTGGATAATAATTTATATTAAAAACACTCATCTGGAAGGGTAAGACATTTCCTTCCAACAAAGCAATTAAGACTGGATATTCAAACCCAAGCTAACAAGCAAACTCAAATACTGCCTCTAATTCTAAATTCTACTTCCCCGTAATATATATAAATCGTTTTAACTTTTTATTTAATTTTTTAAAAAATTGATTAAATTTATAGAAAAATGTAATAATATTATATATTATCAAAAATTATTCAATGTTACGTCTAATGAAACTAATTTGATAAATTTGATGTTACAGATCTGCTAAATTTTTTTAGTCAAAACTAAAGAAATATGATAAGATGTGTGACAGAATTCATAATTATATTTCAATACAGTTTTTATTGTTGCCTATAAATAAAAGAACAATGTTTTAAAAGATAACTATATTATGTTGTGAGTCAGCTCTAAAGAGTTCCTTCTGTTTTTGTTTCCACATATTCCATTTACATGGTTTTGCATGATGGTCATAAAGCAGCTTGCTTGCTGGACCTTTTGCGTCGCTTACATGTCTCCTCCCATTATATCTTTCTTTCAAGTAAATACTACTCATTTCTTTGATTGTTGGATAACTAAGCCAGGGTGACATGAATTGCTTCTTGTTGATTCAACCGTACTCCCTCTATTTCATAATGTACGTATAGTCAAATTTGACAGGGTCTTCAAAACCAATCTTCAATTTATAATTTCTTATATGCTATAAAATTTGTAGCAACAAATAATAACTATATATTAAAATATATTAAAATATTAATCCAATGATATTATTTTTAGTAAATAAAATTTAATTTATATTATACTAATTATTAGTCAAATGTTTTTAAAGTTGAATATTGAAATACGTGTGCGTCTTATGTTACGAAACGAGGGAATATTTAATACAAAATTTCCCTATATTTTTAACAGTACTTCAGAGGGCAATGAATTCTTCTGAAGTTTTCCATGCTTACCTGTTTTCCATTTCAGTAAGTAAAAAAACTAAGCTCTTCAATGTAAATGAGACAACAATTTGAATAATTACTAAGATCTTTTGGGATCAAAATTTTTACTTGTTGCAGGCTTAACTGTTCTCTACTTTGCAGAAGCTTTATTTATTGATGGTAGATAAGGATGTGTTAAAAGGGGCTTGCTTAGTACTGTACAACTCAAGGTTAGGCTAATACCAAGGTGGGTCTGAATTTAAAATTACAAGATCCGAGTTTAAATTATTTGGTATAGGATCTATTTATACAGATGGAAGCTATAACTGCCACCGTCATGTGCCTTCCTGTTACTGATAGAGCAAAGCTTGACAAATAACCCAAGATATGAAAAGTGTTGTTGGCTCTGAATTTGACATCATGCAGACAATAGGAAGTTTGCCTAGATATATTCAGTGGATTTGTCAGCAATTTTCCTAGATATATTCAGGGGATTTGATTTGTTGCAATTTATATCACACATATATTCAGGTTTTTTTGGATGATGGGTACTACTGTGATGTTTAAAGGGATATTAATACATGTTGGCAGATTTTAAGCTGATCCATTTTATCTGAAATATATATGCTTTGGTTTTCTGCAAATGTTGCTGAAACTTGTGATGGACCATTTTGTTGGTCTGTAGGTGCCAGAATCCTGAAGTCTGCAAAAGGTTTTCTGGAACTGAAGACTAAATTTGACACTCAGAACTAGACGAAGATTTTAATATCTTGGATTCATTTTGAAGTCCCTTTTCTGGATTGTGGTAGCGATGATACAATCGTCAACGAGGAACCTGACTGTACTTGACAATGTTACCGAGCTAAAGGCAGTGGTGCAGTGCACTGCACAAATTACAGTGTTGAATAATTCTGAATATTTATATGGTGTTTGAGATAGAGACATATTCGTCAAAATAATTGAACGCCTCTTCAGGTCCTACACAAATTATGCTGCTTGCAAATGTGGGGAGACGAGATGAAGAGCGAAGTAAGATGAACACCCACTTATCGATCTAGTTGAGACGAGGAAATTAACCTAGATGTGATTGGCCTGATTCCCTCATGCGATCGACCTGCACCTCTAATGTCATCGCTCTCGCACGATAGAAATGGAGCCGCAGCCTCACGCGATCGGCTTCTCTTGCACACCAGATCGGCTTGGGAGATACCGGTACAGTTAAAAAAGCAAGTTTTAAAATTTTTAGGATCAAATATTATGACATATTTGAAAGAAGATTTTTTATTCAATATATTTTAGGATGTTCTCAATATAAGATTTTTTGAGAGTTAAACTTTAGATATCTCTTGAAGATGCTCTAAATTAGATCATGATATCACACGCTAAACTGACTTTTGCACTACAAAACCAACATGGCTGTGTTAAAAGGTTTATAAACTTTATGCAGTACAGTATATTGTGAGACTAAAGTACTAATTATCAACACCATAAGTTTATCTTATGTATGTATTTGTGAAATAGGCATGACTCCTCTCATGGACTAAAATGTATTTAAAAGTGATGAGAAATAGGCATGACTCCTCTCATGAGTTTATATTTGGTTGGAAATGTATTAATTCTATTCGTAGTTCTGTCTCCCGTAACTTCGATGGTATAATTTCGATGATGTAGACGTCAATATTCTAGAATAAATGATTTGATTTGTTAACTTAGATGATTCGTGGCGTGACATGGAGTCGCGCTCACACATGCATCTAGTATGTTTAAAGCCGGAGAGTGAGCGCTAGTCAGTAGACCACCACCTCTGAAGAGTTAGGAGTGGTTGTTTTATGATGTAGTACTAGTATTACGTATCCAAGATTAACTTGGTCAATAAATTTAACATCCCAATTAGACGTCAACAAATCACAACGGTACAGTTACCGTCACGGGGCGAGCGAAGGATATGATAGGGGTGAAAAAAAAGGTAATTTTTGATTTTCGGGGATCGTTTTTAGATTTTACCGGATTTTTGGGTAAACGAAAATGGTATCGGTTATCGAGAAAATAAAAACAAAAACGGTAAAATAATATGAAAACGAAAACGAAAATGATTTGCAGCTCTTCCGATCGTTTTCGAAGAATATCGTATTTCGTCGGTATTTTATCGTCAGTAATACCGTCGGTATTTTTTTGTTGCAACGGCAAAGTCTGATATTGCAGGTATAGTATTTCTAATTTTCTTGTTGCAGCGACAACCTCATCAGGTTGTTCCAAACTTTCAATTTTTTTTGTTGTTTGCTGTTGATGTGTTTTTTGTGTTGCTTGCTGTTGTGTTGCTCTCACAGTGACGAGGGTAGAGAAACACTGGCATGAACACTGGCATCTAATCTATGTGACTATGTGCTATAAATGGTTGAATTAATGTCTTAATCAATGATGCTTGCTTATATCATATGAGATGAAATACGGCTAGCGATGTGCTTTACGCATTTATGGATTCATGTTTGATGTGGTTTATTGTTTTTAAAATATCGCTTTGATCTGTTTCGATCATTATCGATGTGTTTTCGGTCATATAGTTTTGTTTTCGATATTATCGGATTACCAGCACCGTTCTCATTTTCGATAATATCATATCGCTTTTGTTTTCGATAAAAAAATATGAAAGCGAAAGTGGTGAAGCCTTCTATCGATCGTTTTCGATCGTTTTCATCCCTAAGGATATGGCGACAATCAGCATTCAATTTCATAAAATGGAATATTTTTTCTGACTAAACGGAATACTTGATTGCAAATATATTGCTTATTCTTCCTCTCATTAAAGTTTTCCTTTTTTAACACGGAAGACATATGCGCGTGTGCATAATATTCATCGGTTTTGAGATTTAAACCATTGTAAATAAACAGTCATGCGCCACAGCTTTTGATGTGACCATGATTATCATGGATATAACCGTTGCTCCAATCATAAGCTATCAAAGTGCTAGAATCCAATTCGGTCACCTGCTACAGTGCTAACTTCAACCGGTCACCAAATATGCATACGAGCTCTATTTTGGGTCCATAAGTATTTGATGAAAAGTTCTCAAAGTTCTCTTTTCAACGGATCCAGTCTCATCTTCAAATTTTATCTTAGATGGCTGTGTCGGTGATATGAGCCCGGGGGTATGTCAGGGGTATGACATCTGAGGAAAGGAAGACGCCCTTGCCCGTCAAGGAGCCTCAAAGTTACACCCTGAATGGCTTAGGCGAGTCCCGGCCACGGGCGGCCACGTGGCCGCCCAGAAGGGGCTGGCCCGGAGGACGCCCGAAGGCCACCATACTCCCAAACGACAGGTCCGGGATCACCCGACCCCGGTCGATAGGGTCCGGGGTTACCCGACCCCCATCCTCACCCCGCACCTCTCCGAGAGAGGGCGGGACCAACTACCAACCAAACCATTTAATGCTCAAAAGGAGGGGAGCTGAGCGCCTGCCCCGCCGCATTCAATGCGATGTGAGGCGCGACTGTCAGTTGCTCTCATCATCATCCCTTTTTGCCTGTCACGAGGCAAAGGGGGCCTAAAGTCTTTGACTAAGACTGCGGTATGGCCGCGCACCCACTCCGCGCACGCCCCCCTCACGCCCTGTCCAGTCGCGTTTAATGCATTGGGCGGCCGCGTGAGAGAGAGAGAGTGCGCGTGCAGGAGGCGCGGCGCCAGTGCCTACCCGCGGGATGGGTCACTGACCAATGGGTCCCATCGGAGTAGGTAGGCCAGCCATCACCGCGTCAGCAGCATGGCGACCGCCTTTTTCCGCTTATCATGACGCAGCAAACAGGAAGGAGCAAGAATGGAATGGCTTCTCCGACAAGACAAGATAAAAACCACTCCCTCACGTGGAGTAGAAAAAAGTTGGGACTACTGTGGTGTTCCCTTGTACTATAAAAGGAGACCCAAGTCCATCATAAAAGGGGGGAGGTTGATTGGTCGATTGACTCTCGGTAGGTCGATTGATCGGCTAACTCCTAGACTGAATAGACCAGCCCCCTGAGCAACAGCTAGCTCCAAGTGACCCTTAGTCCACCACCAACTTCAGAAGAGAAGAACACCTTCGTTGTTCTCTGTATTTCCATCTCTTATATTACATACCAAACAGGAGTAGGGTGTTATACCTCGCTGGTGGCCCGAACCTGTATAAACCCCTGTGTCTCCGCCAATCTTGATTTTTTCCCGCCTCATCTGCATTATCCCATTTCCATCGCAAGTTTGAACCAGGACTCACCGCTCCCCGTGCCGAACTAAAAAGGGGGTCCCTCGGATTCCCGCGTGTCGATCTTCGACATCGACAGCTAGCGCGCCAGGTAGGGGGAGCGCACTGTGTTTTGATTTAAACTCCTATATTCCTCCCATTTTCTGGCGGGAATCCTCTCTCCCCGTCTCCGCCATGGTCCATGGCCGTGTCCCACGCTCCGCGTCAGGCTCGCTCGCTACGCGCGAGCGCGACCTGGCCAACGAGGCGATGGAGGAGGTTGACACGGGCAGGCACAGCCCCAACTTTCGCCACCTCCACTCGAAGGGGGAAGGATCTTCGTCTCCCTCACCGCCGCTGATGGCGACGACGGCAGCAGCGCCCGCGCCACCTCCTCTGCCCCCCATTGAAGCGACGGTTGCTGGCGGAGGGGCCTAGACATCCCACAGGGCTAGCAACGCTCCCGCAGGATCCAGGCCACGCCCTAGCGGGCGTACCGGCGAGCCTCGCCAAGGTGACGTCCATCACAGCCTGGAGTTTGGCACGCCTGAGGGTGCCCTGCAGGCGGCAGAAGCTCTTTTGCGCCACCCCTGGTCACCCCTGGCGAGGGATCCAACGCCAGGCGGTGGTTCGACGACGTGGCAAAGCTCGTAGGCACGGCCCAGCGCCAGCTGGCCGCTGACCTCGCTTCCTCCAGCCACCAACCGCGCGGTTCACATGCCGTGGTAAGTTCGTCCTTCCGGCGACGGGCTCGAAGGGCAGCGGCTGCCGCAAGGGCGGAGGAGAGCCTCTCAGCGGCAGCCCAACCGGAAGCACCCCGGGATCTGCTGTATGCAGAGCGGGATGCCCGCCTCCGCATCGAGCAGCGTCGTGACGAGCGCCGCATGGGGCGGGCACCGAATTACGCCTCCTCGTCTGGAGGCGCCACCACTCGACGAGCGGCCGCTGTGGCCCTCCCGCAAGTGGAGCCCCTCGGGGGACGGCGAGCGGCCGTGATGGCCCAGCCGCGAGCAGGAGGCTCCGCGACGCCCAATGAGGCCCCGCAGCCATTGTCGCCCCCTCCGGTCGGCAACGGCTGCCAGGCCTTCGTTACCAACCTTCGTAATGTGCGCTGGCCTAACAAGTTTAGGCCGGCCCTTACGGAGAAATACGACGGTTCGGTTAATCCTACTGAGTTCCTCCAGATCTACACCATGGCCATTGAGGCTGCTAGAGGTGACGAACACGTCATGGCTAACTTCTTTCCCATGGCGCTCAAGGGCCAGGCCCGCTCCTGGCTAATGAATCTGCCGGCCCGGTCAGTCACTTCTTGGGACGACCTATGCCACCAGTTCACCTACAACTTCCAGGGCACGTACCCGCGCCCGGGAGTGGAGGCAGACCTTCACATGGTCTGACGAGGGAAGGACGAGTCCCTGCGCAAATACATTCAGCGTTTTTGCCAGGTACGCAATACCATACCCTCCATCGCTGACCATGCAGTGATCTTCGCCTTCCGGAGTGGCGTATGCCACGACGTTATGCTGGAGAAGATCGAATCCAAGGCCCCCCGGACTACCACGGAGCTCTTCGAGCTCGCAGATCGGGTGGCCCGCAAGGAGAAGGCTCGGGTTTGGAATCCTAGGAATCCTGCCCCGGCCTCCACCAGCGCTGCCCCCTCCGCGTCCCATGAAGAGCGACGCAAACGGCGACGGAAGCGCAGGCCATTGTGCGGTGGCGAGGAGGGTCACGTCCTCGCCGCCGACGGAGTCGAGAAGCCCTCGCGGAAGGGCAAGCCCGCGGGCAACCGCAGGCGGTCCCCGGACCCTCGCCCCCAGGGCCGGGTCGGAGACAAATGGTGCATGGTGCACCAAACCTCCCACCACGACCTCTCCGAGTGCCGTTCGGTCAAGAATTTGGCCGAGCGAGTGCAAAGGTACGAGCAGGAACGGAGGGAGAACGAGAAGGAGATCCGCCGCAAGGGGAAGGCACCGGCGGAGCGTTCGGACAACCGGCGAGAGGAGGCCAAGGATGCGGCCCCCGTCGGGGACGACGATGACAACCTGGGCTACCAAGATCCCCAGCACGTCGTCGCCACCATCGACGGTGGTGCAGGTGCCCAGGTATCTCGCCGGAGCCTCAAGTCCATGAGGCGCGAGCTCCTCGCGGCTATGCCGTCCCACGAGGCGGCCCGGAGGTCGCGCTGGGCAGGGGTGCCCATCACCTTTGACCAAACCGACCACCCAGGGAGCATTGCACGTAGCGGCCACTTGGCCCTCGTGACCTCCCCCACCATCTGCAACGTCAAGGTCGCCCGAGTCTTAATTGACGGAGGTGCGGCCCTCAACATACTATCCCCGAACGCCTTTGATGCAATCAAGGCCCCGGGAATGGTGCTCGGGCCCTCTTACCCCATCATTGGGGTGACGCCCGGGAAGGTGTGGCCCCTTAGGCAGATCGCTCTGCTGGTCACTTTCGGGGCCCCCAGTAATTTCCGCACCGAGCGGATCGACTTCGATGTGGCGGATCTCAATCTGCCCTACAACGCCGTGCTCGGGAGGCCAGCGTTGGTGAAGTTCATGGTGGCTACCCATTATGCCTACCGCCAGCTTAAGATGCCGGGCCCCGGAGGCCCCATCACCATTCACACCGATGTTAAAACCGCACTGGATTGCATGGAAGCACGCGTGGACGACATTGCGGCGGCCGACCGCGTCGAACCCGAGGGCCCCCAAGAGGAGACGTTGGGTTCCCGGGCCCCGAAGCAACGCATCACCTCTACCGATGAGGTGGTAATTAAGTCTATCCGTTTGGGTGACGACCCGTCCAAGACCGCCAACATTGGTGGCAACTTGGACCCCAAATAGGAAGAAGCGCTCGTCTCCTTCCTGTGGGCAAACGCCGACGTGTTTGCTTGGAAGCCGTCGGATATGCCCAGAGTCCCCAGGGAGGTGATTGAGCATCGACTTGCAGTGCAGCCGGATGCACGCCCAGTCCGGCAAAAGGTGAGACGGCAGGCCCCGGAGCGGCAGGTGTTGGGTTACGCGGAAGCTACGCTAGCCGAAAACAAAAATTTATACCGCGCAAACCAGGAACACTTGCAAGTAAGGGCTGATAGATTGTTACCGATTGGAGTGTGCAGCGGAAACAGCCAATCAGGGCTATCCGATCCGAAACAGTGTAGCCGATTCCAACAAGCCGACAGCCGATTCCTGGAGACAACCGATTCACCAATCAGCCTGTTCGCCGATGTAGCCGATTCGCCGAGTCGTCTGACCGCGTTCTCGCGCCTCGCTCCAACGCGCTCGACCGCAGCCGATTCCTCCACAGCCGATCAACAGCGTGCAATGTAGCAGCGCCTCTACCGGTATCCACACGTTCGGGGACAGAACGCCGAACACCCGGGTGCTAGCACGCGATGCAAGGCTAGGGTTTGGCTCGAAAGTGGGGAGGGTTTCCGTGGAGATTGATCTCGGCGACTTCTATTGCGGATTCGGTTCAATGCCATGCAACAACTCTCCACCCCTCGCCCCTTTATATAAATTTGGCCGACTGGGACTAGTGGCCAATCAGGACTCTGTTTTGAATCGGATCCTATCCGAATCTCATAGAGTCGGCCGCCCATACGTCGTAAGACCATAGGACTCTATCCGATCGGATCCCTATCCGATCGAGCCGTATTCGAGTCCAACTCGAATGCCTGTTCTTATCCCCTTAAGCATGCGACCCTGTAGGTTCAGGTATACTTGGTTTTGGCTATAGTCTAACTTAGCCGATCGTCGGCTCGAGTCCAACTCAGCCGACCTGTCAATAGCGGCGCCTAGCAGCACATATTGACATCATAGTATACAAGAATATAATATCGGCTCTAAACCTGTAATGCGTACACAAATCCATTTGCCTCACGATACCAGTTAAGCTATAGGCAAGATGTGTGCCATGCCTTCAATAGCTTGACCATTCACTCGAACTGTATTGGATTATCTGTCTGTTGATTGACTCCTCAATCAACTTAGCATGACCATGCATTTTCATAATCCATTACCTCGAGGGGCCCAGAGATATCTCTTCAAAGGAGGGGCAAATTCCATCTTGATCACTCACATCCCACTCCATGTTTCATAGCAAACCCGAAGACTACTTTTATAACTACCCAGTTACGAAATAACGTTTGGTAGTCCCAAAGTAGGCTACTACACATGTTGGAATCCATGGTGATCTCAGGTCTAAAGACTTTGTACCAACACTACCTGAGACCAACTAATGGCACATTAATTCCTGTAGTGTCTCATGGTGGGTCTATCAAACAATGTGTTCTCTAACACATATGTCCATGTTTATTGATTTGGTATCTTCATACCCATGATCTATGAGACATGATCATCAATCAATAAACATGCCAATCTTAAAATCATATTAGTTCCAATAATATGATATATGATCAGGGATCATTTAGAAATAGATTCATACATATAGAATCTCATAAATAAGTCACGTACTTATTGATCAATACAAGATGTCTATTTCATGGAACTGAATAACACTTTATTCATAAAGACATAAACATTGACCATGATATCCAACATCTCCATGTTGCCTCTAGGGCATATCACTAACAGCAGGCGTTCATCCGCGAAGAGGTGGCACGACTCCAGGAGGCCGGCTTCATCCGGGAGGTGCTGCATCCGGAGTGGTTGGCAAACCCGGTGGTCATCCCGAAGGCCAACCACAAGCTGCGCATGTGCATCGACTACACCGACCTCAACAAGGCATGTCCCAAAGACTCCTATCCTCTACCCCGAATAGACCAGATAGTCGACTCCACTGCGGGGTGTGACCTTTTATGCTTCCTAGATACATACTCTGGTTATCATCAGTTTCGCATGGCTGTAGAGGATGAGGAGAAAACTTCATTTATCACCCCTGTGTGTACATTTTGCTACATGTCCATGCCCTTTGGTTTAAAAAATGCCATGTCCACTTTTCAACGTGGTGTCCGCATCACGTTAAAAGACCAAATAGGGCGCAATGTTGAGGCATACGTCGATGATCTCGTAGTCAAATCTCGGGATCAAAGAACCTTGCTCCGGATTTGGTCAAGACATTCGATAACCTCCGGTTCTTCCGCATGAAACTGAACCCAGAGAAATGCATGTTCGGGGTGCCGGCAGGCAAGCTGTTAGGATTTTTGGTCTCTGCCCGAGGCATTGAGGCCAACCCCGCTAAAATAAAAGCAATAGAGGAGATGCGCCCCCTAGAAAACTCAAGGACGTGCAGAGACTCACTGGTTGTGTAGCTGCCCTGAGTCATTTCATATCCAGATTAGGAGAGCGAGCGCTCCCTTTATTTAAGTTGTTAAAACGAATCGGCCCCTTCACTTGGACGGACGAAGCGGAGAAAGCCTTGGTTGAGCTCAAGTGCTACCTCTCCTCGTCGCCCGTATTGGTAGCCCCCCGGGAAGGAGAGCCCCTCCTTTTATATTTAGCGGCGACCCCCAAGTGATTAGTGCGGCCTTGGTTGTGGAGCGCGACGACGAGTTAGACTCTCAGTCGCCCCCAACCCCATCAAACCCGGAGGCAGGAGACCTCGGAACGGAGTTGGCCGAGGAGGCGCCCGAACCCGGAGGTGGCCCTTGGCCCCCCGAGCTTCAGGGAGCCGCCCGGCCCCCTAGTCTGGGAGCCCCCGAGGCCCCCTCCACCAAGAATGGCCCTGAGGGCCCCCGGGGAGGCGATGGACCGGTAGCCCGACACCGAGATGACCCGCCCGAAGCACCCGTGGCGGAAGCCTCGGAACGGAGTTGGCCGAGGAAGCGCCCGAACCCGGAGGTGGCCCTTGGCCCCCGAGCTTGTGGAGCCGCCCGGCCCCTAGTCCGGGGCTCCTGAGCCCCTCCACCCGGAGCGGCCCCGAGGGCCTCGGGAGGCGACGGCCCGAAGCCCCGGACACCGAGATAACCCGCCCGGTGTACCCAAACCGGTCGCCCTAACAAAGTAGTCAAGGCCCGCACCAAGGTGCAGCGGCCGGTCTACTTTGTCAGCGAGGCACTACGGGACGCAAAAACACATTACCCGCAGGCCCAGAAAATGCTCTACGCCATGCTCGTGGCCTCCAGGAAACTGCGCCATTATTTCCAGGCACACCGGGTAACAGTAATCACGTCTTACCCTCTCGGGCAAATCCTGCGTAACCGAGAGGGCACGGGACAGGTAGTCAAATGGGCCATCGTGTTATCGGAATTTGATCTGCACTTCGAAGCCCGACACGTAATCAAGAGCCAAGCCTTGGCTGATTTCGTGGTGGAATGGACGCCAACGGTCGGTAGCGATCCACCCCCGGGGGAGCCCAAGAGTGCGGAGGATCGTGACCAAGGAGCCGCGCACTGGGTGATGAACTTCGACAGTTCACTCACCTTGCACGGAGCCGGAGCGGACGTGGTGCTAACTTCCCCAGCGGGCGACGTACTTCAGTACATCGTCCGGATCGACTTTCGGGCAACCAACAACATGGCCGAATATGAGGGGCTTCTAGCGGGGTTGCGAGCGGTAGCATGTGTAGGCATCCGCCGTCTACTGGTCCTCGGGGATTCCCAACTGGTTGTAAACCAGGTCTCCAAGGAATATCAATTCACCGACCCCCAAAATGGAAGCTTATGTCAAGGAAGTACGGCGTATGGAGCGCCATTTCGATGGCCTTGAGCTACGCCATATTCCCAGGAAAGATAACGCCCTGGCGGACGAGCTATCTAGGATTGCGTCCACGCGAGCCCCGGCCCCGCCAGGTTGAAGAAAGTCTCATAGAGCCGTCGGCGCACCCCGAACCGCCCCAGAGGCAGGAGTCGGCTGGTCCCGATGTCCCGGGACTGGCGGGCCAGCCACAGCCTGGCCCTGCCAGGACCAACATCACGTGCCAGGTGGCTTGGATTTCAGAAATCCGAGCGTACCTACAAGACGCGTCATTGCCCGAGCAACGCGAAGAAAGCGAATGCATTGCTCGAACCTCCAAGAGATATGTGTTGGTGGATGGGATGCTCTACCAACGTGGTGCCAACGGAGTGCTCATGAAATGCATTGCTCGAGAACAGGGTCTCGAGCTCCTAGCCGAGATCCATGAAGGTGAATGCGGGGCACACTCAGCCTCCCGAACCTTGGTGGGAAAGGCATTCCGCCAAGGATTCTATTGGCCCACCACATTGGAGGACGCAACGAACCTCGTGCGGCGGTGCCGAGCATGTCAATTCCACGCCAAGCAGACACACTTGCCGGCCCAGGCCCTCCAAACCATCCCGCTCTCATGGCCATTTGTGGTCTGGGGGCTGGACATCCTGGGCCCGTTTAAGCAGGCACGGGGCGGATGCAAGTTTCTGTATGTCGCCATCGACAAATTCACCAAGTGGCTCGAGGCCTATCCAGTCAACGTCATCGACAAACATTTGGCTGTGCGGTTCATGAGAGGCATCACGACAAGGTTCGGGGTCCCCAACAGACTCATCACCGACAACGGCGCCCACTTCACGAGTGAGCTGTTTGGCGAGTATTGCGATGACATGGGCATCAAGCTCTGTTTCGCCTCACCCGCCCACCCCCAAAGCAATGGTCAGGCCGAGCGTGCGAACGCAGAAATACTAAAAGGCCTCAAGACTAAGACCTACAATGTGCTCAAGAAGCATGGGGACTCGTGGACTGATGAGCTGCCTGCAGTCCTTTGGGCCAATCGGATTACCCCGAGCCGCGCCACCGGGGAGACACCTTTCTTCTTGGTGTATGGAGCCGAGGCGGTCTTGCCCTCCGAGCTCACCCTGAGATCGCCCCGAGCCACGTTATACATCGAAGCAAACCAAGGGCAGATGCGTCGTGATGACCTGGATTACCTGGAGGAAAGACGGCGCCGGGCAGCGCTTCGCGCGGCCCGCTACCAACAGAGCCTCCGCCGCTACCATCAAAGCAAAGTCAGCCCCCGAGCGCTGCAAGTCAATGATCTGGTCCTGCGCCGTGTGCAAACGCGCGCGGGGCTAAGCAAGTTATCCCCGATGTGAGAGGGGCCATACAAGGTTATTGGCACCCCGCGTCCGGGAGTAGTTCGCCTAGCCACAGAGGACGGCACTCCGTTGCCGAACCCGTGGAACATTTTCCACCTGCGCAGGTTCTACCCATAAGCCGCATGGTGTGCTGAAACATGCATGGAAGTTCATCCACTACCTCCGGTGGCATGAACAATAAGTTTGCTATTAAATTCCATATGTTTTTTCTTGCAAAGTACCTGTTGTAGTGTGTCTCCTCCATGTGTTGAAGCATGTACTACGGATGCGGCCTTCCAATGGTTCCCTGGCCTTGCCCGCCTTAGCCTGAGAGCCCTAAGGGCGTCGAGGGTACAGCGATGCTGCATACTACCACTCCTGGGGGCAGTCAACGCCTGGGGGTTCGGGTGCGAACTAACACGCCTGTCCCGGCCCCCCGTTGCCGCTGCCCTCGCTGGCCTTTTTATGCCTTCGCTCCTACCCGGAACCCCGACAAAGGCACCAGCTAACGGCCAGTGCATGCGGCCCAAACCCGGAGCAGCCCCCCAACTACATGGGACAAATCATGGCGGAAGACCACACTACTGCATTCTTGCAATAACTAAGAGTTGAACTACCGTTGCAGGAAAGCAAACAGGCAGGGGCTCGGGCCAACCAACCGCCACTACGTGCGCGCTAAGTTGGCCGGGGGCTCCCAACATATACATATACAAATGAATCATCAAAAGCAGTCACGATGGGCTGTTACAGCGCAAGATCAACATAGTTAAGGCAAGTTCACCGACTTTATAAACAATATCACGTATGTCTTTGTACACAAATACAGATACAAACCGAGAGGGAGCAAGAGAGCCCTAAGTGGCCGGTGGGTCGCTGGGGGCATCCGCCGGGGGGTCTTCGTCCGGCGAGTCCTCGCGGAGAGCAAGCTGGAAGGCCGCCGGGGTGCCATCGAAGCCCACCATGATGGAGTCGACGACGTCTTGGACGCGGCGGCGAGCGGCCTCCTCGGTGCCTTCAGGGAAGTCCTCGGTGGGGACGTAGGGGTCAAAGCCGGGGTCGCGGGCTTGGTAGCTCGCCAAGATAAGCGACGTGACTTGGCGGGATAAGTCGTACGATGACTCCTTCGCCACCTCGTCGACCTCCTCCGGCACCCTCTTTATCCCCTCGGGCAGCTCATCTATGTGCGTGGCCAATCCCCCCAAGGTAGGGACGCTGGGGGGGTACGGTTGACCTCCACCCCGCAGGCCGCGTCCCGAAGACGCTCGACGGATGAGGCCAGGGCCCGGACTCCCAGGCGCAAGGTGCGCCCCAGCTCCGCGATCCGGCGGCGCGCCTCCTCCGTTTCGGCCCGGCCCCGCATCGCGCCGCGCATCCATGACCACCGCTCCCGGGAAGCCGCCCTGCTCCCACCGCTCCGGCTCGTCTTGCGACGGCCCGGGCGCGCGGCGAGCGCTCGCGCTCCCCGGACGGCCTTCAAGCATCGGGAGGCCTCCTCCTGAGCCTCTAGCACCGCCACCTCTCGCCCCCCACGGCGGCCTCATGCTCGGCGATAACCTTCTCTTGAGCCAGCACGTTGGCCTCCCGCGCGGCGGAGTCCTCCTCGGCCCTGGCGACAGCGGCCTCCCGGCTCTCGACCGCCCGCCACGTCGCCTCAAGGGCCCTCTCCCGCTCCGCCAGGCCGGCCTCGCGAGCCTGGAGGTCAGCGTCGGTGCTGGCGGCGGCGGCCTCAGCGTCGCACAGGGTGCGCTCGCGCTCGTCAAGGCCCTGGGCGCGCTCCCTGAGGTCGCGGAGGAACTGCCCGGCGGTGGTGCGGACCCTCTCCTCAGCGACGGCGGCGACCTGCTCGCGGAAGTCGGCGACGTGCCGCTCAGCGACGGTGTCTTCAAACACCTGGCTGAGCTCCTCCTGGCGTCGCTCGATCTCCGCCAGCTCCCGCCTGCGGACGAGGCCCTCCACCCTCGCCGTGGCCGCCAGCTCCTGACGACCCTCCTCAACCTCGACCTCCCGCCGTGCCACCTCAACCTCCCTGGCGGCCAAGGCCTGCACCTGGGTCCGGAGCCCCTCCAGGGAGATCGCATTGGCTTCCTCCAGCGCCCTGGAGACAACCTCCCTCGCCCGCTCCTGCGACCGGACGAGGGGCTCGGTGTCCAGGGCGGCCATGAACCCGGACCGAGCGCCCCCAAATTCGGAGTCGGGGCTCAGCCCGGGATCGGTCGCCTGTGCAGGCTGAGCTGCTAAAGACCCCCCGTGGCCGAAGCCGCCCGCTCCTTGCCTTGGGGGCTCGCGGCAGGCCGGCGCCAGCAGGGCTAACGGTGGCCGGCGGGGCGACGGCGCCACTGGGTGCGACGCGGGCGGTGGCTGCTGTGGCGGCGGCGATGGTTGCTGTGGAGGGACCCCAGGGTTGTTCTCCGCCGCCCTCTGCTGCCCCCTCCATGTCGGTGCCGCCCACGGCCCGCTCTTCGTGGCCGGCCGACGCTCCAGTCTCTGGGTGGGCCCCCTCCTCGGATCGCACCAGATCCGGGACCGAACCCGTAGGGGGCGACCCGGACCCGGAGGGCTCAGGCGCCCCGAGCCTTTCCTGCGCTCCCTTCCCCGAGCTCGAGGCATAACCGCCCTTGGGTACAACCCTTGGGCGAAAATGCCTCTACTCGCGGCTCGAAGCAAAACATGAACACAATAAGGGATCAAAAAACAAAGACAAAAATGTAAGGCCCCAATGAGCATCCACGTATCGTCAAGGCGTACCTGCGGGCGGAGTTGAAGTCCCAGGAGATCCCCGAGATGGCCCGCTTCTTCTTCGCAAGACCACCTGGAGGACTCGTCGAACTCCTGCTCGCTGCGTTCGCTGATGCTGGAGCCCTGCGGGCGGCCCCCGCCGCCGGCGTGCTCGCCGGGGATGCGCCTCGAGCCTCCTTCGCCGTCGTCGTTGCCGTCGTTGTGGCCGACCCGGCCCTCGGCGTAGTGACCCCCGGGGATGGGCCCGCCGCCCGCGAGCCCCCTGATCTGCGGGGGGAGCGACGTGCTCCGCTCCACCGCCACGTGGTGGGGATGGGGGAAGAGCGGGGTCCTCCTCTGGCCTCTTCCTCTTCCTCTTAGGGTCCGGGACCCCCGGGTCGCTTCGGCCCGGACCCCGGCGGTTCAGCCGCCCGATCGAGATATGGTCGTCGGCGTCGTCATCGTCACCGTCCCCGCCCCTCGGAGCAGCCTCCGGTGCGGCTGACGACGAGCCCACGCCATCGCCCACCACCTGCAGCGTGTGTAGAATCTCCATGCGCGCCGAGTCCTGGCACAGCGGCACCAACCCGAGCGGGAGTTGCGTCAGGTCCATCTTCGTAACGCCGAGGGTGCGGCAAACCAGGGTCCCGAGGTCCCTCTCGTCCCAGTCGAAGACGACGCCCACGTGGGTCCACATGTCGTCGTTGGGACCCATGTACATGTAGGCGGGGCGCGGCCTCTCCTGCAACGGCGCAATGCGCCTCATCTGGAAGTCGCGGAAGACCGCGTGACTGGACAAGCCCCCCCGCCGAAGGTAGCTGATCCGGTCCCGTCCAGCTCCCTCCCAGCTCGCGGACGCGCCGCCTAGCTCCTCTGGTTCATCGAAATCCTCGTCGGCAAAGATAGGCGGGGGTGGTCGCCCAGGCTGGTGTAGAACCAGAACGCCCTCCAGTTCTCCCACCTGGAGCGAGGGTGGATGTCGATGAAGGGGGTGTCGACCGCCCTGTCGTTTCGTGGCTGGATCACCACGTACCCGACCGCGCCGGGGGAGCCAGCCCGGCACACCCGGAAGAACTGCTGGAAGAGGTGAAGAGAGGGCCTCACCCCCACGAATATCTCGCAGGTGTGGGCGAACACGGGGAGGTAGAAGACGGTGTTGGAGGTAAGGTGGTGCAGTCGGAGGTCGTAGAACTCTAGAACGTCAAGGAAAAAGCGGGAGAAGGGCGGCACCAACCCGACCATGGCGAAGGAAGCAAAGAACACCATCCTCGTAGGGGGCCGCTCCTCCGGGACATCACCGCCGCTGCGCGTGCCGCGCGGCAGAAACTTGTTGAAGAGGCTGCGAGCCTCTGCGAAGCGAACTAAAGATTTGGGAAGCACGCTCCCCGGCTCTAGAGGCGAATCACGGCCCATCGCGAGGGTGGATGCTGAAGCACGAAAAGGGAAGCTGGAGGCAAGAGAAAGGAAACAGAAGGAGCAGAGGGCGCTGGGTAGACGAAGGACGAATGGCTGTGAGAGGTGATGGCGGTGGAAGGCGTAGAACCGATCCCCTTCATGCGGATCTGCTTTTATAAGCAACCACCGCCCCTCGGATTCCACGGCATTAAATTCGCCCTACTACCATGCGAAGCGCCCCCTCAGCTCTGTGCCCTTTCGATTTTCGCATCCCCTTGGGTTCCCGCGCCGTTTGGATTTCATGCCGCCTGGGGTTTTGCGCCCACCAGACGCACTACACGGGACGGAGAGTGCCAGGCGGTTTGAATGGGCCCTCGTGCGC
The DNA here is from genome assembly GCA_019925245.2 of Oryza australiensis. Taxonomy (NCBI): domain Eukaryota; kingdom Viridiplantae; phylum Streptophyta; class Magnoliopsida; order Poales; family Poaceae; genus Oryza; species Oryza australiensis. The sequence goes on along the minus strand of JAIFGZ020000265.1, from coordinate 343,823 downwards.
GTGGCCCAAATAAACTCGCCCCCCGTCCTAAGGAAAACTCGGCCTGGCGCGGCGTCAGTTGTCGCGTACCGGCCACCTGCCATAGCAAAAGGCATCCAGTGCCCGGGCCCACACACTCAAAGAAATGGCGTTAACCGCGCCCGAGCCCGACTCGACCCCGGTCCACGCCGGGGCCTACTGTCGGTGATATGGGCCCGTGGGTATGTCAGGGGTATGACATTTGAGGAAAGGAAGGCGCCCTTGCCCGTCAAGGAGCATCAAAGTTACACCCTGAATGGCTTAGGCGAGTCCCGGCCACGGGCGGCCACGTGGCCGCCCAAAAGGGGCTGGCCCGGAGGCCGCCCGGAGGCCACCATACTCCCAAACGGCAGGGTCCGGGATCACCCGGACCCCCGGTCGGTAGGGTCCGGGGTTACCCGGACCCCCCATCCCTCACCCCGCACCTCTCTGAGAGAGGGGGGGACCAACTACCAATCAACCCATTTAATGCTCAAAAGGAGGGGAGCTGAGCGCCTGCCCCGCCGCATTCAATGCGATGTGAGGCGCGGCTGTCAGTTGCTCTCATCATCATCCCTTTTTGCCTGTCACGAGGCAAAGGGGGCCTAATGTCTTTGACTAAGACCGTGGTATGGCCGCGCACCCACTCCGCGCACGCCCCCTCACGCCTGTCCGGTCGCGTTTAATGCGTTGGGCGGCGCGTGAAGAGAGAGTGCGCGTGCGGGAGGCACGGCGCCGGTGCCTACCGCGGGATGGGTCACTGACCAATGGGTCCCATCAGAGTAGGTAGGCCAGCCATCACCGCGTCAGCAGCATGGCTACCACGGCGACCGCCTTTTTCCGCTTATCATTACGCAGCAAACAGGAAGGAGCAGGAATGGAATGGCTTCTCCGATAAGACAAGATAAAAACCACTCCCTCACGTGGAGTAGAAAAAAGGTTGGGACTACTGTGGTGTTCCCTTGTACTATAAAAGGAGACCCAAGTCCATCATAAAAGGGGGGAGGTTGATTGGTCGATTGACTCTCGGTAGGTCGATTGATCGGCTAACTCCTGGACTGAATAGACCAGCCCCCTGAGCAACAGCTAGCTCCAAGTAACCCTTCGTCCACCACCAACTTCAGAAGAGAAGAACACCTTTGTTGTTCTCTGTATTTCCATCCCTTATATTACATACCAAACAGGAGTAGGGTGTTACACCTCGCTGGTGGCCCGAACCTGTATAAACCCCTGTGTCTCCGCCAATCTTGATTTTTTTCCCGCCTCATCTGCATTATCCCATTTCCATCGCGAGTTTGAACCAGGACTCACCGCTCCCCGTGCCGAACCAAAAAGGGGGTCCCTCAGATTCCTGCGTGTCGATCTTCGACATCGACAGGCTGCAATCACAGAAACAAGATGTTACATCACCTATAATGGGCCTATGGACTTGTAACTTCATCTGAAACCTCAGCTCAAGTGGAGCCCAAATGGAGGTGCGTCCCAACCTAGTGGAGCACGACCCTAAGGACCCCTAGGTCATTCTCCCACCTTCTTAAATAGCTAGGTACCTCTTCAGGGTTTCTCAGGTTTTATTTAGATTAAAGTTTAGTCATTGCTATTTTTCCAGGTGCAGCCATGATCGGTTAGATTGTCATTTTTCTCGTTACGGAATCGTAACTTATCATTTGTATTTAATTCCTATTTGCAATTCAAATTGCTTTTATCTTTGTTTTTGCTTGTTTCTTCGATTTGCTCATAGGAATAAGGTTAATCTGCACCGACAAGATCAACAACCCATGAAGAGGTGTATCGATCGCTAAGGTGCAACACAACAACATCTCGTACAGTTGTAGTCGAATCATCAATGTTTCTTCCAAACCGTAATTATCATCAACTCACCGAAAGATCGAGCCAATCAAAGCCGTGAGCTTATCAAAAGGAGCTTAGGATTTATTAAGTGATATCAGAGCTTTCGTTGCTGAGTGAGTTTTTTATATACATATAACCAGAAAAAGCCTAAAAATGTTGCATCCATTACCTAACCATATTTGTGTCACTGCATTATTCTTTTCAATTTTTGCTTTGTTGAGTTTTACGTTGCATTGTCGCGACGTGTTGTTGGCCTTAGCTTCTAGTTCGTTTAGAGTTTCGAGTTCTTGTCACGTCTAATACCATAGTTGTCACCACCACCGCCATTTCTTTGTTGTCATCGGGACCTATAAAAACATAATCACGCCGCTGTCAGGGTTCAATTTTTATAGTTTTCATAAGTTTTTGTTGGTCGAGTTTCAAGTAGTATCAAGTCGCTAGGGCTTGGTTTGGTTGTGCTTTGTCCCGTGGTTGTCCGTATTGTAGCTTGTGAGAAAAATGTAAGGAGGAGATTAGATTAGATTGGTTTCTCTTTACTTTAGGAAAGAAATAGTAGATTGGATCGGTTGAAAATCAGTTTTCATTTTTCATCTCGTCCACCAATTCGGACTCCTACCGTTCACCTCCACAAAAGTGACCGTGAGTCCGACTCCCACTCTCCGATCGTATCAAACACCTTGGTAAAAATTTATTTTATGTCGATTCGAGATCTGTTTGGAAAAACGGAACCAACGTAACATCAACATTTCATTTTTTTTTGTATATTCTTAATTTTAGGGTTTGGACTTTTACATTTGAGTCCCTGTAATATTCTTTTACGTTTGAGTCCCTACAATTTTACATTAAGGTTCTTAAGTTGGTTCTTGTTGAAAAAAATTAAAAAAAGGCAAAAAGGTGCTTAAAAAGAGAAAAAAACCGTACCACAAAAAAGAAGAAAAGAGAAATTCATATATTAGAGTTATGTTTGAGTTGTTTCTAGTGCTATCTTGTGGTATCGTTTGTGTCTAGGCTCGCATCTCTTGTACGTTCGTGTCTAGGACCATCATGGTACAGACTTTGAAGGATTATTCAATTTTGCATTTTCTGATTTGAGCGATTTCTATCCTTTGCTATATATTTAATCCTACCCATAGCTCCACGGATTTGATTGTAGCTGTACAGCAGGTGTTTTCCAAGCCATCGTACATCCAACCTCCTTTAGGTCTAGGATGAGTCGATGTGGTCACCATTCCATTTGCTTTGGTAAGAACTTGTAAAAGCTTGGTTAAAAGCTCGAGTATGTGTGATATTTGAACCGACACTACCTAATAGATAGGAGCGTGCATATTCTTGTGTATATTTCTTGTTTGCTACTAACCATAGGAGGATTGCGCAACACGATACGAGACGGTCATGCTCAACATCGACTTTTTCACCTTCGACGAAATATGATGACTTCTCGACGTGATGCATATGAGGTACGTGACCATAATTTTGCACGAGTTGAATTTAAGTTACCATTCTACGATGGTAAGTATGATTCTGTTGTTTATATTGATTGGGAGCTAGCAGTAGACAATGAATTTGATGAATATGATTTTTTCTTATGCTCAAATGGTTAAGGCTGTAAGTAATAAGTTTACTTCTTCTGCATTATTTTGGTGGAGTTATGTTAGTAATAAACCTGAAACTTAGGATGAATGCAAAACCATGATGAGAAAGCGCTTTGTGACTCCTTATTACAAATGTACTCTTCTTGAAAAATTAGAACATCTGAAACGAGGTGATAAAACTGTTAGGGAGTACATCCATGAATTTAAACTTTGTATCATCTACGGTGGTCTAAAAGAATACAATGAAAACATAATGCGTAGATTTTTTAAGGAACTTAATTATAGATGTTTCAGTTAAGCTTGCTAATGTGACATATAATCATATTGGACACCTATTCATGATTGCTCGTAGCATTGAGAGTCAGATTATATCAAATACGAGGAAGCATGAACAATGTAATTTGTCAAATTTTTTTAAATCTTCTATATCTTTTTTCAATGATTATGTGCAAACTAGGGAGAGCAATCTTTTATGTCTCCTGTTACTAATGTTTTGCAGGAAATTTAGAACATTCAACAAAAGGAGGAGAATGATGTATTTGAGAAGAAATAGAAGTATGAAGCGCCTGCAATGTCTGACAATAGTTTGCATGGTAAACTAAATGGTGTTGATATAAATTAAGGTGAGTATTCTGAAGCTGAGCTACATATATTCACTTTGCATGCTATAGTAGAGCAATCATTAGTGAAATCAATTGTTAAGATTCTTTTGTCATAAGTTGATTTACTTGTTGTTCCTTATGATAAAGAAGAGTTATGTGATAATGCTTTACTTATATCCATGCCACAACTAGTGAATGAACATATTATTTCTAGCGTTAGTTTTTATGTATTGATTTTAAGCACGTCGTTCACATTACTAATAAAGTGGAGGAACGTGAATTGCTATCTTCTTTAAATACTTTGAGCTATGTTCTGTTTGATGACTTTTGTGAGCTCGATAATTTGAAGAAGAAATTATTTGCTAAGTCTGATTTGTCATGTCTAATTAATGTTATTTTTTGTATCTTTGATGAATATAATGATAGAAAAATATGTTTGGTGCATAGAGTTTACATATGTTCGAATTTAGAATCTCTTGTAGCCGTGAATAAAAATTGCAAGCTAGAGAAACATATCATTGCTAATCATATTATCTCGAGTTTGTGTTATTTTGATTTGAAAAAATAGGATGGTTCTGAGAAAGAGAAGCGAACAGAACACTCAATATGGTCACCATGTACTTAGGTAGTTGCGCCACATGAGTACTTAGCTTCTGAAAAAGGGGAGCAAAATGAGCAGCAAACGAAACAATCAAATGTGATATCCATGTTCGTTGTTGTGCATCCCCACTACCAGGTATATTCGTTTCATAAGAGATTAATACTATTCGCTAAAGAACTGAAGATACAACATGACAAAAGTTAAGTTGTTGCGTTTATTTTCATGTATACAATTTTATGAGCAAGATCAGGAACTACACGAAGAGTACCATATGGAAAAACCGACGACGGTTTTCCGTGAAGAATGGGAGGATGATGCATGGCTATCATGGATACAACCGTTGCTCACATCATATGTATCAAGATGTCAAAATGCTGGAATCCAATTCGGCCACCTGCTACAATGCTGACTTCAAACGGTCGCCAAATATGCATACGAGCTCCGTTTTAGGCCTATAAGTACTTGATGGAAAGCTCTCGGAGTCCTCTTTTCAATGGATCCAGCCTCATCTCTAAATTCTATCTTAGATGGCCACAATCATAAAAATAAGATGTTAGTTATCTATAATGGGTCTATGGGCTTGTAACTTCGTTTGGGACTTCGGCCCAAGTAGGGCCCAAGTGGGATGCGCCCCAACCTAGAAGAGCACGACCCTAGAGACTCCTGGGTCGTCCTCCCACCTTCTTCAATAGCTAGGTACCTTTTCAAGGTTTCTTGGATTTTGTTTAGATTAAAGTTTAGTCATTACTACTTTTCTCAGTAAAGTCGTGATCGGTTAGATTGTCGTTTTTTCTCGTTACGAAAATCCTAACTTATCATTTGTATTTAATTTCTATTTGTAATTTAGATTGTTTTTATCTTATTTTTGCATGTTTCTTTGATTTGTTTGCTGGAATAAAGTTGATTTGCACCGACAAAATCAATAACTCACGAAGAAATGTATAAATCGCTAAGTCGTAACAAAATGATGTCTCATACGGGTTGTAGTCGAATCGTCCAAAGAATTCCACTGTCTAGTGGCTACAGTCCAAATGATCCCTACTGATCAAAAGCTGCACCGTTGTTGTGTGTAGACTTTCATTTGATGCAAATTCGACAAATCACGGAGAGCGTACGTGCGCTCTTTTCAAGATTTGCATATCTACCCATTTGGGAATTTGGATCGTGGTGTTTTCAGTCTAGGAAACGTGAGAGTTCATCGTTGACATGATAATTTTGAGAACGTTTCTGTTAGAGGAGCAAGAGTAAATTTGTGTCATTTTGAACCATACCTTTTTTATAAAATTGATAAATATGTGAACACATTTAGTTTGTTAATATCTATACTTATTCTATCAAAATTTAATAATATGTCAACTTACCAAAATTTTGACGTCACTAAATTTTAAAAAGTTTTATTTTAACAGCAATCTAATCAGGCCTAAAACCGGACATACTTTTATCACCATGAGTGCAAGAACCATAATACCACATGGAGTAGTCCAGAAGATTTCACTAATCTATGAACCTTTAACCTAAGCTTTCCAATCCGACCTTTCCTTAATACTCATTACCAGAGTTACCGATGCCGGCGGCATATGCCGTGCCATCCCTCGGCGGCACGGCGAATTTCGTCGAAATTCACGAAAATCGACGGTAATGAACAGTAACAAATTTGAATTTGAATAATTTCGTGCGTACCACGAAAACCACGCGAAAAACCGTGAAAACCGCGCAAAAACCGCGAAAACCGCGCAAAACACGCGAAAACCGCGAAAAACAGCAAAAACCGTGAAAACCGTAATTTAAATTTGAACCAAATCAAAATCCGCGTCGTGCCACGAATTTTGCGAAAACAACGCCATATACCGTGGTTTTCGCGGCAAACATCGCAAAATTTATATTTTTTATAAAAAATTTATATTTTTATAAAAAATATATATTTTTATAAAAATATATATATTTGTGTTAAAATGAATTTTTTCAAATTTTTGAATTCCCACGAAATTTTTTAAACGAAACCGCGGAGATGCCATGTCGCACGCCCCGCGAAACGACCGAATTTCGCGAAATCGGCAACCGTGCTCATTACTACGCCCCCTAATGCTCGCCGCCCCAACTACCAATTGCAAACGTTGGGTTTGGAGAAATCCAATGGATTTGCATCTCTGACATTAGGGATGAAATGGTCAAGACAGTAAAATGTGCGAGGAGCTACAGTGACAGCTATAGGCACACTAAAAAACTGTGCAAACAGCGGAAGAGTACTGTTTTTTATCACTAGTAGTACGGTGTTGATTTACTGTTGAGTCCTGTAGTGATCGATCTCATCCATCCACGTTTAATCTATCGGCTGAAAATGACCATTTGTAGGGAGGGCTGTAGCTTTCTGCCATTCTAGTCTCAATGGCAGAGGATACGTTTCCAAATCCAATATACTCATATAGGTAATACTAATTCTCTCTTATATCGTATGACCGTATCATCTCAATCATTCGTGGCCTTTGGATCATCGATCCATGATATAAACTGATCCATGATTTAAACTCTCTTCTCTTGTAAAGTCATATACATCATCTCGAGCATTATCAATTATTCCTAGCATTTATGCTAAATCATCTTAATTATTTTTAGCCATTCAATTATTAATCTATTCTCTCATTAAAGCACATCATTAGCCTTTGGATGTGATTACCAAAAGATGTGAATTGTACAAGGCACATGAAATCAAATCGGCTAGCCACAAAGCAAATCTGCTAGTCATACAACTTAATTTCCTGCTGCAACACGCACAGTTTCCATCTAGTTTATCTAGTTTCTACTAAATGGTTTATGTATTCTCAATATCATGTGCCTTGCAAATGTTTATAGGTTTTTATTGCAAAGTACTCGTCCAGTTTCGCTGTATTTATCCTAGGCACATCAAAAAAAATTATGGTCTTTGTTATTGAACCCTGCCAAAACGTGGCTTTGCCTGAGTACACTTTTCGGTTAATTTATTATTTTCGTACTATTTGGAGTGAGAAATAATTCAAAATGACTGGAATGCCCTTCCCACCCTGTGAATGAGGCAACATGTCTAGTTCAAACTGGATAATACCCCCACCTCCTAGTCTCTGAGCTCTCAGTCTCAAACCCTAGCACGCGGCGAGGCGGGAACATGGGCTATGAGGAAGAACGAGAGGTTAAAATAGACATTTTGTTGTCTTCTCTCTTTTAAATTGAATGAATATTGTATTTTGTTTGTCTTCTCTCTTTGCACGTGTCTAGGCAAAACCACGTTTTGATGGTATCCATTAGCAAACATCACAATCTTTAAATATTACGTAGCAAATTTTATCTTTATCCAATTTATTCCTGCAATATTGGCATGTAGCCAGAGCACGCATAGACCACAAAAGCAGTAACATTTTTTTTACAAAAGAGGCCTACAAGAAAGATACTCCCTATACGATAGACATATGTTACTGATCAAGTAGGAGACACAGTGGATGAACTGGCCGATCGGGACATAAATGGTGCACGTGGCATCGAGGTTTAAGTCTTGTAACCAAAACAGTGCTAGCCAAACGGACCGCCTAGCATGGCTGCTATGGTACGATCTGTTAGACATGACTCCTATAAAGGGCCGTGTCGGGCCAGCCCACGTGCCGACCCTCCGACCCAAGCATGGCCCATGGGATGGTCAGGCCGCGTCATGCCAGAATGGACCCGTTAAAGGCACATGGCCCATGGGATGGTCAGGCCGCGCCATGCCAGAATGGACCCGTTAAAGGCACATGGATTGATTTCAGTCTAATAGCACTGTTTGGGCAATGTTTGAGCCCATTAAAGGCCCACAAGCTATAGCAATTGCAATACCTTGCTACAATAAATAGAACGTGTCATGCCGGTTCATGGTCTAAGATGTTGGTCCACGCACAGCACGAGCAAACATGTCAGACCGACACGGTCCACAGGCCGACGTGTTGGACCGAGCTACAGTACATCCGTGCTCGGGCCAAACTAGGCCGGCTAGGCACACAGCCCATTTGGCCAGCTCTGAGCAGTGCTGCCCTTTCCGTTGTTTGCTTTACTGTTAAACACTTTAAAGGTTTTACACCGAGATTTAAAAAGTTGATAGAATTGGATAAAAATGGTTATGATTAGTTTAGAGTAGATAAAAAATAAAATTTAACAGTGAAGGATTGTGATTAGTTGGGAATAGAGAGTAGATAAAAATATTACTATATTTTAGGATATATTTTAAATATATTATATTTTGAAACACAGAGAGAGAGAGTAGTAAGCAGTAGGCAGGGTTCACTGGCCGATCTTATGTTGTAAAAGGACCTGAAAAGCATCCATTGCTGTGCAAACCCCCAAAGTTTGGGGCTCTTTGCCTCCATTTCCAGGAGCCGACACGAAGCAAAAAGGCCCACGGCCCCACGGCCCCACGCCCCCAAAGGCATAATGATACCTCCAAAAGCGGATGGAGGTGTCAAATGGGCCACGTGAAAAAGTGTGGGCCCATCGGTGTCCATTTAACTGCAATTCTAAGGCCGGGCCACAGGCGACGATCGCACCCACGACAGTTCCTCTTCTTATAGTCCTTTTTGCGATGCCCTGGTGTAGTGCGTGCTGGGACTGGGGAGGGACCATCATCTCCCTGCCATGCCACCCAGGAAGATGTAATACTTACTGTTATCATTCCTAATGTATAATTTTGGAATATAATTTTAATGGATCAAAATCGTATTTGATCTCATGACTTATGAAAAATTGATATTATATACATAGAGTTACTGGTTTCCTCTCTCTATTTTTTTAATTTCATATCATATAATCAAATAATTCTACATGACATTAATTAATATGCATAAAATCTCATAAAACTCTTCACTGTAATATATGCTAATGCTAGTAGCTCCACGTTAGAAATATTCTCTTTTCACTTAGGGACTTCTAGTTGTGGTGACCTAAGTAGTACTTGTTTGGAATTTAAGGTTTTTTTCCTTTTTGCATGACTTTAGGACTTTTTTTGGATGGTCTAAGGTTAGACCCAATCATTTCTTAATGATAAGGATTTTATATTTAAAAGTTTTTTTACCCAAAAAACTTACGACAGCCTAGCAATTCCCAACCACGATGAGGCCATTGTTTGCACAATGTTTCTCCATAGACAGTGGCTCCGCGTGGCATGCTACTTTTCAAGTCGAGGCTACCATGGCTTCGTAATAGCATGCAGAGAGCTCGGATTTAAATATCTAAGCACGAAGCCACTCGCCATGGTAGGGATTTTACAACTTTTAGTTGGTCTTTGGCTTATTAATTTTGTTGCCAATTTTAACTTTACTAAATTTTGGCAATGTCAAATTTTGATAAGTTTTGACGTTACCAAATTTGGATAACATTTAGTTTGATGCCTTTCTAAATTTGCTAGTGTTTTTGTGAGAGAGATTTTTTAGTAGGTAACATTAGTAAGGTAATGTTTAGGTTGCTATCTTACCAAAATTTGATAAGATTAAAAATGACAATAAAATGAACATATCCTTTATGACTGGGAATGAAATTGGCTTAAGTTTGACACAAGGCAAAGCTTGCTCTAAGGTCCAAACTAAGGGTGTTCATCTTTGGTTTTGTAGTTAAAGCCCAGATGTGGGCAAGATTAGACCATAGTTAGCGATGGTGGTGGCCATGCGCTCTGGAAAAACTACCCATTGCCAGTTTGAACGGCTCCCATGAAAACTGGAATTTACAGCCCTAGGTCGAACACAATGGCTACAATAGAAGCTGGAGTCCAAATTCCTAAACACCTCTGAAGTTTGAGCTACGGCTTATAAGCCAAGAAAAATAAATGAAGCAATCAAAAAATAACTTTAGAGTAAGGCTTTTATACTTATATTTTTAGCAGTCCAAAAACCAAGCTAAACAAACGAAAAAAACCCCAAAACCAACTCTAAAAGGTAAGTTAAGTTATAGAATTCAAATTCGGGCTGCAGCTTATAAGCCAACGAACAGCTAACGGCCAATAGAGACAGGCAGACGTATTTAGGCCAGTGACAGCATTTCAAAGTTAATCTTGTTCATTAAGGAATCGAGAGGTTTTCTATAAAAAAAATTCAGTCAAAACATAGCCCGACAAACAACCGCTGCACGACCGCATGATTCCAGAACTCAGAGAGAGAGAGAGAGAGAAAAAGAAAGAAAAATACTACTCCTGTCATCCTGCACGGCTTTGGCAGAAGCTATCTCGATCTCCAAAATCATTCCAAGCAAAAGCAGAAGTGTAAGTGTGGTGTAGACGTCTCTGGTGACCGCTGCATCAACGGCTGAATAGCTGCCTGAGCCTTTGGGGGAATTGGGCGTCCAAGGTGGCATACCAGAAGTGGGCATTGTTGGCGCCAACCAACCTACTGTCCACTAGCTCCTGCCACTGATCTGGATATTGGTGGAAGTGGGCTTGGGCAATTGTACGTGTCACATACTGACACTCACGTATGTGGATGTGGATGTGGATTCACAATAGATATTGATTTTAGAATAATACGACTCGAAATTGATTTCGGAAGAGTATAACTTAAAAAGGATAAAGACCATACTCCCTTATCAGGTTAATTTTTTGAGTTTCTTTTCAGTTGTGAGGGCCTTAGTTGCAGACCTGAAGGGTTTCAAAACACGATGATAATCGCTTGGTTATCTCAGTGTGGTTATCAGTTTTATCGAGCTGGTTTTCATTTCGAAACCGCATGATAAATCACCTAAGTTCAAAAAAAGATTCAAACTATGATTCTCCGAAACTCACCGGTTTTCATCGATAACTAATTGGTTATCAATTCAGTCAACAAAGAGAAAAAAACTAGTCGGTTATCGACAAAAACCGCTAGGGGGCGGTTTTCGGTGGCCAATTGGTTTTGCAAACCCTGCTGTGACTTTGGTTGGAAAATCTAGCCCGAGAGTGTTGTTCCTGTTACAAAATCATCATGAGGCCTATTAGCTCTCATCAAAGGCTCATCTAAGAGCACTTGTAACACCATATAATTGAGCATTTGTATCACATAAATAACCACATTTAGAGGCATAATTCTTCCTTAAATCATAGGAGAATCTTAGGCTTGTACACATACAAATCCTCATTATAAAAGGGGACATATTGAGATCAATAAAATGTGGTGAAAACTTTCTCTTCTCATTGTTCATCTTTTCGCTTCACAACACGGTATCCGCACGCTCTACCAAGCTAGAGTAGTGAAGAGACTTACTGACACGTGCAGGGTAAGAATGGCTCGTCTTCTCACTGCCGACTCCTCCCTTCCACGCAATCTCCGTGCATGCCACCTTCGTTGTCTCTTGCAGCAGCTTGAGAGGATCCTCCGGGCTCCGACACGCCGTCCTCGACGTGGCAGGGGCCGTGGTGCCGGCATTGCCGGCCGTGGTCCCCCGTCTCCTCCTCCTGGCTTCGCCAGACGTGGAGGAAGACGCCACGACGACGATGTCATTTCTCGCAGGAACACAAGAGCCGACAGCACCGTCTCAAGCACCCTCGCGACTCATCGAGGGTCTCCGGTGATGCCGGACATGTGCACAGCACCAGAACGAATTCTGGTGGAGGCACCGCACCACTGTGAGTCCCATGGGTGAACTGCACGGGTGCGGAAGCAGTAGGAGATGCCCGATGTGATGACGGCTTTTTGCCTGAACCATGGTTGGACACATCATCTTCGCCGCGTTATTTCTCCACCACCATCGCCGGACTATACACCGGAGACGCCGCTGCACACACCAACACCAGCCAATCCGCCGGAGTTCCTTCTCAGAGGAACCCTCGCCGCACGCCCTGGAGCCCCGCCATTCTACATGGCAGAAGGGGTCCACGGCGAAAGCTCCGCCCCTCCTCCCCGCGCGCCAATCCCTCCGTTCCTCGAACCACGCCGCATCATCAAGACCGGGCATGTCCCGGCCAAGACTAGTGGTGGCGGCAAGCCGAACCATCCTCCACCTCGGATGAGGGAGGCTTGAGCGAAGGGAAACGAGATCCGGGGGTGCCGGGCGACGCGGCGTCCGGCGGAGGCCGCCGGCCTCTCCATCGGCGGCGGCACCCGGCGCGGCGGCGACGCGTGCCCTAGCCGCGACGACGCGCGGCGCGTCGGCCCTCCATGGCGGCGACGGCGCCGGCGCCTCTCCATCGATGGCGGTGGCGCCCGCCGGGCTTCTCATCGGCGACGCGGCGCACCCGGCAAGCGGCGGCGGCGTGCGCCCTAGTCGCCGCGGCGCATGGCGCCGCCTCTCCATGGCGGCGCCGCCGAGCGCGCGCCCTCTCCATCATGGGCAGCGGCGGCTGTGAAGACCGGGCCTCTCCATCATGGGTTTTGCCAACCTTAACCACACCCACCTCCCTTATCTCGGCTGGACCAGGCCAGCCCATTAGCCGGCCACGCTAATGGGCCGCCCTCCTCCCGCGCCAGCCATGGGCCAGGCCTCGCCCACACCACCCTCGTGGACCTTCAGTGGTGGTGGGTAAAAATACTCATTATTTCGGCCCACCACCCAAATTATCCTAATATTTTTCTGCATTTTACGCTGTAACTAGTTGGCCTTCGGTCATTTTAATTTTAGCAAATAAGCAGAGACTTTACATTTGTCATCAGCACTTTGTAACTCTCTGTCATTGTAAATACATATGGGTTTGTTTCAGCATTTCCATGTCCTTTGTTATACATTTACTTTGTAAATTTACTCTTCTCGCCCTACTTTATTTTATGTTGCAAATGTGCCATAATTTCTCAAAATTTTGGCTACACAGGTGAGATGGCAACCAAAGAGTTCGATATTCTCGCTCTCGATGGTTCCAATTTCCCTGCTTGGGCGATGGATGTCAAAGTCAATCTGTCGACTAATGGACTATACAGATGTATAGATGAAACAGCAGATGAAAGTGTCCCCCCTCAAACATGTCCAAATTCTCCACCTTAAAAGTCATAAGGAATCATATCCATCAGGATTTGAAAATGGAGTACATGTATGAGGAGGACCCACGCGCTTTGTGGACTGCTCTTAAAAATCGATATGAACAGCATAAAGCTATCCTCCTCCCGGAGGCAACGCATGAGTGGAACCACTTACGTCTACAGAATTTCAAAACCGTAGACGAGTTCAACCATGTTGTTTATAAGATATGCTCTAAGCTCCGGTTTTGTGAGAAAGAACCTTCTGAAGAGGAGAAAATTGAGAAGACTCTGTCTACAATGCTCCCATCAGAACAGATCATCACTCAACAATACCGTGAGAAGAATTTCACTGTCTACTCTTCACTCATTCGGACATTGAAACAGGCGAAAAGAACCATGAGCTCACTATATGGAACTCAAACCGGCGCCCTTTGGGCCTTTGTACCATTACTGAAATACATGCGAGTGAGAAGAAACAAGTTCCAAATGGGAACACACAGATAGGAAATTCCTCAGGAAAAGGTAAACGCAAGAGAGCCAAAAAGCAACGTGGGAACACTAAAAAGGGAAAAGGCAATTCTAAACATAATAATGATAGTGGCAACAAAACCACCTGCTACAGGAGTGGCTGCTACAATCATATTGCTAAGAAATGCGGGACCCTAAACATCTTGTTGATTTATACATGAAGTCTATGGGTCGTACACAGACCAACCAGAAGCACGAAGCATACTTCGCCTCTCAAGTGCTGGAGACTAGAGCTATGGACCCCATTCCTGAAGAAGCGGGACCAAACAAAACCAAGACTCCGCCAAATGAAGAGGAAGGCTCTTTGGACATCGACGACATGCTCGTGGAATATGCTTCCAACAACATTTATGGAGATCTTAATTAGTCGTCATTAATCTAATGTTTAATTTTTGCAAATGTAATCGTTATAATAAAGACATGATGTTGCTACCCCTATTTACAATTGCAATAATCACAAATGCTATCTTAATACATTCCTATGTGATTTTCTATATTTTGTCCTCATGAAATTACATTATGCATTATATAGATTATTACGGGAATCAATCCGATGGAAGAAGAGATGTGCCTCGTGGACAGTTGTACCACTAACACTATACTTAGGGAAGTCAAATTTTTCCAAACTCTAACAAAGAGGGAAGGACAAGTTTTGACCATCGCGAGACGCGATGCTATGATTGTCGGTTCCGGTAGGGCCACTATCATACTTCCAATGGGTACACAAATAAACATCGAGGAGGCATTATTGTATCCCGATTCAACACGTACCCTACTAAGTTATAGAGATATCCAGAAAAATGGTATTCATGTGGAAACATATGAAGAAAACAATGAGTAGTTTCTTCTCTTGACCAAATATACTGGATATGGCAAGCAAACAATTGAAAAGGTGCCTTCTCTCCCGTCTGGATTGTACTACACATACATCAAACTTGTACCATATGTTGCATACAAAGTGATTTTTCAAAATGTGGATGCATTTAAAACTTGGCATGATCGCCTTGACCATCCCGGCATCGGAATGATGAGAAAAATCATTAGCAATTCAAGTGGACATGGTATAAGCAATAGAAAATTCCCAGAATCCTTAGATTTTGTGTGCACCTCATGTGTAACTGGGAAATTAATTTTGAGACCCTCACATCTTAAAATAATGGCTGAACCACTAAAGTTTCTTGAACGCATTCAAGGAGACATTTGTGGCCCTATTCAACCATTGTCTGAACCATTCAGGTATTTCATGGTTCTAATAGACGCATCCACAAGATGGTCCTATGTGTGTCTCTTATCGACACGGAACCATGCCTTTGCAAAATTGATTGCATAAGTCATCAGACTTAGAGCAAGTCAACTTAAACACCAGATAAAATCAATCAGATTAGACAACGCTACAGAATTTTCTTTCAAAGCTTTCAATGATTATTGTATGGCTTTAGGAATTGAAGTTCAACATTTTGTATCGTATGTTCACACACAGAATAGTTTAGCCGAATCTCTTATCAAGAGGATAAAACTCATAGCTAGACCATTATTGCAAAATTGTAACCTTCCAACCTCATGTTGGGGTCACGCAGTCCTACACGCTAATGACTTAGTACAATTGCGCCCAACTGCATACCATACAACCTCCCCACTGCAATTGGTTCGTGGTGATCCTCCTATTATTTTCCATCTGCGAAAATACCGATCTCACCACCAAAGCGTACATCAATGGGCCCTCACAGAAAAATGAGGATCTACGTGAGATATTTATCTCCGTCAATTATTAAATACCTGGAGCCCTTTACAGGGGATTTACTCACGGCCCGGTACGCTGATTGTATCTTCAATGAAGAACATTTTTTCGGCATTAGGAAAAGAATTTAAGTATCACACTGAATGCCCGGAAATAAATTGGGATGCCATAACACCCTAAAGGAGGATCCTCATACCACAGAATCTGACCTTCAGGTTAAAAGGATCATTGATTTGCAGGTTGCTGCAAACAATTTGCCAGACTCATTTACTGTGAGTAAAAGTGTCACAAAATCATCCATTCCTGCAAGGAATGTGCCAAAAAGAATAGAGGTACCAAATAAAACTATTCAACTCTCTTCCTCAAAAGAAAGTGGGAGAAGTACGGCAAATCCTCGCAAGCGCACAAGGAAACAGAGGAAAGAATCCTCTGACACAGTAAATGAAACTCAACCTCAAGTTGAGAGACACCAGGTGAATTCATCCAATTCACTTCTCACATCAACATTGCACTCAATTTCTGATGATGGGACATTGGAACGCCCCAACGCGGTCATATTAGGAAATACTGAGCCGTCAACTGGGGTAAATGAAATATCCGTAAACTATATTGAGTCTGGAGAATCATTCAACCGTAAGACTACAATTGCCGACATATACTTTGCTTCATCAGTTGCAAAAACCATCCAAAATGATCCAGATCCAAAATCCATGGTAGAGTGCAAACAGCGCTCAGACTGGAACAAATGGAAGGAAGCAATTGAAGCAAAGTTAGCCTCCCTCAATAAAAGAGAGGTATTCTCACAAGTAATACCTACACCTTCAAAAATCTTCCCGTGGGTTTTAAATGGGTTTTTATTCGGAAGCGGAATGAGAAAAATGAGGTGGTGAGATATAAAGCGAGGCTTGTAGCACAAGGGTTCACGCGAGACACGGCATTGATTTCAATGAAACATATTCTCCGAGTCATGAGCGGAATTACGTTCCGATATTTGATATCACCGGCAATACAAAAGCGTCTATCTATGCGGTTGATGGATGTCGTGACATATATTTATATGGGTCACTAGATTCGGACATATATATGAAGGTCCCCGATAGGATCTCTATACCGAATGGAAGCGCAAATCGAAAAATGTATTGTGTAAAGCTCAAAAGATCACTCTATGGTCTCAAACAGTCAGGTAGAATGTGGTACAACCGACTGAGTGAGTACCTTCTACAGAAAGGTTACTCCAATAATGATGATTGCCCATGCATATTCATTAAAAGATCTTTCACAGAATTTTGCATTATATCAGTGTATGTAGATTATTTGAATATCATTGGCCACACACAAGATATTAATGAAGCCCGCCACCATCTTAAGGCGGAATTTGAGATGAAGGATTTAGGTAAAACCAGATTTTGCTTAGGTTTGCAAATCGAGCATCTTCATTTAGGAATTTTTGTGCATCAATCTGTCTATATTCAAAAATTATTGGAGAAATTCAATATGGACAAAGCACATCCAAATAAAACTCCCATGGTTGTTTGATCTCTCGATAAAGAAAAGGACATTTTTCGACCATGGGAGGAAGGAGAGGAGATATTAGGACCAGAATATCCCTATCTTAGTCTCATTGGAGCACTTATGTATCTTGCAAATAGTACCAGGCCAGATATTGCATTTGCGGTAAATCTATTGGCAAGACATAGTGCTGCCCCAACTAAGCGTCATTGGACCGGAGGAAAACAAATCCTCAAGTACCTAAATGGCACTAAGGATCTTGGTTTGTTCTTTCAGAAAATTGTTGATCCTAGCTTGGTTGGGTACACTGATGCTGGCTATATGTCTGATCCCCACAACGCCAGATCACAAACATGTTTTGTATTCCTCCACGGAGGAACAACCATATCGTGAAAGTCATCTAAACAAATATTAGTGGCTACCTCCACAAATTATTCTGAAATCATCATACTGTTTGAGGCATCACGTGAATGTGTGTGGCTTCGCAGGATGATAAACTACATTGAACAATCTTGTGGTATTGGTTCCTCAGAATCACCTACCATTATTTATGAAGACAATGCTGCTTGTATTACACAGATGCAAACATGCTACATTAAGAGCAATATCATCAAGCATATTGCCCCTAAGTTGTTTTATCCCCATGAGCTTCAGCAAAATGGAGAAATAAATATCTTACCAACAAAGTCTTGCGATAATCTGGCAGATCTCTTTACAAAATCCCTACCCACTTCCTCATTCGAGAGATGTGTTAAGGGAATTGGTATGAGACTACTCAGAAACTTGCAAGCTTCAGGGGAAGACTCTCTGAATGATGGATCCTGTTAAAACGCTTCACATTGTACTCTTTTTCCTTTTATGAGTTTTTTATCATCCGGGTTTTCTCATATAAAGTTTTTAATAAGGCAATAATAGATGCACAAGCTTATACCTTATCTCATGTTTTCTCTCACAGGAGTTTTTCTAAAGATAAAACACGACATGGATTACTCCTTTAACCTTGCAGGTTGATGATAGAGCAATCACCAATTATATTATTTCTTTTTTTTTTCTCGCAGGATTTTCGAATGAATTAAAGAACAAGTTAATCTCAACATGGACTCGATCAAAAGGGGAGTGTTACAAAATCATCATGAGGCCTATTTGCTCTCATCAAAGGCTCATCTAAGAGCACTTGTAACAGCCATATAATTGAACACTTGTATCACATAAATAACCACATTTAGAGACATAATTCTCCTTTAAATCATAGGAGAATCCTAGGTTTGTACACATAATCCTTACTATAAAAAAGAACATATTGAGATCAGTAAAATATGATGAAAACTTTCTCGTTCTCATTGTTTCTCAATAAAATGTGGAGAAAACTTTCTTGTTCTCATTGTTCATCTTTTCGCTTCACAACAGTTCCAACGTCCAGAGGGGCCTGCTCACAGCAGATAGAAAGGCAGGCTAGGCCATATTGGTGGGCTAACATGCCGTGTAGGGGACTCCTGCTGGGGACTGCACGCAAAGCCTATGGATAATCGACAGCACGGGCGGAAACAGCAAAGGAGCAGCTGAAAGCATGTAGTCAGATGCAGATCAATGTCACCTTTGCGAATTGCATGTCATGGATTGGGGAATATAATCTCTATTCTGGACTCAGCCTACCATGGCCATGTGGGGGGTAGTGCTAAGCTCCTTTTGTCAAGATGGGTACATTTCGATTTAACCATCCATTTGCTTCGACGAAATAGTTTTTGTGATAGGGAAAAAAAAAGGAGCTTGAAAGAAACAGCAATATTCCAGCGCTCGACAGTTCCACTTCCCAGCCAGATAAAATAGAACAGAATAAAAACAATAATGTTTGAGAGTGATTTGCATCACGATACCTGTGGTTCTAAGAGGCATGTGTGATATTTCTTGGGTTAGAGCGTAGCAATTCTCTCTCATTCCCTGCACCACAAACAGAAAATGAGCTGTCAGTTTACATATACAGTTCCCACTTCAATGGTACCTTTTCAAGTGAACAAATAGGTCATGTGTTGATATATTTGATAAAAAAATCTCTACCTTTCGTTTTCTTGGAAAAGATGTATACTCTTTTGACAGCTTATTGCGTGTGCTCTCAAGGAACACTAGCACTACAGGAAGTCATTCCTTGATATTTACATTAGGTATGCTACTCATGGGCGGCATGCGGGCATGGCATCAGCTACATTTCTGCAGTCAAAGGTCAGATCAGGATGTCATTTTGCCAATAACTACGTAAATATAATTGACAAAGTGTGATGTTCCTGTAAATTTCTGGTTGGTGGAACAGGTCGGGTAGACATGGTGTTAATGGTTGCAGTGTTAGAAATTTTAGTTTATTCAAATGTACCCTTTAAAATGTACAATGCATCAACTTCTGCATGGATAGTAATGCAAAGAGTGTACCAGTTTGGTGTTTTTTCAGGTATGTTTCAACCCTCCCCCAATTCAAGTAACCGCTATGTAGAACAAAAAAAAAATCTGAATACTGTACATTATAAAAGGATACCAGAGCCGGCATCTTAATAAAAAAATGGAAGAATTATACATGTTTTTGAATTTATACACACGATACCTAGAAAACTAAAATAAACACTATGTCTGAATCTCGATTCCCAATAATTGAAGTAAACAGCTGATATAACATAAGTTCACTGGCGCATGAATCAAATTATTCACACAAGGACAATCTGTGACAAAAGTTTGGCATAAACTTATCCCTAAAAAAGGTAAATATTTAGTTTTTCCCGGTCCCCTCATCTCCACTTTGCTTTACAAAGTCTGTCAAATTTAGGTTTCCTACGCTTGTGGATTTACCACATCTGCAGAACTGCTGCATTAGCTATTTTCTAAGTTCCTAATGTGTAAAGAGCAGACATGACAGAACATTCAGTTTGTTTCATATATCCGTTCACATTGCCTTCAGACAGATATGATCAGATATGAGAACCACAATGGTCCGTTGATTCCCTTGGTAAACTCTAACAGCAACTTGGAAAAAAAATTACCCTGAGAACATGGCAGTGCGTTTTGGATAAACCTTAGGATGGCAACAGCGTGCATGTGGGCAAAGGGATTCTACATTATCAAGCAAAAGTTTCTGGTCACTAAAAAGGGACACACATTCAAGTGATCCATGTCCATACAATTGAGCTAGCACAAAATATCAAATTCCTGAACCACAAAATATTGAGAAGGAATCATATTACTGATGTATCAACTTGTCTAAAAATGGCCAGACAGAAGCTTTGTTACCTGTTTATATGTTCTGCAAGAAATTGATCTTCATGCAGTTGGAAAAAACAGGCCCCAACATCTGAAAAAGAAATATGGGAAGAAACTTTATCAGATATGCTCCAGAGGAGGCTTGCCACTTACAAATATGAAAGCACAGAGATAGCACCTTGGCTGATCCTGGCGAAGATCAACATGAATTTCTGCATGAGAAATCGAATTTGAGGGATCAAGCAGGCCTGCTCAGGAGAAACCAGGTTTGCCACTTGACTACTTGATATCACTTCTGCTTCCTACATATGATTTCATCAGAGTCTCGATCCTTTTGAGATCCACATCAGATACATGCTCAAAACCCATCTCTGTTCACTGCACCTGTTCGATCTCTTCTATGTCACTGTTCCTCTGAGCAAGCTGTAGTGAAAGATGTGTACTGTGATAGACTGAGTCTACTAAACAATGCATCAATTTTCCCTGCATCCAATCACTTACTGACACTTGTTGCACCATGCTTGAAATAGAAGCCAGGAAGAAAGAACATTAGCCTCTCAAATAGAGCCATCAACCACCGCAACATAACTTCCTCCAAAAGAAACATGTCTTCATCCAAATTTTGTAAGCAGCACATCCTCACATGGGTTTCTAGCCTACTAAACAGTGCCCAAGACCGGTTTGACAACGCCACTTCCTGCACCAGTCCACATACATACCCTTCGAGGTTTTCCTTTAAATCTCCTTCTCTCCCTCCATCTCCACTCCCATCCCTCTGCTCTTGGCTGTGAACAACTGTCCTCCTGCACATTTTGTCTTCCTCTCAAAACATTACCACAGAATATTGTTCATTCTTGACACATAGAAGAGCCATGAGACCATCACTCTTGCAGTATCTGAAGCTGCTCCTGTTACTTGCCCTTGGTGGTGTCACCACCATGCATGTGCCTAAACAAGATGTGCCATCATCCCTGGAGGCACTCACCCTTGACGGCCATTTCAGCTTCCACGATGTGTCTGCTGCTGCACGGGACTTTGGCAACCTGTCCAGCTTCCTGCCGGTTGCAGTGCTTCATCCTGGCTCAGTCGCTGACATTGCCACAACCGTCAGGCATGTGTTCTTGATGGGTGAGCATTCCACGCTCACAGTGGCAGCCCGTGGACGTGGGCACTCGCTGTATGGGCAGTCCCAGGCTGCTGAGGGAATTGTCATCAGTATGGAATCCCTCCAGAGTAACAGAATGAGGGTGAACCCTGGTGAATCACCCTATGTCGATGCTTCAGGAGGAGAACTCTGGATAAATGTTTTGCATGAGACTTTGAAGTATGGTTTAGCACCAAAGTCATGGACAGACTATCTCCATCTCACGGTTGGAGGCACACTGTCGAATGCAGGAGTCAGTGGACAGACCTTCCGGCATGGCCCACAGATCAGCAATGTCAACGAGCTGGAAATTGTGACTGGTATGAGAGAGACCTATATAGCATGACGATTTGAACAATTCAATGTAGCTAACGCTCTATAATGACTGTCAAATGCAGGAAGAGGTGATGTTATCACATGCTCACCTGAACAAAACTCTGATCTCTTCCATGCTGCCCTTGGTGGCCTAGGTCAATTTGGCATCATCACAAGAGCCAGAATTCCTCTTGAACCTGCTCCAAAAATGGTAAGCGAAACAATTAAGTCATGTCAGCTTGATGATATTAGCATTTCAATAGCATACTCATGAGTTCATCAGATGGATGACAGGTAAGGTGGATACGAGTTCTCTACCTGGATTTCACAAGCTTCACCGAAGACCAGGAAATGCTCATTTCAGCAGAGAAGACATTTGATTACATCGAGGGCTTTGTCATCATAAATAGGACAGGCATCCTGAACAACTGGAGGTCATCCTTCGATCCGCAGGACCCAGTGCGGGCTAGCCAGTTTGAATCAGATGGAAAAGTGCTGTTCTGCCTTGAGATGACAAAGAACTTCAACCCTGACGAGGCTGATGTCATGGAACAGGTAAACCAACCATTACCCTTATGTCACTAAAGATGTTTATAAACCAAGTAAAATGAGGTTAAGTTTGAGTGGTTGAATTCTGTATGTATATATGTTTACAGGAGGTCAACACACTGCTGTCTCAACTTAGATACATGCCTTCCTCCTTATTCCACACGGATGTGACATACATAGAGTTCTTAGATAGGGTACACTCTTCTGAGATGAAGTTGAGAGCTAAGGGCATGTGGGAAGTCCCACACCCATGGCTTAATATCATCATTCCGAGAAGCATGATCCATAAATTTGCGAAGGAGGTCTTTGGGAAAATCCTGAAAGACAGTAACAATGGTCCCATATTACTCTACCCAGTGAACAAATCCAGGTAACAGGCTTTGTCTCTGAATCACAGATACTGTGGAGATGCATCATTAGGTGAATAACCATTCTTGGTAATCAATTCATGCAGATGGAACAACAGAACGTCAGTAGTCATACCAGATGAGGAAGTTTTCTACCTGGTGGCATTCCTATCCTCAGCACTTGGCCCCCATAACATCAAACATACATTGAACCTGAACTACAGGATATTAGAGTTCTCGGACAAGGCAGGTATTGGGGTGAAGCAGTATCTCCCAAACTACACCACAGAACAGGAGTGGCAGTCCCATTTTGGTGCAAGGTGGGACACATTTCAACAGAGGAAAAAAGCCTATGATCCCTTCGCCATCCTAGCTCCAGGACAAAGAATATTTCAAAAGACATCAGCGTCACTACCCTTGCCCTCATGACAGTATCTAATGTAAATATTTGTTTCCTCAGAGCATATGTTTGTAGTTTGTACAGAACTTTAGGTAAAACCATAAAATTTCTTTTACAAAAGGCAAATAACTGTAGCATGGGCAACACAGTTTACTAACTATTGAATATTAGCAGTGAACTGGTGGTGCACTCATGAACATTTTCATCAAGAAGATCAAAGGAGAGCAGCATTGCCTTACTTCCAATACTGTATAAAGCTCTTTGGAAGCAATAATTTGAGGATTGTATCAATCCAAGCAACATGAGAATTCCAGCAGTACTTACAGCACAAAGATAAGCTGTGCAGTGATGAACTGAACCACTAACAAGAGGAACTCATGCTGAGTGCTGAGTGAATTGACAACAGTAGTGTCAAGGGCGTTGAGCCCTCGGGTAGCTGGACCACGACTACGTAGTTCGTAGCTGCGCTCCGTCTTCTCCGGCGAGGTTTTGCCCCTCAGCCGTAGGCTTGTTAGAGATGAAAGAAGAGAGAGATAATAATTTTTGCTTGTCTATTTGATTGCTCGCGTACAGATTAAATAGGCCAGCCGGCCGAATTAAACTAGGTAACAAACTATTCTTGGAAACATTCTTTTCCTAACTTAAAGAGATAACAAAGGAAACTAATCTTTCCTAACTTAAAGGGGAAAAAGGAAGGAAACTATCTCGCTTTCCTTTCTAGCCACTTGCGGCGGCTTCCTTTTGCGCGGCTGTGGTGCTGGCCGCGTGTTTTGTGGCGCGCCGCACGTCACGGGCCCGCCGGCGCCTGGTGTACGTGCGGCCCCACATGACAAGTAGCAAAAGGCAGCTATGGGTGGGGCGATGATTGGCAAATAAATTTGACCATCAAAGATGCCTGTATGCACATTTAGCATGATGCATGTTCCATGAGGAATAACATATCCTGTTTTCATGCAGAAATCCACAATTTAATATGAAACCTATAATATATAATTTGGATGTTCCAAAGTTCCCAGAAACCAGAACTAGAGAATGAGGTTCTGAAGCTAAACTGAGAGCAGTATAATAATACACTATATTTTCTTGAGCAAAACAGCATCAACCTTTGTAAGGATACATATAAAATGAGAGGTATGGTGAAATTGCGCATAATATATGCAGAGGTAAGAAGCTAATTCAAAGTACAAATACTTGGTGTTTTCTCATTGAAGTATAACTTGCCCTAATAAAAAAAAGATTTGAGGTATTCTTAAAAAATATAAGTTCCCTGATGAACATGGTGCCACTTTTGTTAAAAGGTTGAGGCACAAATATATGATCAACAAGGGTATGAATTCATTTGATTAGATATGACTGTCAAGTGTCAAGACACAAACAACTTATGAAAAGAGATACGTTAGTTGACCAAATGATAAAACATGCCCATAAAGCATTTGCAAAAGCATACGCGTCTACAGTAAAAAAAGGCATATGTGTCACAGATAAGACAAAACACAATCAGCATATTATATCATTAATACTTCTAAAGTCCAAACCTCTATGGATAGGGGTTTAAGGAGTAACCAACGGTTCAGACACCTATGATGAGGAAGAGAAGCAGCAGAGACAGAAAAGAATCACAGTCAAACAGTGCCAGGTAGATCAAGAACGTAGAAAACTTGTGCCTATTTTCAATTTCCAGGGGGCAAAAGATCACATGTTTTCATGTTAAGCAGGAAACTATAGCATAATAAGTGCCTATCAGTGTGATATGACTGCACAGTCATTATCATGCAGGAAGTGTTCAAGATACACATTTAAGTTGACAAGCAATTAACAAGATTGCAATAATATTTTGTGAAAGCTAGTTTTAGTCTGCTTTCATCATCCCTGATTGTGATATAGAGTGGCTCAAAGGTCATCCAAATCAACCTAAATGTTTCACCGAACTACTCCCTCCGTTTCATATTATAACTCATTTTGATTTTTTTGTCTAGTCAAACCTTTTTAAGTTTGACCCAAGTTTATAGAAAAATATAGTATCATTTTCAACACAAAACAAGTATATTATCAAAATATACTCAATGTTAGATTTAATGCAACTAATTTAGTGGTTTAGATGTTACTAAATTTTTCTATAAATTTGATCGAACTTACAAAAGTTTGACTAGAAAAAATGTTAAAGCGACTTATAATATGAAACGGAGGAAGTAGATATTATCATCAGCATTAGCATGTCACACTTGCCACCTAAGCACACACCTATGGAAGTTAGCAAGATCAACTGGAAAAGATAACTTTGCTGATATTCAAGTAGAAGTAACTTTATGAAAGTAAAGATTTTTTTAAAAAAAAACTGACTGAACTAACATCCACATCAAGTGAAACAATAAGAAAACTCATGTGAGTGTAGCTCCTTGAAAGAACAAAAGGTAGAATTACTGGCCAATATCATTGATGACAGGAGGATGCCAAACTGATCCACTCCATTCAACCATCCATACCAAAAAAAAGATTTTTATATAGCTATTGTTTAATGTACAACTGTACATGTTTACTGGCTGATTTTCCTTGCAAGTTCTTATTGATACTGCATTTGGATTGCATATTCCATCTATAATTACAGGAAAAATTTCATTTCAATGCCACAGAACTTGATGAAAGTAACAATAAGAAGAAATACATGCCAAAAGCAGACATCTCAAAAATCAAGAAGATATCTATATTTGTCTAATTGTCCTAAATAATGATTTATCAATAGGACCCTTCAAGTATTCAGATTGTTTTATTTCATTTTAATGAGTAAATTCCTCAATCACACGGTACTACTCCCTCCATCCTCAAAACAGTGTTTTTTTAGCTATGAACCTGGACATGTACTCTCTAGGTTCATAGCTAAAAACACACTTTTTCAAGGACAGAGGTAGTAGAAGTGAAGGTTTAGTGGCATGCAATTTATTTTGCATTTTCCAACTTCTTTGCCATGGAACTGAACTGACATTGTTCGGAATTTCAAGGATATTATTGTGTAGTACTATAATCTACACTTTTCACAATAATGCTGCGTAAACACTAAAGCAATTATAGTTAGATAACACAAAAGGACCTTTAAATCCATAGCCTCATTCATATAACTAGTACGACAAATCATCTAAAGAAAGTTGCTTCAAGTTTCATGCTTAGTTTTATTATGAAGCATAAATTCGTATCAGAGTGTAACTTATGTCAACATCCTGAGCAGAAATACTGCCATGCCTTTTCAGTTGGATAGTGTAAAACATATAGTGATGAAATTTTATATTCTTTAAATTCTTACCTTGTGATTTCTGCGTTCTATATTTCAGTAACCAGCAGGGATAGTGTAAAGTATTTAACCTTAGTTATGTATTAAATCTTTGCTTTCCAGATAAGCAGTTGCTGGCAGATTGAAATGATTCCGCACCATACAGACAAAAATCAGAAACTAAACATGGTAATATAAGTAGCACGCGATATGTCTTCAACATGCTCTAACAACGTATCATATTCATTTGAATTATTCAATAATCATGAGAAGTGGCACCTGTTGAACAAAAGGCAGTCCTTTGCATGAAACCAAAGGAGAGGCCCGGGGCCAGAACTACTGTTGGTAATGGACCTCATTTCAACTAGTCAGTGGAATGTCTAATCCATCTTATCCATTCTAGCAGCAGCTAAAAGGTGACTCCAAACATCCAAAGGAGTCCTCTCACCAAGCATGCCGATAGGCAAGCATCATGAATGCTTTGAAATGCGTTTGATCTTGGGTTATCAACAGATGAGGTCACAGAAAAAGTAGTTTGTCACATCAGCACCTTGCATTACGTGGTCAAGAAACTCCAGATAAAAAATAACTGTATCCACTTAGCATATTTGACATATCAACCTCGAACTCATGCACCAGCAGTACTAAATCCTTTGCAGCACAAATGCTGTGGGGCCTTCGGTTTGAATGATAGTTGCCTAACGAAGCACATGGTAGACTGCAAGAGTGCTCGACTGCTAATCAGGGCATGTACTGCAATAATTAAGGAACAGCTGGTATCTAACCAATTTCCCAAAATTAACTACATTTGCTAGACGCGACGTGATTTGGCTAACCAGGGCTCAAATCCTCCCCCATGTGTACAATAATTTTTGGCGGGTAATTTCCACTCCAATTTCAACCAACGCGTGCAGGTAGTACAGTGAACCTTCCATCTATTCTCGCCATATCGCGAAACACGCGGGCAGCGAATCTGCCCGGCCCTTCTGCTATCCAGACAAAGCGCGATGCGACCCTAAGGCGTACGAATACGATGATGATGCTGAAAGCCGGACAACCGGGACCGGCCCCCTCCAGCAATCAGCGGTGCCCCGCCGCGATCACCGCGCGCTGTAGAGGGAGGAGACGTGGGGACTGGTGGGGGTACTCACATGGTGCTAGCTCGGCGGGTCGCCGCAGCCGCCCTCGCCGCGTCGAGGTAGCTGACGAAAGGAGAGGGAGAGGGCGCGGCGGCGACGCCGCCTCGCTCGCGCCGCGCCCATTTCGAAATGGAGACTGGAGGGGAGAGGGGAGAAGCGGAGGCGGAGGGGGAGCGGAGGGGAAGGGGTCAGTGGTGGGCATCCACTGCAGTAGCTGACATGTGGGCCCCATGCCCTACGGGCGCGTGGTGACGGCGATACGGTCAGGAGGCGGCCTTCGGCGTGGGCGCTCTGCCGTCGTGGGCCACTCCTGGGTCAAACATTAATGGGTTTCAGACTGATCGACTTCTGAACTGACGGCCCAGCATTCACACCGACTTAAAATTCCACGAGTATAAAATGCTCCTTCTTCTTTGCTTTCCTTTTTTTTCTTGTGTATTTTGATGAAAAAGGCCCTTGATTTTATAGCTTGGCAACTACTGCCTTCATTTTTTTTATATATATGACACGGTTGGTTTTTATAACCTTTAATTATTTGTTTTATTTAAAATTTTAGTATAAATTATAAAGTAAGGTTATAGTTTCTTCAGTGATAAAATACGTCACAACAAAACTAATGATATTTATATGTTTTAATAAAACAAATCATCAAACATAATATCAAAAATCAACAATCTTATATATTAAGAAAAGAAAGAGTAAATATCAAGGTGTTCTCCTCTAAAAAATATCAAGGTGTTCTAAACAAACCGGTCAGGTGACCATGGTATAACATGCGCCTATGTCAAACCATCCAAATTTGCTGGACGCCGGCTATTTTGGATGTTCAGGGTGTGTTCTTTTCTCTTCTTTCTCAACTTCTCTTCTTCGTTTTTTCATGTACAAAACGATAATTTTCTTCCAAAAAATTGATATAAAAGTTACTTTAAAAATTATATTCATTTTTAATACTTAATTAATTATCACCGTTTTGTCGGGAAAAAGGAAACCTTTAAAACAATACACCTTCAGAGTCATTTCAAACAAGAAGTGCTATTCTGTTTCACGCAAAATAAGACATGCCATTAGCGAGTGATTAACGAACTATTAACTATTACAATCTTAAAAAATTCTATTTTATTTTTGAAAAAATTCTTCATATAATAATTTTACATAAAATACACAATACACTATTATAGTTTGGAAAGCATGCTTATGAAAAAATATGAAAAATGAAGAAGTAGCTTCACCGAGTAGCTGAATCAAACTCAGCAAATTCATAGAAGGACAGAAAGAGGAAGTTCTTTGCCCCGTTCCTTATAACTTATTTATCAAATTATTATCATAGATTATTTGCTTCACACTTCTTAAAAGATACAATTACATCAAAATACATTCTTCTATGGCATTTTCTCTTTATGTGTTGAACCACATTAAGTCAAATAAAATGCTCTGTTTCAGTATCTAAGAAGTGAAAGTTTTATGTGGGAACAAGCATGATCGAGGGAGTGTTTTTCTTACATCACTCATCGCATTTCATTTTGCAGAACTCAGCTATATAACAAAAAAAGACGGGTCCTATGCATCTCCGCAATTAATTTTATCGTGAATGGTTTGCTAAAAAGAAGTTGTCAAAAGCCCAAAGTTTCCTATCCTGTCAGTATGGTTGTGCCTCAAAAAGTTATTATCGTCTTATTGTTTGTATAATCTATTTTTTTAAGACATTTGGGATTTTTTTTCATATATGTATTAAGAGTTTTTTTTTGTCTCCGATCACATTTTAATATCATTACCATTAAAAGTTACCACAATTGAGACTAATTGAGGTGATTAAATTCTCGACCACACTTTAATTCTTGGGAAAAGTTACCACATATTTGTTGATAAGAAATATTTTTCACGCGTTGGCCTAAGAGATCTGTTTAACTCCAGTACATATATGTTCTTGGCTACCTTTAATGATAAAGGCGTACCAGTTGGTTTGATCCTGTAACCAACAAGAAACAAGAGATATGCATTAAGTTAAAATTAGATCATACGGGATCGGCTGAAGGCATCAATTTTATACATAATTACTATCCCAAAGCGCACTTAAACTAAGTGATTGGGATAGATCGACTATGCCGAGACAGTATAAATCACTTAGGCTAAAAGCGTGTTAGGGTAGTAATTACCGCATTGATAACTTAGCCGATATTACGAGATCTAACATAAATTAGCTAATACTCTAACACATTAAACCTAGATCAATCGGTACATTAGCGAGCATGACAGATTGATATCGGCTTAGAACACTTAGATTAAGATCTTAATATAAAAGACAGTTTTAATATATCTAATAGTGAATATAATCATAAAGATAATTAAAATAGATAATGTCGGCTGAAACTCTGGCATTGTCTTTAAAGATAAAC
Organism: Oryza australiensis; assembly: GCA_019925245.2. Taxonomy (NCBI): domain Eukaryota; kingdom Viridiplantae; phylum Streptophyta; class Magnoliopsida; order Poales; family Poaceae; genus Oryza; species Oryza australiensis. The sequence goes on along the minus strand of JAIFGZ020000265.1, from coordinate 313,710 downwards.
ATCTAGCCAAATAGATCTTAATAATTCTAAAAGCGACTTAATAGATCAGTATGATGCAGCATTAAGTACAGAAAAAAGTATCATATCCATAAAAACTGATATAAACCCCTCAAGACGGTGGATACAATATCTAACCTAGTTCAACATCTAGATCTAGCTCTATCGGCTACTGTCTCCTGAGAGAAACCAGCCGACGGTGAGATAGATCTAGATATTGCTTATATGCCGTATATGATAATTTGCGCAGTTCATAACATCAAAACTAGAGTATCATGACGATGTAAGCACTAATTTCGACGATACAAACCACTAATGACAATTAATTACCTTACTTGGAGATCGAGATCGATGCAGCCCGAAGCGAGATCAAGAACTCGTCTAAAATAAAAAAGGTTTGGCGATGCGCCGAGTTTGTATTGATGTGTGTATTGGTTGATATCTTTACAAAGAGCCCTCGGGTCTTATTTATACCCAGGCATAACGACATCCGTGTAGGAGACGATTTCTACCTTATATACTATTTACAGTACGACAATATATCGGGACGCAGTCCCATGTCGTATTACAAAAGGAATATCTAATAACTTCCTAATTTACAGATACAATTGCCGTTATAAGACCTTATCCATAGATGGCAATATCTTTAACACACAATTTGGAGACCGAATCCAATAATTTATCTTCAAGTTTCCTTTCGGGACCGGCCCCAGCTCCATCTTCGCGCAGGATCGACATTTGCTATCCTCGTCCGACTCGGACTCAGCCGACTGGCTTCGCAGCCGATTCAGACTTAGCCGACGCGGCCCCTGTTTCTCCGCCGATCACGCATATTCTTCGATTCCGCCTCAATCTCTGCTTCAAACCTGGGGAGTTGGTTACCAAATTTGGTCGTTAACACATGTCCCCCAAGTCCGCAATATGAAAATGTTGCGGATTTTGTATAGTCTAAATTTCAAGTGCAACCCTAGGTCGATTCTGTTTCGGCCGTTATGAAAACTCTTTAAATAACGCATGCCGCCCGCCGAACAAGTCACGCCGTTAACAGATAACCACTCCAAACGTATTCGAGCTCTCCGACAACCTCTTCGGCTCCCCAAGCCCGCGGCGGCGATTTCTTCTTCGGCGACCCAACGCATCCCAATGGCGTCTTCTACTGCTCTGTCAGCCACGTCTCCTGCCAAGTTTCCTGAGGTATGCCCTAATCGGCTAGAACTCCTTCTCTTGCTTGTTTCCCTTTGCAGATCTTAATTCTAAGGTTTATGGTTCTGAAATCCATATTTTCCTATTGTAGCATCTCGCTCATCAAGTAGCAATCCCCAACCTTCTACAGAATGACAGATATTTCCTAGGGCCGATCAGCAACAAGGACCCCACAGAGTTCATAATAACCAAAACCAATAGAATGCCCTATAAGATAAAAAACCCAAATCTTAGCCACTGAGCATACACCTTCAAATCTTGGCCATCAATGGACAAATCTTGGCCGGCATGGTACAAGAGAATGGAGCCGGCCAAGCGTAGCCACTGGGAAGAAATTAGGATAGCCCAATGTTTAGACCTGTCTATAGCCGATATGGCAAAAGACGAACCACTGATGTCGGCTGCAGTCTATTTCTGGAACAATACCTGGAATGCTTTCATCTTCCAGCAGGGCCCAATGACCATCACCTTAGTCGATGTAGTAATGATAACTGGATTAGATGTCCTATCATCGGCTAACCCCAATAATCTGGAAGGCAAAGGCCAGTCTCAATTCAAGACTAAGGCTATAGGGGGTTGGAACGGCTTCGTGGCTGCCAACATGCAGGAAGGGCCGATCAGTGCCAGGGAGCTTGCTGCATTCTTAATGATGTAGCTAGAAAAATTCTTTTTCTGTGGATCTAGCTGTGGGCCGACGGCAAACTGGCAAGTAATAGCCGAAGCCTTAGTGAACAAGAAGAAGATCCCATTAGGCAAATTCTTGCTCGGCTATTTGTACCAAACCCTTAATCAAGTCGTCTCCAAGATCGCTTCTAATGCCAACACCAACACCGGAGGTCCGTGGTGGTTTCTTCAGCTGTGGCTCGTGTTGTTTACACAAAAGATAGCTGGTCGGCCACAACTGACTGAGGCCTGTTTCCCCTTGTTAGAGCCGATTGAAGATGATGAAGGGGAGGCAGTGACCACTAGGAGATGCCTTAGCTTCGGCGAAGCAGCGACCACACATACTGAATCCAAGCAATCGGCCGAGCTGCTAGCCGAGTGGTTCATGTCCCTTTATGATGGTTTCGCTAAGGACAACCGGTGTTGGTACTTCTACAGGGACAGAGCACTTTTTGAGCTGCCGATCGAGCTAAACTTTGAAGAAGTCAATTCGTTTAATTAACCCAAATGCCGAGAGATTTTCACCACAACACTTGTGCCATGCATCCTGCCGACAGGGATTCACCAGGGCCGAAATGTAGCGAAGACATACGAGTTCTACTATCCAATTTTGGCTACTAGGCAGTTTGGTCTTGGGCAACTGTCCATCGGCTGCTTCTTTGCCGATAAGATTGAGACTCGAGGGGTGATGACCGAGAGGCTGATTATGAACAAGTTAATGGAAATAAATGGCCCACCCCTCGGTAAGTTTTAAACTTTAAACATTGTCCTTTCTTTGAGTGATCGGTTGATCTGTCTCGCTAATACTTGAGCCTTTTTCTCCTTTGTAGATGACATAAACGGATCCGCCAAAGGTAAGTAATTCCGGGGCCACAATCGAGTACCGCCTAGGCGTTCTCCCTAACGGCTACTGCTTAGCTCCTTCGGCGATCGACTGGGAAGCGCCAAAGTTAAGGACCCTGTTGCACGGGCAAACACGCGAGCCGCTGGTGCGAAAGAGAAGGGCTCTCTGCTACGGCCGTTTGCACACCAAGAAGCGAAGAAAGAGAAACCAACTGCACCAGCCGACAGCCTCCCATTCATTGACCCAAGTGTCGACCAGGCCCTCAACGAAGAAGTCATGGATAAGGAAATGTCTCGTGCCATCGAGGAGGCGGCCGAATCAAGTGATTCGAGCCATAACTCAGTGAGCCCACCAGCCGACGACCCGTCTCCTCCAAGCCCTCCTGCCAAGAAGCGGTCAGTAAGTCCTTCTCTCGTCAAATCTGGTTCATGAGCCTTGATCACCTCAATCCTTAACCAAATTTTTCTCTGTAGGTCAAAAGGCTAGCTGGTCGCACTCCACGTTTTGTTTCACCGAAACCTCTAACATTGCCTTTTCTTTGCCTCGCTCAACTTGGCCGATCTGAACTAACACTTTTATCTCTTGTGCAACCTCCCCGGTCTCCATTGGCTGCCCCCAAGTCTCAAGCGAGCACGCTCAAACGACCGTGGGTAGTGATGACGCTGAAAATGTCACTGGGCCGATCAACGAACACACTGAGGAGGTGGCCACATCGGCCAGTGATAATGATGAGGAGGTCGTTGCTCCAATCAGTTCGGCCGCCGAAGAAACGGTTGCTCCAGTCCCTGCAGCAAGAGTAAGCCTTGCTCCTTTCCTCTTTTTAGTCCTTGAATAATCGGCTACTCTCTGACTCATGATCTGTCCTCTCCATCTCTTTTTCAGACCCTAGCCGATTTGTTGTCCTTTGACATCAAGAAGTTCCTTAGTGATGAAGAAGACGAAGCAACTAGTCCGGACAAAGCTGTAGCTGATGAACTTAAAAGCAAACTCCAAGACATCCACAATCGGCTAGATATCGACGTGGATCGCCCGGTTGTGGAATGTGGATTGGCAGTCACGGTTCTTCGAGATTGAGAACCAACTCCGGAAGATCGGCCACCAAAATCTAAGAAGCTGTCTATGTCGACCTGCATCAGCCTAAGTTAGGGCATGCGATGCAAAGAATGATAGAGAGAGCCGCCCAGGCCGACGTAACAACTAGGATCGAAGCAACGGTTAAGGATGTGGAAGCCGAAAAGGCGAAGCTAAACGAACTGACGGCTGGTCCATCAAGCCCGGATTGCCGATCTCAAGCTCGAGGAAGCCGGTTTGCTGCTGCGGTTGGAACAATGCCAAGCAAAGATCGTCGCCAAAGAACAGCTGCTAGCCGATCTGCCCAAAGCTACCGAGGACCAAAAGAGCATATTGATGGCCATGATCAAGCATTTGAAGGAACTGCATAAGTTGGCCAAAGTGATCCCCGGCTCTGATGCAGAAGATCTGGCTGTGATTGACAAAGTGAACGCCATCAAGACTTCAGCTATCTCGGCCATAGATGCATTCTTGGGCATGTAATAGGACTCAGTTTTCGAAACTTGCGTTAACTTTATTTAAACAATCTTTTGTAATCGGCTCATTGACCTTAATCTCATTCCTTCTGCCGATTTAAGATTTCAACGCCTTGAAAAATTTCAAAAACTTGCTAAGTCTGATTCTTGATGTTGTATATGTATATGCCCCCTAGTTTTGTCGATGATGACTGCAGCATTGATAAAAGTAGTATTCCGAACAAACCAAGGCGTGTCGGGCGTATCGAGCCGATGCGGAAAACCGAGAGGGGAAAAACTTAGAAAAAATGGTCTAAAGGCGATGCGGGTATCCCACCATATCGGCTAACACGAATCGGCCAGGCATTAGCCGAATCATGAGTTGATCCAAACACTGGGGTGATATTTTTTTAAATATTTGCCATTGAGAGCCCTTCCAAATACTTCACCGTCCAATCCTTCCAGCATGTAGGCTCCTTTAGATACACACTTGTGGATCTTGAAAGGCCCTTCCCAAGTAGGTGATCATTTGCCGAATTTGTTATCCTTTGACCCAATCGGCAATATTAATTTCCAAACAAGCTCGCCCTCCTCAAAAAACTTGGGGACAACTTTCTTGTTATAATAACGGGCTACTCGTTCTTTATCTCTTGTTACTTTTTCCAAGGCCTTCATCCGTGACAAAACTAGATCTTCTGATTCATATATCATCAGATTGTAGTAATCATCGGCTGTAAGCTGATCTTGTAACTGAACCCTTCTTGAGCCGATGATGTTTTTCCATGGCAGGACTGCTTCATGGCCATATACCAGTTTATATGGAGGGACTTGGATAGATCTGTGACAAGCCATCCGATAGGTCCAGAGTGATTCGGCTAATCGGGTGTGCCATTACTTTGGATATTCAGCGATCTTCCTCTTTATCAGCTTGATTAGACTCTTGTTTGAGGCCTCTGCCTGTCCGTTAGCCTGAGCATAATACGGCGAAGAGTTGAGTAACTTGATTCCCATGCCGTAGGCAAACTGAACAAACTCGTCCGATATGAAGATAGATCTCTGATCTGTTGTTATTGTTTGAGGGACGCCGAATCGGTATACGATATGCTCCTTAACAAACTCGATTGCATCCTTTGAATCAACCTTCTTTAAAGTAATTGCTTCCATCCACTTTGTGAAATAATCTGTTGCCACCAATATGAACTTATGTCCCTTACTCGAGGGTGGATTTATCTGGCCAATCATGTCGATTCCCCAACCTCTGAACGGCCAAGCCTTCATAATTGGATTCATAGCCGATGCTGATGCCCTCTGTATAGCTCCAAATTTCTGACAATCCTGGCAACCCTTATAATATTTGAAACAATCCTCCAGTATCGTCGGCCAAAAATACCCTGCTCTTCGAAGTAGCCACTTCATCTTGTGAGCCGATTGATGCATGCCACAGGTTCCTTCATGCACTTCTCCGATAGCCACATTGGCTTGATCAGCACTGAGACACTTGAGCAGCACACCATCAATCGTCCGATAGTATAAATCATCATCGAGCAAGACATATTTCAAAGCCTTGTAGCGCAATTTTCTTAAAGCCGGCTGGGAAGGGTTTTGTAAATAGTTTTAGACCTCAAACCTCCAATCGTCGACTATCATGGTGGCGATCTCTACTTCAACACCTTTTGTCATCGGCTTGTAGCTTGATGCCCCTTGAGCTAAATCGTTGGCTTTTGCATTTTGCTCTCTAGGGATATGTGTCAATATTACTAGCCGAAAGTTGTCCATCAATTCTCGGCATCGTTGATAATAGACCATCAGCACATCATTTTTGTATTCATATTCTTCTGACAACTGGCTGATGACCAACAGTGAATCTTCCATTATTTCGATGGCGTCGGCTTCGACTTCCTTGAGAAGATGCAATCCCTTGAGCACTGCCTCGTATTCGGCTTGGTTGTTTGTGGCATGGGGGTTGATTAAGAAAGCAATTCGAAGCTTGCCCCCCTTGGGGATATGATAACCAAGCCGATATTGTATCTGTTTGTGCAAACCGAGCCATCAAATGTCAAAGTCCAAGGCATGATCTCTACCGAGCCGATCGAATCATCTCTATGTTTCACTATGAAATCGGCTATGGCTTGTCCTTTAACTGCCCTGGGTGCCTGGTATCTTAGATCAAACTCTGTTAAGGCAAAAATTCATTTCCCAATTCGTCCTTTTAACACTGGAGCCGATAGCATATATTTTACTACGTCGGCTTTACATATCACTGTGCACTCATTGGATAATAAATTATTCCTTAACTTTGTGCATGAAAAATACAGGCAAAGACATAACTTCTCCACTGGTGAATAACTTGTTTCGCGTCCAGAAGTCGTCACGAGATAAAAGATGGCCTTTTCCTTTCCTTCAATCTCCGAACCGGGCGAGCCGATGAATTTGTCGTCGACCAACAAATATAGCTCTGAACGGTATCCATTTCGTGGAGAAATCAAAACGAAGGCAAGCTCAAGTAATCCTTAATTTTGTCCAAGGCTTTTTGTTGCTCTGTCCCCCAAGTGAATGCTTGATCGGCTTTCAACTGAAGCAAAGGCATGAACGGCTCCATCTTTTCCGAAAGACTGGCGATGAATCGTTTGATGAAGTTGATTTTGCCGATCAAAGATTGCAGCTGCTTCTTGTCCTTCGGAGGCTGTATTGTTCTGATAACATTAATGCTCCTTGGTGTAACTTCAATCCCTCTCTCGTGAAAAAAACCCTAAAAAAATGCCCGACCAACACGCAGAACACACATTTCAGTGGATTCATCTTTAGGCCATATTTCCTTGTCCGCTCCAACACCTGCCTGAGATCGGCTAGGTGATTCTCTGTTTCCCTGGATTTGACAACAACATTATCAATGTAAATTTCTATCAGAGAGTCGATCATATCATGAAAAATATAATTCATGGCCTTTTGATAAGTTGCTCCAGCATTCTTCGAGCCAAACGTCATGATGACCAACTCATATAAGTCGATTGCTCCTCGGCATCTGAAAGCAGTTTTGTGGATATCTTCCTTGGCCATAAAAATCTGATTATAACCTGCATTACCATCCATAAAACTTATGATCTTGTGGCGGAAGCATCCACGAGCAAATCGGCTATGGACATTAGGTATTCGTCCTTGGGGGTAGCTTTGTTGAGGTCCCTGAAATCGATGCACACCCTAAGTTTATCATTTTTCTTCATGACTGGAACAATATTTGAAACCCACTCCGCATATCGACAAGGCCGAATAAATCTAGCATCGTATAGCCGAGTGATTTCGGGTTTGATCGCATCATGCATATCGGCCTTAAACCTCTTGGGAGGCTGTTTATACGGCCGATACCCGGCTTAATAGGCAGCTGATGCACAACAATAGATGGGCTAAGACTAGGCATCTCAAAATACTCCCAAGCAAAACAATCTTTATATTCCTTTAATAAATCAATAAGCTGGGATCTAAAACGAGAAGACAAATTTTTGCTAATGTATGTCGGCCTAGGCCTATCTCCAGAACCTATATCAATTTCTTCTAGCTCATCGGTCAACATAAAACCTTGCCCAAGCTTGCCATCGTTGTCGTTCGCGGTGTCCTTGCCATAGACGCTCGAGCCCTCCACGATGCCCTCAAAGTAGCAATTGAGGCTCCTCATCTCCAATAGGCTTTATAGCAGAATCGAACACCTTTAGAAAATCGGCTTGCCAGATTTTACCGGACAGACAATCGATACCGTCGATTTCCCAAAGTGGCAAATCAGCATTAGCGACGTTCACTGACCTATCGGCTGGCACGATCTCAATCCTGTCGCCTTGCCATTGGATCATACTTTGATGCATGGTGGAAGGGATGCAGCAATTTGCGTGAATTCAGTCCCTCCCAAGCAGTAGGCTGTAAGATCCCTTCCCATCGATGACGAAAAATGTCATGGGCATGGTTTTGCTACCGAGGTCAGTTCAACGTTCGACACGCCCCTGGCTTCCTATGGATTGGCACCAAAGTCTTTGAGAATCATGTTTGTCTTGATTAGATCTTCGGCTCCTTTGCCCAATTGACTGTAGCCCCTCCATCGACTAGCATTTTTGACATCGGCTTTCCATTGACAAATCCTTTGACATACAGTGGCTTTAGGTGCCGATTTTTGGTCCCCTCTGGTTTTTCGAAAAAGCTTGCTCTAGGGACAGTGCTAGTCTTGCCAAGGAGTCTTCCACGTTGTCTGCATCGGCTTCTGTGACACTGAATTCGACTGGCAGTATAAAGACCATGTTAACCGATGCAGTAGCTTTTCTCTTTCCTTTTGCCGCCTCCTAGCTTGGTCGATTGGGCTTTCGTCGGCTGGCGGCGCTTGTTTTTTGACGCGCCATCATTTTGTGCCTTGCCGACGTTGTTGTTGTCGGATTAGCCGTCGTACTTCTTCCTCCTGCCCCTCGCTGTTGAGCCGCTGGATGCTTCTCTTTTGTGTTTTAGTGAAGAGGTTTGAAGGGCACCACTATTGGGGGTTGGCCGATTGTTTGTCTTCGGCCACTTCTTCATCGTATTCGTCTTTACCTTCATCCTCGAAGAAATCCTGGTGGATCGGCCCGAGTCGATCATGCACTGGTAGTCGCCTCTGATTACGTTGTACAGCCCTGGGGACAAATTGGGTGGAACTTTGCATTGATGGGTCCCTGAATTCGTCCTGACGATACTCGCTGCAGGTCGGGCAGTTGTCAATCGTTAGCAGCTTCATTCCTAATTCCCAGCAGAATCGGAAAAACTCGCTGCGCCAGTGCGGGTCGCAACCGATGTGGTTTCTGACGAATTGGAGTCCCCTGACCTCAGGTTCCGTGACGTAAAGCGTTGTTGAAAACGGGGCATGGGGTCGCTGATCGACCGATCGGTCGGTGGAATGCACCATGTTAACTGGTGCAGCTTGATCTCCAGCCGGTTTCTTTCAGCCTTAACCCCTTTGAGAGTTTTGGCTAAGCCGTACGTCATTCGTTCGCCGATCAGCTCGCTCGGGGCCGGCTCGAACCATGTTGACCGGGAAGGGATTGCCATCGACTTTCATCGGCTGAGGTGAATCGGCGAACTTCAGCTTCCCGGTCTCAATAGCCGACTCGATTTGCTACCTGAAAACTTTACAGTCATTAGTGCTATGGGAGGTGGAGTTGTGCCACTTGCAGTACTTCTTCTTCTTGAGTTCATCACCCGATGGGATCACGTGATTGGCCGGTAGTTGAATTTGCTTCTCCTTTAGCAACAAGTCGACGATCATATCAGCTTTAGTGATGTCGAAGTCGTACTTCTCCTCCTTGGCCGTTTTCAGCATCCACTGGCAAACGATGACCTTTTTATTCTTGGTCCATTCGGCCGCTGCAACTTCTGCATCATCGTCGCTTGTATCTGAGTCGGTCTCAACGATGACGTGGGCAACCTTCTTAGACGGCCTTCCTTGACTCTTGAAATCGCGTTCGTGGGCCGTCACCCTCGCGCCATGGGCCAAGTTGTCGAAATCTTGAGCCAAAAACCTTTCACGGATCGGCGGCAGAAGCCCGTGAAAAGCCAAATCGGCTAGTTGGGAATCGGATAGCACCAGGCTATAGCAGCGGTTTCTCATTTCCCTGAATCTCTGGATGTAGTCCTGAACCGATTCCTCATGCTTCTGCGTGATGCTTGTCAAGTCCGACAACTTCATCTCATGGTTACCGGTGTAGAAGTAGTTGTGGAACTGTTTCTCGAGATCAGCCCAGCTCTGGATGGAATTGTAAGGCAAAGAAGAAAACCATGTAAAGGCCTATCCCGATAGTAAGAGCGGGAATAAACGAACCCTCAGGGTGTCTGTAGCCGATGCCTCCCCGCATTGCGTCAGGAATCGGCTGACGTGCTCATATGTAGAGGTATTGTCCTGCCCCGAGAACTTGAAGAAGTCTGGAACCTTGTACCGGTTTGGGAGTGGCACTCTCTCAAAATGTTCCGGATATGGATACTAATACATGTTACCAGAATCTTTTGCCTTGAGGCCGAATTGATCGCACATTATGTCGGCAATCAAATCGGCCGAAGTCTTGTTATCTTGAGCTTGCTGTATCGGCTTATATTGATCGTATTGGATAGGTCCTTGCCGATACTGAGGTGACGGTGTCTGCGGCCGATAATGTTGGTCATGCTGGCCTCCCTGGTACTGATATTGAGCTGGGTCGACAGCGGGAGGCAGCCGATTCACCGGCGGTGGTGATTGTTTAGGGAAGAGCCGACGGCCGCCAGCATTGTGCTGTGCCCCTTGAATGAGGTTGGCGACCGGTTCTTGCCGCTGATTGAAGTCGAACATGCCGGCTAGTTGTTCCTGGGAAGGAGGTTGCTGCCGGTTCAGAACGACGGGCGGTGGCCTTGAAGCCGATGCAGATGCATTCGGCTGACTAGGTCCCCTCCTGGTGGCCCCGGCTGTACTGGTGGTGGCATCGACCGATTCTGGGATGCCAAAACCCTATAGTTGGGGAACTGGCCATCAGTGAAATAGGTTGGCCCCCGCTGCAGTTGATAGGCAATCTTCGAGTCGACCACGGTGGCAATCATGTTGTTGAGGGTGTTGACCAAGATGCCACTTTGGTTGACGAGGGCGTGATGTACAGCCGAATCGATTCGGTCTTGCAAAGTGTGCAGTCTCAAATCATCTTGCTCTTGCTTTACCTCCTCCATCTTGTGCTTCCCTTTCGTGTCCTCGGAGGAGGATGCCTTGAAGTCATCCATGCTGAATTTGTTTTTCTGGTGGATGGCCCCAGATCTGGTCTGGGCGAAAGATTGTAGATAATTAGCCTGCAGTTCTTCCACCATCTTCTTGTAGTTGGCCAATTGCTCGGCCGACAACTGCTCCATCTTGATAGGAACCATATTTTCTTTGCTGATCTCGGGGCTCTTGATGTTAACCATCGCACCGACTTTATCAAACTTGCCGATGATCCCATCGGGCATGTCAAGAAGTATGTTGATGAGAAATCTTTCCCACGCGCTGCCCTGAGAGATCTGCTTAACTCTAGTACATATATGTTCTTGGCTACCTTTAATGATAAAGGCGTACCAGTTGGTTTGATCATGTAACCAACAAGAAACAAGAGATATGCATTAAGTTAAAATTAGATCATACGGGATCGGCTGAAGGCATCAATTTATACATAATTACTATCCCAAAGCGCACTTAAACTAAGTGATTGGGATAGATCGGCTATGCCGAGACAGTATAAATCACTTAGGCTAAAAGCGTGTTAGGGTAGTAATTACCTGCATTGATAACTTAGCCGATATTGCAGATCTAACATAAATCAGCTAATACTCTAACACATTCTATAAAAAATGTTAATCTGATCTAAATATGCTAAACATAGATCAATCGGCTGTTAGCAGAGCATGACAGATTGATATCGGCTTAGAACACTTAGATAGATTAAGATATTAATATAAAAGGCAGTTTTAATATATCTAATAGTGAATATAATCATAAAGATAATTAAAATAGATAATGTCGGCTGAAACTCCGGCACTGTCTTTAAAGATAAACATCTAGCCAAATAGATCTTAATAATTCTAAAAAGCGACTTAATAGATCAGTATGATGCAGCATTAAGTACAGAAAGAAGTATCAGATCCATAAAAACTGATGTACACCCCTCAAGACGGTGGATACAATATATAACCTAGTTCAACATCTAGATCTAGCTCTATCGGCTCTTGTCTCATGAGAGAAACCAAGACGGTGAGATAGATCTAGATATTGCTTATATGCCGTGTATGATAATTTGCGCAGTTCATAACATCAAAACTAGAGTATCATGACGATGTAAGCACTAATTTCGACGATACAAACCACTAATGACAATTAATTACCTTACTTGGAGATCGAGATCGATGCACCGGCGAGATCAAGAACTCGTCTAAAATAAAAAAGGTTTGGCGATGCGCCGAGTTTGTATTGATGTGTGTATTGGTTGATATCTTTACAAAGAGCCATCGGGTCTTATTTATACCCAGGCATAACGACATCCGTGTAGGAGACGATTTCTACCTTATATACTATTTACAGTACGACAGTATCTCGGGACGCAGTCCCATGTCGTATTACAAAAGGAATATCTAATAACTTCCTAATTTACAGATACAATTGCCGTTACGGACCTTATCCATAGATGGCAATATCTTTAACGCACAATTTGGAGACCGAATCCAATAATTTATCTTCAAGTTTCCTTTCGGGACCGGCCCCAGCTCCATCTTCGCGCAGGATCGCCATCGGCTATCCTCGTCCGACTCGGACTCACCGATCGACTTCGCACCGATTCGGACTTAGCCGACGCGTCCCGTTTCTCCGCCGCCATTGCGCATATTCTCCGATTCCGCCTCAATCTCTGCTTCAAACCTGGGGAGTTGGTTACCAAATTTGGTCGTTAACAATATTTTTAAGTCATTGACACGTGCGATGTAATTTATTTCAAAAAGTTTTATCATCACTATAGCTATATCTAAACAGCCGCTAAATTGATCAAACTTATCTTAGACGTGGTAAACTATGGCGAACAATCGAACGCTAAATCATTCGATATTGTTGGAAAAAATGTTAAATAAAGGAAAGGTAAATTTGTGAGGGCAAATACCCCTAAATCCTTCCGGTAAGTTTGGTTCCCTTGCCTAGCTAGCCTTGCTAGGCAAAGGCAAACCAACTCATTACCTAATTGCTAGGTTTGTTGTACCCCTCCGTTTGGTTCGTTTGCTATATATGGCTAGAAATGGTGGCAGCTCATATCGTATGCATCCATCCATGGCTGAAAGAACGAGTAATTTAACAAAAAGATGGCTGCAAAATTGACACAAAATCCGCTAGCCCGATAGTTTGGCAATAATGGAGGCTGGTTGTTGAAGAAGGTCGTTGGTTTCAGAGGAAGATCACTTTATCTTATCGTTTTTTTTGCGCCAGAAAATTGCTGGAGGTGAGCCGATTTGGCTCTCCCTCATGAGACAGCCTTTTCTCACCCTTTCATGCTAGCTCGCCCCGAAAGTTAGGATTTGGAAGAAGTCCATAATCGGTCCTTGTTAACGACCAAATTTAGTAACCTAACTCCCGGGTTTGAAACAAAGATTGAAGCGGAATTGGAGAAGAAACGTGATCTGAGAAGAGAGGGGACCAGAATCGGCTACAGAGCCCGTCGGCTGAGAGCGAGTCGGACTAAGACAACCGATAGCCGATTCTGGGTCAAGGTTAAGTGGGACTGGTCCCGGCGGAATGCGTGGAGATAAATAGAAGGTTCGGTTTCCAAATTGCGCGTTAAAAGATATTGCCATCTATGGATAGAGTCCTGTAACGGCAATTGTATTTGTAAATTAGGAATTTGTTTAGAATGTTTATTGTAATGCGGCATGGGTCCTTATCCCGGGGTATTGTCGTATTTTAAATAAGTAGTTTAGATAGAGTCCAGGGTCTGTATAGATAATGTTATTCTTGGGTATAAATAGGACCCGAGATCCCTGTAATTATTCATTCACACAATCAATACAACCTTCGGCGCATCGCCTCCTTTTTCTTTAGACGAACAAATGATCCGGCTTCGGGCTGCATCGTTTCGATCCCCAAGTTAAGGTAAATGTTTGTCATTAGTGGTGTATCTCGTCGAATTTAGTGCTTCATCGTTATGACACTCTAAATTCGATGATTTATGCTGTGCTAGTTATCATATATTGCATATAATCTAGAACAATATTTAGATCTATCTCGATATCGGCTCGTTTCTGTCAAGAACCAGCAGCCGATAGAGCTAGATCTAAGGGTTGGCCTAAATTATATGCGATATCCACCGTCTCGAGGTATTTACATCAGCTACAGTAGATCAGATTGTTCTTTTTATACTTAATGCTGCATCAACATTGATATATTAAGTTGTTTTTAGAGCTTTTATGATCTATTCGGTTAGATGTATATGTTTAGAGACAGTGCCGGGGTTTCAGTCGGCCTTATCTGCTTTAATATTCTTTTAGTATATTTTGCTATCAGATTCATTAAAACCGCCTCTTATATTAAGATCTTGCTCTAGTTAAATGCCCTAAGCCAGAATCAGTTTGTCAGCTACAGCCGATAGCCGACTGATCTAGGTTTAGCACATTTAGCTCAGATCAATATCTTTTCATAAGATAAATCGGAGTATTAGCCGATTCGCAGTTGGACCTATGACATCGGCTAGATTGTTAAAGCATATATTTATTATCCCATTGTATATTTAGATTAAGTGGTTAATACTGTCTCGGTGCAGCCGATCTATTCTAGTCACTTGGTCTAAATACACTTCAGGATAGCATATATATGTAAATTGACTCTTGCAGCCGATCCAGTAGGATCTAACCTAACACTTAACACATATATCTCTATTTTTCTTGTTGGTTAACAGATCGAACCAACTAACACGTCTTGTATAGCATAGGTAGCCGAGAAGGACCTGGACTGGAGTTAGCGGATCTCCCAGCTGCGCGTGAGAGAAATTTCTCGTCAACAGTCATCAAACTATCGTGAAAGTTTGTATTTGACCATCCAACTAAAAAATCGGGTATTCGACACCCCAACTATCAAAACCATACATCTTTGGCCATTCGACCCGGTTTTGCAAAATTGCCACGTGGCGTGTCAAGGGATTTCCAAAACTTCCAGGGCCTTTTTTGTAAAATCACAGATCCTTTCTTTTTTTTCTTTCCTTCTTTTTTCCTTCTTCTCTTCCACGCGCGGGGAGGCTGCCGCACGCACGGAGGCCGTCACCGCCGCACCCGCGGGAAGGTGGCGCAGCCTCGCGTCTGCGCCCAGGATTAGCCGACGAGCTTGACGAGGTTGAGGTGCTCCACGATGCCTAGGAGCTGCACCTCGGCCAACCAGTGCCCTTGCGCACACAACAATGGAGTAGTCAAATGTCGGGCTCCGCATCAACAGGGTGTGTGTCGTCGTGTGTGCAGGGCACCTGGCGGTTGTTGGGGTTGAGCCTCTTGACGGGCGACGTGGGTGCCGTGGCGACGCATCGGGAGATGAAGGACACCACGGTAGACACACCCGAAGCCGCCCTGGCCGACCATGAGCAGCGGGCTGAAGTCGCCCATGGCGCCACGGAGCTCGCGGAGCGTGAGGTCGCGTGGGCCATGCGCGCCCTGCCTCGCCTCGTACGGCGCCAGCGCCGCCACCTCCGGCCGTCTCTTGCTCCTGAACTTGTCCTGGAAAAGGCGCAGGCAACCCATTTCTTGGAGGAAGAAGCCGACTGCGTTCTCTATCGATCGCTATTTGCTACTCCACATATCAAGCTACTTCAAGAGCTTAGAGATTGCAGAGAAAAAAAGACCTCATATTGGTGATTAAAACATATACATTTTCTATTTCTTCTGTTTCTTGACAATGACTTGTCTAAACTTCTGCATGATTAAAATCCAA
Organism: Oryza australiensis; assembly: GCA_019925245.2. NCBI lineage: Eukaryota > Viridiplantae > Streptophyta > Magnoliopsida > Poales > Poaceae > Oryza > Oryza australiensis. The sequence goes on along the minus strand of JAIFGZ020000265.1, from coordinate 298,037 downwards.
CCAGGAGAAGGCCAAGACGAAAGAAAACAAAGGGGAAGAACCAATCGATCAGGGAAGGAAATTTCTAGCAAGCCAGATTTCTGGCAGATGGAACAATCCAACGACAGACTCAAAGCAGAAGCTCAAGAGGAGACATGCCTCCAAATGGCCGAATCGTTTGATACAACATCCACGTACCATGAACCGTAACTCACCGGCGTAGGAGGCGGTGTCTAATGTGATCCGGCTTCAATCCTCTGAAGCATCAAAGTAGTCAACCAGTCAGTTCTCACCTCCTCTGCCTACCTTCTTATCCTCATTTTGCTTGTACCAAGCTACACATGATTTCGTGCTAATCTTCATTCTCTTTCACTGCGTTGGCGGGGGAGGGCGGCGAGGAGAGGAGGGGCTGTGCGGCGGCGGCGTCATCCCCGCACGGTGGCCCGCTCGACGGCTCGTCGGCTCGTCAAGCTCGTTGGCTACTACTGGGCGCAGATGCGAGGCTGCGCCACCTCCCCGCGCGTGCGGTAGCCTCCCGTGCGTGGAAGAGAAGAAGGAAAAAAGAAGGAAAGAAAAGAAAGAAAGGATCTTTTGTGATTTTACAAAAAAGTCCCTGAAAGTTTTAAAAATCCCTCGGCGTACCACATGGCATGTGATTTTTGCAAAACCGGGTCGGATGACCGAAGATGTATGGTTTTGATAGTTAGGGATGTCAGATACCCGGTTTTCTAGTTGGATGATCAAATACAAACTTTCATGATAGTTCGATGACTAATTATAGACTTCTTCCTTAGGATTTTTGCACAATTCCAAACGGCTGGTCTTGCCAGGCCAAGTTAAGCTCATCCTAGCGTTGGATCCAAACGCACAAATCACTTCCGGGCAAGAAAAAGGTTAGGGAAAAAAAGACAATATTTTTATACATTTTCTTACCTCTAAAGCATAGCACTGTAAAACAATTTAAACAAAGAAACAATTTTTGGAATTGGGGGCAAGAGAGGGGAGGAAGTTTGCGAGGGGTAAATAAGGGAATCAGTTAGTAAATTAATAAAAATTCTTTTATGATTATGGTTATGGATTTGCATTCTTTTTTACGGACTTATCTTGTTGAAAAAATTAGTTTGCAGGTGCTCGTGCATACTTGTTTTATATATAGAAGAAGTGCAAATCTGCCGTACAAAATAATTTTCACCAAGCCAAACACCTTAAAAACGAATTAACAGGTAGGATTATATTTAGTATTGTTTGGAGAAAACTACACGTCGGCCACCCTATTTTTAGAAAAATATTGGGCGTCCACGCCTCCAAATTCAAACATGTACATAAAGATTATGCCTCACAAATCGTGATGAATTTAATGGTGTAGTTGAAGAGGAGTAATTTAAGATAAAAAATTAAAGATAGAGAGATATATGTGCATAGGTGGATAAAATGCTATTAGCACTATGTATGACAGTGTATATATATGAGAGAGAGAAAAAAATATGCAGAAAGTATAGGTTAGAGTGTTTGATAGTTTACGAGATGCGTCGGGAGTTCTACAGAGAGCGTTCTCCGTCCGTGTCGTTCACTCTCCAGAAAACAAACGAAAAACCAGGTAACCCCACCCAAATTCAAAAAATCGTCGGACGTCCAATTGTCCAAACGGTCAAAATCCCCAACGCAGAATAGGCCCAACCCAAACTGCGATGCGAAACCGCACACCGCCCTCTCCCGCATCGCCTTCGCCGCGTGTTCCCCCACTTCCCCACGCAACCCTTCGTCCCCAAATCGGACCAACCAAAAACACACTCCTCCCCTCCAATCCGCCGCCGCCGCCCGATGCCCCCCCGCCGCCGCTGCCGGGGATGACGCCGGCTGTAGCAGCGCCAACCCCCCACCCCACGCGCCAAAACCCTAGCGGCACCACGCAGCAACAGACGCCCCCGCCGCCGCCATGGGCAACCCCACCTGGGCCTCGGCCTCGCCTCCTCCGATCACACGGCGGCGGCGGCGCCTCCTCCTCCTCCTCCTTACCGCCGCGCCCCGCGGCTGGCCAAGCGGCGCCACGCGGCGGCCGGCTCCTCCTCCCGCTCCCGCCAGCCGCCAGCGGCGTCTCCGCTGCGGCGCCGTGGAATCCGTTCGGCGGCGGCGGTACGGACGGTGCGGGACAGGATGGGATCGGGGAGATTGCGCCGGGTGGAGTTGGTGTTGCCACCGGGAAGGGTCAGAACGGCGGCTTCGTGTTTGGCGGTGCCGCTCCCGCTACGAATCAGCAGCCTCCAGTGGCGTCATCCAGTGAAGACGCCCCCTTCGTGTTCGGGAGCGTGAGGGACAGCTTGCCTCGTTTTGAGGAGGGATGGTCAGCTTCGGCGAAGCTGCCTGAGGAAATGGGAAGGATGAATCTTCAGACTCCTGGTGAGAGTAGCGTCAATGTCAGTAAGGATGGGAGCTCCATTTTCGGAGTTGATATACCTGGTTTGGTTCCCAACAGTGAAGTGAATGTGCTCCCTGAGAAACTGACGCAGCTGAATATAGGCAGTGGAGTGCCGATGCAGGGTGATAATGGCGTGCCAAAAACATTTGTGTTTGGAGGTCATGGAAGTGGGCCTTCTTCTGATGGTAGGAGTTCTAATGTTCGCTGTGCAGATTCACATGCTTCTAGCTCAGTTAATTCTACTAAGGCAAATGGTGTTCTAGAGAAGCCGACACAGTTCAGTATAGGCAATCAAATGCCTTCAGGAAGGATGGGGAGTGAATCTACTAAGGGTGCACCACCAGTTTTCGTGTTTGGGGGAAACACATCCAGTGACCATGTGGATGGGACTGATGATGTTTCTTCTGGTGCTAATACTAATCCATCTGATACATTCAATGGTACTGATGGCACAGGTCTGCGTCCTGAGAAGATAACCCATTTGAATACAGGAAGTAGTGTTCCCTTTCAGCAGAAGGAAAGTGGAGGCAGTAGTCGTCAAGCCGAAGCATTTGTCTTTGGGAGTACTTCTGATGAGAGCAGTGTTCTTTTCTCTGCTGCCAACAGTGATGCTTTTGTCCCACCTAGTAGTGTTAATAATTTCCCTCCAGAGTTGCCAACATGTTTGAATATAGGAGGTGGAGTTACGCAGAGCAACCTAAGTGATAATTCTGGTTATTCTTCAGAGGCATTTGTATTTGGAAGTAATGCTTCCTTAAGCTCATCCTCTTCAAAAAAGGTAATGGATGATGGTGGCAATTTTGTCACTGGTGCAAATTCAAAGACATTTACCTCAGTTCATGGTAACATGGAGAGCACACTTCCAGCCAAGATGACAAAACTGAACATAGGCCATGGAACCCCATCCAATAACAATGAAGATGAAACTGCTCACCAGCCACCAGAAGTTTCTGGTTTTGGAACTAATGCAGCCACAACCTTTTCTTCTGCCCATGCAGCAAGCATGCCATTCACAAGTATCCAAACTAATGTATCCTTTGAACTAAAGGGTAATGGAGGGAACTTGGTTAATGAGGATATTGGAAACATTACACATTCCAGATCAAATAATGATCAAGGTTATGGACCTAGTAATTTTGTTTTCAGCAATGGCAGCAATGCAGTCCCTGCTTCTGAAGGATATGCAGAACATGCATTACAAGATGACATCAAGAAATTAAACATCAATAGGGAAGGGGCTTCAGTCGGATCTACTAAAGTGAATGAATCTTCCCAATTTGTGTTCAGAAGTAAAGCAGAAGCCATTCCAGTATTTGGTGCCATTCCCCAGCCCAATGTTCTGGAGTCATGTGCATTTGTCCATTCAAATCATTCATCTAGTTTCTCTACTTCTGGAAATGATATTCCATCTTTCAGTTTCAGAACTATGAATACAGTAAGTGATACTATTCCTGGTGAATCACGTGCAGTCAGACAGGAGCCAGCTTGGTGTTCAAGAGAGAGCTTATTTGGTATTGACTATATAAAATCAGCGTATAGAGATAAAAAGGAAGCGCATAAAAACGCAAGGAAAAATAAAAGGCCCACCAAGCTAAAGCAGCATGCTCAACCCCATCACTTTGCTTCTCAAGAAACATGCACCACTGGGCCAGACATGGATTTAGCAGGTGACTACTCACCAATGGATTGTTCTCCTTATGCAGCAACAGTTGAACAGGTACCAAAAGAGGCAACAGTGATGTCTGATCAGTCCGTTCATATACATGATTATGGTCTCTCAAACCAGAACTCCAGTTGTGCTGAAGATCTAGTTTCTGCAACTGAGCACTTGGTTATTGATGCAGATCTTCCAACATGCGAAGAGGAAGGTAGAGTTCCCAATGTAGACACATCTGCGAACAGCTTTGCTAGCAGCTTTTCTAGTTTTGATGAAGAAGTAATAATACCTATCGCACCACAACCTTCATCCTCCAATATGTATGATGCTGCTAATGGTAAACCTAAATCAGCCCCAGCCGAAGTTTGGGATGATGCTTATAGGCTCAACGATCAAGGTCAAGCCTATGAAGAGAATGGCTACAGAACAGTGCACGAGATTGGTGAACATGTCACTTTCCAAGAAAGCTCAGCAGATTTTAGTGGGCTGAGCTTTACTTTCGGTGCTTCTTCATCTCCCCAAAGCTCTTTGTCAACACAAAGACGCAACACAAGAAGGAAGGTAAGAACTAAGTCTGGACACCTGCCTAAGCCTTCAGTTACTCAGGCTTATGTACAGCCAAAATCATCACTAGACACAAAGACCATGCAGTTTTCCCCTGTAAAAAATAAAACAGGGGATTCAGCAGATGAGCAGTCAACAAGAGGTGCGTCAACTTCTGCAGCCTTGGAGACTTGTGAAACCTGGCGTACAAGGTTTGTATGAAAACAGTTTAATTCTGTTTGTCTGTTATTGTCTTTTTCATGTCATATATATCTTTTTGCATGGCATTATGTGGTCATTCAAATTTGATTTTGATATACCATATCTTTTCATTCTATTTTGGCCAGTGGAAATCAAGCCTACACAAATGGTCACTTTGCTACAGCGGAGGAGTATTATACCCGTGGAATAAATTCTGTTTCCGGTCATGGTTCTTCTGGACACTGCTCCCATGCTCTGATGCTTTGCTACAGCAACCGTGCAGCTACCAGGATGTCTCTCGGGAGAATGAGAGAAGCTCTTCAGGATTGTTTGATTGCTACATCAATTGATCCTACCTTTCTCAAGGCTAAAGTTAGAGCTGCAAAGTAAGGAGTTGCTACATCAACCCAACTAATTCTTTTAATGTTTAAACGAAATAGTATATCTCTTCAGTGATTGCACATATATGTTCTTCTTTTTCTGGTAAGCACCCTGCATGGTGGAATGTACTGCTTTTATCATGGAATATGATGCAATGGATATTTAAATATTTTTGAAACATGCATACTTGGAAAACCAGAGCTGCATGTTCCAGGTGTATTAGTACCGTCTTAATTAGATTATTCAAATATTCACTACTCCGTATATAACTATGGTACGCTTTGGAGAAACTGAACTGTAGTCCACTGATGTTTTTCCCTTGAAACATGTGCCTTTATGTTGTACTGGATTACTCTGGAGAGGTTATTCACTCTGCTACTTCGATTGAACATACCACCTTCATACCTTCTAAGTAATCTGTAGGCTAATTTTATTATGCATGTTTATAGCCCATGCTGTTTTGACTATTACTCTGTCAGGCCCATTAGAACCCTGTCTGGTTCATGGGTTTTTTTTTTCCTGGATTCCTGTAGGAATTGAACCGTTTCCTGTGATGGAACTCATTGATTTAGTTATCTAACTTGCTACCGTATATGGATGCAGCTGTCAACTTGCACTTGGGGATCTTGAAGATGCATTAAGGAGTTACACTACCTGTTTAACATCCAGTAAGACTTCTGGTTCTGATAGAAAAATGTTCGCTGAGGCTTCTGATGGTCTTGAAAGAGTTCAGGTGTGCTATCTTTCTGCTCAGAGATCATTTTAAGTTCTTTATTTTGTGTTAATTACTATCCATGTGTCTTGTTCCTTTTGCTATCTACTTTTTGTTTATGGAAATTTCAAAGAATATATAATTACTAATTTGTTATTTATTAAGTTCTTTAAAACTATAAACTATTGTTAGTTACTTTCAAGCAACACCTCAAAAAATGACTTTTAGTGGAGCACATGCAAAGAATAGTTTTACAGGGAGTAGTGGTGTGGTCCATATAACTATCTACAGCCATAGTCGTTACTTGTTACTAGTAGTATGAGTCCCTAGGAGGCAATCTGCCAAATAGTCATTTAATAGGCCAACTTGTTGTTGACTAGGTACTGGTAATGGTTTGGCTTTCAGCTCCTGATAAGTATACTATACTGCTGATGGTGAGTAAGTAGAGTAGCAGAGAGAAAGGGAACCTAAGTAGGACGTGAAGCGACGTGCTGCCATCCGCTGTTGCACAGTTGCAGTCAACTACTTTGTTATGCTGCTGCTTCTGTTTCTGCATCTAGCCTCCTCCCGTAGTCTGCTCTACACGACTACACCTCTGCAACCCTCCAAAGCTTGCCAGTGGCTGTTCGGTCCTACCCCAATTGTGGGCATGGTAACCGGATCCGGCTGGCTAACAGGACAAAGCTGATAAGGATTAAGGAGTGTCCGCTGTCCAGTGATGTTGGGAGGAGAAAGCCAGCAAGAAAGAGAGGTCAGTGTCATGGAGATAGACATGGTCAACTTCATAGCCTGAGGGCTGAAATCTGAGCTTGATTGGCCCATCTCATCATTTCCTTCCTTTCCCTTCTTTTTTTTTGTTTGCATCGATCACTAGTACCACCTTTACCTGTTTCTTCATGACGCCATGACGGCAAAACCTTTTCTGTCTCCCCCTTCCTTTCCTCTGCCTTCCTGGCCCTTCCAGCTGATCTGTTCCTAGTGTTTCTTCCAAATGTGATGATTAATCGAAGAATCTTAAGTTGACCAACTAGGTGTTCATGTCGAGTCATGGCCTATAATTACCATCAGGGACAGACCAGGCGATTAATGGCAGTTGGACCACTTAGCAAACAGTTTGCTGGAAATGAAAATTAGGAAAAATAATCTGGATTAGGATTGTAAAAGGTACCCTCGATGAAGTGTATGTCATTTTGGACATGGGCCACCCCCACTGTTATGAAATTTTCACGACAAATCTAATTATATTGATTTCAGATGACCAATCTTCATAGTCTTTTACATAGTATTGGTGCAAGTAATAGTTTGGTAGCACAGTTCCTAGAACATCATATGGTTCTGAGCGGATGGAGTATACATAAAAAAAAGGGTAGATCTGACCTGCTCAAATTCCAATTGATCCAATGATCAACTTTATCTTTGTATTTACTATCCTAGGAAGAGTTGTCAAATAGGGCCCATCATGTCTTACCATAGAAATTCAGTATACAGCTTTCATGAACATTCTGATCTGTGTTGCATTTACTATATTTCCAATATCATTCTGTTCATGTCACTGTATTAGTAGGCTCTATTACCTAGCCTTTTACATCAGCGTGAATACTGGTAATCTGTCGATCAATCTGATGCTTGCACTGTTGGGTTCTCTTTCCAGTTTGTACATCTAACATCTTAATGGTGGCCAGCTTCTGTTTATATCATTTTCACATGCACCATTATGTCCAATAAAAGAGGATATCGCATGGACTAAATACACATGATAATAAAGGAATTCTATTCTGGTAGTGGAAGTTATTTCATTGATGAATGATGACTGTGCTTGTACTAGTCTTGCCTTGTATTGATATCCAAGGAAGTCAGTCGTTATCCTCTGTTCCAGACACCAAAAGTCCAGAAGCAAACCATTGTCATTGTTAGAATGGAAGGAATTGGTAGTAAATGCTTATTCTGCCAAAATTATCTGTTTGCACCTGATATATTACCTCCTTGGTTTGTTAAGATATATTTGAGTTAACAACTTCTCACTATAAGTATCTTTTTTCTGCTTGTTCTAGCATCATACCTTATTGATATGATGACATCCTTTAATCTATACTTCAGAGAGTGGCGGATTGGATAGCGCAATCCAAGGAACTTCTTAAGAAAAGAACAGTGTCCGAAGCTACAATTGCTTTAGAATTGATCTCCAATGCGCTGCACATAAGTTCACACTCAGATAAACTAATGGAGATGAAAGCAGAGGCACTACTGACGGTGTGTAATTTCTTCTTGTTCGCTGTTTTATATCCATGTCTTTTTTTGCGAACTATTACACTATTGTATGTCTTACTGCTTCTTGCTTTATCCATGGTGTTCCTCATTTTCTTAATCTCTGGTTACTAATATGCTTGTTACACTGTACAGCTACGGAAATATGAAGAGGTCATTCAACTATGCCAGGAAACAGTCGTGTTAGCTGAAAAAAATTCCAGTGCATCTGAAACTACGGAATGCTCAGGGAGGCTCTGGAGGACATATCTCATTTGCAAGACTTACTTCCTTTCAGGCAAACTTGAAGACGCTCTTGAGTTGCTAAATAAGCATCAGCAAGTGACAAATGTCAAAGAGAGGTAATTTCTCATGTCCTGTGAATTACTTTTCTTTTTTTTGTAGTTTTTCTTGTTATATCTATACTACTTTAAATGATGTTAGTGGTGGTGTCCGAGTCTACCTCAAACACCACATGCTGACATGTGGGGCCATAAGGTCCTCACACGTGAATGCTTTTGCTTTAGATATGGCATTATATGTCTAATCAACTAATTATGCTATAAACTTGTAATTTTTGCTTTTACTTTTATCTCTTATAATATCCGTTGCAATGCACGGGCCTTTAGCTAGTTTAACTCCTGAATGGTGTAACTCTTTCAGTGAAGGGAGAACATCTCAGGAATGTTTCTCATCATTGTCTACTACCATTAGGGAACTTCTTTCCCGTAAGGTATGCTCCATTTCTATTGATTTCTCTGCATCCTTTAACATATTTTGCAGAAAGCCAGAAATGAACTTTGATGATATTTGTCCTGTCATAGCTACCTATATTCTTTATTGAGTGTGTTCTAATATTAAAATTTGCCCTGTCCAGAGATATAATTACTTTTCCCTTCTGATTTAAAGAATATGATATTTCTGTGCAGGAAATGTTGCATAGTTTTTGCTTTCTTTCTTGCAGTCAGAACTGCATTTTTTATTCAACTTCAGCAACTCCTATTGTTTTACTGTGTAGGATGTGCAAGAAATAAACAAATACTCACTTATTGACGCTCAGGATAATTAGTAACTACGAGTGCATCTCTATTTCCTATGTTTGGCCCAACATCACAGAACGAGCAATAAACCAATTAGATAGCCTTTCAGTTTTGTTAATGACAACTTAATATTTTTTGTGTGCTCATGTTGCTTTTTAGGCTGCTGGGAATGAAGCATTTCAAGCTCGTCGATACACAGAGGCCGTAGAACAATATTCAGCAGCTTTGGCATGTAATAGTGATTCACGCCCCTTTTCAGCTGTCTGTTTTTGCAATCGTGCTGCTGCATACCAAGCACTCGGTCAAGTTACTGATGCTATAGCAGATTGTTCACTAGCCATGGTTCTTGATGGAACTTATCTGAAGGTAAAGTGCAGTAGCTTTTGTACTACGATACAGTTACTCTCTCTGTTTCATCATATTATAAGTCACTTTGATTTTTTCTATAGTCAAACTTCTTTAGGTTTGACCAAGTTTATAAAAAAAATTAGTAATATCTACCACACCAAATTAGTTTCATTAAATTGATAGCATGTTTTTTTTTTGTTGATAATGTTACTATATTTTTCTAGATATTTGATCAAACTTAAAAATGTTTGACTGGAAAAAAGTCAAAGCGACTTATAATATGAAACGGAGGGAGTATCATTTTGCACACATTTACATAATACTTGATACATTTATTATATATGGACTGTTTTAGCCTTATGTGGTTGTGCATGAATTTCATTAATGGCTTCTTAATTTCAGGCAATTTCAAGAAGAGCCACCTTATACGAAATGATCAGGGATTATGGACAAGCTGCTAATGATTTACGGAAGCTTGTCTCACTTATTGAAAAGCAAGCTAATAACTCTGGATTGTCACCAAAAGTTCTGAACAAGCATAGCGATCTGAAGCAGGCACGCACCCGACTTTCATCTGTAGAGGATGAAGCAAAAAGAGATACTCCCTTGAATTTGTATTTAATCTTGTAAGTTTTTTCTAACCGAATCTTACCTTCTTTCTGTTTACCGTTGTTTTTTGCCCCCAGGTTTTTAGCCAACCTTAATATTTGCTTTCAATGCATATCTCTGACATTTGATTTTTTACCTACTGTTATCATTGATCTAGTGGAACAAATTAATCTATTTCTCTATAATGTAGTGATTCTTTTCTCCCCTTGCCAAGAACACTGCTGCATGTTTTGGATTAGATTTTTTGATATCACAAGACAGCTGTTTTATAGGAGAGTCAATACTTTGCTACTTCATCTAGCCACACAGTCACACACATGATTTAGGACATCAACTCCATTGTGACGAGTACTAGCTTCTCATGTCATATTATGTTTCATACTTGTATGATCTTATTTTAATTGGGTGTCACCCTTTCTAACTCTTGGTGATTGTCTATATTTCAATGAGAAGCAAAATTTTTAGCTCTTATTATGTGGAGATAATTAATTATTTGTCCCCCCCCCCTCCTCTTTTGCAGGGGAATTGAACCATCTTCATCTCCAGCAGATATTAAGAAGGCGTACCGGAAGGCTGCACTGAGGCATCACCCAGATAAGGTTCACATTGTTTCAGAGAATTTCTTGTTGGATTCTCACAGAAGGCATCTGTAACACTATTTTGACCTGCAGGCTGCACAATTGCTAGTAAGGAATGAAAAGCCTGATGATGGGTTTTGGAGGGATGTCGCCAAGGAGGTTCATGCAGATGCTGACCATCTATTTAAAGCAATTGGGGAGGCGTACAATGTTCTTTCAGACTCTAACAAGGTAAAGCACAAAAACAATTAAATATGCTTATGTGAAATGGCAAACGAGTAATATTTCATGCACCACTCATCTTAGATTTTTTTCTATGGATTAAACTCGGCCAATTAATTATTTTCATAGCAGGAAGTTACCAAGATAGCATTGATAACATATTTGCAAAATTTAAGCCTCAACTTAACATTCTGCAAGCATGTTTTTAGGTCGCCAAATACTGTGAGAATATAGCTCTGTTACTCTGTATCTTCCCTTTTCTTTTTGGTCAATCCACCGTCTCGACGCTTGGATGCTATAATCTTTACTCCTGCACATTCTCTCTAAAAATAATAATAACGGTGCACAATGCCACTATGAGCAGACGCTGGGTACATACTAGTAATGGTGAAGCCTATACCTACCTTATTTTGGACATTTTGGATGTGCTTGCTGCAATGCTACTTATTGATGGCAGAAATATGAAATTTTATTTTAATTATGAAATGAGTTTTTTTATTTTAAACTTCCTGCAAAAACAAAGTTGTTAACCTGTTTTCCTTTTGCAGCGCCAAGAATATGATATTGAAGAGAATTTAAGAAATGCTACAAAGAGAGTCTCCAAGGGAGGGAGGATGCACAGGTCCCCTGAACAGCGGTACACCAAACAATATGATAGGGGTTTTAATCCTCGCCCTTGGCAATCAAATAGATCAAGTGGATCCCGCTCACGGTGGTCTGGATATGATGACGATTACTGGTGAATTTATTGGTAGATGCTTATGGTGAGATTTTGATGTGACAGAGATCCATTGCATCAGTTAGATATGGAGCAAGGCCTCCTTGCACCATGGTACCCACCATTTGTTATCTCTGGAGTGCTAGGTGCTACCCCTGGAGTCCTGGTGCGCTAACTTGGCCATCCTCATTACACAAAGAGATGTGCCGCATGCCACAGCTTTTCTGACTGTCCATCAGCGTCTTCTTGGTCCTTTCGATTGGAGAGGATGGATCACGGAGCTGCAAGGATTGGTTGGTTGGGATGCTCAGTTTTGACACTTGCGGATGTTGTAGCTTGAACAGCAGACAATGCATTGTTTGGGAGTGGGACATCAAACCCATCTTGGTTGACATGATGGTCTCGAGCCTGCCTGTAACACTAACACCAACATCAAATGCTAACATGAAGGAGAAAGTGTCAGCTTCCCTATACGTGGAAGGATAGTTTTGTCCTGTGCAAGATATTCTTTTGAAGATATAGCACGAAAGACGTGTCGTGTGTGAGGTTGAGGGCTTTGTTTTCTTGTTGACTGGCAATTTGGATGATGTACCATGCCTGAGTGCCTGACAATGGGTAACAAAGAAAACATGATGTATAAGTTTATGCAGATTGCCTGTTGTTGAATGTATAAATCCCAAATTCGTTTGTTTCTTCCTCTGGACAAGTAAAGAAGAGCCATATGCTTTCTGTGTTGGTTTGAAGGGCAATCAATATCCAGCGTGCTTATTGGAACTTTCTCTGCTACTCGAATTTGTTTCTAATGTCGGAGTATGACCTTGGGACCTTCCTCCGTACTTGCAGATGGGAGGTTTAGGAATTTAGATTCACCAGGACCTTTCTAATGGCCGATGTGTCTACTTATATGAGTTAGGAAAACGGTAGTTCAGACAGACACACAGTCAGACCGTCACGCAGGGTTATACAAGGTGCGCACGTACAAAAATATGGTGATCTATGTGTCAAGTTAGGTTTTAATGTGGGATGAAGTCAATGTTGGTGTTTTGCAGGGATTGTGGAAATATCGGTCCCCTTTGATAGAAAACTTTCGCCCGAAATTTACTTCCCCGTTTTTTAATCTATACTATCTATAAAACTGTGTTTCCACTCAAATTTTGGTCTGATTATTTTGCAGAAAACCCCTTGGGTTTTCTAAAATTAACCCACAGTCCACCTGGCTATTTAAAAGAATCAGTTAAAGAAAAAAAGGGGTTATTTTGAAAAAAAACCCTTGAGTGTTTATAAAATTAACCCGAAGTCCCAATGCTGAAAAGAAAGGGAAGGCTTGGATGAAAAAAGAAAGACCTCATGCGTCCCTCTCTTCCGTCCCCATCCGCGTCGCACCCCGCGCCGCGCCTACGCCCCTCCCTCCCTTCACCGCTCGGAGCTCCTGCGCCGCCGCCTGGACCTTCGCCCTCCGTCTGCTTTCCTCCCTGTGTCATCGTCCCGTTGCAACGCATGGGTATTTTGCTAGTATATATATATATATACACACACACAAGAAATGTTCGTGCGTTGCAACGGACGACAACGCAGTGAGGAAACAAGCGAAGGTCTAGGCGACGGTGCGGGAGCTTCGACGGCGATGGGAGGAGGGCGTAGGCGCGGATGGGACGAAGAGAGGGACACAAGATGTCTTTTTTCATTCAAGCCATTGTTTTCTTTTCGATTAGGACTGTGGGTTAATTTTATAAACACTCAAGGAGTTTTTCGCAAAATAGCCCATTTTTCTTCTTTAACGCTTTTTTAAAATAGTCGGCGATCATGATTAATTCGAGAAAACTCAAAGGGATTTTCCAAAATAGCCAGCAAAACAAAATTTGGGTGGAAACACTACTTGCTTTATAAATACTAGCAAAATACCCGTGCGTTGTAACGGGACGACGACGCAAGGAGGGAAGCAGGCGGAGGGCGAAGGTCAGGCGGCGGTGCGGGAGCTCCGAGCGGCGACGGGAGGGAGGGACGCAGGAGCGGCGTGGGGCGCGGGGCGGATGGGGACGAAAGAGAGGGACGCAAGAGGTCTTTTTTTTCATCCAAGCCCTCCCTTTCTTTTCAGCATTGGGACTACGAGTTAATTTTATAAACACTCAAGGGGTTTTCTGCAAAATAACTTCTTTTTTTCTTTAACTTTTTTTAAATAGCCGTGGATGCGGATTAATTTCGAAAAAACTCAAGGAGTTTTCCGCAAAATAGTCGAGCAAAAAAAAGATAGGGTAGAAACACTACTTGCTTTATATATAGGCAGACTGTGGATTAATTTCGAAAAAACTCAAGGAGTTTTCTGTAAAATAGCCAGGCAAAACAAAAATTGGGTGGAAACACTACTTACTTTATATATAGTTATAGATATAGATATAGATTATAGATTATAGATATATATAGTTGGGCTACTGTGTGGCGCGCCGCACAGCCCATCCCGTGTGGTATGGCCAAATCTATAATTTAAAAACTCAAATTAAAAATCCAAACCGTTCAAATTGTTTTACATATTAATATCGCTTTGTAGACTAAATTTTATATTTTTTTAAATTGTTTACTATTTTATCGGATAGGTCAAAGATGCATTAATCCAACGATTTCTGTAATATCTATTTTATTGCATCTTTGACCTATCAGATAAAATTGTAAAAAATTTCGAAAAAAATGTAAAATTTGGTCTAGAAGGCGATATTAACCTATATAACAATTTGAACGGTTCGGATTTTCAATTTGAGTTTTTAAATTAGATATTCGGTCATGCCACACGGGATGAGGCTGTGCGGCGCGCCACACAATAGCCCATATATATATATATATATGAATTTTAACAAAATTTATTTAAGTGGCCAAAATTTGTTCAAAATACATTTTTTAACCGAAACTTCGGTGCCCCTGGGGAAAATTTTTGGCGTTCTGAAATATAAAACCTTGATAGGGAGGGATACGAGACTACAAGTACACTATGCTAGTGCAAAAGCACAAAACAAAAATTTGTACCAAATAAACCATGAAATCATGGAGCTAAGGCTGAGATGCGAATAGGCTATGCTAATTTAAAATAAAATTTGTACATATAACTAGCAAATCATGTGAATGAGAGTTAAGAATCATGTATTATTGTCATTGTCAGACACACAATGCAGATGAGCAAATATGATAGTCCAACCACACATGGTGATCGGTCCAGGTGAAGGGCACCCGTGATGGGATCGGGAGGGACACATGATTCCACCTGTTTTTGTGCCTAGCAAATTACTCATGCATTGTAATGAGAAATGTTTAAAATTTTCTATGATTAACATTACAAATAAGTGTACGAGACACAAGTTAAAATACATAAACCGAGTAAAAATATTTTGACCAACTCGTTAAAATACAGAAAATAAGTAATTAATTAACATACAAAGATCACTCTTGATCCTTCTGTAAGATCCAAGATGTACTTCTATCGATCATGCAGTTATGCTACTTTTGGTCACTTTTAATTTCTGCAATACTTACCCACGGAAATTACGAACAGAAATAAAAGTGAGTGGCTCCTTCGGCACTGCAGAAAGTAGATACTGATCTCTCTCTAGTATAATTTGAGTATGCATCTCAATATCTATATGGATTTCAAACTCATTTATTTGTAAAAAAGACTGTCATGAACAGGCGAATAACAAAATTTAGATACTACACACAATTAGCATAGCTTACTAAATTTTTGTAATGTTGTTTGTTCTTTTTTTTTGGGCATGGCTGTTCTTTACCTTTGGCTTTGTTTTCCAAATGTTGATATATAGGTGTATCGTCCAGCTTCCTAAATAAAAAAGTCTGAATTCCTGCCAAGCCCTTTCAAGCTAGCATACATTTTTAGCTGGGTCAGCCAACACAGAGGACTGAATTTTACCGAGTAAAAGTAAATCAGAGAACAAGCTTGTGAGTTGGGTAATCAAAGAAGAACTCCAACATCACTAACATACAGCTTGCAAGACTTGATAGTAGAAGTGCATGGTGAACTTCAAGGAGATTTCAGAGACATCGTCACTTAAAAAAGCCGTTAACACTTACCGTCCGTTTGACCTCTTGAAATCAAGATGTCAATCTGCTTTTTGCTGGACGAACATGCGCCTTGCAAAGTTTAATGAGCTCAAAAATGTTACACACACTTATTTTTCTTGTTCACACGAAAGAGAAGGTGACGGAAACCGGAACTCACCAATCAGCATTGGTAAAATGCTAATAGCCAGTCGCTCAGACCACAGGACCAGAGATGGGAAATCACAATGCTAGCAGTTAACAGTGGAATCACATCCAACAACCAAGGTCAACTACAAAACGAAATTAAGAATATAAGTGATATGATAACCAGATTCATAATAAGGATTAGATTGCTCATAAAGTTGATCACATCTTGACTGTCGAACACCTTTTGGGCAGAATGTGTGTCGGTCCAGAATTAAATCCTCAATGCATCGAGCCATCAGGAATTCAGGATCCAGGAATGTGAGATCGGGCGGCAGGGGACCTGTGCATCGACCCGTCTCCCGTCGGAGCGCTCTGCCTGCTTCGTGTGGCTTAGGGCTCGTTAGGGATACAAATGGACCTATACACGAATCCATTTATATGTTAAATAAGTGGACAACATATAAATTTTCATGTTATCGTATCTAAAACTACAAATGAATCAACCCGTAAACCCACGGGTTATTCACTAATCTTGCTTATAAGTGGGTCGAGGATCGACCCACCTTATACTTCACGCTGCCGTTATCATCTATTGGATCGATCTCGGCAAAGACATTGCCATCCTGCCCAAGGAAAGGAGTTGACTGAGATACAAAGTGAGATAGTTCCAAGATGTTTTGATTTGATTCGATGAAGTAAATTTTATAAAACCTTACCTATTATGATTTAAATTGCATAAAATTAAAGAGATTTTGACACGTGGCTCATAACTTTAGGTATTATGGTTTTAAATTTTCACAAAACCACATTGTAATTATTTTAACATACTTTTATATTAAAATTTAAAAAGCAGATGTAACATTTTTATGATGGATAAATCCTCATAAAGTTGAGATGTGACAGTAGAACTAGTAGATCAAAGTAGTCAAAATGATAGATAGATAGTGTAGTGTGATTTTGAACCTTGTGGTTATATGTTACATGCTAAAATCTATATGGTTTTATGAAACTTGGATTGAAGTTTTATAAAACTTACTCTTCGACCTAAAACACGGGTTAGTATTGAGCTGGCTGGTGGCGAGGCACACAAAACAGGTTGCGTGTGGAGGGCTCCGTCGGAGTCCAAAGACAGACGACACGCGCGTGCCGGAAAAATCAAACAGAAAACAGAAAAATATGAGACGCGGACGAAACGATCAGGGGACGTGAGTGTTTTTTGTCGTTATATATGCATGATCAATCGCGCATCAGCACAACCCGTTAATCTCCACCAAATCGATTGTGTCATTATTAACACTAATGAGTGTGCCCGTACAAGACACGTTAATATATATTAAATATATTAAATTGATGAAAAAATAACCAAAGTTAAAAGTTTAGATACAATGACTGTGTGAAGCATTAGAAGAACTTTAGAGTGGCACCAACTGAAAGAGAGCTATTATGGAGCGTCCAACCCTAATGCTTAAGATGCATGAAAGTTCGTAGGAGGTATCGATGAAAAATGTTTGGCCCACGTGTGTGTTTGGCAATGGCATAGACAACTCGGTTCAATCAAGCTAATTCAAAAGACATGCAAATTTAGTCTCACAAAACATATAGTGAAAGGGTTTCAACATCTTATTCTTGATTTCGTAGTGCTTCAAGCAAAAGCTAAGACAGAGAGGTACACGTATATATATGCATGGGCACCAAAAGAGGAACAAAATAGGGAATAGTAGTAGTAGAATTCAGCCTGTCTCTAGCTGTGTTGTCGCACCACTAAATCGTTTAAATAATTTACCCTGAAATAATCTGAATTTCTGGAATTAATCTGGAGCCAACAAGTAATTTTAAAATGTAATTAATAAATGGAAATGGCATGGTAGAATTTTCCTTATATTCTACATGTCAAAATACACTAACAGGATTTTTACGGGAATTTTTAGAGCACTGAAACTATTTTTAATCAATTAAATAAGTAATCAGCAATTAAATTAAGTCCCATAAATCATTTTTTCTTTTTCCTTTTTATTTTTCCGATTTTCCTATTTTGGGTTGTAGGTTCCGCTCTTTCCCGTCGGGGATGGCCCACTCGCGCCTCCTTCCCTCGGCGGGGCGAAGCCCATAGCCGGTCACGCCGCGCAAGTCCGCGGCTCCTCGCGCCCGCGGCCACCGATAGGTAGGCCCACTTGTCGGGCAGCCTCCTCGCTCGACGGCCCAAGCCGCCACCGCCGCTATGCGCGCCGCCACGCCCGCCCTCTCCGCGCCGCCTCGCGCCATGTCGGGCCCACGTCGGGCCCGAGCGTGCTCCGTCGCACCCGGCCCCACTTTCCCCCCGCGCCCAACGGTTGGGATCGTATCCAAACCGACGCCACCGCTTTTCTCTCTCCCTCTCCGAGTCGGTTGCGCCGGCGAGGAATTCCTGGCCCGTCCGTGCCCGATTCAATCTCCCATTGCCTCTATAAAGTCCCCCGCGAGCTCCGCCGCTCATTTCCGTTTGCGCCGCCTCGCCCCGTGCCCTAATTCGCCGACGCCCAATTCTCGCCACCGTCGGTCACCACTGTCTCCTCCATCTCCGATGAGCAACACCACACCTTCTTCCTTTCGGTTTCCCACGTTGCATCGCCGCTCCCGTGTCGTCCCGAGGCCACCCGAGCCATCCTGTGTGTCGTGCCGCCCGCCGTCGTCGTTTCCCGTGCCACCGGTGATCGGCCGGCTGCCACGCGGCTATGGCCGGCGAGCCAAAGCTCGGCCGTCGCCGCCCCAGAAACCTTAACCCTAGCTCGCCCACGTGGTCCGATCGCTCGGATCGGGCGCATCCGAGCCGCCCGATCCTACTCCGTGCCACGACCGTCTGATCCGGCCGCCGCCTGCCGATGGCCGCCACACGTCGGCCATCCGCCAAGCCGCCGCCCCGCCCAACCCTCGCCCGCAGCGTGGCAGCAGCAGCCGCCGTCCCCGCCGTGGACCAAGCCGGTCGCGCCGCTTCGGCCATACGACGTTAATCCTAGGCGACGCCGTTGCGGCGTCGCGTTGACTGAGTGCGTGCCGCCGCATGCCGACGTCGCCCTACCCGAATCCCGCGCATGCTTGAGTCGCCCGGACTTAATTGCGCAATAATTAATTTTTAGTTTTCTGTTTAGTTTAAAAATCATGATTAAAGTTCTAAAATTCATATCTTTTTAATCCGAGTTCCGTTTTAGTCCATTCAAATTTCATTAAATCCAGAAAAATGTCAAAGAATCCATTAAAAATAATTTCTTATCTTTGTTTGTAGACTTTTAGCATATTTTATTGAAGTGCTTTGTTTGTCGTGTAGATTCCGATAGTTCCGGCGATCCCGTCTGGCTGGAAGTAGTCGCCGAGGTTCCCCAGTCTCCAGA
Source organism: Oryza australiensis (assembly GCA_019925245.2). NCBI lineage: Eukaryota > Viridiplantae > Streptophyta > Magnoliopsida > Poales > Poaceae > Oryza > Oryza australiensis. Next base: position 278,836 of record JAIFGZ020000265.1, on the reverse strand, counting down.
GCAAGGCAAGTCATACTTTACATTGATCATATTGTACCTATTTTATTTAAATATCTCTTTTCTCTCAAATATTGCATATGTTTTAGAATGTCATTTCATGGGACTTTTATACCTATTGGTACTCAACCATAGGAATTGTATACCTTATATCATTGATAACTTGGGTTCAATATGTCTAGAGGTTAGTTTACAACATGCTTAGCCGTGCTTACCTCAACTAGCTCACTTAAGGGAGTCACATTAATCAATTATTACATTGGAGACTAATACTCAGATGATGTCAAGTTGTGACCCTATTCTAATAATACTGAATTATGACAATGGTGGGTTGTGAGCACATGGTTGGATATTGGTTAGCGTGCTCATGATAATTAAGGACCGGTTCTCGGGAAACCCTGGAATAAATACCGTGCATACCACAAGCCAGCATGGGTAATGGCTGGGTCTGTAGCATAGCTGTCTCTAGCCGACGTATCCTAGTGAGGGCGGGCGTGATGGAGTTGGGTAGGCCCCGGTTTTAAGGGTTGATCGGCTTCCGGATTCACCGCGACACGAGAGGGGGCTGTCCACTGTCCCGATGGGAGTGGGGGCGAAACCTTGGTGTGGTACAATTAGTTAGAGGGGTTATGTGAAGGGTCCTGTCACAGTTTCTTTCCGGGGTATCGTGGTGGTACACCGGCGCACGGTAACGTGTTGTGGGATTGTGTCTTGTGGGTACAGTTGTACACCTCTGATGAGAGTAAAAACTATTTGAATAGTCGTGCCCACGGTTACGGGTGATCGACCCGATTCACCTTGATTAGTCTCACTTATTTACATGAATGAACTGTTGGGTCTTGACTAGTATAGATGGATGGATGGGCCTGTTGCAACGTGGTTTTAACGTTGGACAATGTTTATTTAATATTGCTTAATTATTACTACTGTTTTACTGCTTTCAACTATTATTATTTCTGAAATGCTGTTTATGTAAATGAGCCTATTATTCCTCCCTTGAGTCTATGGTTTTAGAATTTGTGAAAATGGGACTTTGGTCTTTTGGTTTTTGAGCATGCTTTGATTCCCACTCCTTTGTTTCTATAGATGGCAGGTTCCCCAGCTACGCACTATGGAAAAGGTACGGTGGGCTTCGTCGCAGAGCTGGCACGCATGGCCCTGGCAGTTGGGTATCCTGGAGCGCCGGAGTACACTACAGTCACACATCTCAGTGGCGAGTTGCCTCACCGTGTCCGTCTGGAGGTTCACGGTTTTTGTGGGGACTTGTCTTCCCAATATGGAAGTCACAGCTTCAGGAGGCAGATCTGACCACGCCTGTCAAGAAGCCACTTATCTGATGATGGCTAGGATGAGGGAGTTGCACGACGGCGACCTTCGTACCTCCGCTTATCGCTACCATCCTCACCGTGGCAGTTCCTCCAACGTCAGCGCTTTCAAGTCCACAGTAGATGAGAATGACTCTACTTTCGGCTGCATGTGCAGATTAGGTGGCTGGACAAGATGCACTCTGACTTGCACAAGGCAGCCAAGGAGCTGAACGACAGGAAGATGTTGAGGATCATGAGTCTGCAAGACGAAGTGGTCTGTCTCAAGAAGGAAGTCGCTGAGTTGAAAGGACTCCCAGCACCAGGTGGTGTCAGGATTCGCACTACGCCTCGGAAGACCACCACTGCACCTGTGCATATCCAGCTGGTGCCCTGGATTCCTCCACCAACTCCTCCTACGCCTCCTCTAGCTCCTTTCGCTCCACCAGTTCCAGTTCCGGCACCTGTCTCAGTTTCTCCTGCTGTAGGATTTGCTCTCGCTTTCGCCCCGGCTTCGGCATACCAGGACGGAGGTGACAACAATGGTTGGATCTCCATCTCCAGTGATTCAAGCTCTGAGGATTCAACTGAAGACATGGATTCAGAAGAGACTCAGAGTTCTTCTGAGGAAAGAGGCAGGATTGGATGGGGTACAGCCACCGATTCGGAAGAGTCGAAGTCCGAGATGAAGACGGAGGACTCCAGGAGCCGTTCCGAAGAGTGGGGATCCTCTGAAGGAAGCAGTTTTGACTCCACGACTCGTGGATCGTTCTAGTCGCCATTCTTAGTTTTACCGTTTTGCTTAGTTTGTCTTCTTGGTAGTTGCTGTGTGTTAGGCTGCTGTGTTTGGGTTAGCTGGCAGTCTATATCGAGTGTGGTATGGCTGACCAATTAAGGATGTTTCGTGCTTTTCCTTGTTTTAATCAAGATCAAAACAATGCATTTGAATTCCAATAATAAAGTTTAGTTTCAAAGTCAGTCTTTTTTCTTCTTTTCTCTCTTTGGTTCGGTCGTCTTCTCCAGATGGTGAACACCAGGACAAGCGGAGTGAACAACAACAATGGGCAGTCAGGTGACAACAACAACGACAATCATGATGTCAACGGCAATGCTCCTCCGCCGCCACCTGAGAATCCCACTATTGCTCAGGTGCTTGCTTCGCAGACGCAGATGGTGGCTACGATGATGCAGTAGATGCAACAACAACACCAGCAAATGCAACAATAGATGTTGCAACAGATGCAGCAACAGCAGCAGAATAACCAGTTTGCTCCTCCACCACCCCAGTCTAAGTTGTCAGAGTTTCTTCGTGTCCGACCGTCGACCTTCTCCAGCACCACCAATCCTATGGAGGCCAATGACTGGCTTCATGCTATTAAGAAGAAGCTAGATCTACTGCAGTGCACGAACCAGGAGAAAGTCTCTTTTGCTACACATCAGTTGCAAGGTCCCGCTTCTGCTTGGTGGGACAATTACTTGGTTACTCGTCCAGCTGGAGCAGCAGTCACATGGGAAGAGTTTTCTCGCAGTTTCAGGACAGCACATATTCCTGCGGGAATAGTTGGCAGAAGAAGCGTGAGTTTCGTTCTCTTCAACAGGGCAACAAGTCAGTTACTGAGTACCTGCATGAGTTCAACCGTCTTGCACGTTACGCCCCAGAGGACGTGCGCATCGATGCAGAAAGACAAGAGAAGTTCTTGGCTGGTTTGGATGATGAGCTCACTGACAAGCTGATCTCAGGAGAGTATGCTAACTTTGAGAAGCTAGTTGACAAGGCTATTCAGCAGGAAGACCAGCACAACAAGATGATGAAGAAAAGAAAGGCACTACAGTTCAGACCTCCTCAACAACCGGGAAATCAACAAAGGCCTTGTTTCATGTCCGAAAGTTAGGGTGGACCTACCACCATGATTGTTCGTCAGCATCAGCCTTATCACCCAGGGAATTTTCAAGCTGGCAGTAGTGCCAGTGGCAATGGGCCGCAGCAACACAATTCAGCCCCGCGTCCTCCAACAGCGCCACCCTAGCAGCAGTCCAAGCCACCACCTCCAAGAAAGGACTCCGGAAGGAAGCCATGAGTCTCCTTCAACTGTGGTGACCCTGGGCACTTTGCAGATAAGTGTCCAAAGCCGAAGCGAGCTGGACCTAGGTTCATCCTGGCCTGTGTCAATCATGCGTCCACCGAAGAGGCACAGACAGCTCCCAAAGTTATACTGGGTACGTTTCCTGTGAATCTCACTCCTGCTACAGTATTATTTGATTCTGGTGCTACACATTCATTTATTTCCAACCAGTTTGTTGGGACACATGGGTTATCTGTAGTGGAACTTAAGATACTTATGCGGGTTCAAACCCCTGGAAACCATTTGGACACTGCTCAGTACTGTCTCTCGGTGCAATAGAAATCCAAGGATCCAAATTTCTAGCCAACCTTATCCTTCTTAAATCCAAAGGCCTGGATGTCATTCTTGGGATGGATTGGTTATCAAGACATAAGGGAGTAATTGACTGTGCTAGTAGCACAATCACTTTGATCGATGGAAAAGGAGAAGAGATTGTTTTTCGTTCTCCCATGCAAGCCAAGACTGTAGCAAGTTTGAATCATGTTTCTACCGGGTAATATTCTGAAGTAACAGCAAAGATCCCTATGAAATTAGAAGATATCCCCATAGTCAGAGAATACCCTGAAGTCTTTCCAGAAGATTTAACCAAGATGTCGCCAGAAAGAGAAATTAAATTCCGGATTGATCTAGTACCGGGACCGCCCCAATTCATAAGAGACCGTATAGAATAGGAGCCAACGAGTTGGCAGAAGTCAAGAAGCAAGTGGATGAACAGTTGCAGAAAGGTTATATCCACCCGAGCACATCACCTTGGGGTGCTTCGGTGATATTTGTAGATAAGAAAGACAAGACCATGAGAATATATGTCGATTACTGCGCACTCAATGAGGTCACTATCAAGAACAAGTATCCTCTACCATGGATTGATGATTTGTTTGATCAACTCAAGGGGGCAAAGGTATTCTCCAAGATAGACCTGCAATCAGGTTACCATCAGTTGAGAATTAGGGAAGAGGACATTCCTAAGACCACTTTCGCCACTCGGTACGGTCTGTATGAGTGCACGGTCATGTCTTTTGGATTGACCAACGCACTGACTTTCTTCATGAATCTGATGAACAAGGTGTTTATGGAATTCTTGGACAAATTTGTCGTAGTGTTCATTGACGACGTTTTGATCTACTCCAAGACCGAGGAGGAACATGAGCATCATCTCCGGTTAGTGCTCGAGAAGTTGAGGGATCATCAACTCTACGCCAAGTTTAGAAAGTGTGCTTTCTGGTTAAAGGAAGTACAGTTCCTTGGTCACATTGTGAATGCCCAAAGAGTAGCTGTGGATCCATCAAATGTGGAGTCAGTTACCAAGTGGACTCCGCCAAAGACAGTGACACAAATCTAAAGTTTTCTTGAACTTGCGGGCTATTACCGTCGTTTCATTGAAAATTTATGCAAAATTGCCAAGCCGATGACTCAATTGTTGAAGAAAGATAAGAAATTCAAGTGGTCAGCGGAATATAACAAGAGTTTTGAAGAGCTTAAGAAGAAGTTGGTGTCCGCACCAGTCTTGATACTGCCGGATCCAACAAAAGATTTCCAAGTATATTGTGATGTGTCCTGCCAAGGGATGGGATGTGTGTTGATGCACGAAGGCAAAGTGGTCGCATACGCCTTCCGTCAGTTGCATCCGCATGAGAACAACTATCTAACTCATGATCTGGAATTAGCCGCAGTGGTCCATGCCTTGAAAATCTGACGACACTACCTAATCGATAATCGTTGTGAAGTGTACACAGATCATAAAAGTCTGAAGTATATTTTCACCCAACCGGACTTAAACCTTCGTCAACGAAGATGGTTAGAATTGATCAAGGATTATGATTTGGGGATACATTGATGCTTTGAGCTGGAAGAGTTATGTAGAACCCCGTTTTTGGAACGGGAATCATTCGTGTTCATAGTATCATTTCCCTGGATCGAGTAGTTTGGTACCCACGAATATAGTACTGAATTATCAGGTGCAGAGTGCACGAATAGTCTTACACCAAAAGTATTACAATAATAGGCCCGAAGGCAATAACATTACATGCAGGACCTACTGGTCCGGATACAACCAAAATCAGAGATTAGATAAGATAGCAGACGGAAGGCAGCGGCATGTCAATCGCCACAGGCAACGACTGGAGACTAAGACCTAGTAGGCGCCTTCTTCTTCTTCGCCCACCTGGCAGTAAGCATAGGGGTCCTCTAGTTCTTCGTTTCCACCATCTGAAGGTTTGTGCGTATAGCAAGGGTGAGTACCCAACGTACTCAGCAAGCCAACACGGAATGATGCACATGATAGGGTCATTCAAAGGATGGCTGAGATTTATTTGAGCAAAGCCAATTTTCATAAATCATTTCACAAGCCTAACATCTAGCCAAGTCAAGTTTTAGTTCCAGAGTATATTAAATCGGGACGGTTCTGTCTACCATCCATCGTGATACCAAGGATGGCTTCCCGCCTCCGAGTCGTTATGGTTTTCTAGGGAGTCTACCCCTTCTCATAGGTCGAGAAGTTGAGTCCACCAGCACACAAAATCATTATGCATACCAACCCATCATTTTAAAATTTATGAGTCTAGCCACATGAGAAACTTGTCACGCCGCTTATTATCCGCGAGCACGGCTATTTGAATAGATTGATTTACTCACACTGCAGTGGATGTACACTTTACCCGTACTCCGCAACTGCTTATTGAATGAGCTTTCATCCCTCTATATGGGATGGTCACGGCAAAGCTTTTCGATAACCCTACTTTGGCAGTATCCGCTCCATGAACTTAATTCCTCTTGTACTCTGGCTGTACTTTCCTAGCAGTGAGAGGAGTTCTGGCGCTCCCGGGCTAAGGGGAACTCTTTCAGTCTTTAAGTTGTATTTAATTTTGATTTGATTCATCACTTCAGTATGTGGGCCGCAGCCTCATCTCAACAACCAGAACCACATCTCCACACAAGAAGCACTATGCAGGGATACTGCCTCCGCTCGGCTATCTACTCGGCTAGGTCTATACCCATTCGAGAAGTACGGTTGTACTGACTCGTTTCAGGTTATAAGTCTCATGGCTCGGTCCTTAATCGACTAGGGACGGTACTTGCCTTTGCCGGAATTCACCCAAATCCATCCATCCGCCCCAGTCTAAAAACATTGGTTTTGTACTTTTATTTTTTCATCAAAACTATTTTCATCATGTTCAAGGCAATGTGGCGCTCATGTCTCCACATGCCGTGTCTCAACTACCTTCCCTAAGGTAGTTGCCCAAGCATATAGCTTTTGTAAAAATATGAGTATGCAAGATTCTAGTATATGCATGGCTAAGCATTTTTCCGAAGATATCCTTCGGATATAACACATCGAGGGTTACAAAGATTATATCTAAAGGCAAACAATGTCAAGGTATGGCATATCAAGCATAGGTACTAGTTTGTGTATATAGCATGCATATTTAAAGTTTAAAACAATATCATTTCGCAATTTGAATCAAAATATTCAAGGAGGTGTGATGACTTGCCTTGCTCGCACGCTTGTTGGGCAGGGTCTTCAGTATAATCAGTGCTTGCTCCCTCGGATGCTAACCGTACGTGCGAAAAATCAATTGAATTCGATTAGAATTCAATAAAACTACCAAGAGATCGAAAAGAACCATAAAAACGACTCCAAATATTTAGTCCAAGATTTTAATTAAGTTTGGGTGTGAGTTTTTGGGTGAAATCCGAATTAAAATGCGAGTTGTAGAAATTAGGGTTTTTCGATATATCGATGTAATTTACAAAGGTGACAAATTTCCAAATTGATGTTATCTTCAAAAGATTTGAACTTTAAATTTTAAAAGATCCAAATATTAAAATAATATTTAAGGGCAAGCTAAACATAAATAAACTCCTAGATGAATAAATTATGCGACGATGAAATTTCTCCTGATTCCTATTTTGAAATCTAAATTTGTTTCTCGAATATATATAATATATATATATTTGTCTAGAAATTTTCCCAAATATTCTCCAAAAACTTTTCCTAATTTTCTAAAAAAATTTCTAAATTTTTCCCTATTTTATTCTTTTTTATTTATTATTATTTATTTATTTATTTATTTTCTTTTCTTTTCTTTTTCTTTTTTTCCTTCCGTTCCTCCTTTCTTCGTGCTCTCCTCGCTTCTGTTTCGACCAGCAGCGGCGCAAGGCGCTAGGGGAGGGGAGAAGGAGAGAGAGAGGAGGCGGCGTCGGCTCACCGACGCGCGCGCGGCGGCGGCGCAAGGCGAGGCGGCGGCGCGGCGGCTCCGGGGACGGCGACGCGGCTTTGGCGCGCAGGCGAGGCAACGACACGGCGAGAGCGAGGAGGACGGGGAGAGGTGAGCGGCGAGGTGGTGGAAAACGGAGGGCTCGCCCCATTTTATTGCCAACCGGCGAGGGAGAGAGAGGGGTCCAGCACGGTGAGGCGACGTGGCGGCGACACGCGGCGACGCGCGGGGAGGCGGGTGAGGCGGGCGCGCGCGAACGGCGTGCGGGTGGGAGGCCGTTACGGCGCGGCGACGCGTGGTGCGAGCGCGGGGTACGTGCGCGGGCGGCGCGCGGCGTGGCCGACGCGCGGCGCGCACGCACGACGCGCGGGCGTGCGCGCGGCGGGGGGCGACGGCGCGGCGCGGAGCGACGCGCAGCGGGAGAGAGGGGGTCGACGCGGCATCGCGGGCGACGCGACGCGCAGCGTGAGCTGGTGGTGGGGGGCACGGCGCGGCGCGCGGGCGACTCGCGGCGCGCGGTGGCGAGGGGTGTCCGGGCCCTGTACGGCATCGAGCAGTGACGGATGAACAAAGTGCCATTTCGTATTTTCCCGATTTAATTTCTATTTTCTCTTATTTCTTTTTCCTTTCACATTTAAAATTAAAATATGACCTAACCCATTCAAAAATTAATTTTTAACCTACAATTTCCAACCTTTTTTCCCATTTTCATTTTATTATATTATATTACATATATTTTATTTATTTTCTTTCCTTTTTCCAAAAATGTGATTTTTGATTCAAAATAAATTCGCATCAACTTTCCTATTTATTTTTTATAATAATTTTTATTATCAAACCCTTATTTTGAAATTTCCTTTCCTTTGGGATTTTTAAATTATTTGGTTTTTCTCAATCTTTTAGATAAATTTCTCTTTATTAATTTCACGCAACAAAGTCGGCAAATAAGAGGGAATAAACACGACGAGATGAAAAAATACCAAAAGTTTTTGTAAGTTCCGATTTTTAATTCCCGATTTTAAATCCTCCGATTTTTAGGGTGTTACAAGTTACTGCAACACCATCAAAGTAGAAAGAATGAGTAACCAGTTGCAGTGAGAATTTGAGAGCCTGAATCTACAGGTTGTGGAATATGGTTTTGTGGCCACTCTGAAAGCTCAACCCACTGTCATTGATCGAATTCGGGCTGCTCAGGCATTAGATCCCGAGGTGGCTGAACTCAAGAAGAACATGATAGTCGGAAAAGCTCACGACTTTACAGAAGACGAGCATGGAACAATCTGGATGGGAAAGAGATTGTGTGTGCCAGAAGATAAAGAATTAAAGAAGATGATCCTTACGAAAGCTCACCAAACCCAATATTCAATTCATCTGGGCAGTACAAATATGTATCAAGATCTCAAAGAGAAGTTTTGGTGGGTCAGTATAAGGAGAGAAATATCTGAATTTGTCGCACTTTGTGATGTTTGTCAGCGAGTCAAGGCAGAACATCAACGACCCACAGGATTGTTGCAACCCCTCCAAATTCTGGAATGGAAATGGGAAGAAATTGGAATGGATTTCATCACAGGTTTACCCCGCACATCGTCAGGGTATGATTCAATTTGGGTCGTCGTGGATCAACTTACGAAGGTGGCTCACTTCATACCAGTGCATACTACCTACTCGGGAAAGAAGCTAGCAGAGCTATACCTTGCGAGAATCATGTGTTTACATGTAGTGCCTAAGAAGATCGTGTCCGACCAAGGAAGTCGGTTTACTTCTAAGTTCTGACAGAGGTTGCAAGAAGAGCTTGGTACCCGTTTGAACTTCAGCATGGCCTATCACCTGCAGTCGGATGTTCAAACTGAGAGAGTGAATCAAATTCTGAAAGACATGTTGAGAGCATGTGCACTTGAGTTTGGTAAAGCGTGGGACAGGAGTTTGCTTTATGCAGAATTCTCTTATAACAACAGTTATCAAGCCAGCATTCAAATGGCACCCTATGAGGCGTTGTATGGACGAAAGTGCCGCACATCCCTTTTCTGGGATCAGACTGGTGAGCGTCAGTTGTTTGGCACAGAAGTGATAAGTGAAGCATAAGCAAAAGTCCAAACAATTCGGGAAAGATTGAGAATTGCACAGTCTCGGCAGAAGAGCTACACATACAATCGTCGAAGAGATCTCGCTTTTGAAGCAGGGGATTATGTGTACCTTCATGTTACACCGCTCCGGGGAGTACATCGCTTTCAAACCAAAGGCAAGTTGGTACCACGTTTTGTGGGACCATACAGAATTCGAGAACGTCGAGAAGTAGCTTATCAGCTTGAACTTCCATCCAACACGCCTGGTATTCACGACATGTTCCATGTGTCTCAATTAAAGAAATGTTTGAGGGTACCAGAAGAGCAGGCGAGTCTAGACCAGATTGAAATTCAAGAGGACTTGACCTATGTGGAGAGAACAGCTCGTATCCTCAATACAACCAAAAGCAGAAATTAGGTAAGGCAGCAGAACGGAAGGCAGCGGCTTGTCGATTGCCACAGGAAATGAGCGGAGACTAAGACCTAGCAGGCGCCATCGTCTTCTTCGCCCTCCTGGCAGTAGGCATATGGATCCTCCAAGTCTTCATTCCCATCATCTGAAGGTTTGTGCGTATAGCAAGGGTGAGTACCAACCGTACCCAAGCAAGCCAACACGAAAAGCCGCACATGATAGGGGATTCTCAAGGAATGGTCGTGGTTTATTTGCACAAAGTCAACTTTGCAAATCTTTTCACAAACCTAATATCTAGCCAAGTCAAGTTTTAGTTCCATAGTTCATTAAGTCGGCGACGGTTCTGTCTACCATCCAAAGTGATTCCAAGGATGTCTTCCCGCCTCCGGATCGTCATGGTTTCCTAGAGAGTCTATCCCTTCTCGTCTTTCGAGAAGTTGATCCACCAGTGCATAAAAATCATCATGCAAACTAATCCCATCATTTTAAAATTTAGAGTCTAGCTAAGCGAAAGTCTTGTCACGATGCTCTATATCCGCGAGCACGGCTATTCGAATAGATTGATTCATTCACACTGCAATGGATGTACACTTTACCCGTACTCCGCAACTGTCCAACAAATGAGCCTACGTCCCAACACATGAGACGTGTTATGGCAAAACCTTTCAATAACCTCACTTTGGTAGTACCCGCTCCATGAACTTCGGCAACGATGGAAAAAAAGGGGAACAAGGGGGCATACCCGGCAGCTAGGAGAGGGCGACACGGCACGGGGCGGGTGTGGCGGCGGCGAGGAGAGCGACGGCGCGAAGCTCCGGCGCAAGGGAGAGGAGGAGGAGAGTGGGGGAGAGGATTGGGGGTGTGGGGAGGAAGGAAGGAGGGTGGGAAGGGCTTTATAGGCGCTCGGGGAGAGAGAGGGGCGACGACGACGGAACGGCGCGTGGCGGCACGGGGCTCGACGACGACGGGACGGCGTGCGGTGGCCCGGGGCTCGGCGGCCGATGGGATGGCGTGCGGCGGCACGAGGCTCGACGGCCGATGGGACAACGCGCGGCGACGGACAGTGCGCGATCGGCGGCGACGCGACGCGCCACCGCGCGCGGGGCGGGCGGCGATGGGATAGCGAGGGCGATGCGTGGCGCGGCGATGGCGACGTCGGTGTGGCAAAGGCGAGAGGGAGCGCGGGGCTCGAGGGCGACGGGGGCGGCGTGGCGCACGAGGCGCGAGGTGCAAGGTGACGCGACGGGGCGGAGGTGACGCGCGCGGCGCGGCGGGCGCGAGGGGCCGGATCGAGCGGTTGGCACATAATGAACAGTGCATTTTTTATTTTTCTGGCTTTTCTTCTTTTTTATTTATTTTATTTATTTATTACTATCAATTCCTTTTGTATTTCACATATAAACTAAATAGAATTTTGGGCCCAATTGTAATTTAATTAGATTTTAAGTTTTTGTCCACTTTATTATATATATATTATTTTAATTATATATTTATTATTTTTTATACTTTTTTTCTTATTTATAACTTAGTAAATTTGTGTATTGTACCCAAAAATAGGATCTTGGTCCAAAAGTGAATTTTTATTAACCTTAGCTTTTCTCCAAATTTTTATCTTTATATTTTTTATTTTTAATATTCATTTTGCAATTTCCTTTCTTTTAGGGTTTTTAAATCTTATCAGCCATTTTTTCCAAATAAATTCTTGTTTATTTAACTCATCACCAAAAACTCACGAATAAAAGGCAACTAATTACGACAAGATGCAATCAATCAAAAAGATTTTTGTAGGTTTCGAATTTTATATTTTGATTTTTAAAACTTTGGATTTTTAGGGTGTTACAAGCAACCATGACGCGGCTCACCCTCTTCCGTTATGCATGATCCATCCTGTTCACAAATATTCACGCAAGTTATATCATTACTAATGTAACGAACAAAGATATCTAAAGGAACCATAGATTTTTAAAGTGTGTTCTATGATCCTTCCATAATTTTTCCATAATTTGTCCAACTCATATGGCCCAAAGCAAAGTATTTGTTCAAAACATAAGTAGTTCTGTGAATTTTACTCTTAATAAAATTATGTATGACTACCTTCAAACGTTTTGTGTGCCTCTTGTTCGAGCAAAATTGGGTGATGTAACAAGAAAGTAGGTCTCAAGCACCTTGGATGCTTGCCTGCAAAGTAAAGAGCAGAATATTTTCAGTGTGAAATCCACCAAAGAATTGGTCAGATTGATCTTAAGAAAAGAAAAAAAATGGTTTTTAGTTGTTTATCCAATGTGTAGCTGCATGGACAGTTACTGAGGATGACAATATGCATTGACTGGCATGAAACTACAAAGGCATTGCAAACAACCCACAGAAGTGCTCAATTCATAGCAAATATTGCCCAGACATTGAAATGTTAAAAAACAGTGTTTTGTTCAAGTGGCATGTCTTTGTAATAAAACCATTAATGGAGACGATGGGGAGGAAGATGGTGAGGAGACGATGTTCCAATGCAGTAGGGTTGTCGTTTCCTCCGCCCTAGGAAGGGTTCTTTTTATGTACTAATCGAGCTTTACCCGGACTATCAAAGTACATGCTAACTAGTAAAATACAATATGTTGCCAGTGAATTAAGCCTTAATCAAATTACAGTGTGCATACTAAATTTGGCAATTCTATGCACCTTCACCAACATTCCAGCAAGTGTAGACTGAGCAAGCTTATCAGTTATCAGACATGCATAGATTGAGCAAAACATAAATTCATAAAATTGTTTTGATTACATAAAAACAAATATATAAAAAAATGTTTGCTTTACAATATTATGGCATTAAAAAATATTGAATGTATCCAAGCGAAGTATCTTAACACATCAGTAAAAAAAGGAGAAATACCTTAACCCCAATAGGAAAATCGCAAAGATTTGCTGTTGGCATCTAAGAGATCTCTGACAGAAGATGAATCAATAGACAGCACAACTGGCATGCATGCAACGTGGTCTTTCCATTTCGGTGAGGAATATACAATTAAAGATCGAGATGTTAGTGTTGTGAGGAATACACATAATCTGAATACAACCATTTACTGAAACATATGGGTGCCAAACTTAATTTACAAGAATGTGCATCCCTAAGGAATCTAATCATAATGGAAGTCAAAAGGTATATGTCCTAATGATGGAACAAAGACAGCAATGTTAACCAAAAGAAGAAAAGAAACTCCATAAATGACTAAGAACATACTGCTTGCAACTAATATGAATTAAACTTACACAAGCAGAAGCATTTTTGTTATTATGTAATCCATATTAATCATGGTAGTAAAATGATTTACATAATTTCAGCATGTTGTTTCTCTCTCTCTCCAAAATATCCCCCTTTTTGTTCATTAAAATATCCCACTTTACTTCAAGTTCTTTTTACCTGCATGTATTCTTGCATGCCGAATTAACATTGGTTAGAGAACTGAGGAAGTTAGATACAGAAATGTAAATAAAAAGGACTACATTCATGGCAAGCACAAAGAATACAATTGCCACTTGTAAGCTGATCACATGAAAAAAAATTACCTAAGGAAGTCCTATAAAATGAGCATATTATTTACCTCAGAAAGCTTTGCTACCTATTAGCATAACTCAACATAGCCCGGTAGTTTTCCTAGTCCTACCTAGGACCTCAATCACATATAAAATTCTTCTGAAGCAATAGGGTGCATGTTCTTTCCCTTAAAAAAACAGGGTGCATGTTCTTGCAAGAACATTCATAAAACATATTTGTTCATCATGCCAGGGTGAATTTTCAAGTGCTTGCAATCCCTCAAGCCAATGTCTCAAATCCGAGTTACACTTTGTGATTTTAGGTGAATATTGGACTGAAGAGCAAAAAAGGCAAAACATTGCAAGAACAAAGTGCAACCATATACTTCGTAGTTCACTACCTCACTAAATTGGAATTGCAATGCAATTTTACTATAATACATGTCATTCTTGACAACATTGATCCAAAAGCCCTATATGATTTGATGTTCATCACCAGCTAAATAAGAGTTTCTGTTGTCCACGACAGATGTGTAAGATTTTAAAATTTGAGATGAGTGCATTGTAAAATCGTGTGTTAAATAAAATGTGTACATAACAAATTTAACAATCGATGGCTGAAGCTGTAGCAAACACCTAAGATGACTGCAAATTATCAAAGCTAATGAGCTCTAACCATTCCAAAGGTTTGAATATGAATTAAACATCGTGACAACTGTTAGTAATTGAGAGAGACCTCAATTATATGCAAAAAGAAATAAGAGGATCATAAATGGCATGCTTGAAGAAGTATAGACATTTACCAGTATCAAAGCATCCATAAATGACCTAACCTGCGAAATGGATATCAGATCGTAAGCAAAATACACATCACATCATAAGCAATACAAACGGAATCAATATGAACCCTCAACAATAATATGCAATTAGTTTTGTTAAAAGAGAATTAAGAAATCTACCTTCACTTCCATTCACATTCAAAACTAATGGAAATGAGATAAAAGAATCAACACTACAGTGCTCACAACCAGAACACAGCGATGCAATTGAGAAAATACATAATTAATAAGGTGACAACGCCAACAAAATAGAGTACCCAAATTATTGTACATGTGAGAAAATAAGATCTATATGTAGATTTTGATAGTGAAGTAATTGTCTCCTAATGTCTAGATTCATTAGCTGACTCCTAAGGCTTCAAAAAAACAAAACAGAATGTAAAAACATCCCTCTTTCCTTTCCATACTTCATCTCTAGATTATCAGTTATTCATGAGTAGGCATCACTTATTTGATTTAGCTAGAAAGAGCATGCTTGATCCATTCACATGAACAAAAACAGAACTATACTAAAGCAATAATTTTAGAAGAACACATTGAAAAGTCAAATCCAACAGGTAAGTGTTTAAAATAAAAGAAGCATAAGGTTCCATGAAAGTTCTTACATCTTTCCAAGCTTCTTACATTGTCAGCCTATGTACGCATTGATCACTCTTGTCCCAGGGTAATTCATTTGGCAGCAGCTATTGCTATTACTTTTAACATCATCAATTTACTATTTCCATTGATCAACCAAAGCAAGCTCATGTTTGTACTTCACACATAGCTGTTGGACTTGATTGGACTGGGAAGCTCATATGCATGGTTTCACTCAATGCGGGTTTCTTTATAATGGGATGTTTTACAAAATCAAAAACAAAATGCATGAAATAATGCAAAGTGTTATAGCCTTGTCACTTGTCAGCAATGCACCGACTGTAAATGAACTTTCCGACATTGAATTTCACCAAATATCAGCCTCTTGCAGTTTTATTTTACATGGAGCAAAAGGAAAACAAATAAAAGGCTAATAATATTAGATTTGATTGCATTTGATAGCACACAACAATGGAAAATCTCTTCTCCTGTATGCCACTTTCTCTCTGTACGTACTTTTTTTTTATCTCTGTCATCCACCTAACAAAGAAAAATAAATCAGCACATACGATGTACAATTATGAGATTATATATGGCCAAGCATGCCACCATTAGCAACCAGACAGACATGCTCACAGTAAGCTAAATAATAGATGAAATAGTGTGGTTTGCAACCCATTATATTATCAAGTCATAAAAAATAGAAATAGCTTGCAACATGGTCTATCATGGATGCATACTAACATAAAGTTAATTCAATCTCAGGATGCGTTGCATGATTGCAAAAAAGGCTATCAATTCAATCAGAGTGAAAAGTAAATTCTCTCTTTGAGGTCAGTAGGAAATATGGTTGCAAATAGAAATGCACATGAGTATTAAAGGTCAGAAATATTCAGCCAGGTGACATGTCAAATATTTATATAAAAAGCAGAATCTCCGGGCCTCTTTTCTAAAAAGTGATATACCTTCTCAAAGACGCATATTACTGTGCTCCCTCCAAAAGTGAAATATCCAAACTGGATGAAATATCATGCATTAGATAATCTGTGTCAGAGTAGTGGAGATGTGAAAATTTTACTTCCTTCTAAATTAGTCTGACTTTGGATGTTAGCTCTACTAATCCATCAATTCTACAAATGGACGGAGAGACATGGATAAACCATACTCATGCAGTGAGCCAGTGATTATAAAAAATATCAAAGTTTTGCAAGGCAATTCGACAAACACCTTGTAAGCATACTGTAGTCTGCTGATATCTTTCTCCAACTTTTTCCTTCATTCCTATTTTTCCTCCATGTAAATCTGATGGAAAAAAAACACACCTAGTAAACAAAGCAAACACAAGATTCACTGCTCAGAGAAGAATGCAAAGTGGGAGGAAACATGAGAACTTTAGAAGAAGGTAGAGCAGCAAGGAAAACTACCAAGCTACGGCCTACTATGACCAGGTGGCCCTTCAAAATATAGCTACCATGTGCTCAAAGGTGATGACGACGGCTCGAGAGAATGATGTCTTAGATCCAATGCCGATGAGCATGACAACCTGATGACAACCCAGGAAATGAAGAAATCTTTATAGCGATCATTGGTGAACTAAAGCTGTACATCCACATATTACCTTGAGTTTGGACCTTTGCATCATGCACCTTTAGCGCCTTTCGAGGGGAAGCCGATGACACACGCAAGATAGGAGGGGGAGGCGGTCAGGATTCAAGCATGTATGGCGGTCATGTCGAGTTCGTGAACTGCCTCCTCCGTCGCCATGGGCGCCCAGCCTTGACCATGCGGCACCTCCTCTCCACTCTGCTACGCCACCGCCTATGCATCGTAGTCGTGCTCGACCCTGCCCTCACCTCCTCCGCAAAGCTCATGAACTAGGGGCCGGCAACTGTCGAGCACGGGGGAAGGGGTGGCAGCATGGAGGTGCAGAGCTGAGGAGAGGGGGGAGGAGGCAGGCGGATGTGGGGTGCCACCCAACAGCGATGGGCGGGCCGGCGGCTTGGAGCGACGGGGCGGCCCGCTGTCGATCGTGGGGGAAGAGATGAAGACGGTGCCGGTGCCAGTGCCGGGAAGTGGCCGATCTGAGGGGAGTCGAGAGGGTGGGGTGCCGCCCGATGGAGGTAGGCAGGGTCGGCAGTTTGGAGCAAGGGGAAAGGGGCGGTGCGGGATCTGAGATGTGGGCGGGGATTTTGCGATGGGAAAGAGGCGTGGGGTGCTAATCCAATGCTAATCCCTGTGTTAATCCAACTCGATGTGAATCGTTGGTTGAGATTATCCAACGGTTAGAAAACTTCTGGGTACACTTTTATGGGGGGATGTAGAAAAGAAATAACTGGTACTTTTTTATTAGTATAGATGTATTGTGATATTTATTCCCTTATCTAAACAAAATTTATTAACTTCTGGACCGTCCTCATGCAAGCTTATTATCTCCTCCAACAACATTGTCAGTCCAAAAGCTAATAACTATTGTAGACTTGCAGTAGTAAGAGCATTCCCAATAGAAGCTTTAAAGGTTATCTAACTCTATTTTTTTGAGAATTTATTAGAAAAATTTGTTCCATCAAAGTTTCTATAGATCTCTAAAGAAAGATGTTTTCAAAAGTTGTTTTTTCATTCTCAAAACTGAGAAGAGCTGAGCTGTTCTCTAGGTCTCTGTGTGTACGTGCTTACTCAATGACCCTTGTTTGCTCTTAAATAGGTATAAGATATGCTCTGGCAAAGGAATTTTTTAAAGGTTGACGATAATGTTTCAAGATCAGATACAGAAATGATTTTCTATTTTCAGTAGGTGTAAAGAGAGCTAGTTTTACTTATTATTTTTTAGTGATGACATAAATAAAAGTGGAAATCACGCGCGCCTACACATGACAAGCGCGCCAAACGATCGCCGATGCCCTGCACATCACGCGCACGCGTGTGACCCAGATATTGCGCGAGATTGATTTCTCCTTTGTTTTCCTGTGAAATTTTCAATCTGTTTATGGGACCCAATTAGTTATCAAATAGAGAATCTCGTAGAAAATATGCCGAGTATAATTTTAATTTCATGCTCTAAATGCTCTAAATATTTAAAGAATTTTTTATATATTTTTTTTAAAACTATATTATGAGATTATGTTTGGGATGCTCTAACAACTGGTTTTATCTACGGAGGAAACCACACTTGCTAGTGTGCTAGCATCACGCGTGATTAGGGTTTAGCTCTTAATGAGGGTGGTGGCTAAGGTTTTGAGATGAGTTGTTTTGCTTTCCATCAATCTTCTACTCATAAGCGTACTATTGCCCTCTACCATACTCCCTCTTTACTAAAATAAATTGATTTAAAAAGTTTTAAGTTCATCTCAAAATATTAATTTCTAGCCTGTTTGCTACCCTCATCCGTAAATAGAGAAGTTTTACTCTACAATATTCTTTACTTACCCACTTATCAATATTACTTATTAATAAACGATACTTTAATTTTTTTCTCACTGTTAATTTTTTATAGACTAATTAATCAGTTTATTTTGGGATAGAGGGTGCTACAGGTGAAGATCCCAATCCGGTAGGTTCCCCTTGTTTCTTGTTCATCTCATATCTCAGTTTTTTTTGCGCTCTTTGCGGATTTTGGCGCTCAACATTTCACCCATCACCCAATGAAGGAGGAAAAAAAGTGGCAATCTTATTTTGTTTTCCCCATAGTACTAAAAATGCGATAACACTATGATGTGTCTCCATATTACTGAGCGACAATCCTTTATTTAACGTGTAAATTAGAGAGTTTCCAAGGGGTTATATAATCTTATGGCCCTCTCACCTGATTCATCCAAAAGATTATCACTTCACACAAACTAAAAAACCTTTAATGACATTTCATACATCCGTACTTGCCTTTTCTTAATAGCACATGGATCCATTGTTGTGTAAATTCTTGGGGGAGCGCGACAAATCAGATGTTTGACATTTTGCAAATATCGGAAAGTGTTGCATCACATATAAACAAATATTTTATCCAACTATAAAAAGTGTTTCAACAAAAATATTTCGCTTAAAGAGAAAATAATGTTTCGTCGCTCTTGAGAAAATGTTTGTTCGCTTGACAATCCATGAAACATGAGAGTTGTATTTGTGAAATAAGAATATTTAGTAACTGAAACATAAAGTTATACGATGGAATGAAATTAGATATTTTTACAAGGCAAAAAAATGATTCCCCTTTACAGCGGAGTCTTCAACATACAACGAAAAGAATATAACAAAACAAGTTGTAACAACAAGAGATACTGCAATGAGCACTGCCATCGAAATTCATTTCTGCAACACTGAAACATTGTTGTTGCAACATCAAAGTAAAACTAGTGCAACATCAAAACATTATTACCGCAATATCCAAATAGAATTAGTGCAACATCGAAAATGATGCATTGCAAACATTGTGGAGCAAATTGCTTCTACAGCTTAGAACTGCCGCATAGACAATCCAATCATCCCCGGAAGAAACACAAGTCCAAGCAAAAACAATTGCGGCACTAAGCACCACCACTAACTGCTTTTCTCACCGTTGGTCATGATGCACCAGGAGCTCACCACGCAGCACGAGCAACAACATCACCAGGATGTCATGCAACCATTGCCGACAACAGCAGTTAGTGCAAGACCGCGGATACACCGTGAAGATGGAGATGGCGCCATGGCCGACGATGCCCTCCGACCACCACCATCCGCTCCTGCAGCCGCTCTGCGACACCGCCATTGCCACCACGCACCTGCCGTCGCAGTTGCCTCCTGCCGCCGCGTGCCTATCCGCCATCGCCACGCCCAGCTCTCCCATCAGCGCCGTGGGCTCCTCTTGCATCACCGTCGGCGCTGCCTCCTCGAGCTCCTCGTGCATCGCCATCGGCTGCTTCCTCCATCTCCTCACAAACCACAAGCTAGGGAGAAGGATGAGGGAGAGAGAACGTGTGAGGAAGGAGAAGAGTTGTTATGTTCTGATCGGTACTAGTTGAAGGCAGTGGATGAGGTCGAGTGGATAAAAATGAATGGATGCGTATCGTCCGATTTAAAAAAGTACTATGTGTGTGTAGGGGTCCGATTTTTTTTAATTTATCGGACGACCGATGTTAAGCATTTCTGAAATTCTTGAGCCATCGTTGTGTATATTACCTGCCTTCCCTTTCCATCTTTCCCATGCAAAAAAGGGAAAGGGTAAAATACACGAGCCATCGTTGTGTAAATTCGTGAACTTGTTTTTTTTCTAGGTTCAAAGGATAACATCTTTATTATGAATGTTTGATTTGAAATTTTCATTTGATCCATTATATAATATTCCACGCAACAAGCTCAACAAAATATATAACATTGACTTTTGTTATGTTTCTGACACGATGATAAAACATTTATGTATGAAAGTATAAAAATGATTATTTATAATGAACTTATGTTTTTATATGACGATAAAACGTTTATGTATGGAAGCATAAAAACGGTTATTTATAACGTCATCACGTAGAACGTTAGACATAAGCAAGTTGTAGTGTATACATATAATAAGCAAGTTATAGTGTATGCTGGAGCTAAAGGCGTTAGTAACACTTACCCATAAATGAGGTTTTTTGGTTCGCTATTCATGGTCTGTATTCTTTTGACAAGCCATTTTGTACTAAACCTTGTCTTGATGAGATTGTTTTGACAAGCCATTTTGTACTAAACTTGTCTTAATGAGATTGTTTAGTACTTTTGAATACTAAACCTTGTCCTAATGAGATTGTTTGAGTACTTTTGAACTATTTTCCTTCTTAATATAATGATGCGGGGAACTTTCTTGCTTGTTCGAGGAAAAAAAACACTTATAAACTAGAACGTCTGTATGGATAGGTTGGACTATACAATTACTGACCCACCTTGTGAGGCATCTTCATATTCCTTGTTGATAGATAATTCCCAGGTCAGCTCAGCCGCCGTGTCGTCAGCCGTCGTCTCCGGCGACATCGACGGGCTAGCCGCCGATCTAGCACCGCCGTACAGGAGCTTGTCCAGCCTGCCCATGGGGAAGTACTCGTAGACGAGGAGCAGCTCGCCTCCAGTTCAGTTAAAAAACATTTGAGTGAATCAGTGTGTAGTTACTAAAATATGAAAGGACTAAAACTGATAAAAAAAACAACTTAACACATTGCTAGTTGACAAACAATCAAGATTCATATATATAAAGTCAGCATCATTCTTAGTATCCTAGGAATTAATATTTTATCGAGCAAAAGCTATACCCCTGCACGTTGAACCCAACAATCACAAATTTCTTCTAATCTTATCCATTCAAAAAAAATCACCAAACATCATTCTGAAGTTACCAGATGATTAGTATATACACAAAGAAGCATTGGAGCTTCACATAAGAAGATCAAAGAAAAGCAGGATTTTGACAAAGAGTCAAGATCACCTAATTTTACAACAGAAAAGAAAATGACTATGTACAAGCACTGATTTCTACCATGTACACATCTCGGCTATAGTTATATGAATGACATGATACCCTCCTTTTTTTTGTTTCATTTTTGACACAAGTTCAACCTATATATCTGTGTCATGCCTACGTGGAGTTCTTCTGTCTAGCTGATGAATATGCAGCTGCAAGGAGGGCAGCACCAGTCCCAGACCCCTCCTCCATCACTCTAAGACTAACAGTGGCTGCAATCTCCTCTCCAAGGATCTCAACTAGAGCTTCATTCAGATACTCTCTGAAGACCGAGTAGCCCTGGAAAAGGCCGCCCTCGATTGCGACCACCGTTCTTCTCCGCACGCCTCTCATCGTTCGAACCTGAGTGGAACCACAAAGGGTTCCATCGCAGCCGATCTTTTGCAGTATTGCGACGATCGCAGCTGCTGCTAGGCGGGCAGCTCTCCGGGTGATTATGTCGGAGACTCTGACGACAAGCTTCCGGGTCTTAAGAGGAACATCTGGTAGCTGGTTAGGAAAACAAATTTGGAAGGTTAGATGTCAGCCTGAAGAATCTGTGCAGTGAACAGAAAAGTGAGATTTATCGTGAGCGTTGTAAAAAAACAACCTTAAGATGTTCCTCCAGTATCTTGCCGACTTCTCTCAAGTCTGGGGAATCATCCTCGCGAATAGCAGCTAAGTTTGGTGTACTGGATGAAAAGACATGACATTAAGGTTCTGGCTGGCTATGGACAAGATGATCACTTTTTGTCTTAAAGTAATCTGATAACAGAATTTCCTAAAACTTGAAATTAAAAACACTTGACTAAAATATTCAACCAAAACATAGCCTTGGAATTAAAAATGTGATGTTTCAATGGCTCAGGCCAGTTATTTGACAGGCCAAATTGAAGAAAACTACCTACCTCAGAGCCAGAGTAACATACACGGAATGCAACACATAAACTGATGTTTCATTCCCAGATCTAAAGACAAGCACGCCATCTATTGTGCAGAAGGTTAAAAAAAAACTTGCAACTTTGCAAGTTACTACGGAAAGATTCAATTATTGAAAGAAATAAGGAACAGCTACAAACCATAATTGGTCACTTGCCCATATTCCACTAAATATGAACAATAACCATGCTGCATCTTTAGCATTACTAGAATGAACTAGAAAATGGTAAAGCCTATAGCACAAGTTGATAAAGCAAAGAACATTGACAAGGAAATAGATCAACTCAAGGAACTGAGCAAAGTAGCGCAAACAGGGTAGGAATTAGATGGCCTTCATATCACATAGGAGCATAAGTCATTATATACTACTATTTTAGAGTCATGTTGCAATGGAGATAAGAGGAGCCAAGGAATAGACATAACATATATTTATCTGCTAAGGCATAAACTGATCTGAAAGAAGCAAATTCCAAGTAAGAGGACACCTTAAGACGAAAGGGATCGATAGACCATCAACAGCAGTACCAAAAATATCTGACTCTTGAGCCATTTTTTGGAACACCAATCTTGCAATTTCCCCAAGATACACACCAGAGATCATTTTCTCAAAACCCTACACCAGTTAAATATGATATTAATTCCAGCCTTATTATCACAAACTCCAAACTTCCCATTTTTCACAAGGTCTTACCTGGTCATAATAGTTCCATGTTTCGTTGTTGAAGCATATATCATAGGGAGTCAATTCTATTTGTGGAGGCCGAAAACTACCCCATTCCACATTTACTACCTGATTCATGGAACATTGTAATAAAGAAAAGAATCATTAGAGATTCTGTCTCCACATTAAAATACTGAACAAATCAGAGATTTAAAGAAATGAAAGAAGAGATTAAAACTAGCATACCGTTCGTCCAGAATTGGTAAGACGACCCAAAGATTTAATAATTGCATCGTTGCGTTCAATATAGCAAGCATTGGTGCCAGCTCCAATAATCACAGCAGCTACTGTGTCCTCGTCATAATAATGCCCCAGAGCTAATGTCCCCACAGTATTGTTCACCTATTTGTTGAACAGTACATCGTAGAATCAACCAGAAATTAATGTATTTTAATCTGCTAGTGAGAAAAATTACATGCACCAGACTTGGAAAGCACTTTTCGATCACAAATCAATTCTCAACCAATATATTCACCAGGGCAAAAGAATATATGCGAGCTTAACAAATAACGAATACATGATTTCAACATATATCATATGATCATGCGATTATTCTTAGCAAAATACAAAAAACGGCGGGAAATTACAGTGGGGTAATATACACCAATACCATATTCCCAGCAAGTGACCAATGCAGGGAACATAAGAATCAAGTTGGTTCGTTTTCTTTTCCTAGATCCTAGTCAATAATCTTCAAGATGTTGTTTGAAATATTAAAAGTTTAACTCGCGTTCTCTAAATGAATATATGAAGCATATTGCTTCCTAGCTTCCAAGTCAGTTACATATGGAAGAGAAATATTACACTAAATGAAATATTAGCACTCACACAGGAAATGAACTGATTCTATGAGGATCAGCCGAGACAGGAGATTCACAAATTATCTATTAATAGTCGCATTGTATAGCCCCAGACGGGATTCAAAGTTTAAGTTCCCAGAAAATAAAGGGGCATATTTTCTTTACTGAGCAATCAATGTAAATTTACAGCACTTTTCTTCTTTACACATGTGACAATTGAAGAATTTTTAGAGTTCATGCCAAAGCCCCATTGGACAAAGTTCCCCATTTTGAATAGCATGTACATACTGATACCATTTTGAAAAAAAACAAATAGGATGGATTGCATAGCATCCAGTTGCTCCAAATTTAAACTAAAGACCATAATTGAATGTAAGCCTGATATTATTTTGACTGAAATTCAGATTGAACTAGAAAAAAAAATATTTCCATTCAAATTAGAAAGGATACCAACTTAGTTACAGTTTAAGGCCAACAACAGGAGTAACAGGTCACACTGAAAACTAAAGCACAGAGGAAATGTATCTCATCTTTCTTCTAGCAGAATCATAGTATTTTTTCTGAAGCATGATATTAAAAACAGGTGTGCACATACAATGGATTTATCAGTTAGAAGCTAATTAAGACTGTCAATGCATAAAGAAGAGATTAACGATGGAATAAAAAGAATCAAAATATAAATAAAGATTAAGAAAGCATTCCGACATGTCCAATAGTTTTTTCTTAAAGACAGAACAAGCCTACAACGTACCAATACGTTGACCTTCATATTGAGTCCATTCCTAGCAAGGGCTTCATTTAGGCACTGAGCAACATCTTTCCCGACCTGATATTCCATAGGTACAAAAAATCAGAGTGGAATAGCATAAGAAATCAATAGTAAAACAAGGAGGCAAGGTACTGTGTAGACAAAATGCGGCACTTGTCATGAAAGGAACAATGGAAGTAAGACGTATAAAGGTACCAAGGTAAATGTAAGGAAAAAAACACATTTATAATATTTTGTGTTACATATCCATAATAATAGAGCGGTGACTGAAATAAGCTATTGTAAATGATCAAAGGAACAAACATGCAAAACACAGACAGCACAATACAAGACTTGGTATCCATCATTGTTGTGATTATTGAAAACTTAGAGTTTTGCCAGCTTTCTATCTATGTTGTAGTTTATTCCTAGAATTATGGAACAGAACTTACATGTTACTATTCCCTTATATTTAAATGTAAGACATACAATGTAAAGCAGATTAATTGAAGACATAGTTTTGTAACTTACAGCCTCTTCAATTGAAAATTCCTTAGTCCATCGAATTAATGTCCCCGAGGATATGGAAGTCTGTCTCACAGGGAAAGAAAATGTAAAACCAAGTGCCCTCCCCTCAACTTCCCCACCCTCTCTTTCAATAAAATTCTTCAGTGCTGAGGCAATGAAATTGAACAAATCCTGCAAATAAATTAAAACTCACATACAGAAACTACTTAAAGTTATAGGGAAGTGAAAATAAAAGGGTGAAACATACATCGCTTGTACCCTTAGTCAATTTTTCAGGGATAGGCTGATGATCAACTTTTCGATTGATGATTGTAGACCCTGCGCCAAGTTCTACTTTCAGGACTCTAAAGCTTGTTCCTCCAAGATCAATGGCATAATAGATGCCTTCCTCACTCCTGGTCATGTCATGTGAACTACTGTAAGACAATTATCCAATTTCATGTTTCTTAGAGAACTTGTCCACAGGTGGTAGAATGTGATGCAATAACTAATAGATAGACCAATGTATCATATATATGTAAAAATCATACTGATTTCAGTTTGGGAAAAATATGGGATGCACGAACACTACAGCGTTTTATACAACAATATCTACATTGAATGGTTCGAATGAATACGAGGATTACAAAATCATTGATGAAGATTGCCTAAATAAAATTCCCACAAATTCTGGAAAAGTATGTTTTGAGTTATAAGCTCATGATAAGCCATAAAAAGTTGCATTGCCAAGTACCTCAAAATGGGCAAACAGTTCAGGTTTGGCCCTGATTATAAGCTTACATACATTGTATCAATGCAAGATCAACAACAAAGGAAGAAGGGGAAAAAAGAATCTTGGTACTGCCACATACCAATGTCAATGCGTTGATATACCTTAATTACCATATATCAATGTTAGTACACAAGTACTCGTTCCAATTACCAATTAAAAAAGATTTACTACCAAGAATCTAAATCTGGATATTTTGGCTGAAAGTCGTACTATAATTTGTATCATTGAGACGTGTGTTGATAAGAAGCATGACACATCAATCCCGCACTTCCCCTCCAACATACCACCTAGCAATTAATGCCAAACAGCATCCAACCGAAGAACATGACCCACAAGTACCACAATTCTCAACTTAGTGTTCTATACCTAGTGGCCATTATGGATACCATATAGCCTAAGCCTAGAACAAAATGCAGACAACTTATAAAATTAAGGATGTGCTGGCTTCATTAAGAACATGAACATTTACAACAAACGTCCATGATTGCAGGGCTCTGAGGATTTCGTAATGTGGCATAAGAGAAACATGTCACAAAAATTGTTCAAAGACTTCAGGAAATGCTAATTGTAAACGTAGCAACGGCATTGTTCATTTCAATAAACCGGAAAAATTACATTTCAATAAAGTTGCATTGTTCTATGCAAATGCAAAATCACCATTGATCATCGCCACAAGGAAATTCGACAAAAGATTCTTTTACAGAACAGAAGGCCAAATTTGACTAGTGACCAAGGAAATCAGCACTCCACTCGAGGGGTGGAGTGAAATAAGCACAGGAATGGTAAAGGCCGCAGCATTAAAGATCAAAGAAACAAAATGCAGAACTTAATGTGCTGAGTTTATGAGTGACGAAATGATCGCGGGTTCTTTGGAACGTTCTGTTACAATTACACAGAAAAAAAATCAAGAAATTCTCTTTCGCCTCACCCACAAAGAAAAATCAGGAAGTTATCATCAATTTGACACCGCTGAAAGTGCCACATTGGAATTTGGAAGCCGCAGCAAACATTCTCGCGTCCACCGGCCAAAATGGCGAGTCGGCAATGAAGCGAGATTTACGTACGATAAGGTACACCAAAACCCACCGCAAGAACAGAGAGAGAGAGAGAGAGAGAGAGAGAGAGAGAGAGAGAGAGAGAGAGAGATGAACCATCCATGATCCACCCGCATGGCAACGTCACGTACCCGTCGGGGAGTGCGTCGACGCAGGTGAGCAGCATCCGCACCTTGCTCCCGCCGTCTGAGGCGAGCCCGGCGAACATCTCGATGGCCAGCGAGTTGACGACCCGCTGCAGCAGCTCCGCGGGCGTGGCGCACCGCTCCTCCAAGTCCCGCACCACCGCCACCGCCCTGTTCCACCGCATCCGCGCCGCCCCTCGCCTCGCCACCATCCCCGCCGCCACCGCGCACGCCACCGCCGCCCACCCCACCGCCGCCACCCTCACCCACCCCGCCCTCCCCTCCATTCCGCCCCCTTCCCCCTCGCCCGTGTCCGAGCCCGATCACACCCCCACACCCACCTTGCTGGCGCGCGCGTCCGGCCGGCACTCCGGCGTCAGGAAAACGTCCCCCACCCACCCCACGCGCCCGAGGTGTTCGGCGATATGGCTAGGTCGGCGCGGCGCGATCGCAACGGCGAAGCGGACGACGCGCGCAGCAACAGTGGAGAGACGCGGACGCGGCGAGGCGTGGCGAATAAATAGGCGAGAGGAGGGAGGCGTGACGTGGGGATGACGTAGGTGGCAGGAGGAGAAGGGGGGTCCATAAATAAATTAATCAATTTAGGAGGAGTACTGCCAAAATTAAGAGGCACTTGGTATTTACTAAAATTCTTCCAAGTTTGCAAAAAAACAAATCCTCCGTATGAAATTCACTGGGCAACAATGAATGTCTTCTATATTTGTGTAATTCTCTAGTATTCTATTCCCCTCGTCGAAATAGAATTAGCGTTGATTTTCCATAAATTTGCTGGGATCTCATCCGGATTTTCTTTTGCAATGAAGAAGGATAGATATTAATTGTGGTATCATCGTAATGCTTTCTCTATCAATCTATCTCTACCTACCTATCCTCTGCATCTGTGATGTATATCTTGTAAGGTAACAAATGGCAGGGCACTAATGATACCAAAACAGCATTGATTCATGGAGTGCATTTGTGTTTGATGGAATAAATGTGAATCTTATAAAAATTTCCAATTAATGCAGATGGAAGATCACATCTCGTTGCTAAAGTTGGGTATCTTTTGAAATTAATGGAGGAAATTTAGAGGAATAATGAAACAACTCAACTACATCATGCGGAAAATATGTGAAATCCCTGGTTCTAAATAAGTCCTGGCCTTATTTGGTTTAATCCCAACGAGAGATAGATTGGAAGGGATTTATTTTATAATGATGTAAAATTATTTTCACTCAAATCCATTTCAATTTCTCTTAATTCCCTTCAAACCAAAGACCTAAGGGATGCATTTACAACTTAAATTATACTCCAATCATTTTATATGACTCGCACTTGAGTTTCTACATTATATTCCACACAAGATGTATCAAAGGCAAATAGCTTAGAAATACCAGCATCATATGATTTTTTTGGTATTGTATGAAACTTCAGGGCTTAGGGTTTTTGGATGAAATTACATAGTTTATCTTTTTGTAGAAATCGAGATCAGGATTTATCAAACCCTTCCCGAGCCAAAAACCAGTGGTAGTTTTCAGGAAAACTGCTGACTCCCGATAAAATCCGATCAAATTTTATTAAAAAAATTCAAACTGAATTTTTTAACTTGATCGTGAACCAAGTAGTTTGTATTCTCGAGTCAGTCCAGTATTCACAAAAACTGACAAACTGGTTTTTGTCAATTTTTATAAAACCTGATCGAGATTTCTATGTTAAAAAAAACCTTAGTTTATTATAATAGTTCTTTTTAGAATGTTTGTTGTAGGAGTTAGGAGTGTGCTGCATCCGTTTATTTTAGTCATGTTTGATCATTCATATTTATATATAAAATACTAGCAAATACTCATACGTTGCAACGAAACGACGACGCAGGAGAGAAGCGAGCGGAGGGCGAAGGTCCGGCGGCGGCACGGAGCTCCGAGCGACGACGGGAAGGAGGGCGCAGCGCGGTGTGGATGGGGACGAAAGAGATGGACGCATGAGGTCTTTTTTCATCCAAGCCCTCCTTTTTTAAGCATTGGGTCGTGTGTTAATTTTATAATCACTCAAAAGGTTTTCGGGTGTCTTCAACTTTGTGTATCACTGAACCTTGATTAAGAAATAGTATCAGATAGTTATTTAGTCTAAGTTAATTTAATTTCACCGAATTAAGTCAAAAATATAATGAAAATATATATTGACTTACTGATACTTTAAACCGATTAGAAATTTGATAAAAGTTTAAAATATTTACGACTCATATATTATTACTTAGAAAAGTATATTGATGAATAAAATAAGTTGCATGTTATCATCAACAGACATACGAACCCTTGCATCTCCTTATAATTTACTTACCTTAGTTAACTACGGTCAAACATCACAACCAATGGGCCTGTCTATGATTTACCACAAATATGAAACTGAAATATAAAATCGCCAAAAGCTACAGGATATCGTCTTCCTCCCGTGCTCATGCAGAAGGTTACAGCGCTCGGCCATGCCTTCGGCCGTCGGCGATAGGAGGACGTCAGGGAGGCATCCTGCCTCACAGGCGCTTCTCTCCCTTGTTCGACGGCGGCGCGCTAGCTCACGCGTGCAGCATGTGCTCGGCCGCCGCTTAGGGCAATGCATGGCGAGGCAGGAGGCGTGTGAGTCGAGCTCGCCTGCTGGAGGTGAGGAAAGAGAGATAACAATGGAGCGAGAAGTTATACGGATCAGAAATTTTATAGATCTAGACAAAAAAACGATTTGATGATTGAAAAGTTATAGATTTTTCAAGTAGTTAAGATAAGCTCTATCATATGTATAACTGGTTTTTTTCAAAATAAATAGACGGACTGCGGGTTAATTTCGGAACAACTCAAAAGGTTTTCTGTAAAATAGCCACGCAGAACAAAATTTTGGATGAAAACACTAGTTGCTTAGTTATAGATTATGTATTTTTTTCACTTATTGCGTTGTGATCCACGTATTTCTCGTGAATTCCTCTTTCATCAGAGATAAACATGTGACGTTGGACAAAATTCGGTTATTTTTTTTGGAACATTTGACCATTTAGTGAACTATAAACTTATATATATGACGTATGGCTGTATGATCTCGGACACTCTGACCAAACTTCCAAATCATTTCACCCTTTACTTGACGACGTTGACATTGTATGCGTGAGCGTGACGGTGTATGAGAGAAGGCTACTCAAACCGAGGAAAACAGCAATATCATCTGGGCTTCGCCAACCGCCCCAACAGGCCGGCGATGCGTTGCACCGTGGGCTCTGGGCCCACCGAAGGAGCCTATGGGCCCAACCGTGCGTCCCGAAGCTGGACGAGAAGAACCTGGCAGGCTACTGTGCCGGCTCGCGGTTAAAATAAGTTCACTTTGGGTCCTCCTGTCTTGATGTGGAGTTTGAATAACATACTGAACCACAATACTAAACATCTCCTTCAACTTACAAAACCAGTTTCCTCTGCAGTGTTTCGACTGACGTGACGCTTGTTGACTTGGTGTTTGTCCGATGTGAAATCTACAAGTCGCTTATGTGGTACTAAAAAAATAGAAAATAGAACATAAATAAACCCACAAGTTAGGGGAATAAAATATTAAAACAAATGCATTGAGCCCACATGTCAGTATGTAGCCGGTTAGAAGATTAAAATATACTATTACAGAAATAGCAATAGGTGTCAATTGAAAAAACTTATGGATGCCGAATTTTCCAACCGTCTAGTAGGAGGCATCTATGAGGTGGACTCAAAAATGCCGGTTTAAGAATCGATACCTTTGAGGTTCCAGCAATGAAAAAAGTCGACTTAATGCATCGACTTGATTCGAGCCGATATATTGGACCGCTCCTCATCCCACATGCACATATCACTATCCATTCATCCGCACCAAAATCAAATAAATTGAATCACAATTTTTTGGCACAAATAAAGAATTCCATCACTCCAATTAAAATCATTATAAGAATTATTTGCATGCATCAAAGGTATCCACACACCGTGGTACTGCACTCACCCTCGTGAAGAAGCCTCTCCACACGCCACGTCATGCCAAAGAAGAGGCGGCGCCGAAGAAAGAGGCGACAGATCAGGCCGCCCACGAGCATCAGAGGGGAGAGGTGGAGAAGAGGAGGCGTAGGAGAGAAAGAGGGATCAATGTCGGCGCCGGCCCGCCACGCAAGGGAGAGGGACCGTCGTCGGTGGGCACTGCCGAGTAGGGAAAGGGGAGAGTAAGAGGCAAAGAGAGAAGAGAAGCGATTCAGCGGAGGGGATAAGGACGCACGAGAGGAAAAGGACAAAAGCATAATTTTTTTTATCTCGTGCACCACTCCTCTCGACTCTAAGTTCTATCGAGTATTTTTTTAAACCGGCACTTATAAATATTTGGTGCCGAATTTCAACAGAAACCGGCATTATTCTCTAACAAGAGTCATAGGCGTTGGTTCCTATAAAAATCGACACTTATTTCTTCACAAAGTTATCGGTCTTTGTCGCTGACATCTCGCACTGTTCTTGTGGACAAGAAAAACACATAAATGTCA
Source organism: Oryza australiensis (assembly GCA_019925245.2). Lineage (NCBI taxonomy): Eukaryota > Viridiplantae > Streptophyta > Magnoliopsida > Poales > Poaceae > Oryza > Oryza australiensis. The sequence continues at coordinate 247,137 of JAIFGZ020000265.1, read as the reverse complement.
GTTTTAATTGTTCTGGCATTTATAATCTTATTTTCTTTAAGCCTCTTTGTAGTAGTGATAATTGGAGTAGTGGGACCTACATTTCATCACCCCTTTACTCTACATCACATAGACCAAGTCAACGTGTCAACAAGGTGCCACGAACCATCTTAAAAATCGCGGAGGGACTATATACACCGATTGCGATAGTTAGATGATGCTCCTGTTTTGCACGTGAAGGATGCAAATTAAACTCGACATGTAGTTGAGGGATCCGAAGTGGACTTTTCCTGCTCACGTTTCGGTCGAAAGTTTGCCGAGCCACGAGATGAGTTCCGAAGCGATCCGGCCCGTGAAAAAAAGGCCCGGTTAATGATCCACACGCCACGGCCCACGAGTGGTGGGCTTGTCACGCTCTGGCTCTGCAGCAGCAGTTACGGCAAATGCTGTTTAGACCAAACAACATGTGCGGTGGGCATCGGAAAAAAGGCTAAAGGGACGTTTGGCGTGTCATATAAGATGGTTGAGGACATTAATTTAAAAAATTAAATTTGAAGTAATTATGAAAATAATTAAAAAATTAAAAGATTATTCATGAAACGAATCTATTAAGTTAAAAAAATATTTACTCGTTAAATCGTGAATTAGACTCGTTTCACGAATAATCTATTGATTATGAATGTATTTTATAAATAATCTATATTTAATATTTTAAAATAATATATAAACATTCGATAAATATTTGATGTGATCCGAATTAAACGGTATCTAAACATCCCTTAAATTGGGTAAGGTTTTAAGGTCAATCAAGTCAGGTAGTAGTTAAGAGATCATCACAGAATATGCAATGTCCAAAGAGAAAAACAAAAAAAAAACCGAAAGCGAATTGATTTCAGTACTTAGATTGATCGATTGACCTCTGATTTAACGATCGATTGATCGATCCCATCAGTCGAAAACAACGTATGAAAAAGCGGCCCTAACGACCGATGTCAACTCGGTCGATCGACCGACCATTTCGTGAGGCAAATGCAACAATCTGATCACTCGATTCGATCACTGCCGTCGCCATCGTTCGTAGGTTTGATTAATTGGCACGCCGCCATCGAGTTAGCTAGCTAGCGCGCGATCCATCGATCGACCGATCGATCAAGCTTGGTTTATTTAGTGGGCGGATCGAGCGACCGACCGATGGACGTTGACGCCGCAACGATGGCGCTCGAATGCTCGATCAGTTCAGTTCGGGCTCAGCTATCTCCATGTTCACCGATCCATCAATCGACCGACCGCACGTGCGTGCGTGCATGCGTTGCAACCTAGTTCCCACGACGACACGTGGTTCGATCCATAAACTACTTATAAACTAAATAAATGGATAACCCGACACATGTTATTTGTTTATTTGATTTATAAATGTATTCACAAATCAATTTACTTATATTTTTAGACGACGACAATATATATCCGATGATCATGTAAATTAATTAAAGCTAATTATAGAGTAGAGACACAGCGTGCTGGCTTTGGCTAGCTATAGGCCTATATTGGCGACCACTGGCCGGAAGTTTGGATTTTTATTTGTGATTTGTTTTATTTTGAGCTCATCTTTTTACGGTCATGATCATTTTGAGATTCGTGTGACACTCTTAATTCAATTAGCTTGCTCACCTCCTTCACCTCGACTCCCCTCTGCTAAATCGTGGCCATGTGCGTTGCAGCCTTCTTTCTAGGTTTTCTTGCCACCCAATTCGACACCTTTCACTTCACTTTAAGTATAACGACCATACTTACTCATTATAGTCACCCTATCACTTTAGTAGTTGGCATTACAATTATCATCACCTATTATATTTTTCTGTTTTTGGTTACACACAAACCCCTTGCAGTCATTACTGGAGAAATAATTTTTCTGGACGAGGTCCTCAATAGGTTCCAGGCGGGCCATAAGAGGCCACACCTGGAAAGACCGATCCCGGGGGCGGCTATTGGACCGCATGGGATAATGCATTATCCCGTGCGGTCCACTTAAGCGACCACACGGGCTATTATCCCATGCCATGCGGTCGCTTAAGTGGACCACACAGGATAATGTGATTATCCCGTGTGGTCCACATAACCGCCCGCACGGGATAATGGTGTATTATCCCGTACGGCCCACTTAAGGACCCACCCGGGATAATGTATTTTCCCGTGCGGGCCATTAAGTGGACCGCATGCGATTATGCCGCCATAAATTTTTCGCTCAACCCGACAGTTGCGCATTATACCATGGTGTTTGTCTCTCAAAAAAAGGACAATTATAGGGGGAAGGTTTTCAACTTGAATTTTTCAATTGGAATCAATACAAAAGGTACCATACTTGATCTCCTCTTCCATTTGCTTCTATTTTTAAAAATTTTTATTGGTTAAATGCGAAGATATTTGAACTTTTTAAACTCGGTTTCTCTTTTTAATAATAGACATTTTATTTTTGTGGGAGCCTTTAGACTTTAAATCTTCAATTGAAATCAATATAAAAGGTAACATGCTTGATCATCTACTTCATTTGCTTCCGTTTTTGTAAAATTTCATCGGTTGAATGCGAAGATATTTAAACTTGTTTGAATTGTTATATATTTTGAGCTATTTTTGTAATTTGTAGGTCAAATATTTTATTTTTTTATTGAACCATTTTTTGGTAACTACTTTTATCTCATTATTATTATTTGTTGTGCATGAGATTTTAGTTATAAAGTAGGATTTAAGTTTAATTTGTTTATTTAGAAAACACCAGCAATATAATATTAATTTATGCTGTCACTTTTTTAGATGGATCGGATATGGATGTATGAGACACGGAGAACTCATCCGGTGTTCATGAAAGAAGCATCAACATTTATTGATAAGGCTAAGGTACACGCTTTGAGGAAGAATAGGAAGAATATTTTTTGTCCTTGCGTGGATTGCAAGAATCAGAAGATGTTGAAAGATCCGAATGTAATTTTCGGACACATAATTCAACGTGGATTTGTGGAGAAATACACAGTTTGGACTTATCACGGGGAAGTCGCCCCTCCGGAAGAGAATCATGATATTTGGTTCGATGAGGCGAGAATTTTATAACGAGGACATGTCCCATGAAATGACGGGTGATTTTGGCGGATCTCGGTTTTGACGAGGCGACGTTGATATTGATCTTGATCTTGAGGATATATTGCGGCACACTGAACCAAAGGTCCTAACAGAGAAAACAAGAGATTTAAACAATTGGGAGGCGTTGCAGAAAGCAGCGAAAGATGTTTTGTTCGATCAAGCAAAGGGATGTGATATGGATAATACAGTGTTGCGGTCAGTGCTAGAACTTCTTAGATTGAAGGCCAGGCACGGATGGTCTGATAATAGTTTTAACGACTTGATGAGTCTCCTGAGAGCTATGCTTCCTAAGCCTAACTTGTTGCCAGCTAACACCTATCAAGCCAAGAAACTGATATGTCCATTATCACTTGGTGTGGAAAAAATCCATGCATGTATTAATCATTGTGTACTTTATCGCAAGGAATACGCTGACTTGGACAAGTGTCCAACTTGTGGGGCGAGTAGGTACAAAAAGGATAACAGTGCCGCCGATAGTGACGTTGCCGAACCAAATGCATTGGTCGAGCCAGGGAAAAAGATTCCGGCCATGGTGATGTGGTACTTGCCAGTGAAAGATCGAATGAAGCGATTGTTCTCGAACCCCACCGATGCAGAGTTGATGAGATGGCATCAAGAGGGTCGAAAGACGGATGGTATGATTCGACATCCCGCCGATGCTTGACAATAGAAAAACTTTGATTCGAAGCACCCAGAATTTGCAAATGATCCGAGAAATGTCAGGTTTGTGTTGAGCACGAATGGAATGAATCCGTTCGGTGACCTGAGCAGCTCGCACAACACTTGGCCAGTTCTGCTCACCATGTATAACCTTCCGACATGGTTATGTCAGAAGCGAAAGTACATTTTGTTAACTATCCTTATATGGGCCAAAACAGCCTGGCATCGACCTAGATGTGTTTCTTGAACCTTTGATGGAGGATATGCAAGAAATGTGGGAAGATGGTCTATGATTATTTGATGCATACCGCCAGGAGTATTTTACTCTGCGTGCTATCATATTCGTTACTATAAACGATCTAACAGTTAATTTTTCCCAATCCGAACAGATTAAAGGAAAGACCAGATGTCTGATATGTCTGGACAACACATCGTACATATACCTGACCTCGTCAAAAAAGTTAGTTTACATGTGTCATCGTCGTTTCTTACCACAGAAGCATAGGTATCGTGCGATGGCTACCTTTTTTGACAAAACTGTCGAGGAAGGTACTGCCCTCGAAGCAAAGGATGGTTTCACGGTGTTCAAGCTGACAAAGAACATTAAGGTCGTGTTCAGCAAGGAAAAGAGAACTTCAGGCAAGAGGAAGAAAGAAGTGGTAGAAAACACACTGCCCTTCAAGAAACATTCAATCTTTTTCAAGTACCTGAGTACTGAAAAGATCTGGAGATTCGTCATGCCATCGATGTCATGCACCTCGAGAAAAACGTGTTTGACAGCACCATCGGGACTTTACTTGACATCCCTAGTAAAACAAAGGATGGATTGAAGTCACGTAACGACCTGGTCAATTTGGGCATAAGGAAAGATCTCCACCCGATAGAGCTAACGAATGGTAAGATTGAGATTCCACCGGCATGCTACTCAATGACACTAGAAGAGAAAAAAGCTTTCTGTAAATGTCTTCGTGGATTGAAAGTGCTGACTGGATTCTCATCGAATATCCGAAAACTAGTATCAATGAAAGATTTATCGATTTCGGATACAATGCTCACGATGTCATAAGATGCTTACGTATTTCTCCCTATTGCTATAAGGGCGGTGAAACCAGTGCACACCAAGGTAGTGATAACAAAGCTGTGCTATTTTTTTTAATCGAGTATCACAGAAAGTTTTTGATCCAGAAGAATTAGGACCCCTTCAGAAATTCACAGTCGAGACGGCTTGCCAGCTAGAGATGTTTTTTCCTTCATCGTACTTCAACATTATGAAACATCTCATTGTTCACATTGTCCCTCAAATTATTGAACTTGGTCCTCTATACCTATATCAAATGTGGGCGTACGAGCGATACATGGCTGTTCTAAAAGGGTATGTCCGTAATCGTGCTCATCCGGAGGGCTCGATGATAGAGGGTTACACAACTGAGGAGATTGTCGAGTGTTGCCTAGATTATATGAAAGATGCCAGCCCCATTGGGATACCGATGCCTCGACATGATGGGAGATTATCTGGGAAGGGTACTGTGGAAAGAAAATGCTTCTACGACAACAATTACAAAGCGATATCAGATGCACACAACAGTGTTCTTCAACAACTCGCCATCGTTGCGCCCTACATTGAGCAACACACTTCCTAGATCAGAGCATGCAATCCTGGGCGATCCAATGATTGGGTTTCAAAAGAACAGAAACACACTTTCCCCTAATGGCTTAAGGATCAAAATCTACCGTCTGGTGAATCACTCGAGGAAAAAACGGTAGAAAGACTTGCAGCTGGCCCAACAAGCCTTATGACCTCATGGCAAGGGTATGACATCGACGGATACTCTTTTTACACCAACAACAAAGACAAGAAAAGCTCAGTGCAGAACAGTGAGGTTCGTGTCGAAGCGTTGGACGCAACAGGGCAGAAAAAATCATACTACGAGATCATACAAGAAATATGGAAACTTGACTACGGTTTAAACATTCAGATTCCTGTTCTCAGATGCCAATGGGTGAAAGATAGCATGGTAGATAAATTTGGATTTACGTGTGCTGAACGGAGTAAAATTGGACACAAGGATGATCCATGGGTCCTTGCCGAGCGTGTTGCACAAGTTTTCTATGTGAAGGATCCTTCCGATGAAAAGATGGACATTATTGTATCGGGCAAGTAACACATCTTTGGTATTGACAACATTAAAGACACGTCCGACTATAATCAATACGACGCCATTTCGTTATTCACAGATCTTCCTACGCAGATGGAACGCATTGAGAGTGTCCTCGACGAATCAAAGTTTGCATCCGTGCGGAAGGATGTTAATCCAAAAATTGTAAAACACTAGTTTATTTTTTGCGTATAGTATGTTTTGCGAGCGAATGTATCAAACTTATGGTGTTACGAGCGAATGTGCGGTTCTATGTGATGAATTGATATTTCTATGTGATGAATTGATATTTCTATATGTGATGAATTAATATTTGATGAATTTACATATACATTTTGCTATATTTCTTTGATTTATTTTATTTTCATGAATTTTTTCCAACTCTCACATTTGAACTGCAAGTGATTAAAAAAATGGAATAAAATTAGTGGAAAAAATATATTCATGTTATTTAGACCCGCTGAGTCATTATCCTGTAAATGAGAATAAATTTTGAAATTTTCTTCATGAAACATGATTAGGAACCTATTGACCGATTGATTTTAAAATTGTATAAATAGCAAACGAAGTCAAAAAATCATGAAAATTGTCTGGATGTCATGATATTATACGTAGAGGCTATGGTAAAAAAATGAAAAGGTTTCGAATATTTTATCAGATACGACGCTCATAAAACCGGAGATTCTTAAGAGAAGATTAGAAGTGTTGAGAAGGATTGGTTAGATTTGAAGATAAAGTGACGGTCGAATTGTCGTTTGAATTCAAAAATTTTTCCATAGACAATAATTAGCATAGATTGATTTATGGAAAAATTTGATAATCATTAATATCCAATTTGATACAAATTATTGAAGGGGGTCGATTATCGCGTGCGGCGGCTTAACGCCGCACGGGAAAATATCTTCCCGTGCGGGCCACTTAAACGCCCGCACGGAAAATATTTTCCCGTGCGAGCGGGTTAAGTGGACCGCATGGGAAAATCATTTTCCCATGCGGGCCGCTTAAACCGCCCGCACGGAAAGATCGTTTTCCCGTGCGGGCAGTTAAGCCGCCCGCACGCGAAAATCAGCGCCTATATAATGTCCGCGTGGGCTCCCGAAAATTCCAAGTCCCCGGTGAATTTCAGATCTACGCCGCCAGGCTGCCAAAATTTTCGCCGAGCAACCGCTGACTGCCACCGCGCCCTTTCCCCGCCCTTGCCGCCGTGCCCTCGCCGCACATCCCCCGTGCCGTACTTCCCTGCGCCGCCGCGCATCCCTCTCTCTCCGTCACCGCCACTAGCCGCGTCGCCGCCCATCCCTCTCTCTCTCCCCGTCGTCGCCACCGGCTCACGACCACTGCGATGCCTTCACCGACTCCGCCGTCCCCGTCGACTTCGCCAGCCCGATCCCGGCGCGACCGCCGCCGCCCATCGCCACCGCCCGCCGGTCTTAAGCCGCCGGCCTCAACCGCGCCTCTTCATCGCCGGCCTCCACACCGACGCTGGCCTCAACCAGCGCCCTTCACCGTCGCCCTCAAGACCGTTGCCGCCGTCCTCAAGACCGCCGCCCTTCAACGGCTCACCGTCGCCGCCGCCTTCAAGACCGGAGCCCCTTCACCGCCGCCGGCCCCATCCCGCGCGACCTCCGCCAGCCACCGGTTAGTACTCCCCCCGGATTATTGATCTCATCACTTGATCAAATTAAGCTTCTTATAAAAATTAGCAGATACTAGCTAGATGTATACTAGATGAATGTCCTGTTATTATGCTAAGTTGATTATATGGATGTGAATGAATGGATTATGGATGTGATTGTACTGTGATGGATGTTTTTGGGATAGTAGTAGAGTATAAAAAATATGATGAATTTTTTTGATGAAAATGTAAAATGGACTGTTATTTTTTTGATGAATTTTGTTGATGAATTTTTTTCATGTGAAATAGTTGCTTCAAAATTTTTTATGTGAATTAGTTGATATGAACGGACGAACAGACGAACGAACGAACGAGTGTTCATTCGTTCGTTCGTTCGTGGACGAACGACGGACGTGGACGGACGGACGAACGAACGAACGGACGTGGACGAACGGACGGACGTGGATGGACGAACGAACGAACGACTGTGGATGAACGGACGGACGTGGATGGACGGATGGACGAACGAACGAACGAGTGTTCGTTCGTTCATTCGTTCATGGACGAACGGACGTGGATGAATGGATGAACGAACGACCGAACGAATGACCGAACTAACGACCGATCGAATGAACGAACGAACACCGAACGAACGAACGGACGGACGAACGAACGAGTGTTCGTTCGTTCGGTTTGTCGGTCGGTCGGTCGGTCGTTCGGTCGGTCATTCGTTCGGTCGTTTGTTCGGTTGTTTGTTTTAGGATGAATTTTAGATTTTAGGTTAGATTTTAAATTTTCAAACACATATACCCACCGTCTCCTCGGTATATTCTAATCTCCCTCTCTCCTCTCCCTCTCCTCGGTCTCTCATCTCTCATCTCTTTCCCTCCTCCAATCTCACCTCTTCTCACGGACAAAATAGGCAAACATATGTATTTTCATCTCTCATCTCTAATAAAGAGAAGAAGAAAGAAATAAATACATTTTTTAATCTTCTTCTCTTTAGTTTTTTTCGCTATATTTTTTATGCATGTTCTTAATATTAGATAATATAACAAGTTGTGCGTTCACAAATTTCACATGTTGTGCGTTATGAACAACCGTAGATCAAATGTCGAACGAGAAAGCTCCCTCCGAGGCACGCAACGTCGAATCAACGAAGAAGTCTTCGAGCGAAGGCACATGGCATGAACCAAGCGATCCGTTCATCGAAGTTATGCAAGCACCAGCACCACCGGTTGAAGAAGACCCCGAGTACATCGCTATCGAGCAAGCAGTAAGTCTGTCGTACAGATGGAAGCAAGGCGCTGCTCAAAAAGAAAGGCCATCAAGTCTGTCGTTCGGTCTGCCGAAGTCGAGACGGACACAGCAACGTCCGGTCCGGTAGAAACCGATACGTCCGCGAGCGCTGGAGGACGTTAAAAAAGAAGACGTGGTCAGAGAAGTAAGAACCAACCCCCCAAGTAGACATATTATATCACCTCTCTGAACCAGGATGGAAAGCTATTAGAGCCCAAGGTAGCAATGACAAAGTTCAGCAGCGCTTGCGGGGTACCGGCCAGAACCCACAACCCTTTAAATGTAGATTCCTAGGAGCAGGTGGATGACAACTTGAAGAACTTCATATGGAACGAGCTGCAGAAGTGGCTTGTATATCCACCTGGTTCAGAGGCTCTGGGAAAATAATTTGCATTAAAAATGATTGGGGGGAGGTGGAGGCAGTGGAAATCGGACTTGAACACTCACTACGTGCAAAAGAACGTCCCCATTCGAAGACTATGGTGGTATTACGCCCGCCGAATGGGATAGGTTCATGGCGAAGATGACAAGCCCTGAAGCCTTAGCACGGAGGAAAAAGATGTCTGACCTCGCGAAAAGAAACAAGTACCCACACCGGTTGGGCTCTAGCAGCTATGATGGCCACGTAGAGAAGTGGTGAGCAACCAAGAACAGGTTGGGCTCTAGCAGCTATGATGGCCACGTAGAGAAGTGGTGAGCAACCAAGAACAGTTTGCCGCCCAAGGAAAGCCCCTGCTTGTGGATGCACTAAAGAAAGAAGCAAAAACTGGGTGTGGGCACGCAGCACGGGACAGGTCATCGACAAGGGAGAGATCCTTTTCGAGGATCCGGATATAGAGCGTGTGACCACAAATCTGAAAGACATTGCTGAAAAGGAGAAGATTGGGGAATTTATTGCTAAAAGGGAACACGATCAGTTGACAGCTGCATTGGGCAACCCCGAACATTCTGGACGAGTAAGGGGTGTATCTTCAAAGACAAGTTGGAAAGAATGGTTTCCTAGGGAAGCTGCAAGTTACAAGAAAAGGGACAGGTACAAACATAAACTTGAAGAAAAGATAACGAAACAAGTTGAAGAGCATTTTCTACTCTTTTGTTGCACAGAATCGCCAAGCCTTCCCTAACTTCTTTCAGCAATCCGAAGAACCCACAGTATAAATGCCCAGCAGCGTCGATTCAGTTGACACCGCACCCTATCCAGTAGATACCATAACTGGCCCGACGCCGTGCAGCCTCCTCGTGCCGATAGGAAGGGCCGGGAAGAGAAAGGAGGTGGGTACAGGACTTGCTATACCAGGGCGACAATTTCACAACACTCCAATCCCTGAGGATTATGCAAGGGTGTAGGTGGCCAAGGTGCATGCAGAGCATAACAGCTTAGAGCTAGACATTCCAGCACCTAAAGGAATAAAATTGCTTGGAGATGCGGTGAATCAGTTCATTCTGTGACATCGACGAGATATCCTGCTGGTCGGTATATCGTCAGCATCCCCAGTACAGCCGGTTCCTCAGATTGCTGCTGCACCTACATCGCCTTCTCCAGCAGGGCCTGCTTCCCCACCTCGCTACCCACCTCGGCCTGCTTCCCCACCTCGCTCCCCACCTCGGCCTGCTTCCCCACCTCGGCCTGCTTCCCCACCTCGCTCCCCTCCTAAGGATAAAGGTCCTGATTCGCCAATGCTGTCAGCCCCTGAAGTCGTCGCAGAACATATTCACCAATCTCCTCCGACACCACAGTCAGCATTGGCGGTACCTCAAAGCCCCCTACTGAAAACAACAAGCCTTCCAAGTCCGAGCAAGCTTCAATCTCGTTAGATTATCCCAAAGATGATTAGATCAAGCTATGACAAGGAATTAATGGCCAAAGACGAGAGAAACTTAGTGTTCCTGGCTTTCAGGGGGAGGGGGCCAACTGACAAGCCACAGGATCAACCGTCAAAGTTGTCGGAGTCAGAACAATCGATGAAGAACCAAGCGGAGGACCTGCAAAATTGGACTTCGGACGAAGTGCCAACAAAGTACGAGTATGGAAAGCCGTTCCTGCCCTGGCACGTCATGGAAGACATGCCCTAGGAAATAAGGCTAATGCACGACTGGCACCTAAAGGCGTCCAGATTGGGGCACAACCTGCTTACCGTGAAGGTCCCGGATAATGCTTTCACCAGTGACCCAAATGGGATACTGGTCATCGATTTCAACGACCTTCACGTATTATTCAAGATGGAAAAATGGATATAAATCTCGTTGCTGCGTTTTGCCTGTAAGTATCAGCCTAACTTAATGTCATTAATAAATTCATTTGCAAACTAACTTGTGAATAATTAATTACTCGCTGCATTACTTAGGATGCAATACGCAGACGCAAAAAAGACCAATTATCCAGCTGCATACATTAACCCAACATGGATATGCTGGACGGAACACGAGGTTCATGTTCGTGAAGATTCCGATGAGCTCAAAGGCAAAACAAGAAACAAAAAGCCGCGATCATCAAATAAATGCACAATGACAAGATGATCGTAGTATCATTCTACTTGGGCAAGGCTATGTTGGAGCACAGAGACAAAAATGTCCTCATGGTCCCTTATGCGTTGCGGTACGTAATATTCGTCCATAAAACCGATATTTTACTATGATATCACCTACAATTAACATATCTCTTCTTTCGCAGCGATCACTACATACTATTTCTGGTATATCCGCGGGACCACGTGGCTGTAGTGCTTAATCCGGCACACTACAGCCAGGAAACATTCAAAGAGTTCCTCGTCATTTTAAATTTGTAAGTACTATCATGCACCATTTAATACATTTTGTTTATTTTTACTATCGAATAAACAATTGATCAGTGAAACATGCAATTATTTTGTCTATGGAGCACACCATCATTATGTAAGAAATGGTGGACCGGTGAATGATCCACAAAAGAAGAAGCTTCTTATGAGGACAAATTTTCCGGTAATTATATGCTCGCTATATGCCGACATTTTATACTGTATTTAATTTCAAATTACTGATGCACATAATAAATTTTATTCAACACAGTGTTATAAGCAACCAGCAGGCACTAACCTTTGCGGCTACTACGTGTGCGAGATGCTCAGAATCTACGGGAGATACTCTACTAAGTTAGGACAAGTAAATTCAGAGAAAATATATCTTTCTACACGTTATCGATCTTGTATAATTTTCCTAATCGTATGTATGTGTACTATTCTTCCTTAAACAGATCACGGAAATTCCAGTTGTAGCGAACCGGTTCGACAATCGAACCATGCTTAACTTGGTTGCAGATCTTTGCCGCTTCATCCATCACGATGTCTGCAACCATTTGGGCGATTTCTACGATCCGGAGAGCGAGCTGGCGATGGACGATAAATTCAAACGACTTAGGGAGTGGAAAAAAGAGCACTGCCATTAATGAATGATTTGTAAATTGTTGCTAGACTTCTGTAATTTGCGTGAGACGAAACTTGATATGTATATAAACATGCATGCATGATCTGTGTACGTACATTTATGTCTTTTATGAGGAAATAATATAATTAAATATCTTTTTTCTGTGCAAATATATATATATATATACATGCATCTTATCGATCGACCCATGCATTTAATATTACTGAGAGAGAGGAGAGGAGAGAGAGAGGACATAGAGGAGAGGAGAGGATCAGAGAGAGAGAGGAGAGGAGAGGAGAGGAGAGAGAGAGACCATCTTCCCGTGCGGTCGACTTAACGGACCGCACTGGAAGATCCATTATCCCGTGCGGTCGTGTAAAGTGGCTCGCACGGGATAATCGATCTTCCTGTGCGGGCCGCTTAAGCCGACCGCAAGGGATAATAGATCTTCCTGTGCGGTTGGGCCGCCCGCACACGAAAATGGTCTTTTCCCAGACCTTTTCGCGCATGCGGGCAGACCTTTCACACGGGAAGATGCCTTTCGACCCGCAGAAAAAAATAATTTCTCCAGTAGTATGTACTGCTCCTATAGTGACTAACAGGTGCATCTAGGCTCATATGTCAGTGGCGGCTACTGCAGAGGTAGTATTGCGTAGGATAGATACCGTCAACCTTGCCAATGCCACTCAAGTATTCCTCTTTATCCTATCCAATGACGACCTAATTTGACCATCTTATTGGAGGAGACGCCACTGCCATGACTGGCTTCATGTTGATTCAAGAGAAGACAACCGCGTTGTGAGGTTTTCCTTGCTCACCATGTTGTCAACCCTCCTAAACTCATGCTACAGTCAAAGAAAATATATGTACAACTAATATATTCAATAATATATTCAAGACTGAGTAAAGGCACACACATATTGTACTTAGCTTAGAACATAAATTACATAATATGATCTGGCTGACCTCATCAGCTAGAGATTGTTACAGTAGTTTCACTTAAGTAATAGTGTTATTGTCATAATTGGCTATAACTTTTTCGAAATAAAGACCGAAATAAATCATATCATCTAAAACAATGGTGTTACTCTTAGGGTGGCAACCCTTCTTAAAAATATGTAATGATTTTTTGGCTTATTTTAATTTCATTATTTGTTTTTTAAATATCATTCCTTCTATAATTGTTCTCAAATTCTCGCGACAGTGTGCGTCTGGTTGGAAACAGGGGTGGACAGTGTTAACGCTAGAATTTGGTAAGCCCCGGTTGAAGGGTTACGCGGAGGCTACGCTAGCTAATTGTGGAGATTATGGCAATCGGGTATCCACATGGCAGGCTTATCCGACTGGAGATAGGGATAGGTTGCGCCTACCAAATATGTAAACCAATTACGACTTGGGTATTACGTTGCTGATAGAGATAAGGCAACGGCCTATAGTCACGGTTTGGTAAGATTGAGGAAACCGACTTAGAGTAAGATAGGGTTTCCGATTTGTAAGCCCACCTCCCAAGACTATATAAGGGGGGTAAGGGGCGTCCCTTGAGGGATATTGTTTTTAGATCATATGCTTCATGAGAAGTTAGATGAGCTTTCAGCTTTAGATACACGAGATCATGAGATCAATAAAGACACTCGGCGGATCGAATCCCGAAACAGAGTAGGGTATTACCTCACGAGAGGGCTGAACTGTCTAAATCTTCTTTTCCTCCTAACCCATTGTGCTTGGCGATCTTGATCTGCGACCCCGGAAATTACATTGCCGAAACCAAGTTTCGACAGTTGGCGCGCCAGGTAGGGGACCGCGCGTCGAGACTTCTTCAACAATCTCGCCGACAAGCATGATGGGATCTCCTTCAGGATTCGGCGACTTCGCCGCCAACTTCTTCGACGACTCCTCCTTCGACTCGGATTCAAACCAGTCGGAAGGAAAGACCCACTCGACGCCGTTCGGGCTCCCCAATAACGCCGAGATCTTCGACGACATCTTCAAGATCAAGATGCGATCTGCTCGCTCCAATGAAGGACTTCACTCGGCACCGTTCGGATTGCTGAACACCGCCGAAATCTGCACCGATCTTCTCGTCCCCCCGACGGAGACGATCTACCCTGAAGAGGACCTCTCGGTGTCGTTTGGGTTACCAAACGCTGCCGAGATCTACGGCAAACTCCTCTCCCCCGAGTCGAGGTTGACCCACTCTGAGGAGCCCGCATCCCCAAGCTCTGACTCGGACTAGAACGATCCAGACCCGGGCTGCCCAGGATCGAGGGAGGTCGCCGTCATCCTCCCGTCATTCGGCTCATGCTCATCTTCGGAGCTCAATGGATACTTCAGCTCTGCCGGTTTCGACGACCTCTATGGCATCCCCTCTGACGAAGCTGACAACTCCAATTGCCGCATGGACTATGAGCCGAAGTGCTTTGATGTCCTCATGACCGAGCCGGACGAGTCCGACTCAGCCATGGCCAGGAGGCTTGCTGAAGAAGAGCGAGCCAAGATTGAGCACGAGTGCAAGACGGCCGAAGAGGAGAAGCAACGCAAGGACGAGGCTGACAAGAGGAAGCAGGATCTGCGCGCTGCCGGACGATCTGCCCAGGAGGCCATCCTCCAAACACGGGTTCGCAACACCAACATCTTTCAAACGCCACAGCAGAACGCTGTTGCCGCGCTCACTCTCTTGGACACCGTCATGGAGACGGCACCCGCCAATGTGACTCCGATACTCGACAAGATCAAGACCATCGTCGCAGCCACGCCTAACGGCCACCCCGTCACCTCGGCACGAAGGCCGACCGAGTCCGTGGCTGAAACGCCCGACAAAGTCGACTCCCGCCTCTAAGGTCAGGAGGCTATAAGAGGCCCGAGCCAGATCGGTCAACAACAAGGCCAAGAGGCCCACCCCGCGAGTCCACACAGAAGTACTAGGAGCAAACGGCTGACTCCCGCAGCAAACGACACGGACGTCCACCCGTCCACCATCGCGCCGGCCGCAACAACAGCTCCAGCTATCCAACCAGCCAACCAAAGACCCCGCCGAGTGATCTGCGGGAAGTCCTCGATCGCCGCTACTGTGGAGCGGGACCGACTCACTCGGGAAGATCGGAGGGGATCACCCGATAGTGGCGACGACGGAGTGCCGGCCTTCACTCGGGAGCTTCGCCGAGTGCATTGGCCGAGTGGTTTCAAACCCACAGGAATCGAAAGGTACGATGGCAAGACCGACCCCGAGGCATGGCTTACCGTCTACACCCTCGCCATCCGCGCAGCAGGTGGCAACACCAAAGCTATGGCCAATTATCTTCCAGTGGCCCTCGCCAACTCCGGCAGAAACTGGCTCACGAGCCTGCCAAGAGGCTCAATCGGCTCGTGGAGCGAGCTGAGGGACCACTTCATCGCCAACTTCCAAGGAACCTTCGAGAGGCCCGGCACACACTTCGATCTATACAACGTCATCCAGAAGCCGGACGAGCCTTTGAAGGATTACATCCGGCGCTTCTTCGAAAAGCGCAACAAGATCCCCAACACCACCGATGACATCATCATCGCCGCCTTCCAGAAGGGAGTCCGTGATGAGCTGTTAATTGGAAAGTTTGGGCGCAAGCCACCGAAGACGGTGAAGCAAATGTTCGAGACGGCGAACTCCTACGCCAAGTCCGACGATGCAATCAAGGCGGCACGCCAAGACCGGCCTGACAAAAGGGATGACAAGCACTCGGAAGGAAGCCGACATCCGAGGAAGGATAACGGCAGCAGCAATCAGGCCCAGAAAGATCGCAAGCGCTGGCACGAAGACCTGGTTGCCACAACGTCCGATTCTCGACACCGTCGCCGAGTTGCGGCTTACGACACGATCATGAACGATCGTGAACGCTCAGTGCATGCATCATCTACAAGCAATTCGCAGAGCATTATGCGGCACGGTTAAACAAGAAGCCGACTAATGAAACCGGTCCATCGGGAACCAAGAAGAACAACCCGACTGGAAAATCAAAGCCTTTTCAAGACCACGTGGGCGAGCTGAATCACATCTTCGGGGGCCGCAGGCTTATGAGTCCAAGAGGATGCAAAAGCTGATGGACTGCGAGGTCAACACGACACAACCCGAAGTCCCACAACATCTACGATGGTCGGAGGTGGCCATCACGTTTAATCGCTCGGATCATCCTGACCGAGTGGTTCACCCAGGGCAGCATCCCTTGGTACTTGACCTGGTGGTTCAGAACATCAAGCTGAAGCGCGACCTCATCGATGGGAGCAGCGTCCTCAATCTCCTGTTCGTCAAGACCCTGGATGAGATACAAATCCTGAGAACTGAGTTGAAGGCAAGCTCAGCCCCCTTCCACGGAGTGATCCCGGGGCTGTCGCCCACACCACTCGGGCACATCGCCCTTCCAGTCACCTCCGGAGTTCGCGAGAATTTCCGGACGGAGAATACCACCTTCGGGGTGGTTGACTTCAAAGACGGCCTACCACGCGATCATCGGAAGGCCTGCACTCGCCAAATTCATGGCGATACCACACTACACTTACCTCTGCATGAAGACGCCTGGCCCTAACGGCGTCATCGCCCTGCGCAGCGACGTCAAACAAGCCTTCACCTGCGACAAAGAAAGCTGCGATATGGCCCAATCTTGTGAGAGATCACGTGACCAAGAAGAAATTCGACTGGCTACATCAACATCTGAAGAGGGTGAAATTTCTACAAAGAGGATAGCCAAGTCGGGACAAGGCGACACCAAAACGAAGAAAATCTTCCTTGATTCAGTCGGTAAGATATCTTCAAGGACTTAGAAGATACCATAGTCGCAATGTTCGGGCGCGAGCTTTCATTGTCGATGATTTGGTTCTACGCAAGATCCAGACCATCAAGGACCATCACAAATTATCTCCACTATGGGAAGAACCATAGATAATCGCTGAGGTGACTCGGCCAAGAGCATTTCGACTAAAGCGCGAAGATGGATCTATGGTGAAGAACTCCTGGAATATTGAACATCTTCGACGATACTATGCTTAAATTGCCGTAAGTTTCATGTTATTCTTGACTGCCAATCTCAAGCAAGATGACTTCTTGAGTTGACAATCGGGGGCTGCATACGTGTCAATAAAGCATGGTTTTCTTCGACAACTTGTTTATATTTGGTTTATCATTGTTTAATGTTTCTTGATTTGAGTTTAATAGATAAGGACTGAGAATTTTTTGATGACCTAATCAAGCTTAGGCTTGGTGACAGTCGGACGAAAATTACTTAAGAAATTTTCTATGAAGACTTGGTTCAAGGCATTAACATAAATAAGCTAGATACCTACAAGTTCACATCGGAGGCATAAAGAGACCAAAATGATTAGATGAAGTGGCGGGGACGACCTCGAGGCTTCGTAAAAAGACTTGAGGGTTTTTGCTAAGTCGTCTCGTGATTGGGCCGAGCCCATGAGAGACTTGCGGCCCGCTAAGGTGTGGCTTGACACGTGTCCTTAGGGATTTAAGTGGATGGACTTAAGCGGATTTGCCCGGCAATATGCATGTGTTACATAGCCCAATACCTTTAAAATCCTTTCATACCGCGGTTTGCGTAACTTCATGAGAAGTTGGCACGATGCAATTTGAAAGGTGACAAACGATTAAGCTTTTCATGGTCTCCCGATGACAGGACTGTTTGGTTTCTAAGCATTTGATTAAATGATTATATCAATGCTATTTTTCCACCTTGGTGAAGATCTTTTTAGATTAAGACCAATATTATGGCAGGAGCTATTTAATATTTTGGTCATATTTTTCGATGACTAAAAATTTGTTTACCCATCGGGGTTGACTAAATTATTTGTCCCGAGATGACTCGGGCAAGTTAACTTGGATGAGCATGAGCTTGCCGAGTGTTTTTTACCCATGAGGGTTGATTAGATTATTTGTCCCGAGATGACTCGGGTAAGTTAACTCGGATGAGCATGAGCTTGCCGAGTGTTTTATACCCATGAGGGTTGATGAGATTATTTGTCCCGAGATGACTCGGACAAGTTAACTCGGATGAGCATGAGCTTGCCGAGTATTTTTTACCCACGAGGGTTGATTAGATTATTTGTCCCGAGATGACTCGGACAAGTTAACTTGGATAAGCATAAGCTTGCCGAGTGTTTTTTGCCCACGAGGGTCAATTAAGCTATTTGTTACGAGATGACTCGGGCAAATCAACTCGGATAAGCATGAGTTTGCCGAGTGAATTAATTTCTTACCTATAAGGGTTGATTAAATTGTTTGTTCTGAGACGACTCGGGCGAACTACTCGGATAAGCATGAGCTTGCCGAGTGATGTGATTTTTTATGATTGCTTTAGCTTGAGCTAAGCATTTATATGAGAATTATTTGTTTCGAGATGACTCGGGCAAATTTTCGGGATGACTCGGGAAGATCAGCTCGGATAAGCATGAGCTTACCGAGCGAATTGATTTTTTACCCATGAGGGATGATTAAAATATTTGTTTCGAAATGATTCGGGTAGATCCACTCGGATAAGCATGAGATTACCGAGTGCTTTCCACCTATGAGGGTTGATTGAGTTATTTGTCCTGAGACGACTCGGACAAATTCACTCGGATGAGCACGAGCTTGCTGAGTGATGGTATTTTTTATGATTGCTTTAGCATGAGCTAAGCATTTACATGAGTATGATTCTTTATAGTCCTTGTATGTATGTTTGGTCTGTTTTTGACTAATCATATAGTCGGGGGCTACACCTAATTAGGTACATCATGAGATGCACCTAGATATTTATTTCTGAGAATTTTTTGGATATTTTTCAGCCCTTCACAGTCTTTGGAGTCACTCGGGAGATTCAGGCAGAGATGATGGAATCACTCAGCGCCAGAAGCACTCGGCCAAAGAGTTTTTTTTGGCTGTATACTGTCTTGGTTTGATGCTGAGTTGTCTCGTCGACTGAAAAGGACTCGGGGGCTACTGTGGAGATTATGGCAATCGGGTATCCACATGGCAGGCTTATCCGATGGAGATAGGGATAGGTTGCGCCTACCAAATATGTAAACCAACTACGACTTGGGTATTACGTTGCCGATAGAGATAAGGCAACGACCTATAGTCACGGTTTGGTAAGATTGAGGAAACCGACTTAGAGTAAGATAGGGTTTCCGATTTGTAAGCCCACCTCCCAAGACTATATAAGGGGGGTAAGGGGCGTCCCTTGAGGGATATCGTTTTTAGATCATATGCTTCATGAGAAGTTAGATGAGCTTTCAGCTTTAGATACACGAGATCATGAGATCAATAAAGACACTCGGCGGATCGAATATCTGAAACAGGAGTAGGGTATTACCTCACGAGAGGGCCTGAACCTGTCTAAATCTTCTTTTCCTCCTAACCCATTATGCTTGGCGATCTTGACTGCGACCCCAGAAATTACATTGCCGAAACCAAGTTTCGACACTAATAAAAAACTACCGTGCAAACCAGGAACCTTGCAAACCAGGAACCTTGCAAGGAACTGCGCAAACCAACTCGGCCGACCGTCAATAGCGACGCCTAGCAGCATATATTGACACCACAGTATACAAGAATATAATATCGGCTCTGAACCTATAATGTGTACACAAATACCTTTGCCTCACGATACCAATTAAGCTATAGGCAAGATGTGTGTCATCCTATCAATAACTTAATCATTCACTCGAGCCGTATTGAATTATCTGTCTTGTTGATTGACTCCTCAATCAACTCGGCATGGCCATGCACTTTCATAATCCATTACTTCGAGGGGTCTAGAGATATCTCTCCAAAGGAGGGGCAAATTCCATCTTGATCACTCACATCTCACTCCATGTTTCATAGCAAACTCGAAGACTACTTTTATAACTACCCAGTTACGGAATAGCATTTGATAGTCCCAAAGTAGGCTACTACACATGTCAGAATCCATGATGATCTCAGGTCTAAGGACTTTGCACCAACACTACTTAAGACCAACTAATGGCACATTAATTCCTGTAGTGTCTCATGGTGGGACTATCCAACAATGTGTTCTCTAACATATGTCCACGTATATTGATTTAGTATCTCCATACCATGATCTATGAAACATGATCATCAATCAATAAACATGCCGATCTTAAAATCATATTTGTTCCAACAATATGATATGTGATCAGAGATCATTTAGAAATATATTCATACATAAAAGAGTCTCATAAATAAGTCACGTACTTATTGATCAATACAAGTTGTCTATTTCATGGAACTGAATAACACTTTATTCATTTATACATAAATATTGATCATGATATCCAACATCTCCATGTTGCCTCTAGGGCATATCACTAACAGTCTCCCACTTGCACTAGAGTCAATCATGATAGTATCTAATACCCATTGCTCTTATGTGCGCCTCATGTTTCGGCTGAGGGAGAGGTTTTGTCAACGGATCGG
The DNA here is from genome assembly GCA_019925245.2 of Oryza australiensis. Classification (NCBI taxonomy): domain Eukaryota; kingdom Viridiplantae; phylum Streptophyta; class Magnoliopsida; order Poales; family Poaceae; genus Oryza; species Oryza australiensis. Next base: position 226,469 of record JAIFGZ020000265.1, on the reverse strand, counting down.
CTATGTTGAGATCCGTGTGCACTTTGTATATCTTGACATCACCTCTGTCCACAATCTCGCGGATGAGGTGATATCGCCAAAGTATGTGTTTGGACTTCTGATGTGACCTCGGCTCCTTGGCTTGCGCAATGGCTCCACTATTATCACAATAGAGAGACATTGGACCAGTTGCACTGGTCATCACACCCAGCTCAAAAACAAATTTCTTGATCCAAACAACCTCCTTTGCAGCTTCTGAAGCAGCGATGTACTTGGCCTCTGTTGTAGAATCAACAATAGTATCTTGCTTGAAACTCTTCCAGCTGACTGCGTCTCCGTTTAGGTAGAACACGAACCCAGATTGCGATCTATAATCATCCTTGTCCGTTTGAAAGCTAGCATCGGTGCAACCACTTACAATGAGCTCTTCTTCACCTCCATAGACTAGGAACATATCCTTAGTTCTTCTCAAGTACTTAAGGATACTCTTTACGGCAGTCCAATGACCTTCACCTGGATCTGACTGGTATCTGCTCGTAGCACTCAAAGCGTACGAGACATCTGAACGTGTAAAAAGCATGGCATACATGATGGATCCAATTGTCGAAGCATATGGAACCATACCCATCTTATTCCGCTCATCATGTGTCCGAGGACACTGATTCTTGATAAGATTAATGCCATGTGACATGGACAAGAAACCTTTCTTGGATTCATGCATGTTGAACATTTTCAACACCTTGTCAATATATGAACTTTGGCTTAATCCAATTAGCCTTTTGGTTCTATCTCTATAGATCCGAATGACCAATATGTATGCTGCCTCCCCTAAGTCTCTCATGGAAAAACTATTTTTCAATGAAGACTTGACGGATTCTAGCATAGGGATATCATTTCCAATCAACAATATGTCATCCACATATAAGATTAGAAATACAATTGCGCTCCCACTGACCTTTTTGTAAACACAGGCCTACTCTTCGTTTTTGATGAAACCAAACCCTTTGATTACTTCATCAAAACGAATATTCCAACTCCGAGATGCTTGCTTCAATCCATAAATGGATTTCTGTAGCTTGCATATTTTTCCAGGCGATTGTGGATCGACAAAACCCTGAGGTTGTATCATATATACATCCTCGCTTAGGTTTCCATTTAGGAAAGCCGTTTTGACATCCATCTGTCATATCTTATAATCGAAATATGCAGCAATCGCTAGGATAATCCGAATAGATTTAAGCATTGCGACGGGCGAGAAGGTTTCATCATAATCAACTCCTTGAATCTGTTTAAAACCTTTCACCACCAATCGTGCCTTATAGATGTGAACATTTCCATCCATATCGGCCTTTTTCTTAAAAACCCATTTACACTCAATGGTTTTGACACCATCAGGTGGATCAACCAAGTTCAAAACTTGATTGTCGTGCATGGATTCTATTTTGGATTTCATGGCTCCAAGCCACTTGTTGGAATCGGGTCCCACCATCGCTTCCTCATAGCTCTTAGGCTCATCGTTGTTTAACAATAATATATCACGTTGTTTCACACCTGTGTACTTTTCAGGCGCATGACGTGATCTTTCAGACCTCTGTGGGGCTGATGTTTCTACAACAGGTGGCGCAACATCTTGTTCCTCCTGTTGTGGTTCCGTGGTAGCTGAAACATTTTCTAATGTTTCTTGAACTTCTTCAAAATGCATCCTGCTCCCACTAACCCTTCTTGAAAGAAACTCTTTCTCCAAGAAGACACCGTGTCGGGCGACAAACATTTTTCCTTGTTCTCGATTATAAAAGTAATATCCCTTAGTTTCCTTAGGATATCCCACAAAGAAGCACTTGTCAGATTTGGGTGTGAGCTTGTCGGACTGTAAACGTTTTACGTAAGCCTCACATCCCCAAATTTTGAGAAAAGACAAACTAGGGGGTTGCCTGTCCATATCTCGTATGGTGTCTTTTCAACTAACTTAGATGGAACTCTATTTAGGGTGAACGCAACTGTTTCAAGAGCATATCCCCAGAAGGATAACGGAAGATCACTTTGGCTCATCATGGACCGCACCATGTCCAACAATGTGCGATTTCTCCATTCGGATACCCCACTCCATTGTGGAGTTCCTGACGGAGTCAACGTAGAACAATTCCACAATCATTCAGATGATTACCAAACTCATGGCTCAAGTATTCCCCTCCACGATCTGATCGTAGAAACTTGATTGTTTTCCCTAAATGATTCTGTACTTCATTCTGAAATTCTTTGAACCTTTTAAAGGATTCGGACTTATGCCTCATTAAGTAGATATAACCATATCTACTAAAGTCATCGGTGAAGGTAATGAAGTACTGATAACCACCTTTGGCCGTTAAGCTCATTGGTCAATATACATCAGTATGTACGAGTACCAACAAGTCATTTGCTCTCTCACTGTGTCCCGTGAAAGGTGCCTTTGTCATTACCAAGTAAACAAGACTCACATGTCTCAAATGATTCAAAATCAAAAGAGTGAAGCAATCCATCCTTATGGAGCTTCTCCATGCGTTTTTGATTTATATGGCCTAAACGACAATGCCAGATAAACGTGGGGTTTTTATCATTTGGGAGTTGTCTCTCTGTATTAATGTTATAGATGGGAGACGCTTCAAGATTCAAAACGTATAATCCATTCATCAATGGTGTATGAAAATAGAACATATCTCTGAGATAAACTAAATAACCATGTCCATTGATCTAAAATCATATCCTTCCGCTGGCAAACATGAAACAGAAATAATATTTTGACATAGAGTTGGAATACAATAACAATTATTTAATTCCAAAACTAATCCTGAAGATAAATGAAGTGATGTAGTGCCGACAGCAATTGTAGCAACACCTGCTCCATTGCCGACGCGCAGGTTCACCTCGCCCCTTGTCAAGCTTCTACTTCTTCTCTTTCCCTGCAACGATTTGCAAATGTGAGCTACTGATCCGGTATCAAATACCCAAGAGTCAGTAGGTGAAGTAGCAAGATTAATGTCTATAACATTAATACCTGAAGCAGAAGTCGCACTTTGCTTCTTTTTGAGATCCTCCATGTACTTCTTGCAGTTCCTTTTCCAGTGACCTGTCTCCTTGCAATAGAAGCAAATGACATCTGATGCTGTTGACCCCTTCTTGCTCTTCTTTGCGTTGGAGGCACTCGCGATCTCATCGGGAGTTAGTTTTCTCTTTGTGCAAAGTTTTTTGACAGGTGGTTTGCGCTTAGCTTTCTCCATCATCATCACATGATGACCGTTTTTCTGGATACTCTTCTCAGCTGTCTTTAGCATCCCATGCAATTCGGCCAAGGTCTTATCTATATTGTTCATGTGATAATTTAATATGAATGGTTCAAAGCTCGGAGGGAGCGACTGGAAAATCACATCAGTAGCCAACTCTTGGCTAAGGGAAAACCTAGTTTTTTCAGACTCTCAATGCCAATCATTTTTTAGACTCTCCATTTAATTTTTCTTTCTGAAGAATAGATCGCAAATTAAAGGTACCGGGTGTAGTACTAGCTATCATAATTCTACAACAGAAAAAGCAAAGTTCAGCACAATGTTTATGCTATGTCTATTGTTAAACAATTTAACATAAGACTCCCATTACGTATTTTACACCTTCCCTCTAGGTTACGTATTGGGTCAAGATCCACATGTTAGTTAATTTCTAGTGAGCTTTGGCATCACTGCTAGAATATTAGTAATATGGGTAAGCAACACCTTGCTAATCACATCTCTATGTGACTCTTGCTGGTGTGGCATCTCCATGCTCCGGTGCCAACCTATGCCCCAAGGCCCAAAACTGTTTTGATAGCCTTATTAAGTAAACCAAATGCTCTTGCTGTATATGTCCGACATATACCCCTTCGTGTTATGATACAGAATGACAGTCTGCTTTGGCAGACCCACCATTGATGAGCATAACGGTGACAGGTGCAACATTTGGAAGGGCATCATTATCACTTAATTTTGTGAGGGATATTATCCTATCAAACAAACATATCAATATATGAAAGCAAGTAGAATAGTAATTAATAAAATAGTATGGCCCCCTTCTCATGGTGATCTCCATCTCCATGTCGACGCAGAGGATATCCATGTTCGGCACCTTCTTCCAGAGTGCTTAATGCTTGATTTCTTCAAACTAAGCTACTACTATAGAATCTATAATTAAAGATTACATCGACTCGTAGGTCGTGAAAGAATATTACAAGCATTGCACGTATGAAAGAATATTACAAGGATTGCACATAGGAAAGAATATTACACGCATCACATGCATGTCATACATACAATAGGGCCATACCATCTCAAAGCATTCTCTGCAAAAACAAGTTAGGCGTAGAACGTTTTCTACCTATCGCAGAGATACAGCATCGAAACGAAATATAAGGGGCTACGCACACGAAATTCATAGATCCAATCTATGAAATCGCTCACGGAAACCATATCGACATAATCACATTATGTCGTCCCGAACACTATCAAGGGAGATGGTTTGCGTAGGCGCGAGGCGACAATCAAGGTCAAACTACGAGATAGCTTTGGCATAATCAAATTATACCGTTCTGATACACTATCAAGGAACATTATCCCGAAACCGACTCAAACCGAGTTCTATGGATATTGCTTCGACGTAATCAGATTACTCCGTTCTGATACACTATCAAGAAACGCAATTACCATCTACTCTCCTCAACAGATCCCGTAAAACCGATTGATCTAATCAACCCGTGTGCAAAACTTGTTTCAGATCCAATCTAAAATCCGAACTAAGCAAGTTTAGCTCTGATACCACTGAAGGGTTACGCGGAGGCTACGATAGCTAATAAAAAAACTACCGCGCAAACCAGAAACCTTGCAAGTAAAGGTCGATAGATCGTTACCGATTGGAGTGTAGTTCAACGGATATAGCCAATCAGGAGCTATACGATCCGGAATAGTACTGGCCGATCATAGCCGATTTGCTGACCATAGCCGGTTCCCGAGTCGCCTTGTCACAGCCGATCCAACTACAGCCGATTTGCCAATGCCGCAGCCGATCCGACCACAGCCGATTCGTCGATTCGCCGAGTTGCCCAACTGTGCCTGCCTCGCTCCAATGCGCCCGACCACAGCCGATTCACAGTCACCGAATAACACCGCAATGTAGCAATGCCTCTATCGGTATCCACACGTCTAGGGATAGAACGCCTAACACCCGTGTGCTAGCATAAGATGCAAGGCTAGGGTTTGGCTCGGAGGTGGGGAGGGTTTTCGTGAAGATCTTGATCTCGCCGACTTTTGAAGCCGCGCGTGTTTTAATCTATTGCGCCAAATCAGATTGATTTGGTTCAAAGTGATGCTGCAGCTCTCCACCCTTTGCCCCTTTATATAGAGTTGCCGACTGGGCCTATAGGCCCATCAGGACTCTATCCGATTGGATCCCTATCCAATCGAGCCGTATCTGAGTCCAACTCGAATACCTGTTCTTATCCCCTTAAGCGTGCGACCCTGTAGGTTAAGGTATACTCGGTTTCGACCCGAGTCCATCTCGGCCGACCGTCAATAGCGGCGCCTAGCAGCACATATTGACACCATAGTATACAAGAATATAATATCAGCTCTGAACATGTAATGTGTACACAAATCCCTTTGCCTCACGATATCAATTAAGCTATAGACAAGATGTGTGCCATCCTATCAATAACTTAATCATTCACTCGAACCGTATTGGATTATCTGTCTTGTTGATTGACTCCTCAATCAACTCGGCATGACCATGCATTTTCATAATCCATTACCTCGAGGGGCCGGAGATATCTCTCCAAAGGAGGGGCAAATTCCATCTTGATAACTCACATCCCACTCGATGTTTCATAGCAAACTCGAGACTACTTTTATAACTACCTAGTTACAGAATAGCATTTGGTAGTCCCAAAGTAGGCTACTACACATGTCAGAATCCATGATGATCTCAGGTCTAAGGACTTTGCACCAACACTACTTGAGACCAACTAATGACACATTAATTCCTGTAGTGTCTCATGGTGGGTCTACCCAACAATGTGTTCTCTAACACATGTCCACGTATATTGATTTCGTATCTTCATACCATGATCTATAAAACATGATCATCAATTAATAAACATGTCGATCTTAGAATCATATTTGTTCCAACAATATGACATGTGATCAAGGATTGTTTAAACATAGATTCATACGTAAAGAGTCTCATAAATAAGTCACGTACGTATTGATCAATACAAGTTGTCTATTTCATGAAACTGAATAACACTTTATTCATTTATACATAAACATTGACCATGATATCCAACATCTCCATGTTGCCTCTAGGGCATATCACTAACAGTCTCCCACTTGCACTAGAGTCAATCATGATAGTATCTAATACCCATTGCTCTTATGTGCGCCTCATATTTTGGCTGAGAGAGAGGTTTTGTCAACGGATCGGCTATGTTGAGATTCATGTGCACTTTGTATATCTTGACATCACCTCTGTCCACAATCTCGTGGATGAGATGATATCGCCAAAGTATGTGTTTTGACTTTTGATGTGACCTCGGCTCCTTGGTTTGCGCAATGGCTCCACTATTATCACAATAGAGAGACATTGGACCAGTTGCACTGGTCATCACACTCAGCCCAGAAACAAATTTCTTGATCCAGCTTTTGAAGCAGCGATGAACTCGGCCTCCATTGTAGAATCAACAACAGATCCTGCTTGGAACTCTTCCAGTTGACTGCGTCTTCGTTCTGGCAGAACACGAACCCAGAACACGAAGTATGTGTTTGGACTTCTAATGTAGTGGATTCGGTTTAGAAAGATCTTATCCAGAAGAGACCGAGTTCAGGGAGGATGCAGTTTGTATCTTTAATTAGGAAGAGTTTGTTAGTTTTCTATTTTATCTTTAGAAAAGTGTGTTAGTGTCCAATAAGGACTCGGGTTGTTTCCTTTTATCTCTAGGAAAGTTTGAATTGTAATCTGTTAGGATCTTTATTAGCCTACGGGTATAAATATGTAAGCCCAAGGTTCATGTAAATACCCCTCGATCAATACAATTCAGCGTATCGCCACCTTTTTCATCTGTTCTGCTTTATCATCCAGCAAAACTTGGCACCTGACGTGGGGCTGCATCGACTTCGATCTCTGGCAAAGGGGTAAGTCCAAGGTCCCGTCGGCTCAGGCAATCGTATTGGCTACATCGGTGTCGTCCAAGGCTGCATCAGTATATTCGACCTCTTGGATTGCTTCGATTTAGTTAACATCTTTGCCTGATTATTTATCATATGTCTTTGTTGAATCTAGTCCTATTGATGAGAAATTCCTCTCACGCGCTGGCTTGGGAGATCTGCTTAAGTCCAGTGCAGGTCCTTCCTGACTACCTATGCTGTTCAAGGCGTGCCAGTTGGTTTGATCTGTTAACCAACAAGAAAAACAAGATATATGCATTAAGTGTTTGGTTAGATCCCCACTGGATCGGCTGAGGGAATCCATGAGCATATATATGCTATCCTAAAATATATTTAAGCCAAGTGACTGGAATGGATCGGCTATACCGAGACAGCATCAACCGCTTAACCCAAATACAACAAAGGATAATAAATATATGTATTGATAACCTAGTCGATACTGGAAAGCTAACTATGGATCGGCTAGTACTCCGATGATTCTTATGAAAAGATATCATTCTTGAACCAGATATACTTAGCCTAGGAAATCGGCTGTCGACTGTTGCCAGCGGGCCGATTTCGGCTCATGAGGTCCGACAAGAATGGGATCTTGATATAAGAGACAGTCCTAACATAAATCTAGTAATAAATATACTAAAAATATATCAGGGCAGGTAAGGCCGGCTGAAACCCCGACACTGTCTCCAAACATATAAATCCAACTAAACATATCATTGGAGGTTCTAAAAACGACTTAATAGTTCAATGTTGATGCAACATTAAGTATAAAAAGAACAACCTGATCTATTGTAGCTGATTTATATCTCTCGAAACGGTGGATACCGCATATAAACTAGTTCAACCTTTAGACCTAGCCCTATCGGCTGCGGGTTCTTGATAAAACTGGCTGATGGCAGGATATATCTAAACATTACCCCAGTTTATATGCGATATATGGTAAATAGCGCAGTATAAACCCCTGAATCTAATGTGTCATTACGATGGAAGCATTAGAATCAGTAGAACATACCACTAATGACAAGCATTTACCTGGATTTGGGAATCAAAACGATGCAGCCCAGAGCCAAATCAATTGCTCGTCTGAAGAAAAGGGTTGGCGATGCGCCGAAAGTTGTTTGATTGATTGTTGAATGAATTTACAGGGGGTCTTGGGTCCTATTTATACCCAAGAATAACATTATCTGTACAGACTCTGGACTCTATCTAAACTACTATTTAAAATACGACGATATCACGAGAAGGACCCACGCCGCATTACAATAAACAGTTTAAACAAATTTCTAATTTACAGATACAATTGCCGTTACAGGACTCTATCCATAGATGGCAATATCTTTTAACACGCAAACTGATAACCGAATCCTTCACTTTATCTCCAAGCACTTTCATCGGAAACGGTTTTAAGTTCTCATCCGATCCAACCTCAGCCGATTGACCCCGTAGCCGATCGTTATTCAGCCGATTTGAGCACAGCCGACGCAGCCTCTGCTTTTCCGCTAGCCGATCCGATTCTGTTTTAACTTCGCTAGAACCTAGGGGTTCGGTTACCAAATTTAGGCGTTAACACATGCCCCCCAAGTCCATGATACGAAGTGTTGCGGATTTGTTGCCTGTTCAAATTCCCGCTCTTTTCTGACCTAAACCGTTTCGGCTGCCCCAAATGCCCTTTAAATAGTCTTTTGCCTCGACCGAAACGATCACGCCTTCAAACCGCACTCAAACACTTCGCAAACAAGCCTTCTTTTCCTCTCTCCTCTCCGGCAATTCACTGGCACTCTTCATCACATCCCGACGATCCTCGCGAACCAGGACCCAGATCCATCTCCGACGACCCCAATGGCCTCCAACACCGCCGTCGCACCGGCCACCGTCGTCACACCGGCCACCGCCACCGCACTAGCTGCCGTCGCCGCCGAGTTCCCGAGTACGCCCTTGGTTCAAAACTCTTCCTCTTGATTTCTTTTCCAGCCATGCCTCCTAGTGTTGTTGCGTTCATCGTGCCTTCAGCTGCTCTTGATTAGCAAAATTTTTTCCAAACTATAGCACCTATCACATCAAGTGGTCATCCCAAGCTTGACTCAAGAAAAGAGATAGTTTCTCGGCCCTATCGGCAACACTGATCTAGCCGATATAATCATAGCCGAAACCAACGAATCCCTTACAACACCGGGAAGCCATCCCTAGCCCACTGGAATGGGACATTTAAGTCATGGCCGACCACGACGCCGCTTGGATTGAGTGGTATAAGAGGGTTCAATCGGCCAAGTACGCTCAGTGGGAGGAAACTAGGATAGCCCAATGCTTGGCCCTGTCTGTTGCCAGCATGGAGAAGGATGAGCAGCTGATGTCGGCTGCAGTGTACTTTTGGAACGATAGCTTCAACGCCTTCATGTTCCAACAGGGGCAAATGACAGTCACTCTAGCCGACGTATATATGACGACCGGACTGGATATCCTGGCATCGGCTAACCCCGAAAACCTGAGCCGAAAGGGGCAACATCAATTCAAGACCAAAGCCATCGGCGGGTGGAGCGGCTTCATTGCTCAAAACATGAAGGATGGATCGGTCGGCCATAGGGAACACGCCGTGTTCCTTATGATGTGGCTAGAGAAGTTTCTGTTCTGCGGCTCAAGCTGTGGGCCGACTGCCAACTGGCAGGTCATAGCCGAATCCCTAGCCGACAGGAATAAGTTCGCGCTAGGGAAGTTTCTCCTCGGCTATCTGTACCAGACGCTACACCAAGCCGTTGCGAAGATAGCCGCCAATGCTACTGTCAACACTGATGGCCCCTGGTGGTTCCTCCAAATCTGGCTGGTGCTGATGACTCAGAAAATAGCCGGTCGGCTACCCCTGACTGAGGCTGCTTTTCCAAGACTGGAGCGGATCGAGGACGAAGACGGCAACGAGATCACCACCACCAGATGCATGAGCTATGGAGAAGCAGCGGTTGTGCATGCGGGCTCGAAGCAATCGGCCAACCTATTGGCCGAGTGGTTCATCGCCATGTATGATGGGCTATCGCGCGAGAACCACACTTGGTACTTTTACCGGGATCAGGCACTGTTCGAGCTGCCAGCCAATTTCAACTGGGAAGACATCAATTCAGCCAACAACCCTAGATGCAGAGAGTTGTTCACCGCTGCCCTATCCCCCTGCATTCTGCCGACCGGGATTCACTAGTGCCGATCAGTGGCCAGAAGTTATGAGTTTTACTACCCGGTATCGGCTGCAAGGCAGTTTGGTCTTGGGCAACTGCCCGTCGCCTGCTACTATGCCGACAAGATCGAGACGAGGGGAGTTGTGAGCCAAGAACTGATAATGCATCGGCTGCTGAACATAGCCGGCCCTCCCCTCGGCAGCATCGGCGAGATGATTCTGGCGTTCAAGAAGAGCGCGGTCTACGACCAATGGTGGGCTGAAATCAAGTGGCACATCTTCCATCAGCGGTCATCTTATTATGTCGACTTGCTGCTGCCCGAAGAGATCCCCTCGGTAAGTTTTAAACTCCAAACGATTCCTCTTTTCTTATCATCGGCCGATGTAGCCGACTAACACTTGTTGTCCTTGGTTTGCAGGAAACCAAGACGGAACTGCCCACGGTGAGCGACTCCGGGATCCCCATTGAGTACCGCCTAGGTGTTCTGGATGGGGGCGGCCTTGCTCCATCGACGATCGGCTGGGACGCGCCAAAACTGGCGTCCCTACTTCGCGGGCAGGTGCGCGAGCTGATAGCTCACAAGAAAAGAGCTACGCCTCCCGCACAGCCATCGGCCACGCCTGCCCCCAAGAAGCCGAAGAAGAAGAAGACGATCGCGTCGGCCGACAACCTCCCCCCGGTAGATCCGAGTGTCGCTCAATTCCTTGACGACCAGGTGGCCGACGAAGAGATATCGACGGTTGTTGGGGCAACAGCTAAGTCCAACAGCTCAAGCCAAACCTCCATCAACCCCCCGACCGACGATCCACCGGCACCAAGCCCTCTGACGAAGAGACCATCGGTAAGTTTTTACCTTAAATCGACCTTAGTATGACATCACTATATACTCAGCCGATCATGCCCTTTCCAGATCAAGAAGCCGGCCGCCCGTATCCCACGTCGCATTCCAACGGTTACGATCTCCCGCATCCTAGCTTACAAATTTTAGCCGACTTGACTGCTAACACTTGTCTTCTTTTGCAGCCTCCTCGATCACCGTCGGCTGCCCCCCAGGCGTCGAGTGAGCGCACCGTGGCTGCCGCGGGCGGTGGCAATGGCGTCGATGGTGAGGCCCCGTCGACCGGAGGCGGCGAACCAGCCGAACAGGTTACTCTGACCCCGGTGCCCAAGGTAAGCCGTCTGAATTTTATGATCGGCCCTGCCAGCTTAACAACTCTTTTCTTATCATCATCTTCTCTTTGTAGAACATAGCCGATCTCCTCAATTTTGACTTGTCGGAGTTCGAGGAGTGCGGCGAGATCGGCGAGAGGCGCGGTGATGCCGGCGAGGACTGAGGGCCAGTCTAAGCCGACATCCGCAATCGGCTGAAGGCCTTGCTGACGCGGTAGTAGCCGACACTCAATCCGCGCGTGCTTCAGGAGATCCAAGGCCAAGCTGGGAGGCGATAGCCGACGCCATTGTGCGGCAACCTTCTTGGAGGCGCACCAACTTAAGTACGAGCGGGCCCGGCGGCGAATAGCCAACCATCGTGAAAACCAAACGCGGTCGGCAACTCTCCAGTCGACCAAAGAGGCCATCGAGGGTCAGAAAGCCACCTTCGACCGCCTGAAAACCGAGCTAGCGGCCAAGCTCGAGCAGCTCCTCTGACGCCAGGACCAGCTGATGGCCGATCTCATTCAAGTCATGAACGAGATCGACGTCCACAAGGAGTATATGGCCAGCCTGCCAGCCGAAATTGACGCCCAACGTCAAAGTATCAAGGCGGTCGTGGCGCATCTCCTGGACTTGGTGAAAGGCATTCGGCTGGTGGTGGGTCCGGGCCGATGACGTCAAGGCCATCGAGGAGGTGGACCAGATCAGGGCGGACGACGTTGTCGGCTATAGCCGATTTCCTAAAGATATGAACTCGCTTGTAATATTTTGTGTTACGAAATCGGCTACTGCCTCACCATCCAACTTTTGTAATCGGCTTCACCAAACGTTTAAGTACAGCCTGTCCGTTTCTAAACCATGATCAGAATGAAATTGGCTTCGGCCTCCTGTAAGATATTCGTGCGTCTTTTATAATCGTTAATTCCAAATCGCTTATGCTGAAATTGGCTCTGACCGTCCATGCTACGCTACGTTTGCCGATTCCAAAGCCACACCTCGACCATCGATCTTAACACTTGAATTATGGCAACCGATCCCAAAAACCTTTCGACCTCGCTCCCACACTTCCAGATTGACTGCCAATTACGAGGCCTGAAAATTTTTTGGCTTTCATCTCTTCTGTAATCGGCTTTGTGTATGTATATGCCCCCCAAATTTTGTTGATAGCTTTTGTGTCGACAAAATTGTGAATCCAAGCCATTTGCACCTCATTGTCGTCGCTATCGGCCAATCGTTAGCCGACCGTAGAAAACTTAGGGAAAAATGTTACATAAGAATGCCTAAAGGCGATGCCTTATTGAAACAAGACATCGGCTGTCATAAATCGGCTAAGCAAATAGAGCCGAATCATGAGTTGATCCATACGCTTGGGTAGTATTTTTTTCAAGTATTTTCCATTAAGAGCCCTTCCAAACACCTCTCCATCTAATCCTTGTAGCATGCAAGCCCCTTTAGAGACGCATTTGTGGATCTTGAAAGGCCCTTTCCAATTTGGTGACCACTTGCCGAATTTGTTATTCCTTGATCCAATCGGCAGTATCAATTTCCAAACGAGTTCGTCTTCCTCGAAAGATTTAGGCACAACTTTTTTATTATAATATTTGGCTACTCGTTCCTTATCTCTTGTAACTTTCTCCAAAGCCCTCATCCTGGATAAAACTAAATCTTCCGACTCGTCTACCATCAAATGATAATAATCATCGGCTATGAGTTGGTCCCGTAGTTGAATGCGCCTTGAGCCGATGACGCTTTCTCATGGTAGCACTGCTTCGTGTCCGTAGACGAGCTTGTACAGAGGGACTTGAATTGATCCATGGCATGCCATCCGATATGCCCACAGGGATTCGGCTAATCGATTGTGCCATTGCTTAGGGTATTCAGAGATCTTTCTTTTAATCAGTTTAATCAAACTCGTATTTGAAGCCTCGGCTTGCCCGTTGGCCTGTGCGTAGTACGACAAAGAATTAAATAGCTTGATCCCTATGCCGTCGGCAAACTGAACAAATTCGTCCGATACGAATATAGATCCCTAGTCCGTCGTAATTGTTTGTGGGACGCCAAATCGGTAGATAATGTGCTCTTTAACAAACTCGATTGCGTCCTTAGAATCCACTTTCTTCAGAGGAACTGCCTCCACCCATTTTGTGAAATAGTCTGTTGTCACGAGAATAAATTTGTGTCCTTTGCTTGAGGGTGGATTAATCTGGCCGATCATATCAATGCCCCATCCTCTGAACGGCCAAGGCTTGATGTTTGGGTTCATAACCGACGCTGGTGCTCGTTGTATGGCGCCAAATTTCTGACAATCCTGGCAACCCTTATAATATTTGAAACAATCCTCCAGCATTGTCGGCCAAAAATATCTTGCTCGGCGAAGTAGCCACTTCATCTTATGAGCCGATTGATGCGTGCCACAGATCCCTTCATGCACTTCTCCGATAGCCACTTTGGCTTGATCGGCTCCCAAACACCTGAGCAGCACGCCATCGATCGTCCGATAGTACAGATCTTCATCGAGCAAAACATATCCTAGCGCCTTGTATCGTAGTTTCCTTGTAGCCGATTGAGAGGGGTTTTTGAGATAGCTGTAGACTTCAAACCTCCAATCATCGGCTGTAATAGCAACAATTTCTATTTTAATCTCTTTCAACATCGGTCGATGGCCGATGCCCTTTAAGCTAAATCATTGGCTTCTGTGTTCTGCTCTCTGGGGATATGTTTCAAAGTAACTAGCCGAAAACCTTCCATTAACTTCTGGCATTGCTGATAGTAGACCATCAGCGCATCGTTTTTGCATTCATATTCTCCTGACAATTGGCTGATGACTAACAGTAAATCTCCCATTATTTCAATGGCGTCGACTTCAACTTCCTTGAGCAGTTGTAATCCTTTGAGGACCGCTTCATATTTGGCTTGGTTGTTTGTAGCATGGGAGTTGATAGCATAAGAAAATTTAAAACTTGCCCCCCTAGGTGAAATGATTACTAAGCTGATACCACAGCCGTTTGTGCAAACCGAGCCATCAAACGTCAGCGTCCAAGGCATGATTTTCGCTGAGCCGATCGAGTCGTTCCTGTGCTCGACGATGAAATCGTCTATGGCTTGTCCCTTGATTGCCCTGGGTGCCTGATACCTCAAATCAAATTCTGTCAAAGCAAAAATCCACTTCCCAATTCTTCCTTTCAATACCGGAGCCAATAGCATGTATTTGACCACGTTAGCTTTGCAGATTATGGTGCACTCGTTGGATAGCAGATAATGCCTTAACTTTGTGCATGAAAAATATAGGCATAGGCACAGCTTCTCCACAGGTGGATACCTTGTTTCCGCGTCTAGTAGTCGTCGACGAGATAGAATATAGCCCTTTCCTTGCCGCCGACTTCTTGGATCAAAACCGAGCCGATTGAGTTGTCATCGGGCGATAGGTACAGCTTGAACGGTATCCCTTTTTGTGAGGGCATCAAAACTGGAGGCGAGCTTAAATAATTCTTGATGTTGTCTAAGGCCTTCTGCTGCTCCGCCCCCCATGCGAAAGCTTGATCGGCCTTCAGCCAAAGCAATAGTGTGAACGACTCCATCTTTTTCGAAAGATTGGCTATGAATCGCCTGATGAAATTTATCTTGCCGATCAACGACTGGAGTTGTTTCTTGTCTTTCGGAGGCTGGATCGTCTTGATAGCATTTATGCTTCTTGGTGTGACCTCGATCCCTCTTTCATGAACAAGAAATCCCAGAAACTGCCCAGCCGATACGTCGAACACGCATTTCAATGGATTCATTTTTAGGCCATATTTCCTTGTCCGCTCCAACACTTGTCTCAGATCGGCTATGTGGTTCTTCATTTCCTTGGATTTGACAACCACGTCATCGATGTAGATCTCCACCAGTGAGCCGATCATGTCGTGGAAGATGTTGTTCATGGCCCATTGATACGTTGCCCCAGTATTCTTCAAGCCGAATGTCATTACCACCCATTCGTACAAGCCGATTGCACCAGGACACCGGAAAGCAGTCTTGTGGATGTCTTCGTCGGTCATAAATATCTGATTATAACCCACGTTGTCATCCATAAAACTAATAATCTTGTGCCCCGAAGCGGCATCTACGAGCAGATCGGCTATAGGCATTGGATAT
Source organism: Oryza australiensis (assembly GCA_019925245.2). Classification (NCBI taxonomy): domain Eukaryota; kingdom Viridiplantae; phylum Streptophyta; class Magnoliopsida; order Poales; family Poaceae; genus Oryza; species Oryza australiensis. The sequence goes on along the minus strand of JAIFGZ020000265.1, from coordinate 210,832 downwards.
TCGTCCTTATGTGTGGCCTTGTTTAGATCTCAGAAGTCGATGCACACCCTGAGTTTGCCATTTTTCTTTAGCACTGGGGCAATGTTGGAGACCCACGACGTATCGACAGGGCCGAATGAATCCCGCATCGTATAGCCGAGTGATTTCGGCTTTGATTGCGTCGTACATATCGGCCTTAGACCTCCTGGGAGGTTGTTTGAACGGCCGATAGCCTGCCTTAATCGGCAGTTGATGGACCACTATTGATCGGCTAAGGCCAGGCATTTCGAAATACTCCCAAGCAAAACAATCTTTATATTCTTTTAATAAATTGATGAGCTGGGTTCTACAATTAGGAGAGAGATTTTTGCTAATATACGTCGGCCTCGGCTTGTCTCCAGAGCCGATGTCAATTTCTTCTAATTTGTCAGCCGACGTGAAGCTTTGCCCTAACTTGCCATCGTCTTCGTCCGCGGTGTCGATGCCGTAGACGCTCGAGCCCTCCACCATGTCTTGTTCAAAGCAGCAGCTTCGGCTCATCATCTCCAATCGGCTGTATTGTGGAATTGGACACGTTTAGAAAATTGGCTTGCCAGATTTTCCCAGATAAACAATCGATGCCTTCGATTTCTCACAGCGACAAATCGGCACTGACGACGCTAACTGACCTGTCGGCTGGTACGATCTCAATCTTATCGTCGTCTCATTCGATCAGACTCTGATGCATTGTAGAAGGAATGCAACAATTGGCGTGCATCCAGTCCCTTCCGAGCAGCAGGCTGTAAGACCCCTTCCCGTCGATGACAAAGAATGTTGTGGGCACGGTCTTATTGCCGATGGTCAGTTCGATGTTCAGGACGCCCTTGGTTTCTGACGGGTTGCCGCCGAAGTCCTTGAGTACCATATTGGTCTTGATCAGGTCTTCGGTCCCTTTGCCTAGTTTTCTGAATGTTGCGTAGGGCATCAGGTTGACTGCGGCTCCCCCATGAACTAGCATCTTGGATAACGGCTTGCCGTTGAGGAATCCTTTAACGTACAACGACTTCAGATGCCAATTTTCGGTCCCCTCAGGTTTGTCAAAAATAGCTTGGTCCGGTGAGATTGCTAGTTTCACCAAGTCGTCTTCGATAGTGTCTGCATCGGCCTCAGGAGCACTGAACTCGGCTGGCAATATGAATACCATGTTGACCGACGCAGAAACTTTTCCTTTCCCTTTGGCTGCCCTCCTGGCTTGATCGGCTGAACTCTCCTTGGCTTGCTCCTCGTCGGCTTCGGCGGTTTTCTCTTTGGAACCCATCACCTTTTGATCTTGCCTAACCGACGTCGTTGTTCTTGGATCATTTGCCGAACTTTCTCTTCCCTTCCTTCACGCTTTAACCTTTGAATTCTTCATTTCTGTGTTTTGGTGAAGAGGTCGAAGGGGCACCATTGGGGGTTGACCGATTCTTCATCATCGGCCTCTTCTTCGTTGTAGTTGTTGTCGTAGTCGTCTTCATTGACGAAGAAGTCTTGATGGATCGGGCCGATCCGATCATGGACGGACTGCCGCTTCTGATTTAGCCGAACGGCTCTAGGGACGAACCGGGTTGGGCTTACAGCCGATGAGCTTCTATGCTCGTCGCAGCGATCGTTACACGCTGGGCAATCGTCCAGTGTCGACAGCCGCATGCCGGATTCCCAACAGTACCTGAAAAATCACAATGCCAATGCGGATCGGCACTGCTGTGGGCTGCCTCGTACCGGTGGCCTTGCGTTTTTGGCTTGCGCTGACAAGGTGCTTCATCGCGAGCTTCTTCCCGCCGAGATCGGTGCTGAGGGCGGCGTCGGCTGTCTTCATAGATTGGCCGTCGATCAGCCGATCAGATAACGGGACGCACCATGTTGATTGGCACGGCGTGATGTCTAGTCGGCTCGCCTCGTGCCCTGGCCCCAATTGATGCATCGACTGAGCTGTGCGCCATTCTGTTCTGTCGATCGGCTCGCCTGGGGCCGGCTTGAACTGTGTTGACTGGGAAAGGGTTGCCGTCTACCTTCATCAGTCGACTTGAATCGGCAAACTTCAATTTTCGGCCTCAATTGCCCGGCTTTCTGCTGAAGACTTTGCAATCGTTAGTGGCATGGGATGTGCGGTTGTGCCACTTACAATATTTCTTCTTCTTTAGTTCTTCGGCCGATGGGATCACGTGGTTTTCAGGGAGCTGGATCTGTTTCTCCTTGAGCAACAAGTCAAAAATTCTGTCGGCCTTGGTGATGTCGAAGTCGTATCTCTCTTCTTTGGCCGTCATCAGCAGCCATTGGCAGACGATGGCTTTTTTGTTATTGGCCCATTCGGCTGCCGTCACCTCTGCGTCATCGTCATTGGAATCGTAATCTGATTCAACGACGACCTGAGTTATGTTCTTGACAGCCTTCCTGGTGTCTTGAAATCTTTGTTCGTGGGCCGTCACCTTTTGTGCCAGATGCGCCAGGCTGTCGAAGTCCTGAGCGGAGAAACGTTCACGGATCGGCGCGATCAGGCCATGGAAGGCCAAATCGGCTAGCTGGGCATCCGATAGCACCAAGCTGTAGCATCGGTTCCTCATCTCCGTGAAGCATTGGATGTACTCTTGAACCGACTCGTTGTGCTTCTGCCTAATGCTAATGAAGTCCGACAACTTCATTTCATGATTGCCGGAGTAAAAGTAGCTGTGAAATTATTTTTTGAGATCGGCCCAGCTCTGAATTGAGTTGTAAGGCAATGAGGAGAACCAGGTGAAAGCCGATCCCGAAAGCGACAGAGGGAACAAACAGACTCTCAAGGCGTCTGTAGCCGATGCCTCGCCGCATTGCGCCAGGAATCGGCTGACATGCTCGTAGGTCGAAACGTTGTCTTGCCCTGAGAACTTCGAAAAATCTGGGATCTTGTATCGGTTGGGCAATGGAATCCACTCAAAATGCTTTGGATAAGGATACCGATACATGTTCCCTGAGTCCTTTGGCTTGAGGCCGAACTGATCGCGCATGACGTCTGCAATCAAATCGGCCCAAGTTCGGTTGTCGTGCTGTATCGGCTCATATAGATCATATGGTGCAGGGGCTTACCGATACAGCGGTGGCGTCTGAGGCCTATAGTGATGATCTTGGCGGCCTCCTTGATACTGGTAGTGGAGTGGATGATCAGCGAGAGGCGACCGATTCACCGGTGGTGGCGTTGGTGGACCTGGGAACAACTGTCGGCCACCGGCGTTGTAGCGTCTGTCCAGCCAATCTGGGTAACCGGCTCACCGCCGATTATCATCAAACATGTTGGCGATTTGATCCTGGGGCAGCGGTTGCTGTCGGTTTAGCATGGTGATCACTGGCCTTGTAACCGATTCGTTTGGATTCGACTGACCAAGGACACCTCCTGGCGGCCCTAGTTGTGTTGGTGGTGGAACCGACCGATTTTGGGCGACCAACGTCCTGTAACCAGGAAACTGGCCGTCTGTGAAGTACGTCAGCCCCCGCTGTAGCTGGTCGACTATCTTGGTGTCAACCACAGTGTTGACAAGGATGCTACTCTGGTTGACCAACGCGTGATGGATGGCCGAATCGATCCGGTCTTGCAAAGTATGCAGGGCCAAATTATCTTGTTCCTGAATCGGCTCCTCCACCTTTTGTTTGCCCTTTGATCCACTGGAGAAGGATGCCTTGAGCTCGTCTATGCTGAACTTGTACTTTTGATGTACAACCCCGGATCTCGTCTGAGTGAATGATTGTAAGTAGTTGGCCTGGAGCTCTTCCACCATCTTCTTGTAATCGGCTTGTTGCTCAGCCGATAATTGCTCCATCTTCATAGGCACGATGTTATCCTGAGAAACATTAGGGCTCTTGGAGTCGACCATCTTGTCGGCTGAGTCGATGCGTCCTAGCCAAGCCGACAGAGAAAGTCCCACCGGGCGTGCCAAGCAGCGTGTTGATGAGAAATTCCTCTCACACGCTGGCCTGGGAGATCTGCTTAACTCCAGTGCAGGTCCTTCCTGGCTACCTATGCTGTTCAAGGCGTGCCAGTTGGTTTGATCTGTTAACCAACAAAAAAAAGATATATGCATTAAGTGTTAGGTTAGATCCCCACTGGATCGGTTGAGGGAATCCATGAGCATATATATGTTATCCTAAAATATATTTAAGCCAAGTGACTGGAATGATCAGCTATACCGAGACAGCATCAGCCGCTTAACCCAAATACAACAAAGGATAATAAATATATGTATTGATAACCTAGCCGATACTGGAAAGCTAACTATGGATCGGCTAGTACTCCGATGACTCTTATGAAAAGATATCATTTTTGAATCAAATATACTTAGCCTAGAAAATCGGCTGTCGGCTGTTGCCAGCGGGCCGATTTCGGCTCATGAGGTTCGACAAGAATGGGATCTTGATATAAGAGGTAGTTCTAACATAAATCTAGTAATAAATATACTAAAAATATATCAGGGCAGATAAGGCCAGCTGAAACCCCGGCACTGTCTCTAAACATATAAATCCAACTAAACAGATCATTGGAGGTTCTAAAAACGATATAATAGTTCAATGTTGATGCAGCATTAAGTATAAAAAGAACAACCTGATCTATTGTAGCTGATTTATATCTCTCGAAACGGTGGATACCGCATATAAACTAGTTCAACCTTTAGACCTAGCCCTATCGGCTGCGGGTTCTTGATAGAACTGGCCGATGGCAGGATAGATCTAAACATTGCCCCAGTTTATATGTGATATATGGTAAATAGCGCAGTATAAACCCCTGAATCTAATGTGTCATTACGATGGAAACATTAGAATCAGTAGAACATACCACTAATGACAAGCATTTACCTGGATTTAGGGATCGAAGCGATGCAGCCTGGAGCCAAATCAATTGCTCGTCTGAAGAAAAGGGTTGGCGATGCGCTGAAAGTTATTTGATTGATTGTTGAATGAATTTACAGGGGGTCCCGGGTCCTATTTATACCCAAGAATAACATTATCTGTACAGACCCTGGACTCTATCTAAACTACTATTTAAAATACGACGATATCCCGGGAAGGACCCACGCCGCATTACAATAAATAATTTAAACAAATTTCTAATTTACAGATACAATTGTCGTTACAGGACTCTATCCATAGATGGCAATATCTTTTAACGCGCAAACTGATAACCGAATCCTTCACTTTATCTCCAAGCACTTTCATCGAAAACGGTTTTACCTTCTCTTCCGACTCAGCATCGGCTATCGTCTATCCTCATCTGATCCAACCTCAGTCGATTGACCCCATAGCCGATCGTTACTCAGCCGATTTGAGCACAGCTGACGCAGCCTCTGCTTTTCCGCCAGCCGATCCGATTCTATTTTAACTTCGCTAAAACCTAGGGGTTCGGTTACCAAATTTAGGCGTTAACAGTATCTCAATTTGGTTTTATTGGCTGTCTCTCGATTTAGGGTTTCTACCGATATCGGTTAAATTATTTACTAGATTAGATTAGCTTAGACATCTACCACCCTGAAAATCGGTCAAGAGCTTGATTATCTAGATATTGCGTTTCTTTTCATACTTAGTGCTGCATCAGTTCAGTTTAATCTACTAAGTTGTGATTAGAACCGTAATCTCTAGCCTGCTTGTTGGCTACCAATGGGGTTTCATCGGGGCTTCAGCCGATGAGTTATCTGGACATTACATCAATTATGTTATGAATACATATAATCTTTGTATTGAGCCGATCGAATAATTGTCAATCCCATGGACATTGCATCGGCTTGTAAGAATTGCGTACGAATTGGTTTTTAGCTGATGATAATAGAGTATTCATCTATCATTGCTTATTTGTCAGATTTAATGACATCGGACCTTCAGCCGATGTATGCTTTAACCATCGGATCAATATTTATTCTATCACACCATTGTCTACCGATTGGTTTATTATCTTATTATATTATCATCAGCCGATTGTCTTTATATCATTATTTACACGTGTTGGAATCTACATCGAAAATATAGCCGATTATTCAAAACCCTAACTACATCGGTTGACATCGGTATAGGCTGGAATCACTATATCAGCTTATCAGCCAATTGACTGTCTCGTTTATCGGCTTATCGGCCGATATGCTTTATGTTCTGTTGTTTTGCATATCTTGTTAGTGGCAGGATCAAACTGACTGGCACGCCTGCACTTCATCAATTTTAGGACCTACACAGGAGCTAAGCAGATCTCCCAGGCCAGCGTGTGATTCAATGCCAACACATCTTTTGGCACACTAGCGACGGTACGGATTTGGCGTCAACAGACAACAAGCTCGTGGCTCGTTAGCTCGCTCGGCTCAGCTAGTTTAAATTTTTCTAACAAGCCGAGCTGGCGGTAAAGCTCGTTAGAGATAATGAGCTAGCTCGTTAGAGATAATGAGCTAGCTCGTTAGAGATAATGAGCTAGCTCGAGAGCTGCTCGCGAGCCTGAACGAGCCATAGCACGTGAGCCGGCTGTCCCTTACTTCGTTCTTTTGTTGGCTGTTGACGTTGCAATAAGTCAATAACTTTTATAATTTTGTGATGATCAATGTGGACCTAATGCTTCGGATTGTGATAGTAATGATATCTAATCTAGTTGCATCATTGCATTTGCATTTGCATGGATGATTATCGATGAACAAGTGTTATTATGTTAATTATGAACTTAATATGTCACTTTTTATTTTTTTTCCTATTATATATTTGCATGTTTGATGAATTCAGAAAAAATAAACATGTAATCTGTACATAAATTACACTATATTAATATGGCTCGCGAGCTAAATGAGCTGGCTCGAGCCGGTTCACGAGCCGAGCAGAGCTAACCTCCTGGCTCGTTAGTATAACGAGCCGAGCCGAGACGGCTCGTTATACTAACGAGCCAGAGCGAGCCGAGCCGAGCCGGCTCGGTATCCAGCCCTAGTTGGAAACCCATCCTATAAGAAAAACCATAATAAATCTACCTTGAAAAAAACATCTTTAGTTGGTTGGAGAAATTAACATGCCCCCCTATATAGTTAACCCTTACAAATAGGTGGAGGTCAAGAACATGACAATAAATCCCGGTGGAATGGTGTCTATACCAGAGGGCCCTTGAAGACCTTATCTGCGTTTATTTGTGTTCATTTTGTTGCTTATTTGTGTCACAAGTTAAATTTGGCACTTATGTGTTCGTAGTAGGAATTTTGTGAGGTTGACTCTTGCCATTTGTCTATTCGTTATACGTTAAAGGTACATACTTATGGCTGTGTACATGTGGTATGTGTTCTTAATTTGTTTGATTGGATATTTTAATATCTCTTGCCTGAAATTGATAGTCTATTGGCTTAAGCATCGGGTTAATTATTTTAGTATGCATTCATTCTGGCAAGAAATTTATTCCACATTACTTAGGAACTTAATTAAACCTCATAAAGAATCACAAACTCATATTGCATTATTTCTACGATTACTTGACAAGGAACTCAACTGTCGCCACCACGTGATTTACAAGAATAATAATATTATGCCAGGTTATATATCATACATATATATAGAGGAGTCATGCAGCCGAAGATCAAACCGTTGAAAAACAATATATAGTTGAGTAGTATAAGCAATGGTCGTTAACTAGCAGAGTTTCGACCGGTAGTTTAACTGATCAGTATGAAACTGATGCATATATAATCAATTCTGATACGCCATGACTAATCTGTACTTATCCCATCTTTTTTTAAGTACTTATCACTAATAAAAAAAGACATATAGAGGTTGGCATTATAGATGCCAAAAGTGATAAAACTAGCACCTGTAGAACTTTCCCACCTCCATAGGCTGAAAACACAAAAACGACATCTTTAAGCAAATATAGGTGTCGGTTTTAGAGAAAAATCGACACCTATACTATAACTTTTTTAAAAAAACTCAAAAACTTTAATATATTATAGGTGTTGGTTGATTAAACACCAACACCTATAATATATTATAGATACCGATTTTTAAAAAACCACACGTATAAAACCGAGCCAAACCGGGTGGAAGCTAGCCAGCCATCGAGATTCTTTTTACTCTCCTCGATCCCCTCTCTCTCCCCAGACGCCCTTATCCTCTTCTTCTCCTCCTCCTTCTCCTCCCACCTTTCTCTCTCTCTCTCTCTCGCTCTATGCACTCTCTCGAGGACGTCGCCGTGATGGAGGTCGAGGAGTGCCACGGGCTTGAAGGAAAACACGGAGGCTACGATAGCATAAAACAAAAATTTTTACCACACAATCCAGGAAAGCTTGCAAGTAAGGGTCTATATATTGTTACCAAGTGACATGCAGTGCAGCGAAAAACGTACATACGTCGGGAAGTCTTGCCGACCTCGACCAACGCTTTGCCGACCTCGGACAACGACTCGCCTGACCTTGCCAACCTCGGACAACGACTCGCCCGACCTTGCCGACCTCGGACAACGCCTCGCCCGACGTCGCTCCGATCTCCCGACCAGCTCCTCGATCACGTCGCCGACCATGATCCGATCTCCCCGAATCCGTTCTGATTCGCTGACTTACACCGCAACGTAGCGATGTCTCTACTGGTATCCACACATCCAGGGAAGGAACGCCGAACACCTGTGTGCTAGCACGCAATGCATGACTAGGGTATTGGCTTAGACGTGGACTAAGGTTTATGTGGAGAAGTTGATCTGGCTTAGAAGTTGTGCGTCCTGATCTCCACTCCTTGCCCTCCTTATATAGAGTTGGCCGGCTGGGCCTTGTGACCCATCGGGAGTCTATATTCAATCGGATCTCTATCCGAACTGAGCCGTATCCAAGTCCAACTCAAATACACATTCTATCCCGTTAAGTATGCGACCCTGTAGGCTCACGTATACTTAGTTTCCGAGTACAACTCGGTTGACCCATCAACAGCGGCCCCTAGCAGAACGTATTGACACCAAAGTATATAAAAAGATCATATCGGCTGAACATGTAATGTGTGCACAAATCCCTTTACCTCACGATATCAATTAAGCTATAGACAAGACATGTGCCATCCTATCAATAGCTTAATCATTCACTCGATCTCGTATTGGATTATATATCTGTTGATTGACTCCTCAATCAACTCAGCATGGCCATGCACTTCTATAATCCATTACATCGAGGGACCCAGAGATATCTCTCCCATAGGAGGGGCAAATTCCATCTTGATCATTCACATCTCACTACATGTTTCTTAGCAAATCTGAAGACTACTTTTATGACTACCCAGTTACGAAATATCGTTTGGTAGTCCCTAAGTAAGCTACTACATATGTTCGAATCCATGATGATCTCAGGTCTAAGGACTTTGCACCAACACTACTTGAGACCAACTAATGGCACATTAATTCCCTGTAGTGTCTCAAGGTGGGTCTATCCAATAATGTGTTCTCTAACACATGTTCACGTTTATTGATTTGGTATCTCCATACATGATATATGGGACATCATCATCAATCAATAAATATGATGATCTTAGAATCATATTTGCTGCATTGATATGATATATGATCAGGGATCATTTATAAATAGATTTATAGAGTCTCATAAATAAGTCACATACTTATTGATCAATATAAGTTGTCTATTTCATGGATCTGAATAACATTTTATTCATTGATACATAAACATTGACCATGATATCCAACATCTCCATGTTGCCTCTAGGGCATATCACTAATAGTCTTCCACTTTCACTAGAGTCAATCATATAAGTATCTAATACCCATTGCTCTGGTGTGCGCCTCATGTTTTGGCTGAAGGAGAGGCTTCGTCAATGGATCGGAAATATTTAGATCCGTGTGCACTTTGTATATCTTTATGTCACCTCTATCCACTATCTCGTGGATGAGATGTTATCGTTGAAGTATGTGTTTGGATTTCTGATGCGACCTAGGCTCCTTAGCCTGCGCAATGGTGCCACTATTATCACAATAGAGAGACATTGGACCAGTAGCACTAGTCATCACACCTAGCTCAAAAACAAATTTCTTGATCCAAAAAGCCTCCTTTGCAGCTTCAGAAGCAGCGATGTACTCGGTTTCCGTTATAGAATCAGCAACAGTGTCCTGCTTGGAACTCTTCCAGCTGATTACGCCTCCATTCAGACAGAATATGAACCTAAATTACGATCTATAGTCATCTTTGTCTGTTTGGAAGCTAGCATCAGTGTAACCACTTACAACGAGCTCTTCTTCACCTCCATAGACTAGGAACATATCCTTAGTTCTTTTTAAGTACTTAAGAATATTCTTTACAACTATCCAGTGACCTTCACCTAGATCTGACTGGTACCTGCTCGTAGCACTCAAAGCGTACAAGACATCTAAACGTGTACAAAGCATAGCATACGTGATGGATCCAATTGCTGAAGCATATGGAACCGTATTCATCTTACTAAGCTCATTAGGTGTCCTAGGACACTGATTCTTGCTGAGATTAATGCATGCGACGTTGGAAAGAAACCTTTCTTGGAATCATGCATGTTGAACCTCTTCAACACCTTGTTAATGTACGTACTTTGGTTTAATCCAATTAGCCTCTTAGATCTATCTCTATAGATCCTTATTCCCAGTATGTATGTTGCCTCCCCTTAGTCTTTCATTGAGAAACTGTTTTTCAATGAAGACTTTATGGATTCTAGAATAGGGATATCATTTCCAATCAACAATATGTCATCCACATATAAGATTAGAAACACAATTGTGCTCCCACTTACTTTCTTGTAAACACATGTCTCCTCTTCATTTGATGAAACCAAACCCTTTGATTACCTCATCAAAACAAATATTTCAACTTTGAGATGTTTGCTTCAAACCATAAATGAATTTTTGTAGCTTGCATATCTTTCCAGGCGATGGTAGATCGACAAAACCTTCAGGTTGTATCATATACACATCCTTTCAAAATGGTTTGAGTGTTAAATGGTTTAAACAAATCCATAAAATTGATTTTTGTGCCAGTTCTTTGTTCAATGTTTTGAGTGCAAAATGGTTTAAACAACACAAGGATGTTTTGATATCTCAAAATTGCTCAAAGTGTTTTTTGAATGAGGTGAAATTAAAAGATGCACTTGGATGTATTGAGCTTTTGCAAAACGATTTGAAAACCCATGAAGTACTTTCTTGTCCTAAGTGTCGTATGAACAAGGTGGTTTGGTTTATTGCGAAAATTGTGTAAGTTTAACAAAAGAAATTTCTTATTTGAAAAGTTCTTTGGAAAGATTTTTGATGATAAAAAGAAACTTAACATGATGTTGTATCAATCAAAAGTGAGCACTTACATCGGGGTATAGGTTTGATACTAATACATATTTTACAAATCACCAATGTGCTATTTTGAGCATAACTAAAAAAGGTAAATTTTTGACAAAATCTGAACCAAAGAAAACAGTTTTTAAATCTGCTGGGATTTCACTATCTTTTTCTTCATCAATTCAAAAAACAAAGCCTTTAATTGAAAAACCATTACTTTCAAAATCATATACTTCAAAATCTTCTTGTGGTGAGAGAACACTTGTTCTTTTTTAGAAAAGATGGTCATTTGGTTGGTTTTTGTTTTAGACTTGCCTGTAAACGTAAAAAAAAAGAGAGATTGCTTTTGCGAAACAAAGATGACAAAAATCGGGTTTCGATTCGAGGAGCTCGGTCATACCAACACTGACCAATCGGTCAGATCGCAAGTGACCCGGTGGTCAGACCGGCTAGGCAGTAGCGGTTAGACCGGCCTTGGGCAAGTTTTGTGCGTAATTCGAATTGGACTTTTTTGAAGCGACAAGGTAATTTTTCAAGTAAGTATAGTTCTGATTTTATTCGTACATATGTACCTACTGGTTCTACTGGTCGTGTGACTCAATGTTGGATTTCTGTTGATGAGAAAATTCTCTCACGCGCTGGCCTGGGAGATCTGCTTAGCTCCAGTGCAGGTCCGTCCTTGGCTACCTGTGATGATCTAGGCGTGCCAATTGGTTTGATCTGCTAACCAATAAGAAATAATAAACAAATACATGCATTAAGGTTAAAGTTAGATCCAACCGGATCGGCTCAGGGAATCACTTGACATATATTGGCTATCCCGAAGCATATTTAAACTAAGTGACTAGGATAGATCAGCTATGCCGAGATAGTATAAATCACTTAATCTAAATATACCGGCTAGCTGCTCCTGGGAAGGAGGTTGTTGCCGGTTCAGAACAACGAGCAATGGTCTTGAAGCCGATGCGGCTGCAGTCGGCTGATTGAGGACTCCTCCAAGTTGCCCTGGCTATATCGGAGGCGGGATCAGCCAGTTCTGGGTTGCCAAGACCCTATAATTGGGGAACTAGCCATCCGTGAAGTAGGTTGGCCCCCGCTGCAGCTGATCGGCAATCTTGGAATCAACCACAGTGGCAATCATGTTATTCATAGTGTTGACCAAGATGCCACTTTGATTGATGAGTGCATGATGCACAGCCGAATCGATCCGGTCCTGCAAAGTGTGCAGTTTCGAATTATCTTGTTCTTGCTCCGGCTCCACCTTCTTGTGTTTTCCTTTTGTATCGTCTGAGGAGGATGCCTTAAAGTCGTCAATGCTGAACTTGTACTTCTGGTGGACGGCCCTAGACCTGGTCTGGGCGAAAGATTGCAGATAGTTGGCCTGCAGTTCCTCCACCATCTTCTTGTAGTCGACCAATTGCTCGGCCGACAGTTGTTCCATCTTGACAGGAATTGTGTTTTCTTCGTTGATTTTAGGGCTCTTGACATTAACCATCACGTCGGCTTTGTCGAAGTGCTCTAACCAAGTTGATGGTCCCACTGGGCATGCCAAGAAGCGTGTTGATGAGAAAATTCTCTCAGCCGGCTCGGGAGATCTCGCTTAGCTCCAGTGTGTCCGCCCTGGCTACCTTTGATGATCTAGGCGTGTCAATTGGTTTGATCTGCTAACCAATAAGAAATAATAAACAGATACATGCGTTAAGGTTAAAGTTAGATCCTACCGGATCAGCTCAGGGAATCACTTGACATATATTGGCTATCCCAAAGCATATTTAAACTAAGTGACTAGGATAGATCAGCTATGCCGAGACAGTATAAATCACTCAATCTAAATATACAGCAGGGTAGCTATTATATGTATTTATAACCTAGCCGATGCTGCAGATCTAATGTGTATCGGCTATTACTCCGATGTATCTTATGAAAAGATATCATTCTAACCTAAATGCGTTAAACCTAGATCATTCGGCTATCGGCTGATGCCAACGGACTGATACTGGCTTAAGGCATTTAACCAGATTGAGATCTTAATATAAGAGGCAGTTTTAATATATCTAATAGTAAATAATGCTAAAATATTATTAAAACAGGTAAGGCTGGTTGAAACCCCAGCACTGTCTCTACATGCAGGCATCTAATCAAATAGTTCTAAATACTTCTAAAAGCGACTTAACAAATCATAGATGATGCAGCATTAAGTACAAAAAGATAGTATTAGATCTATATAGACCAATGTAAACCCTTCAAGACGGTAGATACGGTTATATGTCCAACATCTAGATCTAGCTCTGTCGGCTGCTGTCTCCCGAGAGAAACGAGCCGACGGCGAGATAGATCTAGACATTGTTCTAGATTATATGCCGTATATGATAACTTGTGCAGTTTATAACATTAAACCTAGAGTGTCATGACAATGTAAGCACTAGATTCGACGGAATAAACCACTAATGACGAGAATTTACCTTATTCGAGGTTCGAAGCGATGCAGCCTGAAGCCGGATCAAGAACTCGTCTTAAAAAAAATAGGAGGCGATGCGCCGAAGTTGTATTGATGTGTGATGATTCTTTACAATAGGTCTCGGGTCCTATTTATACCCAAGTACAAAAAAGTCCGTGTAGAACACGGTTTCTATTTAATCTACTATTCAAAATATGACAAAATCTTGGGATACAGTCCCATGTCGCTTTACAAAAGGAAATATCTAAACAAAACCCTATTTTGCAGATACAATTGCCGTAACAGGACTTTATCCATAGATGGCAATACCTTAACGAACATTTGGGAACCGAATCTTCCTTTTATCTTCAAGCTCCTCTATCGAAAACGGTTCCATCTTTCTCTTTGAATCGGAATCGGCTGTCGGCTATCCGTATCCGATTCGGTCTCAGCCGACTAGTCTTCCAGCCTATTTGATCGTAGCCGACATGGCCTCAGCTCCTATGCAGACCACTTTCCCGATCCGATTTCGTGTTAATCTCGGCTTGGACTTAGGAATTTGGTTACCAAATTTGGTCGTTAACAATTTCAAGATTTATTTTATCCAACCTCAACACAAAGGCCTCGACATCTTCTCGTTCGTAGGTATTTTGGCGGCATACTCTCTATGTGTGTTGAATGTGAAGATGAAATTGCTTTACAAGATAACATCAATTTACTTTTGGATTAACAATATTTTGTTATACTTCCTTGTTTACTAGCTTTTCATATGCTAGTGTTTAAGGTAGTAGTTTTGGTTAATACAAGTGGATATATGTCAATTTATAAGAACCTTGGTGATATCATTGGCAATTAGATGTCTTTTTCAAAATCTTTTATTTCCTTTTGATTTTTCTTCTGAAAATTGGAGAGAAATTTGAGGGGGAGTTTATACCTTTTTAGTGCATTCATGTTTATATTTATGCATTGCTCTTAAATTTGAAAATAAAAAAATAAGAAAAAGGGCTTTGTTTTATACCTCTAATATATTCTTGTGCTTGCTAGCAAAATAAATGAGGTATATTTGTTGCTAGGTTAGCATGTATGCATTTTAGTATTTATATGAGCCTTAACTATTGTTTTTAAGGGAGATGATGTATGACACTAATTATTTTACTTGCAATATTGAAGATAAAGCTTAGTTTGGATGATTAATGCTTACATGCATGTTTGGATGACTCAAATTGCTCTTTAATTGTTCCAAATGCTGCAAGTGCAAAATTTGCTTGTATTTACTTTTAAGAGAGGTAAAAATGAATATCGAATCCTTGAAAATAGTCTTGACGAAAAGGACATATTCACGGTAAGAAAAATAATGGGTGCCAAATCCTTTGAAGCAGTCTTGATAACAAGGATGTACCCAAAATAATTGAGACATTTTATGTTCAATGTGAAAGTGAGCATAAAAAACTTGAATAATTGATGAAAGTTTTCTTAGTTATTTTTTCTATGAAAGAGTTAATTTGCGAATGGATGTTTGTGCAACTTATGTATGTATAGGGGTTTTTCTTTCAACCTAGGTACCTATGAATATGTTGCATTTTAAATTGATTGAAATCATTAATCTTTATTACTGATTTGAGCTTAATTGTAATATCTTTAATTCATTTATCTTTTTTATCTTACAACACATGACCTTGAATATCTTTAGGTACACTTCAAAGCTCTTGAAAATAAAAAATTTAGAAATTTGAAAATTCAGAAGTGGTTATTATAGGTGGCAATCATGACACCATGGCATTGGTGCTTTATTGGTCATTATTTCTCTTTTTTATTCTTGATGAAATCATTGTCAAAGTGAGAAAAATATACAAAATGCATGTTTCTTTAAAGCGGGAGATTGAAAATTTTGTTTTGATTTTTGAAAATAGTCAGTTTTGTTCTTTTATTGCATGTATGGGGGAAAAATTCTTTATTTTGAAAAGATAGAGAGTTTTTTCTTTTCATTACGTTTGAAAATACACATTTTGAGCTATTTGTGCTTTTGATCCTATCGACTGGCTATATGCTGACCATGGTATTCGTATAGCATGGGGATCGTTGGAACCTAGGTATACGCGAGATTAGATAAGCAAGAGGGGGACAAAGATTTATACAAGTTCGGGCCCTTGAAAAGAGTAATAACTCTACTCTAGTCTATATGAATTATGGATGGGAATATCACTGAGAGTACAATGGGGAATAAAACAACTAAATGAACCCGCCGACTAGAAGTCATCGAAAAAGGCCGACGGGATCTATTTGGCGAATATGACGCTGACTTCCTCCAGAATGCTTCTGGGCGTGGCTTTGGCTATGGCTTGTAACTCGATGTCTTTCCTAAACACAGGGGCCTTGTATATATAACACAGATTGTCTTCCTCTCCATATAGAACTCGAAGAGACAAAACAGGATACAGACTTAAGAAACATTATCTTGTCCGACTAATACTTTGACACCTTCTATTCAAGTAATACAATTTCTTTCTCTGTCAACCATATTCCCTTAATTGGAGGATACCTTCTCGTATACTATCGGGTATACGGTATTGCTATATTCCATTAACTCGTGTATTGGAGGTATCCCTTACCCTTGACACTGAAAGTAGCCCCAGACATCAGTGCAAAGTGTTTAACCAATGTATTTCAACATAATTTTTGAAAACAACCATTCAAAATTGTCAAACCATTCTCGATCATTCGAGAAGGTATAGAGCAGGCGACAAGGCTATCCTTAATCCGAGGACTTGACATAGGTTTCAATTTGGATTGAAGTCAAAAGCTCCAACGGTTATAAACAAATCTGAAAAGAAAATCCCGACGATGATTTCTCCGTCTTTCTTAAAATTCAAAACACCGAATGTGACCTATAAATTTCATTGTTGAGATCCTTTTGAGTTCCGTTTACCCAAACAAAGCCCTAACTTTTCGTTTCACACCTCCAATCTCCTTCACCTTAGCTCTCGCCAAAACCCTAAACTACAGCCTGTCTCAATCCCCTTTGTCAATCTCCATGGATCTCCCAGAATCCATCATTGGCCTGAACGAATTGAGGGAGCTGCAGAATGAGGGTGCCTTGCCAAGCGTGAAAGTGGCGGCACGCTCAAAAGGAGGTATTGATCCCCTAACCAATCTTGGTCAGATAATCACTCTTGCTTTGTTCGTCTAATGCGATTTTCTGGTTCCTCCTTCCAAGTTTTTGTCTTTGCTTCTTGATTTCTATGGAGTTCATCTTCTTCATCTCAACCCCAACTCCATTGTCCTCCTAAGTATCTTTACCCATCTCTGCGAGGCGTACCTTGGGGTACAACCTTTTCTAGATCTATTTCGATACTTTACAAGGTTAGATGGATGGAACGGTCACTTAGTCCTAGGGGTGAATAGGCTAATTAAAATGAAATGCGAAAGCTTTAAAACAAACTAGGTCGAATTGTCTGATACCTTGTCGGACAGTCCGATGTAAATCGGATTGTTCGAACTTGGATCAGACTATTTGACCTATAGTGCAGTGAAACAAGCTAGCAACACCCTAAAAGCTCTAGATCCACTTCAAAAGCAAGATTATAAGCTCAAATAGTAACTAAGCTAGCGTGACACAAGATAATGCAACAAGTAAGTAAAGGGAGAGTGAATATCACCAAGAGTTCGTGCCGTTGTATTTCCCAGAGTTCAAATCCTGGATATTATTCTACTCTCCGTTGAGGAGCTCACAAAGAGCCAAGTCTTTTCCAACCCTTTCCTCTTGAGATTGCATAAATGCACTCCTCCTTTCATTAGTGGTATGTCTTTCCTTGCGGGGGCAAGATCCGGCATCACAAACTTCTCTTGGGCAACCACACATAGGTCGGTGGCTCAAGAACGACGCCTAGCCATTTAGGAGTCCTCAACTTCCAAGAGTACCAAATACCACACAACTCTTGGACAAACCCTAGTGCTCAAGATCGAGTGGAACACACACTAGGCTCCCCAAACACCAAATTCACAACCATCAAGATCCAACACACAAAGAACAAGGAGGGATTTGAGAGTAGAAGAGAGAGCTCAAAGATCCAAAGCACATTAGCACCAAAGTGAATGAGAATTGAATGAGTTTGGTAGGGTTAGCTGGAGGGGTTTATATAGATCCCCAAAATATGGCCGTTGGAGAAGAATCTTTACTTCCCATGTCGGACAGTCCGAAATGATGTCGGACAATCCAATGTTTTTAGCCCCTAAGCAAGCGAGAGATAGAGAACGAAATTCTTTGAAATTTGGAATCGACTTATCCATCAGATAGTCCAATTTCATATCAGACAACCTGATATTTTTAGGAGCAAGTCTTTGTCCTCAGACAGAGACTCAAGTTTCATGAAATTTCGAAATCTCTAGGTCATCACAAGATTCGACCAAAATCAAATACTCGATTTGCATTTAGAAGAAATTCACTGGAGATAATTTTTTAATTTAAGACAGAGAATGAAGTTCCATGAAATTTGGATAGTCCGAAATGTCAGACCTCCGATATGCAGTCAAACAGTATGATGTTTTTCCAAAGAGAAAGAGTGACATTCAGTGAAATTTTGGACTGTCTGGCACATCAAATAGTCTGACATAACAGCTTGAAGAACACTTAAACAAAATTATTTTAAGCACTAGTGTTCAACCAATTATATACATGTATTATCCCTCTTAATAATATGGCATCCTAAACACAAGAAAACAAGGTTTGTAAGGAATTACTACAATCAAGATGCCGCTAATCTTTTATTCAAACTTCAACTCTTTTTTATCCTTGCATCCATCTCTACAAAAGTCATTAGTATGTTTCTATTTGTGTTGTCATTTACACCAAAATAAAATAGGGGTCCTAGATACACTTTCAGTTTCTTTGTTGTTCATGTGCAAGTGTTGCTTGAGGCCATGAGAGTATAGTCAATGATGGATCAGGACTAGGCTTGGAAGAAGTTGAGATCCAGATGGTCAAGGATATCACGCGGGATGCTCAGGCTAGAGAACAATACGTGAAGTTCAAGGTTTTCATATAAAATACACGTGGTGTTGTGTGCGTATGAAAAAAGGAGTCAAATTTAGATTGGAGTCCAAGTTTATAAAGATTGAAGTGTAGAGTTGTATGGGGATGCACTTCCCTAGTTTGTTAGGTTTTCTATATGATTAGGAGTCCTAGTTCTATTTGTATTCATGGCTAGGGACAACCACGTTATGGGTATAAATAGATGAGGGGTTGAGGCTAGAAGATATCGACTTTTTAGGAGAGAAGAATTAGGATTTACTATGAGACTTCAATTCTAGTCCATGAGTTGAGAGATGAGTGCTCGAGGCTTCAATGAAGTTGATCCATCTTCAAGAACATCTTTGGTGTGTTTTTCTCAGAATCCCGATGGTTCAACTGGTGGCAAGACGGTGGTCCAACCAACGGTGAGGCGACGGTCAGACCGGCGACATCTAGCCGAATAGACTGGCGGTGTCAGGAGGTTGCGGTGACAAACAGGATGGTCATATTAGAGAAGCATCGTCGGTCGGACCGGCGGCATCTATCCGGTCAGATCAACACATACTCAACGGTCAGACCGAATATCTATCAAATTTGAGGGTAACTTTTAATTTCACTAAAAATTTTGATTTTTGGTATTTCTATCATTCAACCTCTCTGATGGACTTGGTCGTTGTATTCGATCTACATAAACATATCGGTTCCACTATTAAAAAAAAGGTAAAAGCAGATACTGTTATTACGTCCTTTGACCGGTTTGGCCTAAGTAACCTTTTTTCTTTTTTTTTTCTTTTTACAGAGCCTAACCTTTTCTCTAAAGACCTGTTGGTGTAACTTTGTTTGGTATATGCATGGGCCTCATGCATGGGCCTCTATGATGAAAGGTGCATAGACGATAATCCTAATATTTATTGACTTTTGGCCCTGCACTTTGAGTTTTAATGATCTACCGTAGCTAATTAACTAGTAGGTTTTCCCGTGCACGTGAAGCTAGATTTAAAATTAGAATTAGATTTGATTGAAACTATTTTTCTTATACAAACTCATATATATATATTATATCTATACCTATATATAAAGCAAGGAGTGTTTTCACCAAATTTTTGTTCTGCCAGATAATTTTGCAAAAAAACCCTGAATTGTTTCTAAATTAACCCGCAGTCCATCATCACGCACCGCACCGCCCGGTTGCTGCAGACGCTGGCGGTGTCGGAGTCGATGACGTCACCACGGACTCCGCCAAGCCGCCACCCCCTTCCCTCCCCCACCAACCCCGGCGCCTCCGCCGCCGGCATCGCGACCTCGTTCACACGCCCAACCCACCCCCACCTCCCCTTCCTCCGATGCCGGAGCGCCGCCACCTCGCCGGAGATTCACCGTGCTGGTGATTATCCCCGGAGAACCCACCATGGAGCGCCTCCTGCACTTCCGGCCCCCAAACTGACCTCTGCCCATGCCGCTGCAGCGGCTACCGCCCACGGCGACCTCCTCGAGCTCGATGTGCTCTGGCCTGCCTCCTCCGCCCCCGGCTTCCTCGCGGCGCTCCCGAAGGAGGATGGGAAGAGGAGGAGGAAGCGCGGGAGCGTGGCCATCCGATCCGCGGCGCGGCCTATCCCGGAGACCGCCGCGTTGACCCCGTCGTCCTCGACGGCCATGGCGAAGTCAGCGCCGGTGAGGATACCATCCGAGGGGGCTGCGGTGACGCGGAGGGGTGTGTGGGCACAGACGTCCGCGGGCGGCGGCGAGGACGGGGAGACCATGGTCCCGCCCCACGAGATCGTCGCCCGGCGCGCCGCGGCGCACAGCTCAGTGCTGGAGGGCTCCGGGAGGACGCTCAAGGGTCGCGACCTCCACCGCGTCCGCAACGCCGTCCTGCACCGCACCGGCTTCCTCGACTGAGGCGGAGGCGAGTTGTCTCGTCGCTTTTCGCGATGAAATTTTTACTCTTTTTTGTTCCATTTTCCATCCCCTTCGAGTTGCCTTTGATGTTTCTGGCTATTCTGATTTCTTCTCTTGATGAGAAAGGATTGGAACGAAATGAGGTCAGGCGAGATGAGTGAGCGAGGCATATTACACGGCATATGAAAACCATTCCATCACAATCTTATATGAAAATTTTGGTCCTTACATCTGTTCAATTTATTGCTGTCTGTCTTGAGAAAAATGGAAATTTTGTCGGAATAAATTGTGAACCATAAATTTCGGCATAGAAGCAAAATATTAGTGGTTACGGCGGGATACAAAATGGACTATGTTCTCTTTAGTGTTTATGTTCAACTTTGGTCTAATCAGCAATCATCCCGATTTCCCGAAGGTGCAGAGCTTCTCGTAGTGATTGGTGCACAAAATGGGTGAGGCAAAATTTTGAAATTAGGTTCTTTGTTGGTCGTGTTCTGGCGTGGAGATGGTGACTGTTAGGAATTGATGGATTTGGGTTATCCACAAAAATTCCCAATCTACATGCCAACAGCCGCGACGAAGGATGCGATTAACAACCGACAGCGCCGCGCATCAGGGGGAAGAGGGGATACAAGCCGGAACCTGAGGCGACGTGGACGTGACCCCCATTGCGTGCGACGAAAAAGATCGACGGCGCGAGCACGAAGAGGAACACGAGGACCACCAGCGGCGCCACCACGCCGGAGCCGGAGGCGTCGCGTCTCCCTCCGCCGCCGTCGCCGCCGGCCGTGGAGTACGGGAGCCGCTTCGAGTTCGCCATCACCAGCGAGGGGAGGACGCCGCCGCGCTCCGCTGGGCGGCAGGGCCCGGGCGGCTGGCGCAGGCTCCCTTCGCCGCCCACGACGTCACCACGGACTCCGCCACCGCCCACGACGTCACCACGGACCAGCGCCGGCGCCGGACGCCTTCGTGCCGCTGATCTAAATTTAAATGAAGAACTTTTGTAAAGCAAACTTTGACCATATGTATGTGACTTTGTTTCATCAATTGTGCTTCCTCCACCATAACATATGCAAAACCCCGTTGAATATCTATTAATTTTCTCCACTATATTTCTTCTTGTTCACTAAGGCCATCTCAAGTGAGTTTGCATACATGACCCTTTGCAGTGTGATTCAGTTCTGTGCCACAACTTTTGCTTATTATGCACAAGCAACTGCAGCCCAGGAGATCTTTGGCCACACATTGCAGTCTCTCCGTGGATTAAGTATCTCTACAAGTATGTATTTAAATAGCATGCAAGTACATAGCCGCTTACGCTTGTTTGCTTTAACACTGGATATGTCTATGTGGTGGACATCAAGGCACCAAACTTTTGAAAATATTCTAACTTTTTAACATCTGAATATGCAGGTACAATGTTTTCCAAGATGGTTTTGTGGCTCTTGCCATACTCACACTCCTTTACTATGCAATATTTGTAAGTATATTCTTCCAAAGTACCCAGTCAATTCATATGAAAAATCAAAGAACCGTTATCTTTCTTATTTAACCTGAGTTGTTGTTTAGGGATGGTGAAAGAGGAAACCGACAGGAAGATTCCAGCTCTCAAATTGATTTGTGGTTTGTTCTGTAAGGAAGCCTGACGAATTGAACTACAAACATATTTGTTCACGAGAGATAGATTGGTTAGCAATGTATATGATCCTTGAAACAGCTTTCTCAAAGAGCTGGAGAGTTTATCCATGTAAATTAGCAACCATGAAGTTGAAGGAGAAAACTGAGATTTCGGTAGGGCACGGACATGGTTGTTAAAAGCAGAACCCAGCTGCCTTTGTAATGTACACATTTCTCATCGCGGCTCTTCTTTTCCTTGTGTATTATTATTTTACATTTGGCTGATGTTATTCTTGACAATACTGAGGTCCTTCGAGTCAGAGATGTTTGATGTGATCTGGTGCCACTTTGGCTCCCTTGTTTTTTTGTTGGGTTTGTATCGAGTTAGGTCGGTTGATTTCTTTCATATGTACCATACCGTGATTACCATACGAACTTCTAGATTGTATTAAGGATGTCTTGATCACTGTCCTCCGTCGCTCCGCACCCAAATTTCACTCTCTTTGTTATGGTCGCTTGCAAATTTCACACTTTTTGTTATGGTCCATTGTTGTTGGCATGCTTAATTTTACCAGATGAAATTCAATTCTGGTTAACTGCATTCTAAACCGTAAAGAAGTTCAAAGTAATAAATGTATATCATGTTAATCCAAAATCTAGCGCCGTTTACCTTCACAAAAATTGTGTTTAGTGCATCACATATCCATTTACAACAGATGATTTGACAGAAAAAAAAGATAACACATATACGGAGGGAAAGATAAAGGAGAAAATGCAAATGTAAATAAAAGAAAATACCTATATGAAAGGAAAGAAAAGGAGAAAACTAAAACCATATGGGAGAGAACGTAAAGAATTGTTTTTTAAAAAAAGCTATATGAAAACAAGAGGAGAAACTGAAACTATCTGTACTACATGTGCCTCCAGTGTCTAATCCAGCTCAAAATCATCATCAGCATCAAGAATGCCCTTTTCCCAACCCTTAGACTGTCCAGTAAGACTTACAGACACAAGGATCTTCTCCCTCTGCATCGGCCCGTCCTCATGATCCACAATCCTGCTCTCCCATCTCATCCCGTCTGCGATGCTCTTGATCCTCACCAGAACATCGATGTCGTCTCTGAATATCGTCGTGCCTTCTGGCCTCAGCACACGGTCCATCTCCAACAAAATGTCCTCCATTTCACATCTGACAGGAGACATGCATGCAGAGCAGCAATAGATTCAGGCGAGATGAAAACGATCACGGAAATTTGACCGATCGTCATTTTGATCTTTTTTGTATTTAGCTATGTATAAATTTTGATTTTTCTAATTTCTTTTAGCGTCATATTGATTTCGATAAAGAATAGTTAAATTGATGAATATTGTTAATTTCTGACCGATCGAGCATCATCTCCTAGGAAGAACTGCAAAGTTGAGCACAAGAAAGAGAAGCAAAATCCAGTACCTATCTTTGTACATTGTGAACAGGGAGTACGCATGGATCAGATCATACGTCCTAGGATAAGTTGACATCGCCTCACACCTGCAAAATTTTCACATACAATTTTATTTAAGACCGCTAAATCTGCAATTTTCTGAAGATTTTGCAGCAACAAATACAGTGACAAAGAATGCAGTGCCCATATGCTGGTCTGCATTTTTTTCCTGAAGATTTTGCAGCAACAACGACACTGAACATATTTTTGTTCTGAAGATTTTGCAGCTTACCAATCTTGGTATGTTCCGATGAGCCCTCGCTCGTAGATCACACCGAGCGTGTTGGCAACGGCGGCCGTCGGCACGACGTTCATCACCCAGACAGGATCGTCGACGAGCGCCGCCGCGAAGCCGCCGACGCCGGCATTCATGTCCAGCAGATTCCGGTACCGCCCTTTCTCGACCAGCCCGCCGCTGACGCCCTTGTACCGATCGACTCGTCTCCTCCACATCTCAAAATCCTTGATGAAGGCGTCCACTGTGATGCTGCTTCCTAGGCTGCCGCCGGCGATCCTCGGCGGCGGTGAAGTTAGCCTCTCCGGCCATCTCTTGACCTCCCCTCCGGCGACGTCTCCTGGCCCGGACACTTCCGGTAGGGGAGTGATGCACTCTTCCATGTTCACATACCTTGAATCATTTTTCAGAAGCCCACTTAAAAACTTTCAGAAACAAAAAAAACAGCATTGTTTTTTTAACCGTTTATCATCGAGTAATTTCATAAAACTAGACCAAACTAAAGTAAAACTATATATTTATGACGGTATATCATAAAACAATAGATTTAGCATTGAGCTTATCCTAAACTACAAAGTTTAAAGCAAGTAGTGTTTGCCTGGCTATTTTATAGAAAACCCTTTGAGTTTTTTCAAAATTAACCCGCAGTCCGTCTAACTACTTTAAAAGAACCCAATTGAAGAAGAAAAAAGAGTTATTTTACAGAAAACCCCTTGACTGTTTATAAAATTAACCTGTAGACCCAATGTTAAAAAGAAAGAGAGTACTTGGATGAAAAAAAGACCTTCTGCGTCCTTCTCTTCTGCCCCCATCTGCGCCGCGCTTGCGCCCCTCCCTCCCGTCGCCGCTCAGAGCTCCCGCGCCGCCGCCTGGACTTTCGTCCTCCGTCTGCTTCCCTCCTCACATCGTCGCCCCGTTGCAACGCACGGGCATTTTGCTAGTGTGTGTATATATATATATATATATATATATATATATATATATATATATATATATATATATATATATATATATATATATATGTATTTTGTAAGAGACGCTTCTCGTTCTGCTAACAAATGAGAGTTTTTGGTAAAACCGATGAACCACATGATCTCGTTAGATGTGTGGGAGCAGAGGGCACTATATCAATCAATATATATATGTATACTGTGTTCTACACAATATTTTACTAACTTATGCTCCCTTATTATCCACACACATATTTAAATTGTACTTTTAAAAAACTTTTAAAAATTGTTTTTAAAAAATTATATTTATCTATTTTTTATTTTTTTTAATCTAATACTTAATTCATTAATCTGTAGCTTTATTTTATTTACCGGAGGAAAGGTTCACAACCAACCCAGCCTAACGAATCCAAGGTGTAAATCTTTTTGTTTTCTCTAGTTAACATTAAAATGTTATGCTTACTAGCTGCGTTACAACAGAAATTAAAAGAACCCTACTATATATTTTAAAGCCTCAAAAATTAAAATAAAATTATTTTTATTATAAAATATTCAGGTCAATCATTATTTTTACCTCACGTAAAAAAAATTTTAGTTTGATGGTTTGAGATTGAAGAAAAACAAAAATATTCATATCTGACTGTTTGGGGACCCACGTAATAGCGATAGTGAATCATGGTAGATTCACTATTCGTTATGATTATTGAAGTAAAAATATAAATAGAATGAACCCATGGTGGCTCATTTTCGACATATTTTAATTAACAGATAGATGAATCATCTAATTACTAACCACTCCAAAACTTGCAGTATCATGCGTGCACTAAACTTAAAGCAGAAGTTGTTGACGACGTAATATACGGTGACATCATTACACATAATTTAAGGTGACAAAGACGGTGACAGAAAAAGCAATAGAAACGTATGACTGCAACATAGGGTCACCGGCAACTTATTATGCACCCTCTTAATATAAAATAAATAAATTTTATGCATGTAAGTTGTTAATTAATAACGTACGGTTGGCTTTACAATTTTTTTAATTTACAATACCATTTTCCCTCATGTTTTGCCTTCTCAATCTGGTCTATGAGAACATTATGTTTCATTAGTTGCCCCCCTTTTTTTTTTTCTTTGTCCATCTCTGAGTGTCTCAAAAATGCCAGTTTAATTTTGAATGGGGCTATTTGGAATCTCAGGCTGGTGGTTAATTTTGAACTCACAACAAAAACTTTGAAACAATTACTTCTGCTTTTACATATAGGACTGTATTTTTCTTGTGAATTTGTGTGTTACTATTGAGTCCATCAATTATTATTGTGGGTTTGAATTCTTCGAGCAAATTAAGATTATGAACCCCAAATAATAATTAAACACATCAATCAGTGAGACCCACACAACAGTGACCGTTGACACTAACTACTATTAATGTTCAGTGGCGTGCTCATCAACTTTCACCTCCTACAGACTGTGGCCTAGCTTCCACCTTATCCTAATTGAAATCTCTGGGAATATATGGCAATCGAATTAAACTTTAGAGCCGCTAAAATTCGGGATTATATTAGTAGTTTGAAATATTCCGATATCATTATTGGTCCAATTTCCGTTGGCAAATGGAATTATGGCAATATCAATCATAGGCTCTGCATATAGCAGAGAAAGTCAGGAGACCTTAATTAAGGGTTTAGCAAACAACAGTTTTCAGCCACCAATACTATAACTCCTGATTGCAATTAGCATCTGCAAATTAATAATCACTGGCCTGTCTACTTTGGAAATAATAGTCTCTAAATGAATTATTGCAGCTGATGTGGGGCTGATATAATTAAGGGGGGCAAAAGCTTGGTAGCTAGCTCTGAACAATCATAATTTCACTGCAACTATATTAAAGCTTGCCATTAGTTTTTGCTTCAGATCTTTTGAGAGATTGCAGATATTATTACTGACCATGTTTAGGCCCGAATATCTAAATTTCATATACATATATTCAGTAAAAGATTATTGCCACTTTCATGATCGTTGAGACGGCAATGATGTACGTACCTGGCCGGGTGAAAAAGGTGTTAAAGCTAAAGTTTCTGATCGAGATATCTGATCAAAGTTTATCTGCAACAAACATAGCAGTCAGGCACCAATATTTCTCATCACAACCGATTCATTCATTCCTGCTATGTGCAGAAGCTAGAGAGAATCCAGCCGCTTTATTAAGCAGCTAACATTAGTACTTTTAGGTAAGCCTAAGACATCAAGGAGAGACCAGACCACCGGCTCCAGTAGCCATTTAAAACCATATATAATATATATATATATATATATATATATATATATATACACACACACACACCGTCTATCAAATCATTAGCTTAATTGTATTGTTAGAGCAGCCCCATACAAAGTTTCATCAAATTAATTAATTAAGATCCCATGCATGCATGCATGCATTCGGATTAAATGGTATAGTTAGTAGCTAGGAGTAGTAGTTACCAGTAAGATAATACCCAATCAATTGAACTTGTCTGATTGAGTTGCTCCATCAACCGATTCACTCAATTAAAATTAATCCAGAAAAAATCGAACAATATGATAGCAATGTATTGGCAAATTAAAATAACTCTCGCTTGCACGCTTTGTTTATCGACTATGACTTGTTATTTCCTCTACTTTTCCAACTTTTACTCCTTTTGTTTTTCACGCACATGATTTCCAAACTGATAAATTATATATTCTTTTAAAAAATTTAAATAAAAAATTAATTTAAAAATTAGATTAACCTATTTTTAAATTTTTGAATTAATCAAATACTAATAAATAACGACGTTTTTATGTGAAAAGGTGGAGTTCCCAAGCTTAGCCTATCTCGTTCTGCACCGATTTATCCTTTTTGGATTAGTAAATGAAACCTTAGGTTTTTTACATCAGATTTCTATCAATGCTTTCGTAAGTTTCATAAAAAGTGATTTTATTAAGAAAGTATCGAAAGGTAACACATTTGCTAGTAAAAACTTAACATCTTCGGGTATTTTCTCAAGGTAGCTAAATTTTAACCGTAAAAGTTCTCTTCATAAGAACTCAAAAAAATCTTGATGCAGAAGATCAGCATCCTGATTGGGATGTACCAATGTACCATATCCTCGAGTGGATTGGATGACGCCGAATACGTAGTACAGAGATAAGGCCCCATCCGAATTTAGTGGCCAAATAAATTTTAAAATCTAAAAACCAAATTAACTCTCGAGGAAATACGTGTGGACAGGATCGTCTGCGGCCTCCAAGAAAATGGCGCTTTCCCGCGTACGTCCCTCTCGCGGCCGCACCTCTCCACGGCCGATCCGGGCCACCCGGTGAGGACACGTGTACGGCCTACATCGATCCACGTCAGCACGAAACCATCGCTTGGGGCCATGCATGCAACGTTAGCGGGCACAGTTGACACAGCAGTAAAATCTTTCAATTTTTTGTTTTTTCCTCAAACGCTACGTGAGGCAAAATACCTCGACGTACGGCGTATAATGTACAGTATTACAATCTGTGTACGTACAAAATATACCTTCTAAGTACGTACATACATGTATATTGCAACCTCTCTCTCTCTATATAATAAGTATAGTAGTAGTACTCTAGGAAGGGAAAATAATGGGGCTAATTTGCCTACCACAGCGTACGTACTTGTACCTGTAGCTTCCCTTCTATACATACCGTAATAATACGGTATATATATATATACCCAATATTTATACTATCGCGTACGCATCTGAGAGATGTACACTTGGTGTATATACTCTCAGCGGTCGCAAGCCAAGCCTCTGTACAATACTATAATGTACAGGTACGTGTACGTGTACTACACTACCTGCGGCGCACATGTCTACGTATACGAATACGTACGGATGGATCAGAAGCTGATGGGGTAGACGTGCTGCATGTTGGGGTAGAAGAGGCCCCAATTCTGCTCGACGCCGGCGTCCTTCTGGTTCTCGTTGAACATGGAGAAGACGTATGTCTCGATGGCGCCCGGGTGGCGCGGCGTGCCGCGGCTGACGTGGTTGATCAGGTTCTGGTTGTAGATGCGTGCGTTCGCCGGCGACGCCGACATGCCGCCGGCGGAGGGCCAGCCGGTCTCGGACACGACGAGGGTGACGCCGGAGCCACCGTGCTTGGCCATGGCGGTGTAGAACGCGTCCACGGTGGTGTCGAACAGGTTCTGGTACCCGTACGCGCCGTCCTGGACGACGGTGCCGGAGGCGGTGAAGAGCGCGTAGCTGACGTCGACGCTGCCCTGGCTGTAGGTGTAGGAGAAGTAGGGGTAGATGTTGGCGAGCAGCGGCGCGCCGGTGCGGGCGAGGAAGCTGAGGACGGGGCCCATGAACGCCTGCGACTCGCCGGTGAACTCGGCGGCGGACGGCGGGCTGTACACGCCGAGCAGCGCCTGCGACACCGACGTCGTCACCTTGATGTGGCCCAGCCCGGCGGACACCAGCGCGCCGCGGACGTTCTCCATGGCCGGGACCAGGCTCGACGTCGCGCCGCCGGCGACCTCGTTCCCGACGGCGACGTACCGGAACGAGACCGACGGGTAGGCCTGGATGTTGTTTCGCACCCACGACGCCGCGGCGGCGGGGCTGGCGGCGAGGTTGGACAGCACATCGTTGGGTGCACCGACGACGACGCTGATCCCCGTGCCGCCGACGGACTGCAGCGCCGCCTGGTCCGGCGCGTACAGCCGCATCGACGTGATGCCATTGGAGCGGTACATCCCGACCACCGAGCTCGCCGGCGGCAAGTTGTTGGCGCTCATGCCGTAGCACACCCCGATCGCCTCCGCCTCTGCACATGTACGTATAAATTAATTAGTAAAATCTCATTACTTTTACAGCGAATAATTAATTTACAGAGCTATAAATAATTGTATATTTTTATGTTTTTATTACTTATTAATGAACATATATCAATTGTTTAATATTAATCTCGTTATAAATCGGGAAATGGGTACACATAGCAAGAAAGGGCGGCCGGCCGGCGAGTAGTGTAGAAAAGTGACAGAATGCGATGCATGTACTACTCTTGAGAAGTACAAATACATACCCATCCTTTTGACTTATTGCTTTTTCAATGAATACTTTTAATTTTCCCAAAAAAATGAATAGTTTTAATTTTAATCTCAAGAAAATGACATTTAACTGAAATTTGTATGCACGCTTGGACTAACTTTATTTAATTTGCATATTTGTCCTTCTCTCTCTCGCTCTCTTTCTCTAGACTCTACTGCTGGCAGACAAAGATGGAATGTTTTTAGCGTTGTTTTTACTGACAAATATTATAGTTAAGTTGGTGTCAAGTGCACGCACACTGACGAGGAATAACATTGCCTTCTCGATCGCTCAGTTGCTTGAATGCTGCAGCTGGTTTCCTGCTCCTCTTTAGCTTGGCCTAGTTGTCACTTTGACTAAAGTGAACAAGTGCTAAGCTAGCTCGTGATCAAGGATAACCTTAAACAACGGGATAAGCTTTGACCCTAAGTGGATTAATCTTTTACTAGCTAGCAATCTCACTCTACTACCTAACCCTGAAAATTAGGTCTAATAGTTGAAAAACTCTCCCCTGGATCACGGCAGCTATAGCTCTTCATGTAATTATTTTGGACTTTGGAAAGCTCAAGTGTTTATCCTACAACTTAACATATAGCATGCACTTGCACGCCACTTGTCAGCTAATTCGGAGATGGACCAGGAATAATATACTACCCAAGAAACAGAGAGAAATTGAGAGAGAGAGAGAGAGAGATGGAGATGTAATGGTTTGGTCCAACGTCAGCAGCAAGACCGTTGGATAGTCCACGTAAGGTCGATGTGGCCAAAGGGCCGAGCTAGCTAGCTAACTAACAAACCATCATCTAGCTTAGCTAAAGCTTAGTTTAGACCACCCGTGTGCTAATAGTCAGTGCAGTGGAGTAATGCAACTACTCAAGAAACGTATATGTCCAATTAAATGAAGCACCACTACAACTACTAATTGCTCCAATTTGTCAGGTCACAACATGCTTTAGGACAACATAAGCAACACATGTCCTCTAACTAATTAATTTCTGACTACTGGTAATCATGGATGTGTCATGTGTTTACTACTCTCTTTACAGTTTAGTTGCACTATATGTGTCAATTAATATGTGTTAGAACAAGACTAATAGCTAATACTATGTAGTACAATATTAGTAGTATATATCCATCATTAGATATTGTTAGTGAGTGAGTTAGTTACTAGTTAGTACAACATGCATATATCTTACTTAAAGAATGGAACAGTGTTGGTACAAGATATGTGTGTGTGTGTGTGTCAACCTGGAGGACCATTGGACTGGCAGGTACAATATCATGCATCATTTGAAAAATGTCAAGCGATAGATATATCTAGAGAGAGAAAACTAAAGACGACAGATAATGAGATATAGTGTGGTGTGTTGGGTTAGGGGTGGTTAAGCAGTTGTTGCAACCGAATCAATAAGGGAACAAACGAAGCGGTAGGGATCAAGAGAGAGATAGAAAATCTTATATAGATGTGAGAGAGATGGCCCTTGATAATTAAATTAAATTAACTTTCATGCATGGCAAAAAAAAGGCTATCTATCTAGCTTCTTAGCCTAACATGACTACTACTATACTGATGAGAGATAGAAAGAAAGAAAGATAGAAAGCTAGCTAGGTTATGTGTAGAAACATTCCAAAGTTCCAAAAGATGCAAGCAAACTGTGAGATGACATGCATGCATGCACCAAACATGCAAAGACTTCATCTGCAAGACTGTTAGTTAATTTGTGTACGAAATGTGCCTTTAAAAGCTAGCTGCTAGCTAGAAACATCCCAATCGGCATGCTCCCAAGATACTAAGTTTGCTTGCAGAAATTAATTACTGCTCGCAGTAATTTTTTCTTATTAATTAAACTGCAGTAAATATAAATATATATATATATAATCACAATTATACTATTCTTCATACATATAAGTGTGTACTTTTGTTTTGGTGAGGTACCACCACTCAAAAAGGATAGGTATATCTTTGAGAGAACGACTCTCAATAAGCAAAATTCAGAGAGGTGAGTCATCAGAGAAGATCAGTCAAAATTAAGGTTTTCCTGATCTTTTAACGAAAGTGATTGATGCGAGTTTTTACTGGTCCACAGACGAAGACGATGCGTGTGAGTGATGGGCAGAATGAGACGGCACGACGAGCTTAACCTGCTTCTTGCAGCAGCAGCAGCAGCAATTGAGCTGCAGAACAGAATAATTAAACTCGCAGTGAAAGCGACAGGCACCGAAACTGCAGGGGAGGCATTTAACAAGACTAGCTAACGAGAGTTGTTATCTCTTTCTGCATGACGTTGTTGATGAAAATTGATGTATATCTATGTGACTCTTGACTACTGTGTGTATTATTATTAGCTATCTCTATTTAGCTAGCCCATTATACCAATTATATTTCTCTTGCCTTCTATCCACACCATGGATATGACGTGCGTAAACAAAACTTTTTCGATAAAAGAATAAAAAATCACAGCCTCTGCATCGTGCATGCATGAAGAAAAACTAAAACTTGCCTAATCATTTTTAAAACATGCAAGAAATAGAAAAAGAAAACACACACAAACTAGAGAGAGAGATAGAAAGAAAAGAGGGAAAGGTAATCACTTTGAGGGATGGAGGCAAAGACACCAAGGAGCAATGCGAGACCGAACATGGAGGCTACACCTTGGCTAGCCATTTCTCTCTCTGTCTCAAACTCTCTCAAACTCCAAAAGCTAAATGAGCTATAGGATGTGGTTTGTGTGTGTAGTTTTGCTGCCAATGAGCTAACCAACACGCCTCCTCTCTGAATCTCTCCTTGTTTCGTTGGTGAGAGAGCCACTGCCTGCAAGGCCCTTATATAGATACTCAGGAGAGGAGACAAGGTAGAGAGAGAGAGAGAGATAAGTTTATCTTGTCCAAATTCTCCAATCCACTTGCAGCTGGCCCAACGTCCCCAGCAACATTCATTCATTTAGCCTACTTCCAATTTACCAGCTTTCTTGCTAGGGCAGCCGTTGCATGCGTCACCCGTCTCTCATGGCTTGTGACTGGTGGCCAGAAGTTATCCGGTACACAGGTTGTTGTTGTGTAAGAGAGAGAAAGAGATAGACAGAGAGAGAAGGGGGTAGGGAATAATAGTTCCACACCAAACAACTTTTGAAAAAAGAAATAGGGGGTTTAAATTTGGATGATGATGATGATCTCCGCACGCGTGATGTTCGGTGAAAGAGAAGTTTTTAGGTCAACAAGGATGCGGCGCGCCGTGATCGGTAGTTCTCTCGACGTAATTCGGTCATCGAAGAATTTTGCACGTCTTACTCAAGAACATTTATCGTGTGTCGGTTCTTTTACGACAAGGTTTATATTCTATTGAAGCCGACACGACTTACCTAAGAAGAAATTGACATCATTGTTTTCTAAGTCCTTTTTTTAATATATATATATAGATCATGTAGTCATGTACTAAAAGAAAATATTTTGACGCACGGTCATAGTCTGTCTAAAGCGTAGAAATTGGTTATCCGACTTGGTACTTTCTCTTCTAGTTTCTTTTAAGAATTTAATTTAAAAACCAGCTAACTTACCATAATCAAAATTAATTGTAAAAAAAGTTGCTTTCCCTGGGAAATATAAAAAGAAAACAGATGTTCTTGGTGTACCTAATTAATAAATTCTTACATGAACCAAATAATTACTTGAACCACTTTAATTACATATTAGGTATTTATTGGTCTCCTATATATATATTTGCCTGCACTTCTTTTTTAGACCAGCTGATCCACTTACCCTTTGTTAGGCTTAGTCGTGACAGAGAGACACAATACAAGCTTAGTCGTGACAGAGAGACACAATACAACTTCTTCTCTAAGTACCCCAGATACATGAGCTTTATCATGCCATATAGCATGATCACTTGGTGTGTTGTTGCAATCTCTAAATTAGTAAATTATAAGCAAGCTTAGCTATAACTAGTCATACCTGATTCTATTAATCATCAGTTTGGAGCATCCAAATGTATCTGGCCGTTGATCTTATTAAAATGCAAAACTGATGTGTGGATAGGGAGGAACATGGTGTTGCTATCAGTGGAGTGCCGTTATGCAACTGCTTTCTAGTATAACTACTAATGAAGAGACAATATTAGGTGCACCAAATGTGTTCATACAAAAACTAGCCAGTCTACTCTCTTGTATAGATTAATTACAATTTCATAAGTATACGATACGATTGGGACCTTTCTATGGATGAATCATTTGATCAACATCTTGTGAACTGGTCAAGTTCAGTCAAGTTCATCGTCTGCTATGGACATTGGTAGATTATAACATAGATATACAGAGAGAAGCTTACTATTGGCGGCTAAATTAGCAGCCTCCTAGCTTTATGACATGTATGTATGTATGTATATATGTGTGTATATATATGTATGTATGTATATATATATATATATATGCTGAAAAATGGTTAATTTGGCATGTGCCTTTTGGGGACTAACAACACACATTAGGGTGAGGCGATATTTCTCGATCGACATCAATTCGGCTTTCTTCAACACAGGTCTTTAATTCATTATTCTTATAGATTTTGAAAAGATGGAAAAGAAGCACATGTATGCAATTTTCTTGCTGAGGAAAGATGCATAATTTTAAATTTTTCTGCGGGTAGGTAGTTCTTGCTGTAAATTATTTCAAGCATGCGCCCAAAGATTGCCTAAGCAACTTGCAAGCCGCATGAGAAAAAAAGGTAATCAGAGAGCATAACTAAGAGAAGTTAATTGCTTTTGACATGAAGGAGAAAAGGATGGATTAATATATGCAATGTTTGTCGACAATATATTTAACAGATGTCAAAAGCATCTACCTTTGGCAAACCACAAACCGTCAGTTTGGAAAGGGACGATGGTATTTGCATTTGATCCAAACATCATAGCTGACCTCTTGCCGGCTAAAAAGTACAGAACATGTGACATACAAAGCCCAAAATTTCAACCTATAGTTTTGTCCTCTTAGTCACTGAATTTCATCTTCTTGACTATTTTCTCTCATCGTAGGAACATGTCACGTTCTTGGTTGAATTGGTTACTCGTTACATCTCCATATACAAATTTTCAGATCGTTCGGAGCATCGAAACTAATTAAGAGAGTCGCACACACACAAACATAATTTCTTCTTTGACGGTAACGGGCAGGAGTTCTACCATTTCATTGATAGAAGAAGCAGCAAAAAACTACCCAGCGGATTAGAGAGAAACTAAAAACAGAAGCTCACACAAACATAATGTAAAACACCATGTATGGCTAATCATCCAAAATAGGATCTGGACCTCGGATCGTTTGGCGGCAAGGGGCTGAAGAAATAATGGACAGTGCCCTCTTTGTCGAAATACTCCTGAGACGGCTTTGCATCTTGTAGCCGAGTGCAGATACTCACGCGGGATTTGGAGC
Source organism: Oryza australiensis (assembly GCA_019925245.2). Classification (NCBI taxonomy): domain Eukaryota; kingdom Viridiplantae; phylum Streptophyta; class Magnoliopsida; order Poales; family Poaceae; genus Oryza; species Oryza australiensis. The sequence continues at coordinate 175,456 of JAIFGZ020000265.1, read as the reverse complement.
CTAATGGCCAACTGGGTGGGATTTCGACAGCTGCAACCGATCGAATGAAGGGATGCCCAATCAGTTCATCAATGGTGGGAACAGCTAACAAGCATGCAGGGGTGCCAAAAAAGGAGGCTGCGATTTATAATTTTGCTCGTAGAATGGAAGATTTGGAAGGAGAGAAATCGAAGAATCTTCGACCATAAAGAGGCAGCATTAACGAGTCATCTTCTCACGGTAATCAAAGAAGAAGCTATGCTCTGGGGCCTAGCAGGCGTCAAACGTCTGCGAGCAATCATGCCTTCCGCTGTGTAAACCCTTTTTTAAATCGTTGACCTTTTTTTCTTAATTTTCTTTCTCTAGGGATGTATTTATTCCTTCTTTATGCAATCAAAAGACACTATCGAGCTATTTTTCTTCAAAAAAAAACATAATGCTACACCGAGTTTGATTAATTGTGCCCCTTAGCAATTTCTCTTGTCCCAATCAGGTTGGTTACCCTGCGCTTTTTGGTTCTTACGTGGACACCAGGTCACCCCTTGTCCTGTTGCTGGTCTCTCTTTGAGTGGACGGGAGCCCGGGTGCCTAGTCGGATACATGGAGGCCAGAGGGGCCACCTGGAAAGTGCACTTTATCCACTCCTGCTTATGTGGACACAGGAGAGCCAGCATGTCATGTCAGCATTTGTGGCATAGTGGTGACTCCTCCTATTCCATCGGATTTGCATGTTTCATGATGATTTAATTTGGCCTCCATGCAAAAGCTGGCTCATAAGCACGAGGACGATGACGACGAGGATGATGATGATGATCAGATTGCTTATGTGGTGCTTCGATCCGTATTACATATGGATTTATATCATCGGGTCGCCGTCACGATAGGGGACGACGTTTTATAAATACAAGTCTCTAGCTCTAATTCATTCTTGCATCTACCTTTTAATTTCTTTTTTAGGATTATTGGCTAGCTATCTGCTATATATATGGTGCTAGTCACCTGTCAATTGCTGATGAATTAAATTGAGTTCCTGTTTCAACAATATATACGTGGACTTTAAAATGTTGAGAATTAATTGGAGGCAGCAACTGGTTGATGGATGATCAACTTCTAGCTCCAAACCTCCAACTAGCCTTTTGCTCTGAAAATAAAATGTGACCTGTTTAATTAGCACCTTACTAATTTGTCAACTTTAAAAGAGTTTAATAAATAATTGGTTTTAGTTTGAGAAATATTTTTCTCAAGTTTGCATGATCCCACACAACCTTTTCATGAGTCAATCAAACCAGCTAGGACAGAGAATATTTTTTGCCAACACAAGGACGATGTGTAGTGGGCCTATAAATAAATAAAACAGAAATATATGTGACAAGGAAGAGACTAGCTAGTAGTAGTATATACTCGATCGATCGATCGAAAGGACGTCGTTTTATGTTTATCCTTGCTTGGTTTTGCTTATGTGGACTCAAGAACACACCTTGTCCTGTCAGCAGATTGCTACAGGCTGTTGATATATACTGGCTTTGCTAGTAACCTAGCTTGTGGGCTGCTGGAATTCTCTTGGTACTTTAATTTGCCTTGGCCGGCTCGAGGAAGTGGTTATCTTCTTGGACTGTGATTCTACATGAGTCCGATGTTTTTCCATGTCATCTTGCTCTTGTTAACTTATGAATGCTAGCTCTCCTCGCCAAAGTCATGAGACAAACAGTAGCTGAAAAAGAATATTTGTGTTTCTTCCAAGCTCATCATTTAGCTGACACATCAGCAAGTTGGTGCACAAGCTAATTTATTATATAATGCTAACAACATCAGGTTAAGTAGAGAGGTATGTAGTACATTATTAATTCCTTTTGTGCACAAACATGCATGTGTATACATGTATCTTTTTAAGAGAAACATACATGCATGCATACATGTATATTAAAGATGCATATGCCTTTTGATTACTTTCCTGGCCTCAGAAAATGAGAGGCCCAAGTATTTCTGAAAGAAAAAAAAGGCATTTACATAGAGTATACTAGTAGCTAGTTGCATGGGCAAAGGAGTTAGTGGCCAATGGAATAATGGAGATCTATGAGGATAAAGCATAATTTGGAATATGTGGGGGCCTGCAATATGCATGAATGAGTCATGATGATCGATTAACCAAGACCACCCCACCACTGTTACCTGACAATTGCAGCAGTTAATGGCTAAGATCGATATGATCGACAGCCACGGTTGCCGGATTAACCGGATATTTTCTTCTAGCTAGATATAATCAACAAGCAACTTAACACCTATCTGCATCTTAACTTTCATGTATGGATAAAATGAGATAACTAAATATGTATATGAGGATAAAAACGAATTTAAACGTGTGCTAGCTACATCTCGGCCGGTCATGGATTTATCGATGTCATGGTCAGATGGATGGTTTTAATTTACCCAGAATCTTTTCTTTCCTATCACCTTCAGTGTGATGGGAAAGGTGATGACACTCTCTTCTCAGAGAGTTCCAGGGATTTTTCTCGCTTCTCTTCTTCTTCCTTCGATCGATCGATCGATCGATATATCTCTTCGATTCTTTATTTTCTTCTTTCTCCTTCGATCTCATCCCTGTTGATCTCGATGCTTTGATGGCGGCTGCAGCTATAGCTAGGTGTGGTAGCTAGTATAGTACAGGAGTCGATCGAGCTATGTGTAGGATGATATATGAGTGGATAAGCCATGTACGCATGCAGCCACAGGAACAACTTGAAGCCCCTATTACGTTGTTTCGATCCAGATAAGATAACAGCTCCACGCCGTTTATTTTACCCATACCAACACGTGTACAGATATACGTATAAGTATGATTTTTCGAAAAACTGGATTGACATATGTTGAAATTGATAAAATCACACACATATCTCTATACATATGAGTATGATCCTTCGAAAAACTAAACCGACATATCTTATAATCGAAAAGTCATCAGAGGTACATTGTCTATTACTAGAAAAATAAATACCTATAAATACGAGCACCGATGTAAGTCCAGGACTTAATTAAATTCAAGTGGGCTCTGATTCCACCGTAAGAAACCTAACGAATTGATTTACGCTTATTTCATGTATGAGTATGATCATGATGGCACGTATATACGATGTACATGTATGTATGAGTGTGCATATGTATATGTTCATCTACATGTATGTATGTAAATATGCAGTCAATTACACGTAACAGCAAATAAGCTAGTAGCTGATTATACATATAGTAACTAAGAGCTACTCATATAATAATAGCTAAGTATACGTATATACAATAAGAGCTATATACTCATTGTTATTACATTTATATCATCCACGTTTTTTTCCACATAAATTTTAGCAGGGTTTTATTGCACGACGTGGACGTGGATGAATAGCCACACAAATTAAAAAAATACAAAATAAGAAGGAGAAGCCGGTCGATTTGGAAAAGACGATCGAGTTTGAACACTGTAGGTATAATAATAAAAATAATAATAAGCTGCAAAATTGCCTCGTCGGAAAGCTGCAACGTCTCGTTGTACAAGACCTAGCTAGAAGCAGCAGCACGCACGCAGCAGGGCGGGCACGCACGCCGAGTCGCTGACAGACACGGACGGCTAATTTGTACGACTTTATGTTTGTGTATGGGCATGCTCTGAAAGTGATATATATATAAACACATTTCATATATATGTTGGCATATATGTATATGTATTGAAATTAAAATTTTATAGATGGATATGGATATATTGTTTTGTAGCTTTGGCCTTGTCATCAACTCATAATGGGCTTGTTATTGTAGGGAGATGCCACATGTTTGCGTCCTAGGGAATGGTCGGGGCTCACCAAGGATTAGGACACGCAAACGCAACCCCATCAGCTTTTCAAACAGGCCACAGACTGGGACTGGGAGTAGTGACCACTGACCACACCCTAGAGACCACTTCAGTAGTATCAGAGACGTCACTTTCATATATGTCTACGTTTTTAACCAAATTAAATATTCTAAGGTAGGTAACTTCAAATTAATTTTGACTGTGCTATAAGTTTGACTGTTTGAGTAGCTTAAAAATTAATTTTATCATGTATATTTTTTAGTAGGAATATATATATATATATGTGTGTGTGTGTCTTCATGATCAAGAGGGTCTAAGTTTTTTCAACGGTTAGTTTGTCTACTAGCGCAAAAAAAATTGACAAATAAATTGTTCATGAATGTCACACTACCGAAATCCTATGATTTGCCTAGTGTCCAGATATTAGGCATACACTCGACAAAGGTTTGTCGAGTGTAACATTCGGTAAAGCTCTCTCGACAAAGGAGCTGTCGGTAAAAGGTTGTTTGCCGAGTGCCAGGATGCGGGTACTCGACAAAAACTTTGCGTAGTGCCATGCTTTAGAAAAACAAAAAAATTTTGCCGAGTGTCATGCACTATGCAAACAAAAAACTTTACCTAATGCCAGGTCATAATCAGTTTCCGGTACTAATCAGTTTTTTCTCGGCTGCTATCTAGGTCATGACAATTCTACGTCATGGTGTAGTGGTAATTGTGACCCTTAAGTCCTCGTTCACACGCATATATGTTTAGTACATAGTGAAAAATAAAAAAATAGAGAGACATTTCTCCAAACATTTATAAGAAGAAGGAATAAATAGGTGAGATAAATTGAGCTCAACCGAACAAAAGAAAGAAGAAAATATTTCTGATGAGCATGCTCGAGAGGAATCGAATCCGGGCAGATGGGGTGCAAGCCAGCGACCCCTGCCACTGCGCTATGAGCGCATCTCTACATGGTGAAAAATCATATGATAATCGATATATCAATTATAAAAGGGTGTGTGTAGGTAGTTAATACAACAATCCACTTGGTCCCGGTTAATAGCAGATTGTCACGACACAATTCCTCAAGAATTCATAAATAACATATATAACCCCTTATATATATTCATCAGTGGACGACTCAATCCAACCATGGTGGTCCTTAGTAGTCACAGTCTCACAGAGCATCGATGCCGTACAAAGCCCCATTCATCTCCATGAAAGATTATAGTAGCTTAGGTTTGCTTAACTATTTTAATCAGTTGCGCTGTTTAGGTCTATAGGTTTTCTGGTAGGAGACATTTTTTCTAAAAAAAAAGATTATGTAGCCGGCCGCTTGATATACATCAGTCCCTAGCTAGGTTAGGTCTGTTACTGCTTTTTTTTCTCTCCTTGGTATATGTGTATCAAGGACAAAACAACTAATGGATAAATATATCAATGTCTCTTATAGTAGAAGTGAAACTCTCAATTATTTAGGGAAGAATTATGTGTAAAGGGAAAAAGATGCATGGTGCAGGTAGAGCTAAACACTAGACGACTACTTTTAATCAGTTTCAGCCTGACAAATGATAACACACACTTGCCAAACTTAAAGACCTCTCTTCCCTCCACATTTAAAAAAAATGCGAAAAGAGAGAGTAGATTAAGTTATTGGGAGTAGCTAGATAGATAGCTGTATGAGTGGTTTTAGTTTTCAAACGTGTAAACATCAATATTACCTCATGATTCAATTGCTTACAAGACTCGGGCACTTCTCTCCATTGATTAAGTGACTAGTAGCAGTAGTAGTAGTAGGTACGATTAGTAGGCGTGTATTGTTGTTGATCCCATTGACGTCGAGTTCATCCGTATATACAAAGTCAAACATTGTGGCATATCTCATATACCATTCAATGTTATAAACAAACTGATCTTAAATATCCACTTACTTGTATATATATGCGCAACATTTTTGCAAAACTTTAATTAATCCTGTATGATTGTGTTGGATCTTGATTGATTTCACCACTATACTGCCTGCAGCTTGTTGATGATATGGATACACTACCATGTAATTACATTTAGGCAGTAAGTAGAGCATCTATCGATCATGATATGAGGTGATGATGATGATCTTCTAGAAGATGAATTTTATATATATCTATATACATGAATCAGTAATTGCATGTGTACAGAAAAAATTAAATGGATTGCTGTCACGGGAGGCATCTAGCCGCCTTACTTTCAGCTTGTATATATGTAACGTGTGTTATTACGTAGTGAATCGTACGTACTATACGTGTAAGCTTAGCTTAGCTCTAAGCACAGCCATTGGTCAGGATGAGCTCCAAGTGTCCAGCAGCAACGATATGATGCACACCACATTGTTGACAAGTAATGATTAATTAAGGTGTAGCTTGATATCGAGTAATACACATATTGCTTGTGATATCCTTGCTAATCTACTTGCTCTTACATGACCTGTCCATCATATGCAGAGATCGATCGATTGATCAAGCAGAGAGACGATATGATATATATGACACGCAATGTATACATGCATGTAACACACACTATTTATATATATACACTGCATATATATCACCAGCTAGATAGGTCAGCTACAAATGTACCAGTGCACACGCGACCGATCGATGATTAAGTAAATTATTTGGATGCACGATAACTAACTAATTAATATCTATATATCTATATGTTAATTATTTTGAGATTAGAAAGTGTAGTGTGGGTGGGTGTGTATATATACACACACATGCAGGTCGTTATATTAGGTAGTACCGGTTACACTAGACTATATATGTCCGTTAAGTTTGTGTTGAGTGCACGAGAGAGACACGACAAAGCTAGGCTGGCAGGGCTTAAAGAATGACGTACACGATCGATGCGTATATATAATTATATATATATATATATGCCTCGGTCGTTAAAAAAAACACGAAGAGGAATTAAGAAATAAAATATAAAAAGCATGAATTTAAGGAGTAGGTGTACATGTAGAGGTTAGTTAATTAATCTAGTCCTTGCTGACGTGTAGAGCCCATGGATTTGTTAATCACATTAGTTAATTAGTTAATGATGAAGGAAAAAAAGTAATCGTATCCGTCGATCTTCCGATCGTTGGCTTAAGATTTTGGATAAATCGGCCAGTTAAATCAAGGATTATTGTTCTCTCTCTGTGTGTATATATATATATATATACTTTTGTTGACTTATGCTTTTTGACAAACGTATCTTTTAATTTAAATTTGATAAATATTACTACAGTTCGAAAACTGGAAAATGTCAATTTTAAAAAAACATTTCAGTTAGAATTGGTGGGAATATATTTTTTAAGAAAATTTTCAGGTGGACCTGTCTTGGGAAATAAATGATGGTTTATGCATACACCTGGAGGGCAGGCCAAGCAGCCATTTGCAAAAACATATTTTTGGCTGTTTGAGAAATCATTTTTGTAACGATGCGGTTGAATTTGACGATTAAAAAGATTTGGCAAGCTAACTAAAATTAGGCCAACGTGCGTGCGTCGTCACTTGCGTCTGGCAAGCGCTTGCGATTGCTTAATTTGTGCGGTCACAGAGACCTGGCTGCAATCCTGGCGTGATTTTGTGGTGTGTACGTGTGTGCTCATCAGTCTATCACTTGAGACGACCTGGATGCTGCCTCCTGCTCTGCCTTTCCAGGGACGCCTCGAGCCTGTCACTTTTCTCTTTCGCCAGCTGCAGATCGAGCATGTCTCATGTCCAGGTTTCTCGGCGGCTACGGCTGAGACTTTGGCTGCAGAAAATCGATCGATTTCTCGCGTGATGTGTCCATATCGGTTAGCTTCGTCGCAGATGAGTCTGCACGCTTTAATGACGAATCTAAAATTATTTTATAAACTAATGTTATTTTCTTCCGTCTCCAACTCTTTTTTAACCTAAAAAATAATAAAGAAACAAAAAAAATCTTCAATGCTTCAACAGAAGTAACCTAACTTCTCAGCCTCACCACTAGATCAGCCTCTGCGTGCTTCCGGGGTCCATCTACACCGGGTTGGGACCCGATACTGATGATCGGGATCAGACCCGAAAGTTTTATGTTGGGTTAGGACCTGACTTACGATCCGATATTGATGTAGTTTTATGTACTAGCTAGTGACATCGCATGTGTCAGAACACGTGACGATTCGGGCCACGGGAAGTTGCCTGCCTGCACGATGAGCAAGCAGCATATGCATGCACAAAACAGAGTAGGTATTAGCTTACTCAGCATCAGGTGCTACGAGACATGCATGCACCTGCTGATTAGGGTCTAATCGATCGGAACTATGGTCATGATCAACAGTAAACAAATTGCAAACCGGCAAAGCATATGAGCTAATGAACACACATCACACATGCATGCATCGAGCGGCCACAACTTGGCCAACTTGGCGCGCTCTATCCAGATCGAGCCGCATGTATGACTGGCCGGTGGGCCGCCGGCGGCGGCGGCGCCGGCCACGTATGACTGGCCGGGCTAGGGCTAGATACCAGCAGGGGCACACGTGGCTAGCTAAACCTACATGTGTATAGTACTATCATTATCTTATCTTTACAAATGGATTTGACCGGCCGGGCGGCAGATGAGTACACATGGAACAAGTATGGGTGAGACAAGAGGATAATTATATATATAAACGAATATTTAGATTAAGAGATTAAATTTAGTTCGTGTCATATCGAATATTAGTGTCATATCAAATATTAAGATATTAATTTTAAAAAATAAATATAAATTAATTATAAAAATAATTATAAAAATCGGAGGATAATGATAATTTATGAGATGAATCTATTAAGCATAATTAATTCATAATTAATAAATATCTCCTATAACATTATATCGTCAAATCATAATATAAGCTTATTATATTCGTCTTATGAATTATTCATTAATTATGAATGAATTTAGTAAATAATTTACGATTAATATCCAACAGCTAAATATTTAATATGATAGGTACTTCGTGTATCGAAACAGCACCAAAGTATGAGAGACGATGAGACGTACGACAGCGTGCGTGCGTGTATGGGCGCGAGTGGATCGGGCGGTCGCCGTCGCCGGCCGGCGCCGCCGCGTGCAGCTCGGCGCCTCCGGTCCTCATCATCACTAGGCGTACGCCTAACCGATGAGGACACGGTGGGTCGCTGTTGGTGCTGAGTCTGCACGTGGTCCACCTGCAGCCTGCTCTTCAGTTCCTTTTAATAACTACTATTATTATATTTATTTTGTTTATGTTTAAGTGTAAGTTGTTAGTTTGCTAATGGGCCGCCACATTTGTCTCACGCTTTTTTTTAGACAGATTTGTCTCACGCTTTTTTGGGTGGGACCTTGCACATGGAGGCTGCTGCCCTGCCGGACGTGGGCCCACGCTTCCACTCCGCCCAGTTTGATTGGGCCCCAGGTAGGATGCCAGATGGGCCTTGAGATGCTTGGGCCGGCCGTAGTGGGGGCCTTGTAAGTCCACTAGTTATCCCTTATCTTTCCGTCCCTAAACCGCAATACCATAAATCTTTACCTCCATATTTATAAAATCGTTCGGGTCTGACGTGACATCTTAATAAAAACAAAATTAAAAAGAAAAACATGCGAGATGCATATGTAAGTTGACTTTCACCTCTCGAACCTATCACCTCTCTTTTAGAAAAGCTAATCGGTGCCTATGCACCCGCGGCGCGCACACTACGTGGGTGCCCGACCAAGACCATGAATACGCATGGTCAGCTTCACGCATATATCCATATGCTCATATTTTTTCAGAAAAGTAATTATTCCATAGAAAATTTAAACGTTGAACACATATTTTTTAAAAAAACAAAAATTAAAAATTTTCAACGATATTTGAAAACTTTTCACTCAAAATATAAAATTTCACTCAAATTTAGAAAAAAATCAACCCAAACTTGAAAAATTTCAAGTCAAATTTTAAAAACTTTCAACTCAAACTTTGAAAAGTTTCAACTCAAAATGTAAACTTTTAAGTCAAATTTTGAAAACTTTCAACTCAAAATTTAAAAACTTTTAACTCGAAATTAGAAATTTAAAAACTTTCAATTCGTGATTTGAAACTTTCGATTCAAATTGAAAAACTTTCAAGTTAAGATTTGAAAACTTTCAAATCAGATTTAAAAACTTTCAACTCAAAAATATTTAAGTTTTTTATTTTGAGTTGAGAGTTTTAAAATTTGAGTTCAAATTTTGAGTTAAAGGTTTTTAATAAAATATTTTTAAATTTGAGGTGAAAGATCTAAATTGTAAAATACATTAAAAAGAAAAAGATGAAGATTTAAAACGTTGAAAAAATCACGAAACAAAAGAAAAACATGTGCGGGAGGTGGGGGCGCCAAAATCGAAAAAAGTCGTGAAAAAGGCATGACCAGGAAGGGGGCGCCATGTGGCGTGCACCAGCTCCATCGCTGGCGCATATGCACCAGATAGCAATGCCCCCTCTCTTCCCCATCTCTCCACCTCTCTCCTCTCTTTCATGGGGAGAGGGAGTTGCCAGCGAGCATGTTTATGGCAAATGGCAGTGACGATGGGAGGTCTTCGACGAGGATAGACCGGTGGTTCATGGTGACGAAGGAGAAGAAGAGGGAGGTGAGGGAGCCAGCGAGCTGGCGAGCGTCCACGAGAAGGCGATTGAGGAGAGGATGGAGAAGGAGAGGATCAAGTGCCACAACAGCTTTGTCTCGGGTGCTCCTATGGTCTTGCAACGTTGGGTGTAGGCTCTTTCTCGCCGCTCATGCTCGTCCCCGAGGAATGCTCCTCCCCACCATTGAGGATGGAGATGAGAGGTAAGCATTGAAGAACTAAAGTCTTTTATCTGATGTTGAAAGTATTCTCTTTGTCCCACTCACTAATACACGTAATTCAAAATTCAACTCTTCAAATATTTGATCAATAAATATTTTAGTATAAACTAAATTTTATTTGATAAAAATAATATCATTGGATTGTAATTTAAATTTATTTCTATATGATTATAATTTTGTTGTTATAAATATTGTATTATAAAAAAGTTAAAGTCTTCAAAGACTATGTTAAGTTTGACCGCGTCGTGATTCAGTGTGGAGTAAAGAAAGAAAACCTGGTGCAAGCCAGAGTCCACTTTAAGAACTTAGATAGAGCATTGGCAGTTGGCACTTCCAAAAAATTTCGGGCATTTTCACTTATCAGCAACAGCACGTACTGGCCACTCCACTGTACATACAACCACAACCCAAACCCCGGATAGTTGGCGCGCGCTGATTGGGCGGCAGATGAGGCGCGTGTGAGCCACACCGCGCCAACCAGGCTGCGTGCGCCTCCCTCCGCCGCACGCCGCCGCTCGTAAACCTGCACCGCCCCCGCCCCCGGCCCCCTGCCCCCTCCATGGCGGCCACGGCGCCCTCTCCGGCTTCCGTGCGGGCCGCGGCGTCGCCCCGCTCCTGCTCCCGCCCCCGATCCAGCGCCGGCCGAGTCGCCGCCCTCCCGGCGGACGGCCGCGGCGATGGCGCCTCCTACAAGGAGCTCGGTGAGTCCCGCGGTTCCCTCTTTGGGTCAGTCCCCAGCTGAGCTGTGGAGATTGTCTCTAGAGCGTAGCTTATTTCAGTGGCAATGTTACTATGGTCGTCAACACCACTGTTCTTCAGTTCTTGTCTTGGGTAAGAACTGTCCTTTTCTTACATAACACACTAGTAATTAGTAAGAACTCCTGAATTTAGTCAAAAATACAAGCTACTATAGTATTTTGTAGTTTCATGCAGATAAATTCTGTGCAATCATGCTAAATTGTTAAAAGGAAAAAGGGCATTTTGCAGACCACAACTATAAGTCATGAAAATTAAAACCGCAGAATTCAGACTTACTGCAGTTATTTGTTGATTGTACCAAGGTTTGTACTCCTTGAAAAAGAGGATTGAAGATGCAGTTGTCCGGGTCGAAACAACTGCATCCAGTGCATTGGAGATGGAGGAAGCGAGGAGAATCAGACAGGAAGAGGTGTTGAGGGGACGCAACCTGTGGGACAATCCAGCTAAGTCGCATGAGACGCTCTCCGCTCTGGCTGATGCCCTCAGAGTGGTCGACCATCTCAAAGACCTTCGATATAAGGTGCTTGCTTAATTCCTTGTTGGAAAATGTGTTTCAGCAAATTTCCCTACATTTGGACAAAGTAAAGCTTCCTATACTGTTATGTGAACGGACAATGATTGATAGTAGGACTAAAGTGTGTGCATTGTCTGCCCTTCAGTCTGCTCTAACAACTTCAAAAATTCCACCCCTTTATCCTTCGGTTTTTCACTACAGAAATTGTGAATTAGAATTTAGCATCTTCTCTTGTTGATGCTCAAGATATGCTGTGCAGGCTGAAGAGGCTAAGTTGATCAGTCAACTCTCAGAGATGGATGTCATCAATGTTGAGTTGTTTATGCAAGCATACAAGACCTCTGTTGATGCTACCGAGTTTCTAGATCGCTATCAGATGTACAAGCTTCTTAAGGGTCCATATGACAAGGAAGGAGCTTGCATCATCGTCAGTGCTGGATCAGAGGGTGCTGCTTCTGAGGCAAGTCGATTATAGAGTGTTGTATAATGGAATTATTCAGTGGATCTTAATGAGAGAAGAATAAAAGTACGCCAACATTGTATTAACAAAGTAAAAATAACACTAGTTTGTACTTTTCATAATGTTACTGCCCAATTCATTTCCATGAATCGTGTTATAATTGAAATTCTGCTCATTAAATGAAGGAATACATATGCCTAAGAATCCTGGAAATGAAGATATAAAATGCTCATGGAGGGTCACTATAAATATTCCTTCCAAATCTAAATTCTTAGCTAAATTACTTTATGAGCACTGTGGTGCAGTTTTACAGAAGTTGATGTTTACCTGAATTCTTTCTTGAGAAAAATTAACCATTTCCACCTTTTAAGTTTTTTATAAACAATGTTTTCTTTAATACCATTGCAGCTATGGGCAGAGAAGATCTTTTGCATGTATTCAAGTTGGGCACAGAAACAAGGTTGTAAGCATGGGGTGGTTGAGAAGATCGCGTCAACAAGTGGTCGTGTATGGACTGCAGCCATAGAAATTGAATCAGAGTACATGTATGGCACCCTTTCTGGAGAAAAGGGAACTCACAGAATGATCTATCCTTCCATCGATAATTCTGGCACTTATGAGGTGATTACATTATTTTCTACTGTTATGAGCTAGAAAGGTAACTATATTTTGGGACACAGGGAGTAGTTTTTATTATAATTTTGTTCTGCCCATTAATGATGAACGTGCAAATCAGATTAGAATCCCTTCCAATCCCCTAATACAATTTCATTGAGAACCACAATATTTCCGCAAGGTAGTTCAAGCAATTGGTTAGACAAATAAAAAGCCTGGACACCAATGTTTAAAATTGTTACTTCACTAGAACTGACTGATATGCACATGCACGTAACAACTATTTATACATGATTTTCAACTATTTAGACCCCTTTTCTTTAACCAGGCTGACCAAAATATTGGCCGTCCAAATTTTATTAAGCAAAGGGAGTAGAAAGAGTGAAAAGGTCAACATAATTTGACCTCTGTGTTTAAATAGACCTCCTAGATAAACTCCACTACAAATTTTGGACGCGATCGTGTACACCACTTTATCATGATCTTCTCCTTGTGCCGCATTATATCAAAATGTCTAACCCAAAGTTAACCAAAGCTTGCAGGCAACGTCAGCTAGAGTCGATATAATTCCTCTCTTCTTAGATAGACCAGTTAATCTTCACTTGGACGACAATGATCTGGAGATCTCTCCTTCCCCAATTGATCATAAGAGGCGGGATCACAGAAATTCAGCCGTTAGGGTTCAACACATGCCAACTGGAATTAGTGCTGAAAGTTCAGGTACTAAATCAACCAAATGTTTTTATTATGTACTGTGAACTTTCATGTAGCTCTGACCTGAATGCTGATATCTCCACAGGTGAGAGAAGCTACTTCGCAAACAAGCTGAAAGCTATAAGCAGGCTGAAAGCAAAGCTCCTTGTTGTATCCAGAGAGTTGAGAGTTTCGAACGTGAAGATGATCAAGAGGCCAACGGTGGAGGATTTGTACAGCCGAGAGACAAGAAGGTACAAATTTGGGCCTCAGAAATTGGTTCATGATCTCAACACAGGCCTCCAGTTATCAGAGCTGAACTCTGTCCTGGAAGGTGGCATTGATCCTTTCATCAGAGGTCGCATTGTTTCGAGACTTGGATGATACAATAAGATCACAAGATGAGTAGTAGATGACAGCATTTCATCGATTTTTTTTCATCAGTTTCAACTCTGAATATTATTTTTGTTCTTCTGATACATTACCACACCACATCAAAAGGATAACTTGTGTAACAAACAAACATGGGTTACATCCCAATTCCCTAGCCAAAAGGCAATAATACTTGTATAGAAAAGAGCAATTTCCTCCATACCTATGGGATAAATCAGTTCCTTTCCCTGTCAAGCGCACGGCGCACCAGTGCGCCGCGAGCGCGTCGCCGTCCTTGTCCTGCAGTTGCCTCCGCCGGTTCAGCGCCACACCAACCGCCGTCATGGCGTTGTCCTGGCAGTCGATCCTTGCGGGCGCGAGAGCCTCGATGTACGGCAGGAACGGCTGCCGGACAGGCTCCCCCAGTTCTTCACCTGCTCGACCATGTGCGCCAGCAGCGGGACGCGCCACGTTGTGCACCATGTAACCGAGCACGCCGGCGACGCTCCTGAACCGGCCGGATGGCCTCAGATCATCACTGTCAAGGGTGACCTTGTCGAGTTCCACTTAGGCCGTTTCCCCCATCTCGCCGTAGCTATCGTCGAAGGAGAGCTGCGTCGAGCCGTCGATGACCGCACACCGCGCACGCCGCCGCTGAACTCCCACCAGCTGCCGGCCTGGCTCCGGTGGCCGTGGAGGTAGAGGTTGTCAGCGCGTATATGGAGGAGCACCACCGACTCGCCGCGGCGGGGGAGCTGCACCGGAGCGCGACGTCGAACCAGCGGGCGTCACGGGGGTGTTCTTTCTGGACAGGAAGCAGGACGAGCTCGCCAGCATGCACCAGTACCACGTCGACGCGTCCACGCGCGCCCAGTAGTTCTCCCGCCGCCCTCGTCGAAGCGGAGCACCGGCGGCGGCACGCGGCGCCGATCGAGCGAGTCCCCGCCCGTCACGCACAGCTCCAACGCATCACTGAGCTTCGCCGGCGGCGGCATGAGTCTGTCTCCCAGCTGCCGCGCCAGCTCCTTCGTCACCGCGCGGTGCGGGTCCACGAGCCGCATGAACGGCGAGCGGAGTCGATCAACGCCCCGCCGGCCCACACCTTCGGGCTTCGGCGCCACCTCTCGGAGGCCGAACGAGCCGGCGGGATGGCCACCGTGGCGTCCCCCGCCGCCATCCCGACGAGCGGAAGGTAGTAGAAGGTACTGAAGGGGTTATCCTTAGGGTTCTTGGCGAACGGAACGGAGGTCACCGGAGCGCCGCCGGGGCTCAGGCCGGCCTGCTCGCCGACGAACAGGTGGCTCGGGCTGATGGTGTCGCTGAAGTAGGGGGTCAAGCAGTAGGAGAACTTGGTGTCGTTGAGCTGGTTGACGAGCGAGAGCGCGCCCCTGCCTAGCCCAATGATGCTGGAGGCGCCGTTGAGCGCCCCCGGCGAGATCCTAATCTGGCTGATGCAGCCGAAGGCGCCGTAGGAGGCAGCGACCACGCACGCGTCGCCGCCGCGCACGCACCCCGTCTCCGGCGCGACGCCGCACAGGGTGCCGTTGCACGGCATCGACGGTGCGGGACCGGGAGGAGTTGTAGTAGGGGAGCGGGGGTTGTTCTGAGGGAAGCAGCCGCCTGCGGCGGGAAGGCGGCTGGTGGAGCACTGCGTCCAGATGAGGTTGCTGCCGGTGTCGACGATGGTCTCCGCCGGCTGCGGCGGGTCGCCGATGCCGTAGTTGGCGATGTACTGCGTCTTGCCGGACCAGCGGAAGGGCGCGGTCACCCGCCCGCCCGCCGCCGTGGACGCCTGCAGGCGCCGATGGTGGGTGCGGTGGCGCGGCGCACGCGCTCCGCCATGGTGCAGTGCTCGTTGGCGTCGACGTGGGCGAGCTCGAGGAGGAGGCTGGCGCTGCCGGCGAGTGCCATAGAGAAGCTATGTTGCACAATACGGGGATATGGATACGAGGATACGGATACGGTGATATGTCGATACGGAATTCATGAAAAACATCAGTTCGGTATATATGGACCCAAAATTAGAATAGATAAATAAGATAAATAGTTGACTAAAAAGTCTAAATAATGACAAATGACAACTTAATATCTCATTCCTCCCCTTCTAAAATCTCCCTTTCAAGTTCTGGCTCATCAAGTGTTAGTTCTGCAAATGTAGCACCAGCAAAGCTCTCTGTATCATCTCCAGCAATATCACACATTCGACTTGGTCCACTCTTATAATCACTGGAATTCCTTGAAAAAAGACGCAAGTTATTGTGCACATTTACCAAATCTTCGGCTCGTTCAGGAGCAAGCTTATTCCTTTTCATGCTATGTATAAACGAATAAGTGCTCCAATTCCTCTCACAGCAAGAAGAAGATGCTGGGTGTCCAAGTAGCCTCAAAGCTAAATCTCTCAATTCAGGTGTGCTACCTTCATAGGTTCCCCACCATTGCTCTGGCTTAAAATGGGCTCTATCCTCAATTGATTCAGGATCTTCAAAGCCACCCATAAAAAGAGAGAAATCAGCAAACTGCTGCTTAATCTTCCTTAAGTCCTCTGGTTCAGTGAAAAACTTTCTAAAGCATTTATTCCTCTCAATTTTAATTTCATTGTCCTTGTGAGGGCTAAGACGACCAGGGACTTCATTGAGCCAAGTTGCACTATAGTACCTATCAACATCATCACAATTTTTTTTAAAAATAACAAGAGTATTGAATGGAGAATCATTTGCATAGTAATGTAAGATTTACATTTATTACCTCGGATTTAGTGAATGCGCCAAACACTGTAGAGGGGTATAGCTCTTGAGCCACCTAGCTTGTAAAATTTTCTCAACGGCACTCAAAAAGGGGCTTGTACCATTAATAATTCCTTCATTTCGTTTGATACATGTTTTCACCTAATTTATACAAGACAAAAAAATCAGCAAGCATAACAGTAGAAAAGAAAATCAGCGACCATAGTTTACATGCTCTCACCTTCTTATCATGGAGTCCCACATTTCATAGACCAAATGAAGGCATGATTTATCCGTATCAGCTGCTCTCAACATTGAATAAATAGGGTCAGTGAAATCAACAATGTACTTAATTTTATCCCACCATACATCATTGAGAATATTTTCCTTCACAGCTTGAGCTTTGCCTTGGTCATCCTCTCTATAAGTTGTCCACTTGTCGCTAACAACCATGTGCACCAAAGCATCCTTGATATACAAGAACCTTTTCAACATGACAATGACGCTTGCAAATCTTGTATCAGCAATTGCAAGAAATTTGAGTCTGCTAAACTCATTGAACATGGATAACCTCATGCTATGGTTCATGATGTAATTCTTGATGAAGGAGGCATCATCTGTGATATCCTTTATCCAAACAAGTTCTATGTAGTTATCATCGTCATCTTTTGGAGCACAAATATTCTTCAGTGCAAGGTTGAGGGTGTGCACCACGCAAGGAGTCCAAAAAATATTCTTGTATCTTGATTCAATCATCAATCCTGCACCCCTGCAATTTGATGCATTGTCTGTGACCACCTGTACCACATTATTTGGTCCAACTTCCTCTATCACCTCCTTCAACCGATTAAAGATGTACTCCTTGCTTTTTATCTACAGTTAAGAAATTAATAAGATTAAAGTCTAAAACGCAATGAGTCCAAAATTGTAGGATGCGAGTACTCGCTAGTAGTCTTTTACCTCTCCTTCTGTGTCGATTGATTTTAGAAACATCGGACCACCCTCGGTCACAGCCAAAAAATTTAAAATTGGTCGTCTTTGTGGATCACTCCACCCATCTGTCGCAATTGTCACTCCTTTGAACGGCCATGAAGATTTAATAGGTTGCAACATACGCTCGACGTGTGCCTTCTCCTTCTGGAGAAGGGTTGTCCTCAATGCATTATATCCCGGAGGTACATATCCACCCAAATTTTGGTTTGAAATATACTTGAAAGCTTCTCTGTAGTAGGGATTTCTTGCCATGTTAAATGGAAGGCCTACAAAAAATACAAGCAATGTCATGGTTGTCAAAATAGAGATAATATGAAATGAAAGGACATCATCATTAGTAATTTTACAAACCTGCTGTGTAGAATAGACGTGCAATGTGAGAATCGCGATATGCGGGTTTCGACATTGAAACTAGCTGCAATATCCGATTGCTTCGTATTTCTCTTTTTGAAGACGGTGCACTTGATGAATCATCAAACGGGGGTAAGCGAACCAGCTTGTTGCTAGGTGTAGTTTTTTACCACCTACGAAGCTTCATGGTCCTCTCTCCGAAGTTGTTCAAGTATGTCATATGACATTTTACTACAAACCGCAACACCTTTATCTTTTAACTTTAAAAGATGTGCTCTCACCCTAAAATAGTTTGCTGGATATTCGTTTTCACAAAAATGACATATAAATCTTGCATTGCCTCCCGTGACCGTGAATTCGAGCTTCTAGATGGCACCAATTTAGTAACATGTTTCCACAAAGGATATTTAGAATCGTTGACTTCGGTCTCCTCAAGACTCACATCAACTGGATTAGCATTAGTAGCACCAACAGACTGCGACCCTGATCCTGATCCCGATGATGCCATACCTTATTGAGCAAATACCTAATCCCTTCCTAAATTTATATAATAAATAAATAGCATAACAGTGAGTATGTGTTGAAGAAATTAGGTCACAGTTAAAAGAACTTCCAAAGAGTGTGCGTTTACCCAATCTTCTATCCCTGTTTATCTCAGGCAGAAAATCCCACGTATGCAAGCTCTTACACAACACTAGATCCGAAAATTAGACCTAATCAACCTAAACCTAATCGGCCTAATCAGACCTAATCAACCTATTAATCAATCTGAGATGGAATATAGATCAGTGTGATCACCTAATCAACGTGAGAATTGAACTAACTGATACATACAGACCTAGGAAGTGAGAACTGAGAACGATCAACAGAGTCGAGCGGACCAGCGTCCAGCGATGGCGGAGCGACGGCGTAATCGGTCTAGCGACGACGGCCGGCGACGGAGGGGACCTGGGCATCCGTCGCAGCGTGGCGGACTGGCGGCGACGGCAGAAGCCGGAAGGTCAGGCGTCACGATGGAAACTCATGCGGATGAAAGTTTATCTGTATGGGCCACACCGTATCCTCCACCGTATCTCACATTTTTTGGATTATTTTTCGGTTGGAAATAAGGGATACTCATGGATACGCGTATCCCAGCCGTATCATGGTGTATCCCCGTATCCCCGTGTCAGGTACGGCGATACGGCGGAGTTGCGCCGTATCGGTGCAACGTAGTAGAGAAGCACAGGAGCACGAGCAAGAGCATAGAGGTCTCGCCATATATTTTCGTCTTTGGTGGATTTTTGTTAAATTGCAAAGGAGGCAAGGGGCCTATTTAAAATAAGTCCAGTGGTTCCGTGACCAGAGTTCAAGCAAAATCCACGCGGCAGAGACAGGATACCATTGTGTCGCCTCAGATATTCAAATTACTAAAATTTAAATTTTGTTTAGCCAATTTATCGAAGAAGTGAGAGCCAGGGTCTTTATCATCAGTTACTCAGGGCATTTCTACCATCAATCCTCGAGTATGGTTGTGCTCAGGGTATATCGGCCTCCGAACGCAACTACACGAGACATATTCGCCCTCGGGCACGGTCCCCCGTGGGCTGTGCCCAAGCACATCCATCCCCGGATGCGCCCCTCTCCTCCGACGGTGCTTGGGGTGCAACCCCTCGTGGGCGATGCTCGAGGGCGCTCTGGGCACGGCCCCTAGTGGGCGGTGCTAGGACACCTCTCTCCTCGGGCGCGACTCCTTGCGGGATGTGCTTGGGACACATCTCCTTCGTGCTTCCCCCCGAGTGTTGGGGGACACAAGAAATACAAGCAAAACATATAAGATCTAAATATTCATGATATCTACAAGATCTAGATCTTCATGGTATTGAAGATGAAGCTCGCAACATGAAAATTCTCCTCCAAACAATGTCCATCATGAACTCTTTCGTCATCGTCATCTTCAAGAAACTCGTTCAATCTAACAAAAAATCTACATTCAGTAACGAGAGCGACCTCGAGTGCTCCAAGTATACCCCAGGCGCACGGGGTGACGTGAGCGCTCCTTCTACCCTAGGCTCTCCTCGGAGGAATCCGTCCCATTTAAAGACAGCTGTCAGGCCCAACAACCAACAAGTTGTCCTCGTCGTCTGCCCTAAACCATGCATCAAAGCAAGAAGAAAGAGGGCGCAGAAACACCGCTCTACATTCTAACAGCTGGCGTACAATAGGTACAAGCACACCTAACCCCTATATTGAGGTCCATTTGTAAGAGACATATCACTCTGGTATCCCCTTCGCCTATGAAAGGACTATCCAGGCCAACGAATAGGGGGTTCGATTCCTGATGAGCAATAACTCACACAAATCTCATATCTCATTGTACTCTCATTCCACATATATAGTCCACATCCACACCAAAGTAGGGTGTTACGTTTTCGAATAACTCAAACCTTTATAAATCCTCTTGTTTGATTGCTCGCTCGCCACAAGGAACCCGGGCTCAATTTTGCCCCTCAGCCGAATCTTCAAAAGGGAGTTCTCGCTTCTCTGTTGTTAGAGTACCCCACTCCAACAAAATACAAAATTGATCAATTTCATCTTCTTATAATGTCATAGGAGTAAGTTACACCGTAGGTACACGAACTTGTAAGGTGAATATAACTTAATATATTTACTTATAAATCGCTCGTTTTGGGGTGCAAATTTGTTTGGTGCGTGTAAACCAATGTCAAAAGAGCATGTTATAACTTACTAAGCTGAACTAATGTTATGTAAGCTCGTATATCAATGTACATACGCATATACTCAGTCAAACAGCGTTTATCATATACAAACAAAAATCGTATAAAATACAGAGGGGAGCATAAAATGAATACAAAATAATGGAATAACAAAACAAACACAGAGTATTTTAAAGGTTATTTACACATGCAACATATCTCATGGCTTTTATGTGTGTGCGTGACATCTCCTATTTAGGGTCTAACTCAGAATAATAAGTCACAACATATCATTTTGGATTTTGGAATTGGTTCAATTTATGCATTATAATGAACATTTACATACTAAATTACATCCACCTAACAAAAATTGTGCTTTACAAAGTTAGCCTGTTTAGACCCTAAACGTTTATCTGCAGTGCTGGGTATTGTCTGTACTGTCCTGGTTGATGTGGACGTCTTCGGCCCTATCTAGATCCACTGAAAAACTTTACACCCTGTCACATTGAAAGTTTGGACACATAAATAAAGTATTAAATATAGTAAAAATAACTAATTACATGAGTTTGCATGTAATTTATGAGACGAATCTTTCAAGACTAATTAGACTATGATTTGACAATAAAGTGCTACAGTAAACTTGTGCTAATGACAGTTTAATTAGGCTTAATAAATTCGTCTCGTCGTTTACGAGCGGATTCTAATTTATTTTTTATTAGTACATGTTTAATACTTCAAATATGTGTCCAAAACATTGATGTGACATCTTGACCAGCCCAACTTCTCTTTTCATGGCATATTGGCATGCACGTTGAGGGCAGGGCACCATTATTCAACTCTATCTAAACCATGCAAACTAGAGCACGGATGGGGTCGTTCGGTCTGCCGATGTTTGGGCCGTTCAGCCAGGCTCATCTGCACCCTTCAGATTTGGATTGCTACCATTGGTATTCGATTACTTCTTAAAAGGCCTATCAAATCTGGTCCAGACAAATTTAGACTAGGAAAAGAATAAGTTTATTGTAGATCCCTTTACTTGACAACGAGTTTGATTTTCATCCCTGAACCGTAATATCAGACACAACGGGTCTCTCAATTATTAAAACCAGTTCAAATAAGGTCACAAGACGATTTCGGCTGACGTGACGTCTACGTGACTGATTTGATTTGGTTATTGTTTTACATGCAGTGACGTGGCACTAAAAGCAAAATATAAAAATAAAAATTAAAACAAAATATAGGGCCTACATGACAGTCAGACAAAAGATAAAAACATAGTAGGACCCATATGTCAGTGGGTCCCACCCTTCTCTCTATCTCTACGGACGGCGGCGCCGCGCACGCCGCCTCCTTCTCCCTCTTCCTCCCAGCCATCCCTCCTTCCTCCTCGAGCTCCCTCCTCACCCGGCTATCGCCGACGATGACCATAGCTATGAGGGACATTGTTGTCGGCATCACAGTGTTGGTCTCGTCAGATTTGCAACATCTTCGGGAGGTGTCAACGTCGGTAAGATCCACTAGAGGGCTGGCGAATCAGTGCACTAGTGTCGGTGCCGACAAGAGAGGGTGGAGGCCGGCTTCGACGAGATCCACTTGAGGCCCGACGAATCCACTCTCCCGAGGGCCAGCCATCACTCCAACCGCCGCCACCACTGATGCACAAGGGAGAGAGGAAGATGGTCGCGACGACAAGTAGGATGGCCGTGATGATGAGTGATTTGAGACACTGACGATGACGAGTCCCCGTGACAGCAAATTCACGCTCCCGAGGCCCGACGGCGACGGATCCGTGCTCCCATGGCCTAGCAGCGGCGGATCCGCTCTCCTCGCCTTCACTGTCGCCTTCCTGAGCCACACCCGTCGTCGCTGACCGTGGCGGTGGATGGATGGATTTGTGGCAGGAGGAGGCGGCGGAGAGAAGGGCGGCCAGCCGTGGTGGTGGATGGATGGATTTGTGGCGAGAAGAGGTAGAGATGTGGGCGGCGGAGGCGGCGTTCGCATGGTCTGTGTCATGGAGGGAGGAGAAGGACAAGCAGGAAGACGAGCAGGAGGCCCGCGTGAAGAGGGGCTTCTTCGCTCACTCCGGTGACTTCTTCCATCACGTTCGCACCCACGTCGCCGACACCGCATCCACCGCACTTCACACCTCCTCCTCTGCTGCTCTCTCTTCTCTGTCTCGTCGGTATTGACTGGTTGAGGATCCACTTGCGGCTGACATATGGGGTCCACGTGGGTCTCATGCTGACACAACTGGTTGACACATGGGTCCCACATAGGCCCCATTATTTTTATTATTTTTTGATGTAACTGACATGTGGGCCCCATGGTTTTTATTTTTTTGGACAAACTGCCACGTAAGTGTCACATCAATGCCACATGAGACGAAGACCTAGTCAAAGGAGCCACGTAGACGCCACGTCAGCCAAAACCAGAGACAATACAGCCGAGGGATCTCATTTGCACTGGTTTTGTAAGTTATAGGGTGCACTAGATTCTCTGGATCGGTAATATAATTTATAGGCTGCACTATATCAAGGAAAGATGATGACACAGATAATTATATGGTTCAGGCTCTCGAGGAGAGGTAATAACTTAATCTAGTTATATGTAGATTGGATCTGTATCGATGTGTGTGCTATATGATGTAGGTATAGCTCGTAGCACGTGTGTTCTATCCTCTCCCATTAGGATTTCCAGTCCCCTTATATAGTCATCAAAGAGTCGGCTAAGGTTGATACATGTATTTCTTATAATCCGGGTACCTACCAATTACAAGTATGCTATCTGGGTTGGGCCTACTCGGCCCACCTCATGCTGTATGACACAAAGGCCAAACATGAGGTATCCGGGTACCGTGTATAGGAGACCTGTTGTATCTGATTTTCGGTTCAAGGATGAAAACCAGACTCGATGTTAAGTCAAGATACCTAAAATAAACTTATTTTTACTATAAAATTATCCTCGAACAAAGTTAGCCCAAACAGTAGGGCCGCGGCTTGTTCTTGTATTGTATGGCCTTTAGGCCCGTCCTATCTGGCTCATGTAGCCAGTGACGGAGGGTCCGGTAGGATAAGGTGTGGCCCACGCCATGCCTTGGGACTGGGCCAGGACCCCTCCCCCCGCCACCGCACGGAGGCCTGCCTCTCGGCCCATGCAAATCAGTGGATAGCACCGAGGAGCGCGTGGCGCGGAGTCTATTCATCTCCCCGCTATGCCCCAACTCCCGAGCTGCCGGCTGCGTCTCCTCGACTCCCTCGTTCCTCCCTACACTGCACAGCGCACCGCGCGACTCCCTCCCTCAGCACAGCAGTCTAGCACGGCGCGCCGGCGGCGGCAGGGTAGATACGCGCGCGCGGCACGGCGGCTCGAGCGCGTGCAGCGGCTGCAACTGCAGCGCACGCGGCGGCGGAGCTCCAGCCTCCAGCGTGTGCGGTGACGGCTGATCGGCAGCTCCAGGTGTCCAGCAGCGCGCGCGGCGGCACAACCACAGCGGCGGCAAGGCAAGAGTACTTTCAGCTCTGCGCATATGATAATACAATGTTTGTAGGATGGGTTTTAGTTTGAACTTTGAAATACAAAGTAGGATGGGTTTGTAGGATGGGATTTAGTTTGAATTAGTATTTAGAATTTAGAAGTTTGACATGTTTATATATTATTGGAAGAATAAAAGTTAATTATTATTTAATATTTTTAAGGTATTTTTAATATCACTTCTTTTAATATGTTTGTGGTATGTGGTATTGGTGTTTGTGATATGCGGTATGGTTATAGTGGTACGTGGTTTGTGAAAAGTCCACCACCCCTTCTACTTAATTTTGGATCATTACCAAATATAATTTAACTTTCTTAATATATGTCAGATCTGATTCGTACATGTCAACCATAAAATCAATACCTCTTTTAACTATTAAAATCGTTTTGAACGGCTCCCTCAATTGTTTTAAAAGAGTTCTCCGTCAACCATAAAACTAATACCCCTCTTAACTATTGAAATCTCGTCTTGAACGGCTCCCACGATTGTTTTAAGGCAGTTTTGGCTGACATGGTTCAGCCATGCGCCAGCCAACCCTAGCGCTGGCCTACCCGAGAGAGAGAGAGAGAGAGAGCGCCGAGGAAGAACAGAGAAAGGGCGACTAACATGTAGGCTGCTGTTTTTCATTTTTGCTTGACTGAAATCCCATTAAGTTTTTTATTTTTATTTTTCTTTCGGTGCCATGTAAGCACACCACATGAGACAGAGAAAGTCAAACAAGCCATGTCAACATTACGTAATGGAGCAAAAAACCAAGTCAACACGCCATATGGACACTACATACGACAAAAAAATGCCGTGGAACTCAATTTGCATTGGTTTTGATATTTCGAGATGCTCAACACCTGATTTTGGAGTTGAGACACTACGAAATTCATACATAAAGTGATTTTTTCCCCTCTAAGAAGGCATGGTGGCCCATCGAGTTGGCCCACTGACCGGATTGCTCGTGCGGATATGTGTTCCTGAGCCTGAGCCTAATGTTCCAAACATGGAAATTTTTACCTTATTGTGCAAATAGAAATGAAATGAGAAATGAGATGAAATCGATCCCTAGTAACATCATGCAGCAACCCAAACTTGTAGAATTTTCCTGAAGCACATGTTTGTCAAGAGCACTGGAAAAATGTTCTCAAACAATAGACTGGCATCAATTCCGAACAAAAAAATTGACACGAAACTGAGCAACTGCCCGATTAATAGAAGGCATAACCAGTGACACAGAAATGCAAAGCATCTACACGAAATTTGGCTACCACATAAACACTGCATGCAATCCTGACGAGTGAGCAGAATATTCATCCCCCCAAAAGCTTACCCAGTTTCAGATGTATATTGTTCTCAAGATATGCGGTATTGCCATGCTACAGTAAGAGTGCCTCAGTATGGTCTGTATCGAGATTCCGGTCTTGACCTGCTACTACTTCCACTGGGGCCATAACCATACTGCAATATGAGAAAAAATGTTACATATACAAGAAAACAACCGGCAGGAGTAAGGATATGCAAAGCTAGTTTTAAGTGATCAGATGAAAGCCTTTGTTCTGTAAAATGCATTTATAATCAGCTTTGATGCTGATGGCTACTTACATCATAACCAACGCTACCAGAGAATCTGCCATAAGGCAGTAATGAGCCATAAGCTCCATATGGTCCATATGCCTCTGAAGGTTCCAAGTAACCTCCACCTGAACCACCCTCAAGTGGTTCAGCTGTGTCCACAGCAACCTGGGAAAATGAAATTCGTACCACATGAAAAGAGAACATCAATACTATAATTTTCACACAGGTGCTGAGTGAGCCACTCTTTTGTCTCACCTCCTGTCCAAGAATTTCATGACTTCTCCGTGCAACACGATCTGCTATACCATCATCACCAAAAGTAACAAAACCAAAACCTCGGTGGCCACTTCTTTTAGGATCCTATAGCAGTGCTAGAGAAAGTAAGGCGTCGAAAAGCTAAGAACATGACTAATAATGAAGGACACAGCCAAACCTTTGGAATGTACGCATCCACAATTCGGCCAAATCGGCCAAAATAATCCCATAAATCATCAGTATTTGCTTCTTGTGGAAGTCTACCAACAAAAATCTTTTTGCCTGTTCCAAGTGACCCACCTAAGTGTCCTCCTAGCCAATTAAGACGTGATATCCAGTCACTATGAAATTCCTTCCTCTGTCCAATATCAAACAACTTATAAGTATAACTTACTTCCATAAGCTGCTCCTGGATGATCATACGATGTTGGTGCACCCAAAGCTGCATATCTGGTGGCAGCTGTGATGTATGCATTGTATGCACCATAACCACCCTGAACAACTCTCCTTGGGGGGTGCCTAACATCTTCATCCTGTTAGTAGGAAAAAATGCATTATCATAAATACATAGGACATCCAGTGAATTATAATTAATTGGAGGATGAGTATTAAATACAACCTGGTAGAATATAACTATGTATATCAAAGATCAGATAAGCGATTAGGTAAATGCACCTTTGGAGTTGCACGGTCAACAGCTACAGTTGTACCATCAAGCTCATGTGTTTCTTGCATGATACTGTCCACGCATTCTATAAATTACAGCTCAAAGTTAGGAAGGTATACATGGATTAAAGCTGAAAATATAGTTGAGGAACATTCTCCAAAAATGTAGTGGTAAATGAAAGTTGCAAGCATACTTTAGGAATTCAAATTAAAAACCAAAATCAAAGTTCCAAGAAAAAGTAAGTATTTCAGAATTTGCATGAATATGCAGAAAGAAAGTTATGAAAAAAAAGAGTACAGAAAGACCAAAAAAAAGGGTAGACGCTAAGCCCCAGAACAAAATATATAAGAATTGATCTGTAGATCTGATGCCAAAATTCAAGAGCAAAAACTGGATGGCCTTTACAACAACAATTTTGGCTAACAGATCAGGATAATTTGATGTTTTGGCTGCCAATTTCATTGGGCATGCCACATGTCGACGTTGGTAAGAACTAAACATTTCCACCTGCAGTTGGCAGCACAAGCACAGCCTTGCCACCCACCACTGCCCATTACTGCCAGCCCTAAGCATGGGTTTAGAACCTATGGGATTAGTGAAAACATGTAGCGCATTGGTGCGCAACACTAGCATCGCTACCAGCACCAAAAACACCACCATTATCATGCCAATGGTCTGAATGTGAGAGCATTTTGCTCCTTGAATCGGAGGACACAAGCTATATCATTTCCACCACTAATTAGTTTATTCTCACAGGATCAATGGATTAATCAAATATTGCACCTAAATGAGTATTCAAGGATTATTTATGTACACTCCAGGATTACATACACATACCTGCACTCCGGAAAGTGATAAATCCAATTCCACGATGGCTTTTTGAACGCAGTTCCTACATGAGATAGGAAGGAAAGCACTGTCCAAATTAGTAGAGGTTAATCATCTCAAAGGCTCAACCCTTTCCAGGATAATTTGGAATTTTGGATTGACTTTGCTGCAGCAAACAAATGGCTGGCACAAACAATGGAACTTTTGGTAGTTGCATCTGTAACTACAAGGACTAGATCAGAAGTTGAGCATGTGCAGGTCCCATTTCGCCCACTTCCCAATTAATACTGGTGTAATGCAGGCATGGTTGGCCAGGCTTCCCTCCATGAGCTGTATGAGCTCACAGTTTTCCAAGAAGTATTTACTCCCTCCGTTCCAAAATATAAGGATTTCTAGGATTCAAATTTCACACCACAATATAAGGATTCCTGCACTGATTCCCATGATCCATTTCAATGATTACACAACCAATCAGATGCTTGGAAAGGGAATCTAAGCAATTCAAAATTCAAAAATTACCAACTGAAGTGACTAAAAAGGAATCTTTTGACCTAACCTTAGTATTTCCTAAACAACCTAGAAATCCTTATATTTTGGAACAGACGGAGTAGTCTTTAAGTGCAGCAATTTCCAAAATTCATTTCCTTTCCAATGATTACCTAAAGGCCATTACACATTTACTACAATAATCCGTCTCAGTGCTTAATATTTTAAGGCTTCAACAAAGAGAACAAGCAATCAAGCTAAAACGTTCTAATTTCTAATTGATGTCACTGAAGGTTAAATTAAAAGAAGAGAAGATTGTTTGCTTTCAGTACTTCACACTAGACACATAGCTCATTGCATGTTTCCAAAAAACTGATCCCATAAAACCATAAAAACAAATGTTTGTTGATCTCCTTGTTGAGAGGAACATGATCTAGCATGCGTGTTAGTTAGAAGTCACAAGTATTTGTGAATGGAGTATTAACATGGGCAAAAGAAATTTGCTGATATATCAAATAGAGTTCCAGAATAACTGAACAAAATGATGTCATTTAGAAAACGAATTTCGATTGTGTTTTATGTTTGCATTATCAGTATTTGAGTGAAAAGATTAAATCAAAATTGGAAGACAAAACTTAGATGTAGGATTTTATATCTCTACAAAATATATATAATCAGTTTAACTTTCTCACCTTTGGCATATAAAGATCTATAATTTCTCCAAAAGCTTCAAAATGCCTGTTCAGAAACCATTATAGCTTAGCCAAATCCAAATATTAATTGATGTCCTGCTAGATATATAGACTAAATCTCACCTGCGAAACTTTGATTCATCCACGGATTGAGGAATCCGAGCAACAAATATCCTAGTAGCTTTCTTGATTCCTGGAGCTCGCATTTCTTCCTGTGTTAAGAACTTGTCACATTACTACCAAGAAAGAGAAGACATGCTCAATCTGAAACCGATCCACTGAAGAATTGATGCACCTATGATCAAAGATACTTATCTCCACAGTTACCTTGGGAGTCGCTATCTTCACTTCCAGAGTTCGGTTTCCAAGAATATGTTCGTCCTTAAGAACTTTCTGGGAAGAGTTTATGAAGGTAATAAGAGGAGATAGCCAAATAACCGAACTATGATTAAACTAGGCAAAAAAAAAAGGTGTCATTAAATCACTTCCTAATCAAAATAGTATTAACTAATTACATTTTTGGGGGAGAAAAATGTTAGACAACATTACTGTTGACATATACTCTAGCTTTCATGTGTCATTCTTAGGTTCTGTTAAATAAAATCAATGTTGTAAATTAGATGCCTACAAGATACTCCCTCTGTTCCAAAATATAAGCATTTCTAGGTTGTTTAGCAAAGATTAAGGTTGAGGGGAAATATTCCTTTTCAGGCACCTCATTGGTCAAATTTGAATTTTGAATGGCTTAGATTCTTCCCAAGCTCCTGATTGGTTGAAAGTTCTAGGGTTTCCGTGCATTGGAATCAGTGTCCTAGAAATGCTTTATATTGTGGTACAAATTTTGAATCCTAGAAATGCTTATATTTTGGAACGGAGGTAGTACAAAGTTTTGCTGCTGTAGTTCATAACAGTGCATACTGTTTTGATGAGCCATAGATAGGCACATCGAACATTGAATGGCTGCAGAAATTTCAAAACTAAATATGAATCAAAGGAATTTATAATTTAAAATTTTCCCAATGATGCTCTAAGCACTAAACCCTCAGTGCTCAGCAAACTGGAAGCCAAATTGACCAGAAGAAACCAAACAACTATGATTATGTACACTGTCCAGCAATATAATCTACAGAAATAAAGTTTGATATTATAAATTGTCAAGCAATGCGCTGTAAAGGCTAGCAAGTAAGCATCTAAACAAGTTATATCACTACCGTGTTCCCTGGCCTCAAAATAAACGAACCAGAAATAGTTGGAGTTGTAACAGAAAGATGAGATTTACCTTAGCATCCTCTACTGACGAAAATGTCACATATCCAAACCCACGAGATCGACCAGATGAGCGCTCCTGTTATTTTTTGGTATAAAACTTCTAGTAAGTTGGTGCAGAAATGAGCAAACAAATCATTGGAAATTGCATGAATAAACAGACTATGCTGATCAAAGGCAGCAAAATACATCGCAATTTCTCCCTTTAAGATTAAAAACATAATATAAAAAGATAAAGGCCAAATAAAGCAACACAGATTAAAAGTATATTAATCAGTGACTTTTTCCAGTACAAACAATTGAGTTGAGTATTTGGGTGATGGACCACAAATCAAATGAGAAGCAGTTACATTTTCCAATAGGGCTCAAAGGGAGATAAACATAGCATATATCAAACCCCAGATCTGTAACTTAAAGTACAAAACAACAAAAAGCACGCTCATTGAATTTAATATCAACACTCAATTGACAAACCTTCATAACGACGCAATCATCCAGGGGTCCAAACTTGCTCATGTACTCTCTTAATCCTTCTGTATCCACATCCCAGGGGATTCCAAGAACCTAAGCTCATGAAGTGCTCACCCTCATTACTTGCCAAGAAAGGCATCCCTAAAGAAATCTCATCAAACAAGGATTAGTCACTAACCACAAGCTTTGAAGCCATGCTACCACTACGCAGCCCTCTTGTTCTGGAGCAAAGAGAACTCCCTATCTACGTTCTGCAGTGAGGAGCAGGGGGCTCTCCCTGAGTCACTCCAATGAGAAGCTATATTCCCAAAGGAAAAGCACCCAATTGTGAGCCTCTCCGTCACTCTTGATGCTGAATCGGCAACCTCCACTTTGTTGGATGTTTTAAGCTTTAGGAAGCAATATGTCCAAAAGAATATCACCCAGAGTCAAGCCTCTCCGTCACTCCTGATGCTGATTGGCAGTCTCCGCTCAGGTTGATGTTTTATCTCACTCGTCTCACAGTGGTAGCTAATAAAGAATGGTAAGAGTCACTCGATTAGTACTTAATAAGGCCTCAACAACAGTAGAAGAGTTCTATTATTATTACAATTCGAGGGCGCAAATATTAATATTTATAGGAGTATCATTATATCCAAAACAACTAAAACAAAGGGCAATGTAAGTTTTCTTGATCTAAAAAAAATTCTAAAATTCTCTTGGAGGAATATTTCAGAATCCAAACAGGAACTTGCTGAATCTGTACTAGTTCATATGCCTGATGCCTAGCAGGGGCTAACCTAACGTGGGGCATAGGGTTCAGCTTTTTTGTGTTGAAACAAAACTATAGTATTAGACTATTAGTAATTTAGCTCTGCACCACGCACAAATGCATCAAACAAATGGAAATCGAGACGAAAGTAGATGGATTTTTAACCGGAGGGGATGAAACCAGCCCAAGCCCTAACGGATCTGCGACCTACGACCATGCCGGCACATGAAGCGACGAGGAGGACGAGGGAGGGAGAAGGCGATGAGAGGAGGAAGGATTGAATACCTTCGATTTCGATTTCGATTTCGATCACCGGGACGCTCGTCGTCCGCGCGAGCGAGCGAGGAGGCAGCACACGGGAAAGGAGGCCGTCGACGCCGTGTCCCCCGGACCCTGCTCGCCGGCGGTGAGCCCGAGGATGCGAGGCGAACGGAAATACGGAAATACGGCGGACGGAAATACGGAAGCGGAGCGAGAGAGATGGGAGAGAAGTGGAGGGGAGGGGAGGGGAGGGTTGTTGCTTCTGATGGGGAACTGGGGTCCAGGGTCATCTATTTTTTTTCGAAATCCCACGCTGCTGGACTTTTAATAGTAAGAATAACATGTAAAATATTTTACATAACTTTATATAAAAGTAAAATACATGGTCAGTTTTAAAATTTAGGAGCGGATGTCACTTAATATCAGTAAATTTAAAAGTTATATGTCTAAATCCACCATCAAACCTTATTTGATCGAAGCTGATCGCCGACGTGACGTTTCACATAGGCAGCACATTTGTAAACAGATCCCTCCGTGACGAACCGTGTCGAAATAAATTACAATTTATTTGTACTAAATTTGTACTACAGTAGCTCCTAAGAACCCATAAACATCCCTAAATCCCTAGCCTCTCCCGACGACTAGGGTTAACGACTGAGGCGGCGAAGTGCGGTGTAGCAACGAGGGAGCGATGTGTGGCGGCAAAGTGCAAAATAGCGACGTGGGAGCGGTTGGAGGCTGCGAGGTTGCGGCAATAGGGGCAAAGCGCGGCTTCAACACAGCTTAGCACCTTGGCGTATCCAAGCTCCTCCTTGTTAAGCAGTCGCCGGAAGAGGTTAGTTCTACAGTTGAGTCGATGCCCCTCATGCAAGATTTCTAGTCACAGACTACAAAATTCAGAACAAATTGGAAACATTAACTAAAATTATCTTTTTAGCTAATCAGGTCGTATTTTCTACACTTGTCCTGACCACGAGGTGATTATTAGTTGAGTTGATTTGTTTCGATTTTGTTATCTAGGAATTGCTTGCATAGAGCTGATTTGACATTGCTTGTTCTTTCTATAGAAAGATGGATCTAGGTGTACTTTTTGTATTGGAAAATAAGGTTACATCAATTATCTCAAGAGGAAAGGCATCATTGCTGGAGAACATGGTGCAGATGAGAAGAATGCATTAGGGGTGGAGCAAGATGCATTTGTGAGCCAAGATGAACCCGAGAAGATATTGATAGTTATAGTGTCTATTGGTAAAGAATCACTAGTGACACTGAAGGGCATGCTAGTTTTAGGTTGATTAGGAGTTGTTGTTTTAGTATGTATTCTTCTTGTTGTCATGATAAAGTGAAGCTGAAATTGAATGGACAATGTATATTTTCTTTGTTAAATTTGTGCTCAGAATGGAAAATTTTTCTGGAATTGGAACTAAATGTATTTTGGTTCTTCTCCAAATGGAAAATTAAGAATGTTGCCAGTTTTAGTGTCGAGATTTACATGTATTTTAGTTTCAGATTCACTATCATCACTATCTTATAGAAATTTACATGAAACAAGTGTAATTGTTTCAGGCTTCAAAAATATATTGCATAACAGAATGTTTTTAACTACATGATTCATCAAAACACATATAGGTAATAAAGCAAAAGAACATATCAACTGAGAACCAACCACTTCATTGCATGACAGTAATGTTTTATCTAAAACCACATCTAGATTCACCAAAACACATAGGTTTACTGTCATGAAACAATATTTTTAACTAATGGCAACAACACAATATCCAAAACACACATCCAGTGTAACATCCTGGCCCAGAGCTTAATAGAATTAATGAATACTCATACCAACAAGTTACAATTTCTTTCATTTCCAAAGAACTTTAAGGTTAAGCATGCTTGGCCTAAGGCAATTTAGGGATGCGTGACCAACCCGAAAGTTTTTTTCCGGGTGCGCATGAGTGAGGATAAAGTGTGCAGAAAAAACTAGTGTTGGTCTGTGATGACAGTCTAAGATCCTAGAGAGCTTCTAGATGTAGGCAAGCCTAGCCCGGGGAAGAGTGGGGCGTTACATCCAGATCCACCATTTTTTTTGTCATGAACATGAGTTGGCAAGAAAAAGTATTCCTATGATCTATGTATGAACAAGCATGCTTCATTACAGCAGCACCATCTTCCTTCAAGCCTTCTTCTTCTTTGCAGGAGCCCCATCCTTCAAGCCATCTGTTTTGCTCTTTCTTTCTTTCTAAAGTACCACCTATATTCTACTTAGCCTTGGTCATCTTTGCTCTGCCTTCTTTTGTTGATGTGGTTGGTATCACTAGTCTAGCTGTTGGTTGGTTTTCTTGAATCAAAGCACAATCTGGTAGTGGCCTATGTTCCTGAGTTAGTTGACTGAGCTGTGATGCCTACAAGCATTGAACATATTTTTAGCAAAAAAAACAGAGCGAACTGGAATTCAACTTCTTTAGTAAAAAAATTTATCTCTTGCATCATGTGATCCAACATATTGTCATTGACCTGGTCCAACAATGAAGAACCACCAGGTTGTGGTCCCATCAATTCCTGTAACATAATTTAGTCAGCTGAAGGCATTACCACAAATATATGGTTCTACTAACATGTGGCATGACAGTAGGCTCTTGTGTCCCTTCAGCAGCATTTCTTCTTATCTTGTTCTTTGGCCTTATCCCTTTCTTCCTCATCTCACACCCCTTTTTGTTGTGATTAGGTTCATGTCAGTAGCTGTAGTGAATAGTTACTCCATGTTTGGTAAGCTTGGGGCCATTTCTCCCTTGCACTTCTTGTGGTTGCTTCCTTCTGGTTTTTTTTTTGCCAGCCAACCTTCTTCTCATACATAGGTGGCAATATTTGGGGTCCATTTATTTACTCCCATTTGGTTTTATCACTGCAAGGAATGATATTGTCTGCATAGATTGCCTTGAAGGCATTGATAAAGTAGCAGTATGAAAAATAATATTCTTCAGAAAGCATATCTTCTCTAATGCAAGCTATGCCATGGCAATAAGGGTTGCCAGTTAGGTCCCATTTTCTGCAATCATAATGCTTGGTGACAAACATCAACAATGTATTTGGTCCCTCTTTCTTCTACTTGGAAACACCCTTTCCAGTAGGCAGCACATAGCAAATGTTAGCCTGCTCTGCAATATTCAACAACTTGTTCATAATCTTGGGGCAGATTGGGTCTTGCCATTTTTCTGCTTCTTTATGTTTGTTGAAGAACCTTGTCATCAACTGGCCCTTTATCTTCTCCAGCATAGTCAGTATTGGCATTTCTCTTGCTTCTAGAATATATTTGTTCAAAACCTCACAACTATTGTTCGGTAAGATGTCACATTTAGGGAAATCACTGAAAAATGCTCTAACCCAGGTATTTGGTACCATTTGTTCTGACCAAACATAAGCATCTTATTTTAAAGCCTTCATCTCCTCCATATTAGCATTCCACTCTAGTATTAAACTAGATCTAGCACATGTCCAAAGTTGGTTTTTAATATTCTCACCTTTAAATAGAATCTGAAAAATCTAGTACAAATGCCTCATACAGAACTGCTCAGAATCTGGGAATAATTGCTGAACAACTGGTATCAGACCCTACAACATGATAAGAGCATGATTTAGGTAGCAATTCAAAGAGCATGAATTATGAATCTGAACAGGAACTAAATGATTAGAAACATACCTTTTGTTTGTCAATTATGATGGTCCAAGGATAAGTGTTGACAATACCAAGGTCCTCCTTCAATGTTTGCAAGAACCATGACCATGAGTTAAATGATTCGACCTTCACAACATCCATTGCTATTAGAAATATACAATCAGGGTCAATGCCAACTGCTGTCAAACAATTGCCCACCAAATTTGGTCTTGATGTGGCACCCATCCAAGCAAATGATAGGCCTGCTGCCACTCAGAAATCCCCTCTTACAAGCATCTAGAGAGAAATAATGACAGTTGAACTTGCCCTCGTCAAGTTTCATATAGAGTGAGCTCCCTGGGTTATACCTCCTCAGTTCCCATAGTCCCATAACATGTTATACTGTGCAATTTCACCTCCATAGATCTCCTTTAGTGCCAGCCCTAGCCAGTTTGCTCCTTGAAGGTGTCAAATTTCACTCTTTCTAAACAATCTTTGAAAAACTGAGTAGTGTCATCTTGCAATCTCCTAAATGACTCAATGTATTTCTCTGTAAGCCAATTGGCAGTGCACCTTTAAAGAACCCACTCCTTTCTACACATAAAACCATGCACTCTGCTATCTAATGATGCATACATGTTCCAAGGGCATCCTTGAAACATGTATTACAATCACATGGACTTGCATGATTAGTGTAAATCTTACAATCTCTAGAATTGCTTAAGAGTAAAGCTACTAGTACAATGTTACTCTATATGTATCGCCTACAAGGCTTTGGTACCATAAAAGCATAGAGTAGGAATTTCACTCTAGGCTACCTCTATATCCACAAGGGCTATCATCATTTAGCACTTGTCAATTTTCACCTCAGTCTAAGTTTTCACTTCACAATTGCAAGGGTTTAGACTATATGTGAAGGGATATGATTCAGTTGTTATGGTAGGATATGATAAGTTTTCCATCTCATCTCTATATGATTGTTTGAAATCTATGCTATTTTATACTCTATATATTGACCACAAGGTTCAATGCAATAAATCCATATTCGCAATACATCTTTCTACTCTACATTTTCAAAGATATGTACCAAAGATCAACTCACTGCCCAAAACGGCATGTCAAAGCTCATGATCCCTCAGAAACCACAGAACTTATATGCATCTTATATGGAGTGTTTTTTATGTAACTTACTGCTCACAAACATGGCAACCAATTAATCCAGCCACACAAAAGATATGGCTTGCCAAAAAAAACTGTTGCAAACCACAATATGCAATAAAACTAATGTTAAAATGTGTCTTGAGATCTTCTTGCATTTATATTTACCTGATTAGCCCGGTTAGAACTTTAAGAATATTCACGCAAATCATACATCAGTTGCACCAAAGTTTCCGAGCATAAATATAGTTCGATAGTTTCTAGAGGCGATTATATAATGTTCATATTTACACAGAAACATTAACCGTTGAGATACCAAAATAAGAATTTACAGTTCCAACGAACGAGGCATTAATTTAGAGAAGGTGAAGATGCAGTCTGGGCACCTTTACTAAAACTACAGGCCTATCAGAGAGATTCAGTAAACTGAGGGGCCTCAAGGTCAAGCTCTTGTGTCATGACACAGCTCAAGAACCACTCACTGCTGAATGTTTTGATGCCTCTTTTTGCAGCATCCAATGCAAGTTCCATATCTTCTTCACACGCCAAGAAGATTGTCTTCGAGGGCTCAGCTATGTCATCCAGCTTATTGATGAGCTGTAAAGTAAATATATTTGAATAATACTCCTCAATGTAGTATAACTGCATCCACTAATTCAGAACAAATGGTGACATTTCAACCATGAAGTACACAGACAGCAGTTTTCCAGTAATTCATCAAAGCAATGCATTTAGTTTAAGTATCATCTTTATGCAAGTATGTTATATTATTCTGTAATTACAGTATATAATAGACTTTTTACATTTGAAAATCACTGGTAATAAGCTGTTGAAAGATCATTGCAAAAATTCATGTCTGGCACTGGAATATAAAAGTTCTACATAGTTCCCGTGGGTCATGATGAATCTCAAATAAATATGTAGTAGTATATAACACATTCTAAATTTAAGGTATCAATCCCAAATATAAAAGTGGCATATATTCATATTATATCAGCCAGCACATGCACAGAGAATGCAAATCCTACAAATAAGTGAATAACACCAACATGCTTTTGTCAATCCACCCGTAAGAACCTCTCTTAAGTGAAAGGCATGGGTGTGCAGTACACTGCCACAGCCAACTCATTAAATTGCCGCTAAAATAGATAATGGAAATTAATCACCTAGAAATAATGATTTTTTGCAGGGTATTTGGATAAGTTCTAGGAGTACTAAATTTGCACCATACTTCAAAAGTTTGGGTATACATAATTTTGAAACAAGCTTGATAATACGAAGTTACCTTGTCACCAGAAGATTTAATGATGCGAGAGAGAACATTGAAGGAGGGCTGGATGTTCTTCGTCAGACAGAAAGTGTAGCCAGAAAATAATGAGCAAGGCCTCTCTTTAGCTCTCACAACAGCATCCCTCAGTTCAGACTTGTATTTCACCTTAAATTCATCATCTTGCAAAACATATTCTGCTTCTCCTAGGAAAGCAGAAAAGTGCAAGAGAATGGAAGGAGATAAGCTGTTGATTTTTACCATGGATCTTAAGCAATATTTTTTTCAACTTTAAGCATTCAAGCAGTACATTTTGTTAGATTCGGATGGAGTACTAGGGATTTGAACACCTACTTAATACAATAAGAGCTCCAGTCTCCAGGAGCTAAAGAAACTATGAAAATACTTGGTCATGTTTTTCATGTATTTAACGGCACAAACACACGGCAAACCTAGTTACCTTATTGAGTTTTCACTCACCTACAAATTTCCCTTTTTTGAAGCTTTCCTTCAGCCACTTTGGAGAAACTATCCAGGCTCTGCAAGGAGTATAAGGCTTTTAGTTATTTCAAAATTCTTACTCTACAATCAGTACCATGTTTGAACATCATATTTCATATCTGAAATTTTGAATTAAGTGAGGGTAAACACAAGGAACCATATTTTTCTTATAGTTTCAAACAAGATGGAAGTATAAGGCATCTATGGTTTGTTGAAGGAGAAATTAGATGAAAACTAACCCAGAGCACAAAGCAATACAGAAATTCATAGTCATTCGAACTTTTCCAGTAATAACATGGGTGCATGAATTTCCTTCACAAGTGACTACTCCACCAAGCATCTCAACTACCTGTGACATGATTCACAACTCAATTCATCTTAAAGAAGAGAAATAGCATTGCAGTAACAAAAATGAAAGGGAAAGAAAATAATGGATTTTATTCAATGCATCAAAGTTTGCCTGGTTGTGCAATGAGTGCTCAAAGATGAAGATTGTAACAGAAATCACCTCTATAAGTTGTGCCTTCTTTGTTTCATCTGCAATATTCATGAGCATAACAGAAGGACTTCCATTGGAACTGATATTGGTCTTTGCATCTCCTGATATTTCGCTTTTAACATGAGCTATCATACTTGGATTAGAAAGTTCGTGGGGCATCAGATGCACTGAATTTTCATGTATGGGGGTGTTGCTTATGGAAAAGGGATCGCAACAGATCTCATTTTGATTCAAGTCCTGGTGATGGTCAGAATGTTGGGAACATCTTACTCTTTTTGACTTTAGTGAAGATGATGAGGTTTCATGTGTACGTTTATTTGCTTGTTGGTCAGAAAATGAACATCCTCCGGTACCATGGAAATCTTCATTTCTTTCCACTGCTGCAGTCTTGCTGACTTTGTGGCAGGCAACTGTCTGAGGAACCAATTTTTCACATGAGGGAATTGAAGTACTGGTATCACTTGGAGAGATGCCTGAAGAAGACCACAAAAAATCATTCCAGATAAATTGAACTTATTTTTCTACAAATGCACAAGTGCTCATACCATTAAGCCCAATGTAAGTAGATTGTTCTCAAATCTCAAGATTGAATGGATAAAGCATATTTCACTAGCAGTTTCTGTAATTTAGGCTTGTAATGCATTTTAAATACTCTCCCTGCTCGTGTTTACAAGCCAATTTTGACACTTACCAATATACTTTCACTGTTAATTCTTAAGCATCATAAAAGAAAATCTCTCTAAATATACAAAATTTTAGTAAACTCACTTTGGTCACAAATCTAACCATACCAACTTTATGCTACATTATTAGACATTTTAAAAAATATTGCCAGTCAAAGCTTGATAAGTAAAAGTCAAAACTAATAAGTAAACACAAATGAAAAATAATAAATGGATATTGGTCTACCATGTGAGGCATATTAGGCTACTACGTATTTCTTCACATTTTTTATTTACTTAGATTAATTATATTCATGTGGATATAATAAAACCAAGGAATAGGGCACAAAAAGGGCTCGGAACTATAGGAGGCATGTATAATAGTATATAATTGAGTAGTCTATATCACAATCACAATTATAGCTGCTTAGACAATCAGTTCGAGGAAATAGCAGGTTTGAGATACCAGAACCTGAAAAAAAATTAGCAATATGAATTCATTTAGACTTACTATCTGGTGCAAACACGTGAAACTGAGATGTCTGCCAAGGTGACAATAAATTCTTTTGTGGAGCTGGCAACTCCTTAAGATGTGAAACCATAAGTGTTGAGCCACCTGGAAAGCATAATGCTCTTTTGACATCGGCCCTTACTGGAATTCTGCGAATCTTGCCTTTAGTGTCTACCTCTCCAACAGATTCAAAACCCTGCAATGGACTCATAAACAAAGACCAAACATCTCGTTAGCATAGCCTTCCAAATCTTAATTGATTATGCATAGCATAGCCTTCCAAGTCTTAATTAATATGCATACTGATAAACTGATAAAATAGTAATATCAATAGCCCACTAACAAATAATGACCTAAAGTGCTACGAAAAGGGAAGTTTAGTTGCCCATGGTTGACATTTACTTGGGTCGCTTGTAGGTAGCCATTAAGTGTGTGTGTGACTAGTGGCGGCACTGGCCAATTACAATTTTAACTCCTGATAGATGGAGTATAAGATTGGAGGAGCTAATGATTGGCAGAATACATAAGCAATCACTAGTCAGGCATTTCTTTTCTACTAATCACGATGACAAAACACTCCATAAGAAAACTCACAATATCATATTTCCCGATTTGATACTTAGAGGACATAGACTTGCTTAGTTTCTTAGTTTCTTAAGCGAAACACGATCTTTAAAATAGGGCAAACATTAGATTACTAGTCTCTAGCATTTGCTGAGCATTAGTAATAAAGGCATATTCATTATGCAAATGGAATGAAAACAACGGACATTATTTAAATATCTATTTTGACTTGCCTGTTTAAGCCAAAATCCTTCTGAAACATTATCTGCCCAGCAGAATATGGTTGTGACACCAACATTTTGAAGCCTCTGGCTAAGCTCCTTGTACAAGAGCTGACCTATACCCTGAGATTAACATTAAAAGAACTACATAAGTTATGAAGCTTAAGGAGGTAAAAAGGAGTAAGGAATTTCATCAATTAATGACTGCAATATAAGTACAGAGTATAAGCAACTAGCAGGAAGAAAGCTATCAGTTTTTCAAGTTTGGGTACTGGGGTGTTAGTCCTACAGATCTCATGTAGGAAAAGAAGCAAAGTACCAAGAAAGTTTGCAGAGGCAATTCATTTAAAACTTTATAGTGCAAAGAAGATTGGAATGAAGCTTGCAATGGATGCTAGTTTTGATACTAAAACATAATTTGCATTTATCGTACCACACGTTGATAAGGAGATCTCACGACTGCCAGAGGAATTTCAGCATACTGTGTGTCAGCCGGCACTAGCTGATATGATAAGGCAGCTATTACCTATGTCAAAGATTAATCAAACATAGTTTAGTTGTAAGGCCTGGAGCAAACAGAAAATTCTTCAAGGCCAATTAGAGAAAACTCTGTTGCATTAGACATTAGCTACTATCCATAGTTTACATTAGTCACATCTTTCTAGAAGTGCTAAAATAATTCTCAAGTTCTATCAAAGTAGGATGCTCATGTGAGACGAAAGGAAAATAATAATAGTTGGATTTGAAGTTGCCATTATAAACCAACTTCGAGTTTACTCCAGTAACAATGAGACTGCTGAGTTGATGGCTCACTCACTATAGTCAGGGAGATCTTTTAGATAATGGGAAACTATGACAGGGGAATTGAAGCTGTAGTCACTTGAGAGACTTATTTTATCTCCTTGCCCTTGTATGGATGTTTTCCTTATTGCCATATAAGCACATCATACCTGGGGCTGATGTAATCATTAAATATGTACTATTGCCTACTTGTGAGCCAATAATCAATTAAACCAAAGTGAAAACAGGGCACACAAGGTTTAAAAGTAACATTATCTTACATTGAATCAACATAGTAAGCACGTAATTGGAAATGAGCTGGTTGGTAGACTCAACCATCTATGGCGTCCTAGGTTTTTCCTTCTAAGGATAAATACCAAGTTTAGGTAGAAGCATAACACTTCAAATCTTCTATCTCATCTTGTCGTAATAATTTTTTGCGGCACTTCTCATAACGATCAGATGTAATGTCTAATATATTTAATAACATCAAACAAGAAATCCAAGAAATCAGTCCAGACTCCAGAGTAGCATTTATGCATTGTGAAATAGATGTACATGGTTGGATGCTAAAGGTTCTTAATGCTTACCTCTTCATGCCCTGCAGTAGAGCTCAGAACTAGAGTCTTGTACTTCCTAGGGACATGACACGCAACCAGAATGTAAACTTTTTATGCTTTTACAATCAAAATGCAGTAGTTGCGTCAAATAAAAAAAATACACAAGAATAGTAGTATCAACATCGCCAATATATGTCATATTATACCATGTAGATGGAAGTAGTTTCTTATAAATAAAAGAATAAGATTGTACCCATTTGTTACACATTTCTCAAGAAACCCTGACTTCCTTCCAGTGTTTGCAGCATAATCCATAGTTGGAAGTTCTTGCTTATAAAGCAATAGTACCTCCTGAAAATCAGCGTAAAAACGCCCATGAATTATCCTATTCATAATATTTGATATGATGATCAATGATTTTCAATGAAGTTAATTGTGTGCCAGATGACATCAGCCACTAACTGAGAGATAGTACTTCAAAATCCTACTGTCACCATGGCTACAGCTATTCTTTTTCCTCAAATCAAACTGTGCAAAAATGAATTGCACATCTACTAATAGTAGTGTGCACAGCCAATATGCAGCCATGTAAACCTTATAGCTCTTCAAGCAAGTGCACTCAACCAACCAAAGGAATGTAAAATCAAGATAATGTTACCACTTCCATTGCTGGTGCATTGGAAATGATTAATGCAGAAGCTGTGTAATTTAACCACCTGAAGCAATGCCTTGTTTCGCTCATCGACATCACTCGGACTGAGAAGGATAAAATCAAAACCGTCACCTGCAGATAACACCCAAAGATTACGACTCAACTAGAAATACGACTCAACTCCCCTGCTACTAGTTCTTCATTTGAACACTTTAGCACTCACCAACTGAAGAACTCTTGGCCCCGTCGACTGCACAAAGATCATACAAAAAAAATATTGTCAACAACAACGACCAAAGAAAAAAGAAAAGGAGGACCACCGATTGCCACGGCGCACTGACCAGACACGACGATCTTCGCGCCCCTGGGCCCAGAAATGGTGAGCTCCTCCTGCTCCGTGGACTGGCACCTCAGTGTGCTCCCGTGGATCTCCACCTTGCAGTTGCCTGCCAACACGCGCGCCTTTACTTATCACGCAATCCGATCGGGCAAACGCTAGTGGGGATCCGATGGATCGAGGCGTGGGGGTTAGGGTTTCCGGTCGCGTACCGATCGAGAAGGCGGAGGAGGACGCCGCGGCTGCGGCCTTCGCCTTCCGCGGCCTCCCCATCGGAGGAGGAGAAGGGAATCCGGTGGGCTGGTGGTCGCTGCTCGGATGGATCGCGGTGTTGTAAAATGGGAGGAGATCGAGCGCGGCGGCGTCTGATCTCTCGCGGTTTACTTGGGAAGCGAGATTTGGGGGAGGGGAGTGTGTGGGTTTGGAGTTCTATTTTGCGCGGGGGATTTTCGCGCGGGAAGAATAAGAGGGGAGGAGAAGAAGCGGGCGAGTAAAGCGCCATTTTTTCTTTTTGAAAATTTATGTTTCCAAAAATTAAGAAGCCATTATAAATTTTTCCGGTAATTTTCGACAGCATATAAAAAGAAGGACAAGTTTCAACGGTAGTACTAAATACGAGATCGAATTGAGCCTGTTTGGTATTTTAGTACATGGGACTAAAGATTAGTATTCTGACTAAATATTTTAGTCCTTTCTATTTGGTTCAGACTAAAGGAGACTAAAAGAAGGTGCAAAGACCATACTGTCCTTATATTGTCGTGCCATTGCTTCCGCACAAACGGTGAAAAAAAACATAAGCAGAGAGAAAAGAGAGTGTAGTTTCAGCCTTTGCTTTACCTTTACCTCAGCATTCGTTCAAGGACCATTTACAGAAGACCACCGGTGAAAAAGAACGCACAGTGATTTTATTTTTTTTAACAGTCTAAATAGTAAAAGTACTAGTACTAAACAGTCACTAATAACTATTTGTTCGTTTCCAACATGCGAGTTCACCCGTGCCACCGTTCCATTTACTGTTGTGTGTGTGTAACGGCGAGATGGTCGGTCATGGGACGGAGGAGGCCGCGACCCGAACCGCCGACGAGGAACCGGTTGGCGGCGTGCCCCTCGCCGGTGGCCTTGGCCGCGACGTGGCAGCCGAAGTCGCTGAGGAGGCACGAGTGCCGCCAGGAGGAGGCCGG
Source organism: Oryza australiensis (assembly GCA_019925245.2). NCBI lineage: Eukaryota > Viridiplantae > Streptophyta > Magnoliopsida > Poales > Poaceae > Oryza > Oryza australiensis. The sequence goes on along the minus strand of JAIFGZ020000265.1, from coordinate 131,331 downwards.
CGCGCAGCGCGGGGACGACGCCGGCGGCGCGGTGCAGGCCGCGGCGTCGCTCTGGCCGCGGCGGCTCGAGGGCGCGTCGGGCGGCGAAGTGCGGTCAGGGCGGCGCCGGGTGGCGCAGGAGGCCGCGGGCGTCGCCGGCTACGCGGGGCGGTCGGGCGGCGCGGGGCGGTCGGGGCGACGCAGGGCGACACGGGCGGTCGGGCGACGCGAGCGCACGGGAGGCCGCGCGCGCGCCCCTGCGCGCAGGAGGATGCGGGCGACGTGGAGACGGCACGGGGAGGAGGCAGCGCGCAATAGGCAAGGGCATGGAGAGGCGTGGGTGTCGCCGGAGGCGTGGGCGTCGGGGCGGCGCCGAGCGCGGGGAGGCCGCGGGCGGCGTTGCTCGGCGCAGGAGGATGCGGGCGACGTGGAGACGGCATGAGGAGGAGGCAGCCCTTGTCTTAAGGAGAGTAAATTTACACTTTAGTCCCAATTAGCACTTGTTTTAAGGACTAATCACCCGATACAAATTTAGTCCGTTTTAGTCTCTGCTTTTGGATAATTAGGGACTAAATGGGACTAAACTCTACGAACTAATGGGATTAGTCCCTCAACCAAACAGCCCCTAAGGTTTCAAATGAACAAATAAGATTTTTTTCCCTCTATTTTATTCGGCTCGAGGCGTCGAGCTAGCCAATTTCCCAGTGTACGATAAAATGGGCTGAGCCTTGGGCCGACCAGTCCAAATAGTTTCCAGGCCAGATAGCAAAATGCTTATTAGCATACAAATTAAGCTCCATAATAAGCATACAACTTACAAACAACTCAAAACATCTCGATCAAAATTCATTTTGACAACTCATCGTCTACCTTAAGATCCACAAAATTAATACAGACAACAACCGCTCATCGTAGATATCAAAAAGAAAAAAGTAGAAAAGAAACAGAGTTGCATCTGAATTTCAACAGACTCTCTGGTATGGCGAGTGCGCTTAGCTTAGAGCAAAGGTTGAGAAGCTTGCAACCATGGTGGCCAGCCTGCCTGGCCTGCCTCCCTCAACAATGGCGTGATGCTGCTGAAAGAAAAAAACATTAACTAGGGGCACTTGGGGCCTCCTCGCTTGGTCTTCCAGTCGTTGTAGCAGGGGCATGACTGCTTGTTGCCGTAGGTTCCCGGCGGCACGCAGAGGCAGAAGGCGCAGCATTTCTGGCAGAAGAACATGCACGGCTTCCTGTACGCCGTCGCCGAGCACCTGTACGCGCACCTCCCCCCGCACTCTGCCAGCAGCATTACCGATTACTTAGTTTAAACAATGGTTCATTGATTAGTTCCTCGGTTCATATTACCTGCAAATGTGCAGAGCAAAATTGGATAGAGATTACCTACCTTGCGGCCGGAGGCTGCCGGGGGTCACGCCGTACTGCGAGAGGAGGACAAAGTGAGTAACAATGCGGATTAATTTCATAATTTAATTTGCGATCGTTTTGATGGCTGGCGGTGAGGAGTCACACGTACCATGGGGAATGTGGTCGGCTGCTGCTGCTGCGGCGGCGGCGGCGGCGGCGCGGTGGAGGTGGAGGTGGAATTTGCAGTTGCAGTTGCAGCAGCAGGCGGCGGCAGGTAAGCGGCGGCCTCGGCCTGCACGGGGACGCCATCTTCACAGAAACGGAGAAGCGTCACCGCCATCGCGACGTAGCAGAGCAGCACAGCGCCGCCGCCCAGCTCCATGGCTGGCTGGCTTGCTCAAGATCTTGCTCTTGCTCCCCTCTTACTAACTCACTCAAAGCTGCTAAGCAAGCAATGCAGCTAGCTACTGGGGGCGGTGTGAATGTGATCGCCTTTAACGCCACGCAAGCACCGAAATGGCAAATTGGCAAGAACGCCAGGGTGAGAGACGACGCTATGGATCTCTCTGCTTATTATCCTCTTCATCACCTATCTGTTCCTGGCTAGCTAGCCACGTTGGGGGAAGCAGAGAAGGGCAATCAATAATACCGGTCCATGCCGCCGCGGACACCGGTGGTGGGGTGGTGGTGTCACTGTTTCACCAGTTAACTACAGATGCAGTTTTCTACGAGTAATATTATACTGATCGGAATCATTTATTATTAGAGTTAAATTAGTAATTTATTAATATAATAATTATAGATAACTTTATCATTAAAATTGATCGGAATCATTTATTATTAAAGTTAAATTAATAATTTATTAATACAATAATTATAGATAACTTTGTCATTTATATTTTTTCCAGCTCCATTGATATGTGCCATCTATTGCGTTGACATCGTTTGTATTTTATCGAAAAAGTCATAAAATAAAAGAAAAAAAGTTTAGTCTCTGCTAAATAATGATTATACCCTTCATATCTTTTTTTAACAATAATACCTTTTCACGCTTTTATTACTTCTAACAAAAATGATAATATAAATGTTTGATCAAATAAAATCAATAATTCTACCATCGGTAAAGAGTATTATAGTGAATCTTGTTAACCATATGCATGCATGCCTCCTAGCCTGCCTAAAACAAGGTTAGCCTGTCTAGTTAGTGGGTCTCGTTATTTATGTTTATTTCCTTGGCTAGATCTATATATGGTGGTGGCATTGCTCATGTTACATTGAAAAAGTTAAAAAAAAAGTTTAGTCACGATTATATCTCTTTACTTCTATAAAAATGTTCCTTCATATTTCTATTACCTCTAATTATAATAATAATATAAATATATCTAAACTATTCATCAACGGTCCTACTAGCAGGAAGCACCGTATTGGGTCTTGTTAACCATATGCATGCATGCCTCCTAGCCTGTCTAAAACTATTTTTGCGTGGTATAAAAATACGAAATCAGCCGCAACTAAATTTAAATTTAAACATTCATTTTCAAGATGGTTTTAAGATATTTTTAGCGTAGTTTTATTTTTAACATTAAAAATCTTTTAAATCGTTAATGACACACATGCATATATATGGTTTATTTGTAAATTATTTTTGTGTCTCTAATAAGTTGTTTGGTATAAAATCAGCTCCTGGTCAACTGACGGGGCTTTAACACTTTTTTCCTTCAATTCTACACCTTTTTCGTCCAAAAAAAGTTAACTTCTATACAAATAAATAGTTATCCTTAAAAATTGGTTTTTATAGGATGAAACGAGTAAGCTTGAGTGATCTCACCTGAAAACTTTTTGTTTCTTTTTTGGGTTGTGAAGAACTCTGGAGATTTCAGACTGCATGAAACAAGAACTGAAATGCAAGGAAAATGTTAAAAACCTCTTGGATTAATTCAGCTGCGCAGCTTTCGTTTGAATAGAAACCAAAGAAAAAGAAAATCCGCAAACACGATGGCCACATACGCGCAGCAGAGGAGGCCAAGAATGATGTTGAAATGATGGTGTCTATCGACGCATGTGTTTGCTCACATGCTCCCCGTATATGCAGGAGAAAGAACCAAAGAGGACCAGCCGTGCCGTCTCGCCGCATGTGGGCGCCTCTCCTGAGCCCTGTGCGTGCTAGGCCACGAGGCAAATTCCACTCACGTACTTTGAAGTTGAGCTGTCCAAATCCAAGTACTAACCCTGGGAAAATTGTCCTGGAGTTATCTGGGAAAAACAATGGACCGTGTGTTCTAACTCTGGCACAAATTTTTATGCCGTACGTAGTTTCCACAAAGCAAAAAAAAAAAAGCTACGGGCTACAGAATTGCTGAATGATAAATTCTGAAGCTCGGATGAAACTAAGTAGATCTGCAGGGATCCATTAGTCAGTTCCTACCGATCGACTGATGACGAAGAATCAGCTAATAAAGTTGTGGCTAGAAGTGAATTTATCCTTGGGTGTTTTGGATGGTGAGATCGAATGTTTGAATGTTAATTAATTATAAAAATTAATTACAAAATTGGTAGCTAATTAAATGTTTATTATAGTATCACATCATTAAATCCTCATTAGATTATTCTCGTCAAATAACCATTAATTATAATTAAAATGTATAAATAATCTATATTTAATATTTCACAATGGGTCCAAACACCCTCTCAATCTGGCTTCTCAAAACTCAAATCCCTAGATTGCGTTAGAAATCATCTCCATATATAGGAGTACGTGTTACTTGCTCGTCTTGTTGGTTTGCGATACACACGATCTTCTCCCGTGACCTTGAGCATATCTCACATATCTGTATGTATAGGAAGGAATCTGATCAATCTTGTCCTGCTCGTCACGCCTCCCTCCCTGCACGGCCAGCTATGGGCTGGGCGTTCTACCTGTGACGCGTGCAGGCTACCCCGGTCTCGTCGTCTCTGCATGCGTTGTGTTTCAATTCCTGTGTGCTGATGCCTAGCCTGGTCTCAGTCTCTCAAAACTAGACCCTGTTGATAGCCACCTTTCATGGATCGAAAAAAAGTTAGTTAGGTTTACAGCCTCTGATTTTTAATTTATTATCTAAATTATATAGCTACGTATTATCAGAACCTAGGTAAAAAACTAGATAATTTAGGAGGTGAAGATTCTCGAAAAAAATGTAGAATATTTAAGGAAGTTAGAGATTACGAAAAAAAGTTGCAGCTGCTAACGGGTCAGCCTGGTTAGAGAAGCTTAGCAGTTACAGTTTTTCTCAAAATTAAAAGCAGTTCCATCATCCAGTTCAGCTTTTCGTTCAGATTTTGAAAAGTTATACAGAAAATGAAAGTCAAATACTGTAAAACTCAAAAGATGAAAAACCTTGCTTTTCTAAATTCTGGAAAGCTGGCTGAGTGAAGTATCATGCACCGGTCACTCGCTGATGCTACCCGTGTCTCAGTTCTCTGCATCTTGCAAAAATGTACAACCCTCGTCCAGATCATAAGAGCAGCAGAGACGGACGAAAATGACAATCCATCGACATCATCTGTTCGGTTCCAGTGAATCGAATGTGTGCAGAAATTGGAATGGTAATAGATCAGCCAAACAAATAAACTCAATTACTTTGCTAGTATGTGATCTGAAAGTTCATCATCGTGCGGAATGACCGATTTGGTGCGTCAGTAAAAAAAAAAGACGAATTCCAAAAATAAATATGCATAGCAAGATTCATGTAAATGCAAGTGATATGATATCGTCAACTCTGCTTCCAATTCAGTGTTGAGAGACCGAAACGGACCAGAAAAGGCCCATGGGGGTCTATCGATTCAACTTTGTTTGCAAAACAATAATGGCTACAACCAGCACTGCAGCATCAGTTTCGCTGCACATCGCATCATAAAACCACAAACAACCGAATGGTGCGAAGCTTATTCAAAGCATCCAATAATAACAATAACAAAACTGATTTCCTATTCAAGTTGTGTAGGCAGCATAACCTCAGAATATAGGTTATGCAGATAAAACACAAGAAAACTGGTCCTCTGCTGACACAGATTGGTTCGTGCAACAAAAAAGAGGATCTAATGGAATCAGTAACTGATAATTCTCACAGATCCTTATTTTGCTTGAGGATGCGAGGCAATGAAATCAACTGCTGTTTTGATGGAGTCAATCTTCTCTGCCTCGTTGTCTGGGATCTCAAAGCCAAATTCTTCCTCAAAGGCCATGACAATCTCAACTGTATCCAAGCTATCAAGTCCGAGGTCCTTCTGGAAATGAGCATTTGGTGTCACCTGCAAAATTTATTGGATAAACAAATGATTATCGACAGTTGTTGTAACATCTACAAATATGAACCGACATTCCCTAAACAAACAGAGAAACATCATTCCATGCCATCGAAAGTTCAGTGTCTAGCGAATAACAAATGATATAGACAGACTACAATAGTACCACTATAACCTAACAACGATAAAAACTTCCCCCATTTGTTTGACTCCTAGATAATTCTCATTATTTTAAAAACTGCACGTGCCTGCCATATTGAACAGAAATGCAGGCATGCAAGTATACAACTGCATGAATTGCTGTCTAAAAATTCTTGAAGGTAAGAACAAAGTTCTTTGTTGTACCAGTGTATCAGGGAGCCTGGTACAAGTAACATCTACGAACCACAGCAGGTTTCTATTACAGGTATTAAGGCATATATAAGTGACCTCTTTACTGCAATTTTTAGCTGTTCATTGAGACTAAAATATCTTAGACACGGATAGTCATGGTATGGAAGGACCTATATCCCTTAGAAGTAGTCCACAAAATTTGGAAATGTTATTTAATCAAATGGAAGAATTATAAAAACATGCAGTATAAAAACACGCTCAAAACAGGTTGAGATAAGACCAACACAGTAGCAGGACAAATCGAACAAATGATGCTAACATGACTAACAAACATACATTAGGCATATTATGGAGATATATTAAGAACAGAGGATTATAATTGTTATCCAAATTAAATTAATTATTTTGATCCGGAACAGAGTCACAACTGGTTCATCAAACATAACATCTCGATACAAGTGGAGAGGTAAACAAAATTCATTGACAATATATCGGCCCACCTTCAAATTGTGCAAACAGAAAAGTTCTAAAACTGCTGACGTTTTTTAGTAAATTTAACCATCCGCTAACTTCAGCGATCAGATGAAATTGCATCCACAAGAGACTCCCTAGGTACAGAATTTGCAAACAAAAGCAGAAAATTAAAACACAATACAATATATGTTATCTTTAGCAGCAAAAAATAAACATATTCCCACTCATCGGAACACACCGCCTCTAATCAAGATGGGGGCACTGGGATTACGATTCAAATTTGCTACGTGGAGTCTAGTAGTACTACTACAAGTGAACAATCATCAATGACATACTTTCCTCAATCAAATTTTCGTAACTAGTATACAATCTATTCGTATAGCAAAGTGCAAGATTTGTTGCTTGTCCTACTCCTATCCCCTAATGTTTCAGGCTCGGCTCCAATTGATCCTCCAAGACAAAACCTTTGAAACTGCTTACGCATCTACAGCAGAAATATGACGCGAATCAAATTACTACACAGTCCGAGCACGCTAGATCCGAACCCATCAACAAGTGGCCCATCCAGGCGTCGGCAGCCGCGCTCACCTTGGAGGGCTCGACCTTCTGGAAGTTCTTGACGACGGAGACGATGCGGTCGGCGACCTCGCCCTTGTCGAGGAACGAACCCTTGGCCCCCTCCTCCGTCGCCGACGACAGGAGACGCGCGGCGGGGACGCTTCCCGCCGCCGCGGCGGGACGACCCACTGGCACGCGCAGGTGGCTCAGGAGGGCCCTCCTCGCCGCCGCCATCGCCATTTCTCCTCTCCTCCTCGCTCGGTGGGTGCGTGCGGCGGAGTGGGGAGAGACGAGAGAGAGGTGGATGGCGACGTGGACGAAGCCACGCTGGTCCGGGCTGGTCGTACTAATCCTGACAAGTCTGGCCCATCTGGCCTAGCGAGATGGGTTGATGGGCCGGTTTGAGCCCAACGGCTATGGGCAAATTTCTAAGGGCACATAGGGCCGTTTTGGTTTGCTACCAAAACTGGCCATACCAATATTTTGGTCACCGGAACAGTAAACATCAAGTGTTTGGATTGTGACCTAATCAATGGTCGTGCCCAGACTTGAAAGATAGCAAGGCCGACGCTCAAATTGGTAGCGCCGACAGCCAGAAGCGCCAAGACGCAGAGACACACAACTTATAGCTCAGCCCAAACTAGTTTCCAAAAAAAGCTAAGGCTTCATCTTCTCTTTGATTTAGGTCCTGTATGTTTCAGCTTTTTCAAAGCTAAAAACTGACTTTTGGTTTTTGAAAACTAAAATTTCAGAAGCTAGAAGCCAACAGATGGGGTTGTTTGGAAGCTAGCTTTTGAGTTAGCTTATTTGGTTGAATGGAATGCAAAATATCATAATGTCCTAGTTATTTTTTAAAATGACAAGTATTTATTTTTAATAGTAATAATATTATAAAGTAGCATCATGTAACATTTGTCATAACAAAATAGATTTTAATCATGTATATTGAATCTCTCATCGCCATCCAAGCGCTAGCAATACTATCACGAAATGTATTCATGTCGTCATTGTCTTCTTCATCCATTGGTTGAGGTGTGGATTCTTCTTCAACACTTGGTGACGGAGAGGTGGCCGGGCATCGAGGAGGTGGCCGAAGTCGACTGGGGGGCGCGCACGAAGGTCACAACGACAGGGGGTAGCGACGAGGCATCGAGGGAGGTGGCTGGTCGGTAGCCAAAGTCGACTGGAGGGCGCTCGTGAGGGTCGCGACGACGGGGCGGCGATGACGGGGCGGAGCTCGCGGGTGTCTCGGCGACGAGGCGTTGCCCGTGGAGGTTGCGGCGACGAGTTGGTGGCATCGGTGTCGGTAACCCTAGCTACACGCACGCTAGCTCGGGACAGAAAGAAATGCGAAGCATTTTTTCAATGGCAGACGAGTAATTTGTTGTAACTTTTCTCTGAGAAGCCAGAAAAGCTATCCAAAGTGAGCTTCTGGTTTTTTAGCTTTTCTAATACAAATGTAGCTTTTGGCTTTTCAAAAGTTAGTTAAAAAGTTAATTGTTTGTTTTGGCTTCTGACTTTTCAGGTAAAAAAGCCACTAAAAGCTGAAACAAACAGTCCTTAATAAATACCCAGCCGATACTCGTCTCCTCGGCTGCCTCTCTCACTGCTCTGCTCGTGTCTCCATGCGATTCTCCCGCTACGTTGCTACCGCCTCCACCCGATCCGCTCGCCTCCGCTAGATCAAACAACTGAGACCACCGCACGCCACCTCCTCTGCTCATTAAAGCACTTGCAACGCACCAACGATACCTCTGCTCATGGAAGCACCTCTCCGCGCCACCGCCGTCTGTTTAACAGGTGTTGTCCTAATCTCACGTCCTCCTTCTATCAAAGACTGATTTGATATGCACCTCCATCTGCGACCACAACCGAAGCTCCCTTTCAGAGCTCAAATGGGATAGCGATTTGGGCTAAATATATTGGGGATGGGCAGAGGTTAAGCTGAAGAGGAAGATCTCGGGGGTGCGTTGAGCAATTCTTTGTGGAGTGGATGTGCTGTCGGGAACATGAAGTTGTGAGCTACAGCTGCTGTTGATGTTGTTACCTCTCTTTGAGGGCCTAAGAACCAGTATAATCTCTATGTTACCATCTCTCCCTGATGTTGTGCACCCTATAAGTATTATCACCGATCCAGAGAATCGACAATTGGTGCACCAGGTAGGGGTGCGCTAGATCTTTTTTTCTTCTAGGGAGGAGATGGCCTTCACCAGAATTGTCACGACAAGCCGCGCCCGACTTCAAGTCAGGAGCCACATCTTCTTCGGCTCTCTCCAGTTCGCCGTCGATGAATCTGGTTGCCTCACCCGGATCTCTCCCGGTGTCGTCGGCTGTGTCGAGGCCCTATGCTTCACACCCGGGGCGGAATTCCGCTTTGGCTCCACCACCTTCGCCTTCACCAAGACCGGCATCCTAGAGCCGGCCATGCCGCGCTCCACCACCTTCATGCCCGCCTACCCCAGTTGAAAGGCCCACGCAGGAGCGCCTTGCCCCACTCGGCATGAAGAATGTTGTCGCTCACGCTACCAGGTACCTCACTGACCTGGGCAAACACGTTGACCTGGGCAAACACGTCTTCCCATGCTTGAAGACCACTCAGACTCACTAAGTCTCGTGCCGCCAAGCCTGTGTACTACTAGAGCTCGACCCTCATTGGGTCGGTTTCCTCGACGAGGCCGTCATGCTCTCTAACTACGATCCGGAAAGCTTTGGAATCGTTCTTTAGGAGATCTCTTCCCCTCCCCGTGCTGTCTTTGTCGTACGGACCATGGAGGAGATCAAAGCTGAGGCCCGAGAGCAAGAGGCCGAAGAACAACATCTCAAACAATAACAAAAGGACCTCGATAAGCGCTGAGAGGAGCTCTGCCGGAGAGGCCGAGTGGCCGGCGACATGATTCTCCAAACCAAGATGGGCAAGCACGATGTATTCATGACGCCACAACACAACATTGTGGTGGCCAAGGCATTGCTGGACACCATGCAGGGCAAACTGCTCGAAGACCACATAGTTAACTCCGCCATAGCTCAAGTGATGGCTATGGTTGAAGCCGCCGCCGTCCAGTACCAGGAGACGACACCCACTGTCATCGACTCTCCCTCCATCCAATGGTTGTGAGGAGCCTCGGCGCCACCGTCTTCCTCGTCTCCGACGGCTCCTCACCACCAGATCCGCCACCATTGGCTATCACCTCCTAACCCATCGCTCTGCATTGCCTCGTCGCCTACATTGGCCTACCACTGGCTGTTGACCCTATGGCTTTAGCGGCACTGTCACCGCCTCGGCGCCCGCCCATTCCACTGTCCACTGTTGAGCCGTCGTATCTCACTGTGATCTCTTTAAGCCCAGCGACCTCCCCTTCTTCCCCTCCCTCTCCCACCCCTCCAAGCCTCAACCCAACCCGAGACCCTAATTTTTTGGTGCTTCGTTGGGGTTTGGGTTGTCGCCAGTGCCAGAGAAGAAGAGGCGGCCGCCAGAGTTGGACGAGAAGCACGTGAAGCACAAATCACAAAGCACATCCAGTGACCCAAAATTTGCAAGATATGGGGATGGATTTTCTTCAATTGATGGTAGGACTAATAATATTAACAAGTATTTTCTTCTCATGCTGATGATGCAGAGGCTTAGAATCGAAAATAACCGCCACATAGATGGTAAAATCATTGAAAACATATAAAGGGACATGTGCCACTTCATCCACCAGAACTATTGCCATAAAGATGACATGTTCTTCGACCCCGATGACCACTATGCAAAAGAGGAATATTGTAGTCATAGTAAAGTGGTACTATTCACTACATTTATTTACAGTTCTCCTCACAAGAACAGTGTCCCTCTGCATTACTACAGAGGAACCAGATCCTTGTCTAGATAGTTGTCAGCAATATGGGTATAGACTTCTGTGAATACTTATTTACTTATTTACGATGGGACATGTAAGTCACAAGGTAAGCCTCAAAACGTGAGAAAATAGGTAGTGCAAACCACATATGTAGTGGAAACTTGAAAATTATCGTTGGATCAGAAAAATAGACATTTGAAATTTGTCCATGTCACCAAGAGTAAAAAATTTACCCCTTAGATTTAGCCATGAGTAAAATTTTTACTGGGGGTAAAATTTTTTACTTTTAGTGACATGGACAAATCTCACACATCCATTTTTTTATCTAACGATAGTTTTCAAGTTTCCACTACATATGTGGTTTACCCTATATATTTTTCCTCGAAAAGCTAAGAGTTGAAACGAACGAGAGTGCTAAGAAGACTTGGGAAAGTGTTAAAAGCTTGTAAGATTCGTATAATGTACTCAATCAATTAGTTCTGAATGTAGAACTTATTTTTTGAAGAATGATATTATTACAAGCAAATGGGTTTGTAGTAGGGTTTCTGAAACCGCACGGTAACCGTGCGGTTATCACGGTTACCACGTGCAATAACGGTTTTAGTTTTTCAAACCATAGTATACACCGTGGTAACCGCACGGTTTTCACGGTAACCGCGCAGTTACTGTGGTAACCGCCTTATCGTGGGATGGTGGTAACCTCCCCAAAAATGATTTGGGAAACCCTGGTTTGTAGTACCTTCTCCACACACAACTAATTAATTAAACTTAAATATGGTTAGTATTGTTGTATTGTATTTCAAATTAATAATAAAACTCAAATAATATGATTAATGTTAACTACACTTGAGAGGGTACTATATGGTGGGGTAGTTGGCAGGGTGGGCGAGCAATGGGTTAGGATGGTGGATCTACTGGCTGTGGACAAAATGGTTGGTGTGACCTTGTGGGCGCGCATGTTTAGTTTTTTTGGGTGTGTGTGTGGGGGGGGTGTGGTTGTAGTGATCACTTAAGCTAATTGGCAAAAATTGGAGGCAAGAAACAACGAATGAGGGAAGAGCACAACGCCACCAGGTGATACCAACATGGAAAGAGCCATCGGAATGTGGTCATGGGAGAAAGAACACGACTAGTAGGACGTGTTGTGGATAGGTAATATAGGTAACATGGCGAAGTTTCACCCTTCAATTATTTCCTCATATACCAAACAATGTACACAATATATGTTTAGAAGGTGTATGTATAATGTAAACTTGCTATAAATACCATTAAATGGATCTTAAATGAAAATTGAAATTGTCCAGCTTTCAAAATTTTGATATCCGATATAATATTAATATCAGTCATCAGGATTGCATCATATGTAAATTGCTTCCTTGTTTGTCTTTTCTTTCAGGCATTGACTAGCATTAACCGATCATCTGTTTGGCAATGCATAGATTATAGCTATGCTCGGTCATCTTTCCTTCAAACCCTCAATCACCCTGAGATCGCATAAAATCTAGCTAGAGAGCACAAGAAAATATCACAGGGTACTTCTAGCATGTTTTTCAACTTAATAATTAAACTCAAGTAATGTCATTAATGTTAGCGGTGGTCGAGAGGGCAATACATGACGAGGTAATGATAGGGTGGCGAGCGACTGGTTAGGATGGGTATCAAAGGAATCAAGAAAAACGGTTGGCAACACGACAAGGAATCGAAGGGCACTATCAACCATAGAGAAAATGGTTGGTGTGGCCATGTGGCCCATGTGTGTATGCTTGTGTGCTGATGTGGGGTGAGGGTGGGGAGGCGGGGTGGCATTAGAGATTGTGTGTGCATGTGTGTGTTTGGAGGTGCGGGGTGGTGGCGGGCACAAGGCGGAGAAGTGTAGTGAAGACATTTAACATTTTAGTCGATTGCCAGAGTTTGGAAGAGAGGTAGTGAAGAAGTGTTTCTAGTAGTTAGGATGAGAGGCAATAAACGGTGAAGCAAGGAAAAGCACAATGCCACGGGGTGGTAGCGACATGAAAAGAGCTATTGGGGAGGATATCACTAGAGGAACCTAGTAAGGTCGATAGAGGGCATCGATGGAGAGAACCCTACCTGAAAGGACTTGGTCTCAACCTAGGGGAGGAGGTGGTGAATTGGCGTTCATATAAAACACTTGCATCGGAAGTTACATTCCCTTTGAACTTCCGCTTCCAATGACCCGAACTTGTGACTGGCCTTCTCCGTGAGACAGAGAACGCTGATTGTAACTTCTGGTCACAAGGATCAAAACTTCCGATCCCCTGTTTGATTTCCATGAAGGAAATGAATGAGGAGCAACTTTCAGAAAGAAATGAAGCTACATGGATAGAGAATATGCAGGAACACAAAATATGACAAAATGAACAAGATATGCAAGGAAATCTACAAAGATGATGATGAAGAGAGAGAGAGGGGACACGATTTTTTGCCGAAGTTCGGATCCCAACAATCCTACATCTCTATCGAGTTGCTCCAAGAAACTGGGTGTCTTTGAATCCAAGGCCTCACCAAGCGACCATAAAGATCGAGTTTGGTTCTCACCCAAAGGTACCCCTTTTCCTTGTGGAGGTGGAGTAACGCTTTCATGGACTTTCCCGAGCTGTCCACAAGCGATTCTCGTGGGAGATGCCTAGCTAGCTAGGAAGAATACCTCCAAGAGTAACATGCTCAAAGACGAAGGTCGTAAGTTGATCCCCAAATGCTCAAGATGCAAACACTAGCTCTCACGAGAACAAATCCCCAATTCCATTCCAATCTCACAAGAATATCACTAAATCTAAGGTGGATTGAGTGGAAGAACCCTCGGAAAGGCTATAGATATGAAGGTAGGTCTAGAAGATGGAACAATAAAACTCCAAATAGGGGGTGGGTTCAATACTCACATATTTGAATATCCAAACTACTAATGTTGGGTGATTGGATCTTCCGATCCACACTTGACCGATGCGAGAAGGGGGATCAAAACTTCTAATCGTGATGATTGAAACTTCCTATCAACCCTCTTTGTTTGTCAAGGGATCCACAAGATTCATGGTGGAATATGTCTGGAAATCCTAGGGAAAGGCTAAGGAGAAATGGAACAACCAACCCCTCAAAGTAGGGAAAGTAAGAATTAAATACTCGACCTACTCCAAAACTACTCCAAAACTAGCCGATGCTCATAGATTTGAATATCGAAGGTTGCGATCAAGAAGAATTGGAACTTCCGATCCACACTTGTCTTTTGTGAGAAAGAGGATCGAAACTTTCAATGGCAACTATGAAAACATCCGATCATCCTTCTCTATTTGGCAAGGAATGCTGAGCATCAAAACATCAAAACCCTATTCCTAGATAGATACAGTACTCTAACCAAAGGTTCCAATTACAACTATTGTAACTTCCGATCGGGAAGCCGTACTAACTCATTTTTTCATGTGGGCATTGTGCATTGTGTGTGTCTGTCTAAAAATCAATGGAAGATTGAGCACTTGGAGACAAACGCCAACATTGATTAGAACCCGTTTTAATATTGTGGCTTTTCCTATTACTCAATCTCGAAAACAAAATTAAATTTAAGTATTTTTGAGTAATTTAGACTTGCTTTGTTTTGTAACCATTTTGCATAATACCTGCAATTATCCTCAATGAAGTCATTAGTCCCTCCATTATTCTTAACATCTAACATCCAAAACCCGCTAGGGGCCTAGATGCACTTTCATTTTGCCATCATCATCTTGCGCGTGCAGGATTTAGGAAAGGAAGATGATGGAAACGAGGTTTCTAATAAGGCAAAATTTGCTAAAGGACCCTAAAAAAATGTGGTCTTTGCTAGTAGACACCGCAAGAACGTGAATTTGCCTGAGGACACTCTAAAAGTGTGGTAATTTGCTAGAGGACACTAATGCCATTAAAATCTTATTTTCACTAGAGTTGGAGAGAGAATTTATATAAAATGACTTTGCTGCCCCTGTCTTCTTCCTCCGTCCATTCCATTCACGTGCAACCCGCTAAGGAAGGGGGCACGAGAAGCGGCGTCGCGACTATACATCGCAGTGATGACGACCTTGTGGCGGGGCGGTGAGCGGTGCAATGCTTACGATCACGGAGTGGGATGGCGGGGTGTCGAAAGCACTCCAAACCCCTTATTATATTAGAAGGATGAATAGAATATCCCAAATTCTTCCATCAAACATAATAAGGCATTTGACGCTCCGAGAGAAAGATAAATGAGACCTTGCTGAGCCTTTAGCCTGCCAGTCAACTTCAGCCTGAGATGTGCCCGTCAAACCACTCGATGGCGGCAACCAGATGTGTTACACATTTAGGAGACTTGACACAAAATGGCTAAAGATCTACATTGTCTCAAATATCTTTAACTCATACTGATGTTTAGTATGTTCCTAGCAAAAGGAACACCCTAAACACTTTCATCCAAGCACATGATATATCTAACATAAGGAATTCTAGGTTCTAAGTCTTAGCTAGGTTCTTACAACATAGTGCTTAGATACATATGGCCGATCGGCCGAATAGTTAGGTTTGCGGAAGCATCTTCTACCCAAAAGATCTTTCTTGCAACCGACTAGGGTAGACCCTAGTAAGAACCATCCTGGAAGAACGAATCATCCCCTCTGAAATCATCCTCCTCAGGAGTGACCTCACCTGCAACCAAGTCTAAGCATACAACAAAACAATATTTACAAAGCAAGTGTCAGTACAATAGATTGTACTGGCAAGCACCAAACAAGCCTAATACTCTACATGCAGGGCATATACAAGGTAAAGCTTACATTGGGTATTTTTAGCATAAAGCAAATTTTGGTTTGCAAAATCCATTTTCAAATTCAGATTTTCCTTAAATGAAATTTCAGCAAGCATATACTTAGCAAATGGGCATCGAAATAGATGGTAATCACATATAACTTGGCACCTTTTTGCCTTCCATGGCAGCAAGGACATAATCCACAAATCACATCACATTTTGAAGACTAAATTTAGCTTTTGGGAAGAATAAAACACGTCTATACTCATGACATATTCACATACCGCTCATAACCGCAAGCATGGCTAATCGATTAGTTTTAACTCTGAAGAGTACATACACTTTATCCACATGATGTGATATAATAATCATGCAAAGCATGGCATACGATACATGAGTATCCGATTTATTTACTCACAATAAAGCCCTTCCAAGATCCATGATTTAGCCTTACACCAGCACGATACGTGTTCTCCATCCTAGTCATACTGGAAAATATGACCTAGGACCGTTAAGTGGCGGGCCCATGCTCTAAACTTAACGTCGTGGCGACGGACATGACAGGAACCCACCACATGGCACAATACCGTTGTATTGGACATACTTAGTCACCTATACTACCACGTCGGGGCAAATAGAAAGTTCCTCTGAGTTATTCGAACTCATACCCACTGGCCTACCAGAATGTAAGACTAAATCACAAATAATTTACTAAGCTTGGGCTATCCCATACTAGGACATGTGGTTGTACTGTATTTGACATGAACTGACATTGAGTGAAGTCCTTAGGTCAGTTTGGACACTCGCTCCCCCTATCGGCACACAACTAATCACCATATGTGTACCACATGAGGCCCAAACCTAAAATCCATATTTTCCAACATTTTATTTGATAAATATCATGTTTTTATCTTTTCTATCCAAATCATAAATCAGATCATTATATATATATATATATATATATATAATTGAGCCCAAATGGTAAGTAAACATGACACCAAGCATGGCTAAGCATTCTCATGTTATTGTGACCTTAAACACCATACTTAATGTGACAAAATGAATTGTTCCTATGGCTAGGAATGATGGTTAAGGTCTTTTGTGGGGTTCAGGTGATAATGCAAGGCAAGGAGTTGATCTAACAATTTTTACAAAGTTTTAGTGAATTAGTGTACAATCAACATGCATATTTTGCAATTCTTTTCAAATAACCTCCAAATTATAGGTTCAATGTGATCAAAGAGGGGAGGTGGCTTGCCTTGCTCTTCCTCTCCTTGTTCAGCTATGTAGTAGACCTCCTCGTGATTCGATTGTGAATCGTCTAAACATACATATGCAAGAATTAAAATTACAACATACATAAAAATCGAATATGCTCTAAAATGAATGCTTTTCACATGTTAAATGTGTTCTGTGTTAAATTGATTTTTTTGTAAGAATGTTCATTTTAACAGTTTTTATTTAAAAGTTACAAATTTTTAAAATGTCTACTTGTTAAACATAGAACTATATGCATTCCTGATTTTGAAGATATAAATATTCATGTTTCTGTTAAGGTAAACATTTTTATAATGTAGAGCATAAAAATATGCCAACAAAATTTAGTTTGCAAATTTTAGAGTTAGGATGAATTTTCTACAATTTTTAGAAGTTACACCAATTTCTAGTTCTCAAGAAAACATTTAAACATTTTTTTCCTTTTCCCAAATTTTTTTCTTCTCTCGGGTCCACCGGTCAGCGATTGAACTTAAGCACAAAAGCCCCTAGGTCCTCGGGAAATAGATCCCGTAGCCCCCAGCACGTGTTGATTTTATTCAAAAAGGTCTTGAGTTTTTGGTTATTTACTAATTAGTTCACGACCCCACATGTAAGTGTCTGTTATTTATGCTTAAACACCGCTGGAAGTTTTAAATGTTCGCAACGTTAGGCCCTTGCTCTTGACAGAGTAGAGGAGCGGCTCGCCCGCGAGCTTTCCAACATCGCCGGCGGCGAACGGTGGCGGATCTCGTGACGCGGCCAAAAGAGAAAAGATAGAGGGATTCAAGGCGAAGCTATAGGTGGCTCTCTCACCCAACGAGGTCACCAGAAACGTCATCGGTGACGCCGTGAGCAGCAATGGTTCTCGGGTTGGTGGGGCATGTCGATTTGGAGGCCGGATCTATACGTGCATGTGTATGGTAAGGATTCCAGGGATTACTAGGAAACTCACCCAAGGTGACACGGCTCGGCAAGGTCTTGGCGAGGAGAGCTGGTTTAGCGGCGGCGCAACGGTTACGGTTGTCGTCGACGGTGTACCTCCGGGATTCTACTGCATAGAGAGGATGCATGCATCGGTTTAGATTGGCACAAGACAGCTTTAGATGAGAAGGATTGCACAGAAACTCACCAGAGAAGGAGATAGAAAAGAATGGCGTCGGCGGCCAGAGTTGGGGAAGAAGAAGGGAATCTCCCACCGTGGTTCACCTCGTGCCGATTCCTTTGGGATTCTTAGTTAATGGGTGCTGGTGAAGATGATGGCGAGATGGCTTGACCAATGGTGGACCGTGGAAGCCGGACGATGAGCAAGGGCGAAGCGACGGCGTCCAGAGCGCGACGGTGTTCCGAGTGGACGTGGTCGTGTTCCCAGAGATTGGCTGCACCAAAGGAGGTGTTCTTGGTGGCGTTAGAGAGTGTATTGATGGTGGATTAGAGAACACACATTGAACGGATATGGAGCTTACCGGTTAGCAATGGCGACGAGGACCTCTCTTGTCGGCACCAAGAATGGCGCCTCTGTTCCCGGCGAATCCGAGACGGAGTGCCTTGGTTCTTCCATGAGACGAGATGAGGGCGAGAGAGAGAGAGAGAGAGTGTGTGTGTGGTCGGGTGGTCGGCTTATATGGGGTCACCGGCGGAGGAAGGGAGAAGGAGTGGCTCATCGCCACTGCCGATGCGTGCTCACGCGCGTGGCACACGAGTTCTGGCCGTGGGCCCATGGAGTGAGCAATGTGAGGCTAACAAAGGGGGCCCCACCATGCACCCTGGCCCACATGGCAATGTGGAGTGTGAGAGAGATGAAGAAGGTCTAGAATTTTCCAAGTCTGGGACTGTGGTGAGATTCCAAATTTGGGCTCGATTTAAAATAAGTTCCAAGCAGCATCTGAGTTTGAGTTCAATGGCAAAGAGGTAAAGCAGTGTTTGTTCTACAGCCTGGGTCAAGTCTCACAACCTAGAAGTCCAAGGTCGAATTTTGGCATGGTGACAAAAAGAGCACCAGAGAACTATCAAAAATCCTGAGTTTAGTGTGTTTAGAGAGTTGTTTGGTCTATCTAATGACTTGATAAATTAATCTAAAATTCACCTTTGGCTTCTAAGGTTAGTAAGAGGTTTACACAAATTTTTCCCAGATTTTTGAGTTGTTATAAGTATTTTTCTTAAGTCCATTAGTATTACTTAAGTATGAATATGCTTCTATAATGCATATGCACAACATCTCGAAATGCACAAGCAATTAAACATAGAATTTCTGGGCAAAAATTTTATTTCATTTTACTCCATCCACCATTTCCCATGTTTTTCATACTTCCAAAATTGTGGTACGTGACACGGGGCGCGCGTGAATGGCCTACGACCTCACATGCAATAGGAGGCACACACGCGAGTAGTGGCAGCGCGACTACAAGGGTGCGGTGGCTATGACCTCATGTCTAGGCAATACATTGGTGAGGACTGCATGACGGGGTGGCGACCTCGTGGTAGGGTGTACGTGGCCTGTGACCTCATGAGTAGCGAGGGCGATAGTGACCTCGCGGTGAGGCTGCGCGGCGGCACGGTGCAACTGCGGTGACTTCACGACGGGGCACACGTGCACGGTTTGTCGGATTTGGGCGCCAGATGGCAGTGACTTCATGGTGGCGCCCATGTGTTTGGTCAGCCAGATTTGGATGCCCACCAACTGCCACAGCAACTCCACCGTCGATGCTTATTGCTTGAAGAAGACTATGAGAAGAGAGAAGATGATGAGGGCAAAACTAACATTTTACGTGGTTTCTCTCTCATTAATTGGATGGATGTTGTATTTTAATGTGTCCGGTGTCCTATGACAAATTACCACACTTTTGAAATGTTCTTGGGTAAATTCACGTTCTTACGGTGTCTATCAGCAAAGACCATACTTTTTGAGTGTCCTGTAGCAAATTTAGCCTTCTAATAAAGACCTGTCATGGTAGAGGCATATGGGGCACGGAAATTGCATTAAGAAACTTAAATAGTGAGAAGAAATTGATGAATAAGGTATGTAAGGGAAGTTAGAAGAGAAATTGACTTGTGGGAGTATTTATGTACAAAATTAAGTTGCAGGGGAACTAAAAACACAAGTGACTTGTAGGGGTGTATTTGGATTTCCCCTCTTTTTTTGTTTGTCCTTTTTGACCTCATTGACTAGTTTTCCTTCTTTAGATATCGACATAAAAGGACTCTATTCCTCTTTTAATATGCTCAATACATTCTCATTCCCCGTCGGTTAATTAGTCCTAAATGTAGAATTGTTTTTGAAGAATTTATATTACTACAAACAAATGATTGGTACTTATGCACAACACACATGACAAATTAATTGAACTTATGTTATGGTTCTATTGTATTTCATCTCAATAATGGATCTCACATAACGTGTGTAGTGTTAATGGTGGTGGGAGGGTATGTGGTACATGGCGGGGCATGTTGCAAGGTGGCGAGTGACATGCAATATGACGGGTGGGATAGTGTTGCCCAGGAAACAATGTGACAAGGGCACTATTGGCCTTTATAAAATGGTAGCCATTTGTGTGTGTGTGTGTGTGGCGGAGGGGGAGTATGGGGTGGGGGTGATAGAGCATAAGGTTGTCGGGTGGTATGGACATAGAAAGAGCCATCTAGGAGGAGCTCACTACACCGGCGGGGGGGGGGGGGTGTCGATGCGGGAGCAGTGAAGAAGAATCCCCTTGGCATTCGTGGTGATGCTTAATAATAAGGAGTACTGTGGGTAGGCTTTACAGAATAACATATTCACATGTGAAGAAACAAGAAGTTTCACCCTTTATTTTGAACCCTCCATTTGTTGATTGTGTTGACTAGTGTTCCTTCTTTTAGTAATCAACATAAAAAAGCCACTAGTGTTCCTCTTATAGCAATCGGAACAAAAGCTAGAGAGCTGACAAAAATCTGGTTGGGTTCTTCTCGCAAGGTGAGGTGACTAGATTTTTTAATCAGTGTTTCTTTGGCATTAGCCATTGTGTATTCTCTGTCCCAAAATAAATAGATTTATAGAATGCAAGGCAACTTAAGAGGTGAGTGTAGAAGACCAACAGTACTAGAAAAACCTTACATAGAGGTACTTTTCTAGCCTCTAAAATAACTTCTATAGCCTAGAGACTTTTTAAAGGAACTCTTAAAATTGGCTAGGACACTTTTAGCACATTTTGTTAAATTTATCTTGTAGGGACATCTTTTTAACACTTAAAATTTGCCTAGTATGTAAAGGCATTTTTAAACCTTTGTAATATCTTTTTCGAATATTAATATATACTAAGTAATTACATATAACTAACTAATGGTATGAGGTTGAGATAATTAGTGCATTGAAGATAAAAATGACTTATTCAGGAGGTCATGAGCTCAAGGATTGGCAATAGCAAGGGATAATATATTTTTTTCTCTTTTTTCACATTGATTTGCTATAGTTATTGTGCAATTTAATGCTTTTAGAAAGTGTGTCTACTTCTTATATAGACCGAAAAATGCATATACAAAAATGCCACAAGTCATAGAGACATTTTATAAAATACCTATTTGTTTCTAGAGACAATTCACCAAAAGGCACTTACGAGGCAAATGCCTATGCCTCTATAGTATTAAGAAAATGTATCTACAAGGTATTTTTGTTGTGGCAAAATTTAGTACAGGACACTTAAAAGTGTGGTCTTTGTTGGTAGACACCACAAGAACGTGAATTTGTCTGAGGACACTCAAAAAATATATGGTAATTTTTCGCAAGACACCGGACGCATTAAAATAAGTTGCCCACCCAATTGATGAAAAAGAAACCTTGTAAAAGGTCAGTTTTGCCCTCATCTTCTTCTCCCTTCTCTCAGTCTTCCTCCTATCTATTTCCTTTTTTCCTTCTCTAGGACTCATTGACCAGTTTCCCTTCCTTAGCAATGGGCATAAAAGGATTGTGTTCCTTTTTTAATCATACCAAAATGTGGTTGGGTTTTGGTAAGGTGTCCATGGTCGCGGAGATCCCAAGGAGCGAGAGGCTCGTCCTAGGAGGTGGGGGATGGGGAGAATGGCTACCGGTGCCACCGATGGAGGAGGGCCGTGGCCGAGGAGGAATCGTTGGTAGGCATGGCCTCGACGAACAAGAGGAAGCGCCTGGTGGTGGGGTCTTCCTTGGTGTCCATGGCAGCGGCGGGGAACCAACCGAACCTGTTTGCCCTGGGTGGGCCGACTAAGTACCCTACTGATGATGGGGAATGAGACTTACTCCTGGTAAAATATTTGTGGTCAATTGCCACCGCCATGGCCGACGGGATGTGTCATTTGCAAGTCAACAATGCGTTGAGTTGGATCGTCGACCTCACGTCCCACGACGACGGCATGTCGCTATAGCGACTGGCGTCCGCCTTGGAAATCCAGTGTGTGAGAGGGTGATGGATGAGGTGATGGTGCCATCTCATGGTTGCACCAGCCGGGAGTGGGAGTGGGAGTGGTTATGATTGGGTTGCGGTCGCCACTATGTGGCCCCACATCTCAAATGTGTGCAAATTGGTGAGTGTAAGGGCGTGCCCACGGAGAGAAAGGGGCGAATAGAAGGGAGGAAGAAGAAGGAGATGACATGTCAGGCCAGGGGTATTTTTGATATTTTAAAATGTTTCTCTATCCTATTCAATCGAAAATAAATATTTTAATGGGTGTTGTGTCCAACATCGAATATGCTTGTTTTGATAGTGTCTTATCCCAAAACTTGAATTTTGCCATGTCCAGAAGCTCAAACCACAAAGTCACGATACAACAAAATTTGCCAAATAAGTTCTATAGTCTAGAGACACTTTTCAAATACACACTTAAACTCACCTAGGACACATTTACTCTAGATATACTTTGGAGACATTTTTAGCACATTTTATTAAATTTATCCTATAGAAATCAACTTAGTTCAGAAAAACTTTGAACTCTAGAAATTGAGTTTTTTTTGGGTAGAGGGAGTATATGACAAGTTTTCTATGGAATTGTTGGTGTACAAAATATGGCATACCCCTGAGACTTACGGAACACCAAATATCCATATAGAACACCTATACACCTATGGGAAGTCTACCCCCAATAAGGAGTTACCTTCCAATCAAAGAAGGAAACCTTGACCTACCTCGGGAAGGCTGAACAAGACCTACTCAAACTCGACCAAGACTCACCTGAAGAATGCCAAGAATACCTCCACGAGTCGTCCTAGGAAGCGAGAGGACTTGAGGGTATAAATACCGTCACACCCTGAAGTTTCCCTTCCTAGCCCTAATGCAATTAATAAATTGTCCCAACAAATTGTTTAATTAACCTAGAGCTTACCCTTAAAAAACTTTTTAATAAGTGAAAATGGCTTGGTGGGATTTTTCTTGAGTTCCTATTGCTAAAATACATTAACATGGTTTTTAGTGGAATTTTTAAAGCAACAAAAATAATTTTAATAAATAAAAAACAAATATGAACATTAAATTAATTCAAAATCCTTTTCCTTTCTTATTCGCCATTGGGCCATTTTCGGCCAAACACTCGTCGCCGGCTTGCCCGAACCCATGCGCCGCTGTCACACCTCAAAATTCCCCTCTAGCTTTAAAAATTATCTCGAGAAATTTGCGAGAAGAAAATGTCAAGAATTAACCCAGAGAAAAACCCCAAAAAATAAATCCATTTAATAAATGAAATGGGATTTGTAGAATTTTTCTTAAATTCCATCTTTTTCGCCGATGAGTACAGTGGATAGTACTCAATCTTGCTTTCTTTTCCCCACCTCAGAGCTAGAGTATGGATCGGATGATGGATTCATGGAAGAGTATGCCTGTCTCTACCATCAAAGATGCCTGTGGAGTGGAGTCGCCACGCTACGAGCGCCAAGATGTAGATTACCTCCTTTTATTTTTTCCGCTGTGATTATGTAAGACTTTTATGATATTTCTAAGACGTGCATTCTATGTATCAAATCGTTGTTTTGTGTACCCTGGCTAGTCCTCGACAGGGATGTAATGAACATTCAGCTTGGGAAATTTTGGGCATAATTTCTTGGCATGACAGCCGTGCTCCTCCGCTACTGGGCCGACCGAAGGCCACGACCCAGTAGGCCGCCCACGCCACCTTCGTCCTGGGGACACTGACAGGTGGGGCGCACCTGTTGGGGTTGTCCCCAACCTCCAGCCGAGAGGGGCGAGGCTAACGTCAGCCATGTAGATGCCTCTCCCGCACCTCCCACGCCCCACGCGCCCACGTCTCGTACCTGCCCACGTGTGCGCACCCCACTCCGCTCATCTTGCCCGTTTCCCCCTTGTTTTTGAACCCAAAACCGAGCTCACCACCGCTATTTTCCCCACTCCGGCTCGGTTGTGGCTTTCTGCCACCGGAACCCGCCTCTCTCTGTCCACTGGTGAGCCCGCCATTCCCGTCCTCTCCGGTCGACAATGTCCACCGCAATGTACCCCCATTCCCCTCTAAACCCTCTCTCCGTCTTTCTTAGGTTGTGCTGGTGCTCGTTCGCCACCTCCGCCATTGGCGCCAATCCGAGGCTGCCAGCGTCTTCGCCTCGCCGCTGATGTCCTCGCATCGCCTCCCACCGTCATGAGCCCACGGTGAACCGTCCCTCCACTTCTCCTCGTTCCGTCGCCGCTCCACGTGCTCGCCGCTGCGTTGGATGGTCGCCGCCGCTACCATCGCTGCGCGTGCCGTCGCCTCCCGGTCGGGATGGCCGCCCGCCAGTCGCTTCTTCTCGGCCATCCTTTCGCCCGGACAGATCGGGGCTGTGTTGATGAGAAATTCGATTCCCACGCGCTGGCCTAAGAGATTTGCTTTACTCTAGTGCAGGTCCAAATTGGTCGTCTCTGGTGAATTGAGGGCGTGTCAGTTGGTTTGATCCTGTAACCAATAAGAAACAAGAAATAGGCATTAAGTTGAAATTAGATCCTACCGGATCGGCTGAAGACATCAATAAACATATAATTGTTATTCCAAAGCACATTTATACTAAGTGATTGGGATAGATCTGTAGCATACAGAGACAGTATAAATCACTTAGGCTTAACTGTACATTAGGATAACAATTATTTGCATTGACAAATTAACCGATACTTCAGATCTAATATGAATCGACTAATACTCCGATACATTTTATAAAAAGATATCAATCTAATCTAAATACACTAAACCTAGATCAATCGGCTGTCAATGTAACTTGACAGATTGATACCGGTTTAGGGTATTTAAACAAATTGAGATCTTAATATAAAAGACAGTTTTAATATATCTAATAGCAATTAAAACTAAAAGATAACTAAAACAGGTAAGACTGGCTAAAACTCCAACGCTGTCTCTAATGATAAACCTAAACTAAACAGATCTTGATAGTTCTAAGAGCGACTTAACAGGTCGATTAGATGCAACATTAAGTACAAAAAGGAATAACAGATTTGTATAAGTTAATGTGAATCCCTTGAGACGGTAGGCACAACATATAATCTAATTCAACCCCTGGATCTAGCCCCATCGGCTGCTGTCTTCAGAGAGAAACCAGCCGATTGCATGATAGATCTAGGCATTGCTCTAGATTATAGGCCGCGTATGATAAATTGCATAGTTTATAATATCGAAACTAGAGTATCATAACGATGGAAGAACTAGTCCCTACGATACAAACCACTAATGACAAGGGATTACCTTGTTCGGAGATCGAAGCCGATGTAGCCCGAGCAAGAGCAAGAACTCGTCAAAAATAAAAGGGTGGCGATGCACCGAAGTTGATTGATTATGTGTTGTTTTATATTTTACAAAGAGCCTTCTGGTCTTATTTATACCCAGGCATAACGACATCCGTGTAGGACATGGTTTCTACCTTATCTACTATTTACAGTATGACAATATCTCAGGACACAATCCCATGCCGCATTACAAAAGGAATACCTAATAACTTCCTAATTTACAGATACAATTGCCGTTACAGGACCTTATCCATAGATGGCAATATCTTTAACGCATAATTTGGAGACCGAATCCAATACTTTATCTTCAAGTTTCCTCTCGGGACTGGCTCCACTTCTATCTCAACTCGGAATCGGCTTCGACTATCGACTATCCTGGTCCGATTCGGACTTAGCCGACGGGCTCCACATCCAATTCGGACTCAACCGACACAACCTTTGTTTCTCCGCAGATTGCGTTCCTGATCCGGTTTCGCTTCAATCTTGGTTCTAAACTCGGGGATTTGGTTACCAAATTTGGTCGTTAACACATGCCCCCCCAAGTCCGTGATATGATAGTATCGCGGATTTGACGTTGTTTCGAACTGCCGCGCAACTCTAGGTTGAATCTGTTTCGGCTGTCACAAAAAACTCTTTAAATAATGCCCGCCTTGCGCTGAACCAAGCCACGCTGTCACTTTTGCATCCTCAAGCCCTAGCCATAAAAACCTTTCTGCCTCCTCGGCGACCCCGTCGAAAACCAAAGCGCGACCTCACCGGCAAACCCCTCCACGGTGGCGATCCCTACCATTGATGGCGTCTTCAAGCACTCGCTCCGACGCGGCTCAGGCAGAGTACCCTGAGGTAAGTTCCATCGGCTGTAACCCCTTATTCCTTGCGATTTGGCTTTTTACCTTCTGTAATCTTGTTCTTCTATCCTTTAATTTGTAGCACCTCGCTCACCAAATCGCCATCCCAGACCTTCTTAGTCCAAATCAGTTCTTACTAGGGCCGATCGGCAACTTAGACCCCAGTGAATTCATTAATGCCGAAACAAACCATATCCTCTTTAGGTTTTCTTCCCCTGATATGGCCTATTGGTCTGGCGCCTTCAAGTCTTGGCCTTCAACGGACAAATCCTGGCCGGCTTGGTACCTAAGGATGTCGGCTAGTCAGCAAACCCATTGGACCAAGCTAGGTATAAGCCAGTGCCTAACTTTGACATTAGCCGACATGTCCAAGGATGAGCCCCTCCTATCGGTTGCAACTTACCTCTGGTCGGATACGCTGAATGCATTCTTATTCAGACAAGGGCCGATGACGCCAACTCTCTTGGATGTGGTAATGATCACGGGGCTGGACATAACCTTCACAGTCGACCCAACCAGCCTCAACATCAAATGCACTCATAATTTCAAGACCAAGAGCATAGGAGGCTGGAGCGGCTTTATATCGATGAACATGAAAGATGGTCTGATCTTCGAGAGAGAACATGCAGCTTTCCTCCTGATGTGGTTGGAAAAATTCGTAGTCTGCAGATCAAGTTGCGGGCCGACTAGCAATTGGAAGCACGTAGCTGAAGCCCTGGTGAGCAAGAAGCAGATCCCCTTAGGAAAATACCTGCTCGGCTATTTGTACCAGATGTTAAGCAACGCATCGGCTAGGTTGGCTTCCAAGCAGGCTGTGAATACAGGAGGGCCCTGGTGGCTACTGCAACTGTGGTTAAATCTTCACACTTATCAGGTCGCAGAAAGGCCAGCTCCACTAGAAGCCGACTTCCCTCTGATCGAGCCACGGTTCGAAGATGACGAAGAGGTGACCACCCGCCGATGTCTGTCATTTGGGGAAGCAGCGGCAACTTATCCAGGATCCAAGCTAACAGCCGATCATTTCAAAAATTGGTTCGACAATCTGTACAGCGGCTTCCCAAGCAGCTTGATGATATGGTTTGCCTACGAAGATATTGACAAATTCGAACTCCTGGACGATCTTCGGCTAGACGAACTCAACTCTGAAGAATACGAAAAGCCGAGGGAGATTTATATATCGGCCATAACACCTTGCATCCTCCCCATCGGCATCCACCAAGGGCTCAACATCTAGAAGTCATACGAGTTTTATCATCCGATGATGGTTGCGAGACAACTTGGCATGGGCCAACTATCGATAGGCCTTTATTATTCGGAGAAGATCCAGGCCAGAGGCAAAATCGAAGGAGACATCATGATGCATCGGCTGCTCAACATCCTCGGTCCCCCTCTGGGCAGCGTTGACAATATTGACTTGGCGGTGACAAGGACAACTGTCTTCAGCCGATAGTGGAATGAGTGGAAGTTGCACTTGTTTTAGTAATCAGCTTCGATGTATTTGACAATCGTCGATCCGAAGATGACCCCAACGGTAAGCGTCTTCTCTTTTTAGTCCCTTTCGGCCATTACTCATATATTTGACTAACCATGCTTCATTCTTTTGCAGACAACCGATGCCTCCCCCCACACGCAAACAACACAGAGCAACAATTCTCTATGCTCCCGTGTGCTGTCCTCGCGGCCGCGGCGGCCCCATCAATCATCGGCTTCCACGCGCCGAAGGTAACAATGCTTCTTCATGGCCAAAATCGTGAGCCGTTGCATCGGTAGAAGAGGGCGAAGCCATCGGCTACGCTACCCCAGTGCGAGAGAAAAGAAACAGGATTCAAAGAAGCCAAAACCAACTCCAGCCGACGACTTGCCTCCAGTCGATCCAAACGTGGATGCAATCCTTGAAGAAGAAGTCAGGGATGAGGAGATGAACCAAGCAGTCGATGTGCCGCAGCCGAAACAAGCTCTTCAAATAAATATGCCCAGACTCCATCGGCCAAACAAACCGTCGAAAAGACCCCGAGCCCTCCGAAGCACGTTCCTCGTTCCCAACCGGTAAACACCTTTCATTACTTGATCTCATCACCTTTCCAAGTTTATGCTTCATCGGCTTTTTGTGTTTGTAGGCGAAGAAACTGGCTGCCAAGAAGAAGACGGCTCCTCCTCCCTCGATAAATTCTACCGTCTTTAATTTTTTTATCAACAGAGCCGATTTCTGACTTGTATTTTTTTAGCCTCCTCGTCCTCCAACACCTGCCCTCCACGTATCGAGCGAACACACGCCAGCGGCTGCAGGTGGTGGTGATGCTGAAGACGAGGCTACCTCAGTCCCGGTTGTCCAAGTAAGTTCTATCCAACTTCATTAATCGGCTTACTAGCTTTGTCGGTCTTTTAACTGTCTCCTGTCCTGCATATCATAGCCGATCTTTTGGACTTCGACCTTTCAGAGTTTCTGGACCCTGATAAGGATGCCGACAAGGCCATGGTGCTGTCGGATGAGGACCTACGGGCTACCTTGTCGGACATAGCCAAGCTGCTAGAGTGCTCCCTCGACTTTTTGGTCACCGACTGCGGTTCCATCCGAAGTCGGTTCGAAGACATCCAAGATCGGCTGCCAGATCAGCTGACCGATATCATCGCACCGGCCACCTTCATGGAGGCGCATCGGCACAAGTTTGAATGAGCCAAGCAAAGAATAGCCGATCGCCGAGAGAACCAAGCGCTAGAGGCCAACATCAGAGCCAGCCAACAAGAAATCACCACTGAGAAAGCCAAGTTTGATGCCTTGAAGACTGAGCCGATTGCTGAGTTCGATCGGCTTCGCAAGTGTCGGGAAGAACTGGCAGCTGAACTTGCTAAGGTTGAAGCCGACATCCTGGCAAAAGAACAGAGTGTGGCCGGCTTGCCGAAAGAGATTGAAGACCAACGAGCGAAGATCAAGGCGGTCGTGTCACATTTATCCGATCCGGCCGGGGGTG
The DNA here is from genome assembly GCA_019925245.2 of Oryza australiensis. Classification (NCBI taxonomy): domain Eukaryota; kingdom Viridiplantae; phylum Streptophyta; class Magnoliopsida; order Poales; family Poaceae; genus Oryza; species Oryza australiensis. The sequence continues at coordinate 101,970 of JAIFGZ020000265.1, read as the reverse complement.
ATGAAGCCGGTCACAGGGAGCGATGCAGCCGATGCCAAGGACATCGAAGAAATAGACGAAGTTCGTCGCAAGGCGATATCGGCCATCACCGACTTTATCTCCCGTTGAACCAAATGTAACAGCTAACTAGGTTTCTGTAACTTAAACTCGCAGCTCTTTTGTAACCGGCTTGCCGATATTATTTATGGTCAATCATATGCGTACTTGCCGATCACGTCTTGAATGCTTCAAAAACTTCAAAAATTTGCTAAGTCCGATTTCTGATAGTATATATGTATGCCCCCTTAATTTTGTTGATGATGTCTTCAGCATTAATAAAATTATCAAACTGAATATCGTGCCGTTGTCGGCTAAGCTGAGCCGATGTAGAAAAATTAAGGAAAAAACTTAGCACAAAAAACGACCTAAGGGCGATGCATATTCCTCTCAACGCATCGGCTAGCATGAATCAGCAAAACCTTAGCCGAATCATGAGTTGATCCAAACACTGGGGTAATATTTTTTCCAAATACTTGCCATTGAGAGCCCTTCCAAACACTTCTCCATCCAATCCTTCTAACATGTAGGCTTCTTTAGAGATGCATCTGTGGATCTTGAATGGCCCTTCCCAGTTAGGCGACCACTTGTCGAATTTGTTGTCCCTTGATCTGATCGGCAATATTAACTTCCAAACGAGCTCGCCCTCTTCAAAAGACTTAGGCACAACTCTCTTATTATTATGACGGTCTACTCGCTCTTTGTCCCTGGTCACTTTCTCCAAGGCACGCATCCTTGATAGAACTAGGTCTTCTGATTCATCCACCATTAAGTTATAATAGTCATCGGCTGTCAGCTGGTCTTGTAATTGAATCCTTCTTGAGCCGATGATGTTTTCCCATGGCAAAACTTCTTTATGTCCGTAGACCAGTTTATATGGAGGCACCTGGATCGATCCGTGGCAGGCCATCCGATGAGCCCAAAGTGATTCGGCTAATCGGATGTGCCATTGCTTCGGATACTCAACGATCTTTCTTTTTATCAGCTTGATTAAACTCTTGTTTGAGGCCTCTGCTTGCCCGTTTGCCTGAGCATAATATGGTGAGGAATTGAGTAACTTAATCCCCATGTCGTCGGCAAACTGAAAAAACTTGTTTGAGATAAAAATAGATCCCTGATCCATAGTTATAGTTTGAGGGAGGCCGAATCGATATATAATGTGTTCCTTAATAAACTCGATGGCATCCCCAGAGTCAACTTTCTTCAAAGGAATTTCTTCCACCCACTTGGTAAAATAATCGGTTGCCACCAATATAAACTTGTGTCCTTTGCTTGAGCGTGGATTGATCTGGCGGATCATGTCGATTCCCCAACCTCTGAACGACCAAGGCTTGATGATAGGGTTCATAGCCGATGTTGGTGCTCTTTGGATAGCTCCAAACTTTTGACAGTCTTGGCATCCTTTGTAATACTTGAAACAATCTTCCAGCATGGTCGACCAAAAGTATCCTGCTCTTCGAAGTAGCCATTTCATCTTGTGAGCTGATTGATGCGTACCGCAAATCCCTTCGTGCACTTCTCCGATGGCCACCTTGACTTGATCGACACTTATACATTTAAGCAGCACTCCATCAATCATCCGATAATATAGGTCTTCATCAAGCAAAACATATCTCAAAGCCTTGTAGTGCAATTTTCTTGAAGCCGACTGGGAAGGATTTTGTAGGTAGTTGTAGACTTCAAACCTCCAGTCGTCGGCTATCATGCTGGCGATCTCCACTTCAACATCCTTCGTCATCGTTCTGTAGCCTGATGCCCCCTGAGCTAGATTGTTGGCTTCTGTGTTTTGTTCCCGGGGGATATGCTTTAATGTCACTAGCCGAAAGTTGTTCATCAATTCTCGGCACTTTTGAAAGTAGATCATCAGCGCGTTGTTCTTGCATTCAAATTCTCCTCACAACTGGCTGATGACCAACAGTGAATCTCCCATTATTTTGATGGCGTCGGCTTCAACCTCTTTGAGTAGTTGTAGTCCTTTAAGCACGGCTTCATATTCGGCTTGGTTGTTTGTGGCGTGGGGCATGATTGAAAAAACAAACTCGAAGCTTGCCCCCCTTGGAGAAAATATTACCAAGCCGATTCCGCATCCATTGGCGCAAACCGAGCCATTGAAAGGTTAAAGTCCAAGGCATGATTTCCACTGAGCCGATTGAATCATCTATGTGTTCAACTATGAAATTGGCTTTGGCTTGTCCTTTTACTGCCTTGGGTGCTTGATAGCATATATCAACTTCTGTTAAGGCAAATATCCACTTCCCCACCCGTCCTTTTAGCACTGGAGCCGATAGCATGTATTTTACTATGTCGGCTTTGCATACCATGGTGCACTCGTTGGATAATAGATAATGCCTCAACTTTGTGCATCAAAAATACAGGCAAGGCATAATTTTTCCACAGGTGAATACCTTGTTTCAGCATCTAGAACCCGTCGGCTGAGGTAAAATACAACCTTTTCTTTCCCTTCGACCTCCTGAATCAAAACTGAGCCGATGGACTTCTCATCGGCTGACAGATACAACCTGAATGGTATCCCTTTTTGTGGAGGAATCAAGACTGGAGGTGAGCTTAAATAATCTTTGATATTGTCCAACGCTTTCTGCTGCTCTGCCCCCCAGGTGAATGCTTGATCGGCTTTCAGCCGAAGCAATGGTGTGAACGGCTCCATCTTTTCTGACAAATTGGCTATGAATCGCCTGATGAAATTGATTTTGCCGATCAGAGACTGCAAATCCTTCTTGTTCCTCGGAGGCTGAATGGTCTTTATTGCGTTAACGCTCCTTGGTGTGACTTCAATTCCCCTCTCGTGAACAAGAAATCCTAAAATTGCTCGGCCAATACGCCGAACGCACACTTCAAAGGGTTCATTTTCAGACCATATTTTCTCGTTCTCTCCAAAACCTATCTTAGATCGGCTATATGGTCTTCTATTTCCCTGGATTTAACGACAACGTCATCAATGTAAATTTCCACCAGGGAGCCGATCATATCATGGAAAATGTAGTTCATGGCCCTTTGATACGTAGCCCCAGCGTTTTTCAAGCCGAACGTCATGACGACCCATTCATACAGGCCGATTGCCCCTGGGCATCTGAAAGCTGTCTTGTGAATGTCTTCTTCGGCCATGAATATCTGGTTGTAACCTGCGTTGCCATCCATGAAACTTATGATTTTGTGGCCGGAGGCGGCGTCCACTATCAGATCGGCTATAGGCATTGGGTACTCATCCTTGGGGGTAGCCTTGTTCAAATCCCTGAAGTCGATACATACCCTAAGCTTGCCGTTTTTCTTTAGAACTGGAACTATGTTGGAAACCCACTCTGCATATCGGTAGGGCTGAATAAATCCGGCATCATACAGCCGAGTGATTTCGGCTTTGATCGCATCATACATATCGGCTTTAAACCTCCTGGGAGGCTGCTTGTACTGCCGATACCAAGGCTTTATAATAGCCGATGCACGACAATGGATGGGCTAAGACCAGGCATCTCACAATAATCCCAAGTAAAACAGTCTTTGTATTCCTTTAATAAATCAATAAGCCTAGACCTAAAATGAGAAGACAAATTTTTTCTAATGTATGTCGGCCTAGGCCTATCTCTTGTTCCTACGTCAACTTCTTCTAGCTCGTCGGCCGACATAAAACCTTGCCCAAGTTTGCCGTCGTTGTCGTCCACAGTGTCCTTGCTGTAGACGCTCGAGCCCTCCACGACACCTTCAAAGTAGTAATATAGGCTCGTCGTCTCCAATGGGTTGTATATCGGAATCGGACACCTCTAGAAAATCGGCTTGCCAGATTTTCCCGGACATGCAATCAATACCATCGATTTCCCAGAGTGGCAAATCAGCCTTAGCAATGTTAACTGACCTGTCGGCTAGCACGATCTCTATCTTGTCGCCTTGCCACTGGATCAGACTTTGGTGCATTGTAGAAGGGATACAGCAATTGGCGTAAATCCAATCCCTTCCTAGTAGCAGGCTATATGACCCCTTCCCGTCAATGATGAAAAACGTAGTCAGCATGGTCTTGTTGCCGACGGTCAGCTCAACGTTTAAAACTTTCTTGGCCTCTGAAGGGTTGCCGCCAAAGTCTTTGAGCATCATGTTTGTCTTGATCAGGTCTTCGGCTCCTTTCCCCAGCTTCCTAAAAGTTGCATATGGCATTAGGTTGACAGCAGCCCCTCCATCGACCAGTATTTTAGAAATCGGCTTGCCATTGACGAATTCTTTAATGTATAGTGGCTTCAAGTGCCGATTTTTGGTCCCCTCAGGTTTTTCAAAGATAGCTTGTTCTGGGGACAAAAGTCTAGCAATGGTCTCCTCCACTGTGTCTGCGTTGGCCTCGACAGCCTCAAACTCGGCTGGTAGAATGAAAACCATGTTGACCGATGCCGAGACCACTGTTTTGCCTTTTGCCGCCCTTCTGGCTTTGTCGGCTGGGCTCTTGTCGGCTGGGGCCGCTTGTTTCTTGATGCGCCAACGTTTTGCGCCCTGCCGACGTTGTTGCTGTTGGATCATCCGCCAGACTTCTTCCTCCTGCCCCTCCCTCTAGAGCCTCTGAATTTTTCTTTTCTGTGTTTTGGTAAAGAGGTCCGAAGGGCACCATTGGGGGTTGGCCGATTGCTCTTCATCGGCATCTTCTTGATCCTCTTCCTGGAAGAAGTCTTGGTGGATGAGGCCGAGCCGATCATGAACAGAGGGTTTACGTTGGTTAAGTTGAACGGCTCGGGGGACGAATCAGCTAGAACTCTACAGTTGTGGTGGTCCCCTGTATTCGTCCTCCCTGTAGTCACTGCACGCTGGGCAATTTTTGAGGGTTGGAAACCTCATTCCTTGCTTCCAGCAGAACCTGAAGGACTCGCAAGGCCAATGCGGGTCACAACTGTCGTGGCGGAGGTAGTAGTCCACGCCCAATCAATCAGGTGCCCTTTGGTATGGCTTGCCGCACCGGCTTTCTTGTTCCTCCTGGATCCTGCGTTGGAACCGCAGCCGGCTGTCTTGCCTGGGCTGACGATCGACCGATCGTCCATTGGTGTGCACCATGTTGATTGATGCAGCTATATCTCCAGTCGGCTCCTTATGGGGTGGCCTTCAGTCGGCGCTAACCGATTTTAGCGTTTTGGCTAAGCTATACGTCATTCGGTGATGCCGATTAGCTTGCCTGTGGCCGGTTTGGACCATGTTGACCGGGAAAGGGTTGCCGTCAACCTTCATCGGCTTAGCCGATTCTGCGAATTATATTTTTCTGGCTTCGATGACCGACTGGATCTGCTGCTTGAACACCTTGCAGTCGTTGATGCTGTGGGAAGTGGTGTTGTGCTATTTATAGTACTTCTTCTTCTTGAGTTCTTCAGCCGATGGGATGACGTGGTTGTCCGGGAGCCGAATTTGTTTTTCCTTCAGCAACAAATCGAAGATCCTATCGGCTTTGGTTATATCGAAGTTGTACTTCTCCTCCTTAGCCGTTTTCAAAAGCCATTGACAGACTATGGCCTTTTTGTTTCTTGTCCACTCGGCTGCCGCTACTTCAACGTTGCTGTCGCTTGATTTGTCTGTTTCGTAGATGATGTGAGTAATCTTCTTGATGACCTTCCTTGATTCTTGAAATCTTTGTTCGTGGGCCGTCACCTTCTGGGCCAAGTGGGCCAAGCTATCAAAGTCCTGAGCCAAAAATCTTTCACGGATTGGCGGCAGAAGGCCATGAAACTCAATTCGGCTAGCTGGGAGTCCGATAAAACTAGACTGTAGCATCAGTTCCTCATTTCTTTGAAATGTTGAATGTAATCTTGGACCGATTCCTTGTGCTTCTGTCTAATGCTGGTTAAGTCCGACAGCTTCATCTCATGGTTGCCGGAGTAGCAATAGCTATGGAATTGTTTCTCAAGATCGGCCCAGCTCTGTATCGAGTTGTATGGCAGTGATGAAAACCAGGTGAAGGCCGATCCTGATAACGATAGCAGGAACAGGCGAACCCTTAGTGCGTCTGTAGCCGATGCTTCCCCGCATTAAGCCAAGAATCGGCTGACGTGCTCGTAGATAGACACATTGTCTTGCCTAGAGAACTTGGAGAAGTCTGGCACTTTGTATCGGTTTGGCAGTGGCACCCTCTCGAAGTGCTCTGGGTACGGGTACCGGTACATATGGCCGGAGTCCTTTGGCTTGAGGTCGAACTGATCGCGCATCACATTGGCAATCAGATTAGCCCAAGGCCTGTTGTCTTGAGCTTGGGGTATCTGCTCGTATTGTTCATACGGTGTGGGTCCTTGTCGATACTGAAGTGGCGGTGGCGTCTGTGGCCGATACTGCTGATCATATTGGCCTCCCGGATGTTGGTATTGCAAGTGATTCGCAGCGGGAGGTGGCCGAAACACGATCGGCGGTGACTGCTCAGGAAGTAGCCGATTGCCGACAGGACTATGATGTGGGGTCGGGGGAACACTGCCAATCGGCTCATTGGGCATGATTGGTCGCCGATTGGTGTTGAACATGTTGTCCACCTGCTCCTGCGTTACTGTCGGGCCACCACGGCCCTGATGTTGAGGTTGCTGTCGGACCAGGATCCTGGGATGTGGCTCTGAAGTCGATGCCTGCGCGTTTGGTTGAATCAGAGCTCCCCCTTGAGGATTCGGCTGTCCGAGTGGCGGGATTGGCAAGCCTTGAGTTGATAGCGTCCTATAACCCGGGAATTGGCCGTCAGTGAAATAGGTCGGCCCCCTTGGCAGTTGCTCGGCTATCTTCGAGTCGACCACAATGACTATCATATTGTTGAGGGTATTGACCAGTATGCCACTTTGGTTGATAAGGGCGTGATGGACAACCGAGTCGATTCGGTCCTGTAGAGTGTCAAGTCCTGAATCATCTTGTTCTTGTTTAACGTCCTCTATTTTCTTCTTTCCTTTCCTGTCCTCCTCGGAGGACGTGTTGAGGTCCTCGAGCTTGAATTTGAACTTCTGGAGGACGGCCCCAGATCTGGTCTGGGTAAAGGATTGCAGGTAATTGGCCTGTAGCTGCTCAACCATTTGTTTATAGTTGGCTAATTGCTCAGCCGAAAGTTGTTCTATTGTTACCGGGATGACGTTTTCCTCGCTGACTCCTGAGTTCTTGACGCCAGACATTGTGTCGATCCTAGAAGTCTGCACTTGGTCCCACCAGGCGTGCCAAAAGCGTGTTGATGAGAAATTTGATTCCCACGCAATGGCCTAAGAGATTTGCTTTACTCTAGTGCTGGTCCAAAATGGTCGCCTCTGGTGAATTGAGGGCGTGCCAGTTGGTTTGATCCTGTAACCAACAATAAACAAGAAATAGACACTAAGTTGAAATTAGATCCTACTGGATCGGCTGAAGACATCAATAAACATATAATTGTTATTCCAAAACACATTTATACTAAGTGATTGGGATAGATCGGTAGCATACCAAGACAGTATAAATCACTTAGGCTTAAATGTACATTAGGATAACAATTATTTGCATTTGACAATTTAACCGATACTGTAGATCTAATATAAATCGGCTAATACTCCGATACATTTTATAAAAAGATATCAATCTAATCTAAATGCGCTAAACGTAGGTCAATCGGTTGTCAATGTAACTTGATAGATTGATACCGGTTTAGGGCATTTAAACAGATTGAGATCTTAATATAAAAGACAGTTTTAATATATCTAATAGCAATTAAAACTAAAAGATAACTAAAACAGGTAAGGCTGGCTAAAACTCCAGCACTGTCTCTAATGATAATCACTAAACTAAACAGATCTTGATAGTTCTAAAAGCGACTTAACAGGTCGATTAGATGCAGCATTAAGTACAAAAAGAAATAACAGATTTGTATTGTGAATCCCTCGAGACGGTACACACAACATATAATCTAATTCAACCCCTGGATCTAGCCCCATCGGCTGCTGTCTTCAGAGAGAAACCAGCCGATTGCGGGATAGATCTAGGCATTGCTCTAGATTATAGGCCGTGTATGATAATTGCATAGTTTATAATATCGAAACTAGAGTATCATAATGATGGAAGAACTAGTCCCTACGATACAAACCACTAATGACAAGGGATTACCTTGTTCGGAGATCGAAGCCGATGCAGCCTGAGCAAGAGCAAGAACTCGTCAAAAATAAAAGGGTGGCAATTTGCCGAAGTTGATTGATTGTGTGTTGTTTTATATTTTACAAAGAGCCTTCGAGTCTTATTTATACCCAGGCATAACGACATCTGTGTAGGACACGGTTTCTACTTTATCTACTATTTACAGTATGACAATATCTCGGGACGCAATCCTATGCCGCATTAGAAAAGGAATACCTAATAACTTCCTAATTTACAGATACAATTACCATTACAAGACCTTATCCATAGATGGCAATATATTTAACACATAATTTGGAGACCGAATCCAATACTTTATCTTCAAGTTTCCTCTCGGGACTGGCTCCACTTCTATCTCAATTCGGAATCGACTATCAGCTATCCTGGTCTGATTCGGACTTAGCCGACGGGTTTCACAGCCGATACGAACTCAGCCGACAGAGCCTCTGTTTGTTCGCAGATTATGTTCCTGATCTGATTCCGCTTCAATCTTGGTGCTGAACTTAGGGATTTGGTTACCAAATTTGGTTGTTAACAGGCTGTCTGATCGACCGCCCGTGTGGCCGCTACGTGTCTGCCATGTCGATGCCACATGTGCACCCGTCCTCGCCCCGGTGGACTTGGTCCACCATGCACCGTCCGCCTTGCAGCACCAATGGGTGGGGCTTGCTTGTCAGCTCCAGTCTCCTCCTCGATGATGTCAGCCCTCGGCTTTAATGCGCAATAATTTAATAAAGCTTTTCTGTTTTTAGTAAAAACATAATGAATCTTTTAAAATTCATAGAAAATTTATCTGAGCTCCGTTTCATCCCATTCAAATTGCAGTAAATTCATAAAAATGCCTAGAATCGATTAAAAATGATTTTGTTCCATATTTCAGTAGTCTTATAGCCAGTTTTGCTTTGTGTGCTTTGTTTGTTGTTGAGATTCCATCGGTTTCGAAGCTCCAGTTTACTTCGAAGTGGTTGTAGAGGTCCCATTAGCACCAGAGCAAGGCATGTCATGCACCCTCATTGAACATATTCTACCTATTTTGCAAACGTCTCGTTTATTATTAAATTTGCATTATTTTATAATGTCATGTGGGATGTTTCCTATTGTACTCGGCCATAGCTTGATTACCTTTCCCTGTTGATAACTCAGGAATCAATATGACTAGATGTTGGTTTAGAAAATGCTTAGCCATGCTTAGATCAACTAGCTCACTATGGGAATCTCACATATACCTTATATCTTGGACTAATAATGAGGACATTGGACTTGGATCACCCTGGTATTAATTCAACTAAAATATGGCTAATGGTGGGGTGTGGGTGCACGGTTTTGATAGACTCACCCATGGTAATTAAGGAGCGGTTTGCGAGAAACACTGAAAGAATTACCATGCTTACCACAAGTCAGCGTGGATAATGCCTGGGCTTGTAGTATAGCTTTTCCCTTTCCGACGTACCCAGACGAGGGTGCACGTGATGGGGTTTGGATGGACCGGGTGGTGATCTATGCGGCTTCTGGATTCACCTAGGCACAAGAGGGGACTGCCTAGCTTGGTTTTAAGGGTAGGGGTGAAACCTACAGTGTGATGCGCTTAGCTAGGGGGAGTTGTGCGAAGGGTCCTGCCACAATTCCTTTTCAGTATGTTTTGGTGGCATGTCGGCGCACAGAAATATGTCATGAGGCTGTGTCTTGTGGCTACAGTTGTACACCTCTGATCAGAGTAAAACTATATATTTGAATAGTCATGCCCATGGTTACAGGTGATCAACCTTGTGGTTATAGTTGTACACCTCTGATCAGAGTAAAACTATTTGAATAGCCATGCCCACGGTTACAGGCGATCAACCAGCTTCATCATGATTAGTCTCATCATTAACAATTTGACTTAATGAAACTGGCATAGTTCAGGTGGATGATTGGGCCTGTCACAACATGGTATAGCGTTGGACAGTGATGATTAATATTGCTTAATTAAATTCAACAGTTTTCACTGCTTTCAGCTACTGCTTTATAACTGCCTTATGCAAAAGAACCCCTAGCCTCCATGGTAATCCTTGTATCATACCTCCTCTTGATATGACTTGCTGAGTACAGTGGGTAGTACTTAGTCTTGCTCTATCTTCCCCACCCCATAGCTGAACTACTACTCGGATGGAGGGTACTCGGAGGTGTAGGCTTTGATGTTGTCATCAAGGATGCCCGTGGAGTGGAGCTGCCATTCTACGAGCGTCAAGTTATCTTTGTTTAGCTCGCTTTTACTTTTCGTTGCATTTGTAAGACTTTTATATGTTTTGTAAGACATGGATCTGTATGTCAACTTTGTCGTTTGTGTACCTTGGTTGGTCCCGGACAAAGGTTTAATGCACATTTAGCTTGGAATTCTAGTTCGTGAATTTCTTAGCGTGACAAATTTCCTAGGAGGGGGCTGAGAGAGGAACATGTTGAATAGTCCCACATTGGTTGTGGAAGGGCAAGGAACCTAATATATAAGTGGGGGAGCCCCTTACCTCATTGGCTAGCTTTTGGGGTGGAAAAGACCCTTTATGATCCTACAGAACCCTATAGTTAAATCGATTCAAGCCACAAGACCAACCAAGCCTCGCCGAGATCAAGCCCTTGATTTGCTGGGAGCCAACGAAGTCCAGCTTTCATACATCTTGTCGATTCTCTAGATCGGTAATAATATTTATGGGGTGCACAAGATCGAGGAGAGATGGTGACATAGAGATTATACTGGTTCATGCCCTCAGAGAGAGGTAATACCCTAGTCCAGCTGCGTAGATTGGATTTGTGTCAATGATTTCGCAATAACGATCCCTCGTGGTAGTGTATGGTGTGCATGTCACCGTTGTGGTGTGCTATATCGGGTTGTGGGAGTTGCCCCGATCTCGAGACTCCTGCCCTCTCTTATATAGGATGAGGGGAGGGTTACAAGGAAAGTATCTAGTCAGCTACAACTAAATCTTCCTATTCTATCTATAAAAGATATGCATGATCTTGGAAATTTATATCTCATCCCGGTAATCTCTCTTTCTTATATTACAAGTAAGCTATCCGGGTTGGGCCTACTCGGCCCACCCCATGCTGTATGGCACAAAGGACTAACATGAGGTATCCGGATATCGTGTACTCCATAGTAGCCCCCGACTCTGTACTTAGTTGAACATCAACCAAGTGGAGAGTCAAGAACAAGAGCTTCCAATAATGCATGGTTGAATAAGGCATCCGCTAGAGGATTTGCCTCATCCAGCGGAGCCACCCGAACCATGAAGGTGAAGAGGCCAGTCGCCGATGACAAAGTCGGCCAACACGGGGGTGTGGTCTCCCGGTGGCGGTGGAGGCAATCGACGTGGAGGCGTAGCCCCCAATCGGTGGCGACGGAGCTAGTCAGCACGAGACGTGACTGCTTGGTGGCGATGAATGCAGCCGGCGTGGAGACATGACCCCCAATCGGTAGTGGAGGAACCAGCCAGCGCGAGGACATGGTCGCCCGACAGTGGCATAGGTAGTCAGCCTGGAAACGCAACCCCTAGTCGACGGTGGAGGAGCCAACCAGCACGGGGACGTGATCGCCAAACAGTGGCATAGGTAGCCAGCCTAGAGAAGCAGCCCCCAGTCGGCTGTGGAGGAGCCGACCAGCACGGGGACGTGGTCGCCTGGTGGTGGTGGAAGCAACCATGCGTGGAGACGCAGTCCCTAGTCAACAGCGACAGAGCCGAATAAGGCAACACACGCCTGAGTAAGATTGCTCAGGGGGCGTGCCTCACCAAGTGGAGTGGTGATTGAGTGAGATAGCCCTCGGGAGCACATCTCACTCAGCGGCGTGGTCTAGTCCTCGAGCGTAGGAGATGGACGCGTGCTCCCGAGTTCCAATTACGCACATCCAAATCTTGGCCCTGCATCATGAGCACGTAAAAGGAGTAGTATATTTTATATAAAATATCCACTCAAGAAGAGTGCAATATGCTTAAATACATGTAAATTTCTCCTCTTATCAGAATTAATTTCCCTAAATAGTTGACTCTTTATGTTTAAGCACTCTTCCTCGGGTGCACGGTGTGGGGCATAGCCATATCGTGTAAGTGTGCAGCGAGTGACGTTGCCCTCGGGTGTATGGTGTTAGGTGTGACCTTGACAGTGTAAGTGCGCAACGAGTGGCATAGCCGCCAGGTGAACAATGTTAGGCATGGCCTTGACCGTGTGAGCCGTGCGAGGAATTGTGCTACTCAGGTACTTTTGCAACCATTAAGATAACGAAACGAACATGCAGCATGAGCACCCGATAGGTGTAGCCCCTGACATTCTTTTTAGTTGGGTGACCAACTAAACAATAAGTCAAACAAAAAAATTACTCAAACAAAAATACCATATAAAAGGTGACTTAGCTTGCTCGGTATTCCATGAGACAAGAACAGCCGTGGAGGCGGTGAAGCCCCTCGGCCGCAGTGGACGTAGCCAGTGTGGAAACGCGATCCCCAGTCAGTGGCAAAGAAGCAATGAGACGTTGCGGTGAGGCCCCTTGGCACCAACGAAGCTGGCCAGTTGACGGGGGCATGGTCTCCCGGCGTAGTCGGCCATGTCAGCCGTGCGAAGGCCGGAGCTCCTGGGTATGCGGAGTTGCGACGTAGCCTAACAGAGTTAGTCGCGTGGGGAGACAAATCCCTCAGGCGTGTCCGACTGAGGCGTAGTTGGGCCGCATTAGTCGTGCAAAGGCTGGAGCCCCTAGGCATATGGAGTCATGACGTAGCCTGACGGAGTTAGCCGTGTGGAGAGATGAAGCCCCTGGGTGTGTCCGACTGAGGCATAGTGCGCCGCGTGGTGATCTGCTCGCCTAAGTCAGTGAGGTGCTTGGTGAAAATGGCGGTTGGGTTGCTACACCGAAGAGAAGGATACGCCTTTGCGCGGGTCCACGAGCCAAGACGAGCACGGACGTGGCGTTGATCTTAGTCGGCGTGAGGACGCCGACCTTGTTGGTGGTGAAGTCAAGAGCGCCGAAGCGAAACTCCGGTCCTGGAGCGAAGTGCATGGCTTCGACGCACCCTATGACGCCGGTGGAGACTTGGGCCAAACGGTTGGCCTTGTCGGCGATGAACCTAAGGGAGCCAAAGTGGAAGCCATTCTCAGCTGGGAACTAATTGCAATCTGCCACCACAACTCTTAGAAAAGCCATCTCCTCCTGGTGATTGATCTAGCGCCCCCTACCTGGCACGCTAACTGTCGATTCTCTAGATCGACAATAATATTTATGGGACGCACAAGATCGAGAAGAGATGGTGAAACAGAGATTATACTGGTTCAGGCCCTCGGAGAGAAGTCCGGTTGTGTAGATTGGATCTATGTCAAGGATTTCACAATACGACGTGAGAAGTAGCACTTAGCGATCCCTCGTGGTAGTGTATGGTGTGCATGCCACCGTTATGGTGTGCTATGCGGGTTGTGGGGAGTTGCCCTGGTCTCAGAACCCCTGTCCTCTCTTATATAGGATGTGGGGAAGGGTTACAAGGAAAGTATCTAGTCGGTTACAACTAAAATTTCCTATTCTATCTATAAAAGATATGCATGATCCCTCAGGATTTATATCACATCCTAGGAATCTCTCTTTCTTGTATTACATGTAAGGAGGACCCAAACCTATATAAAAACCATCCTTTGTCTGATTGGCATCATCCTCAAGAGATAACACACACAAACAAGACCTAGGTATACAAGTTTCTATTGTCCGGATTTTATCGGCGAAGAGTGTAATATGGAGACAACACAATCACGCAACAACCATCCTTTTGGATTGAGATGGTGACATGCTTGGTACTAAACAAACAATCATCTTCATTTTGTAATGTACATAAAACTTGTATTATACAATATTGTAAAAAAATAATAGTATAAAATAATTTTGGTCTTAGTATTTTTCTCTTGCGACCGCTCCCAGTCATGATCATTGTTGCCGAAGTGGGAAGCTCCTCTAGTGAGGAGGAGTGGCACCCCCTCGTGATTTGGCCAAGGAGCGAGTACACAGAAACAAGGCAATTGACGTCACGTAGATGAACAAGGGTTGCAAAAGACAATGGTTTAGACATGTTCAGGCCGCTCGGAAGCGTAACACCCTACTCTTGTGTACTTGTCTGGATTCCTTGCTGAAATGTATATAAGATGTTGGTGTATTTTTGTTATAAGGCTCTAAAGCCGATTTCTCTTTGTGTGGAAGGGTGTAGAGATGTTCTAAGATCAGTTCTCCTCTCTTTGTTAGTGGCATTGGTCCTCCTTTTATAACTGTAAGGAGATACTACAGTGCCCATGCATGCGTATATAAGTGGGACCCAGCCCACAGGGGTTAGTATGCTTGGTCTTATTGCACGACAGTTGATGGGGCCCATTGTTGGCCCTAAACATGTGTGTCAGTCATGTTGGCGAGGCGTAGAGCGCCTTCTCTCTGCCCCCTTGCTCCTTCCTTTGATGCATGGCTTTTGGACACCCTGGTGGTTGTTGGGCCTGCTTGCCAGCCTTAAAGGCTAGGTAGGGCCACACTACAGTGGAATGGGACAGGAAACAAGTCAAACAACCATGTCGTCTGATAGCTCAGGCTACATGCCTTTTTAGGGGGTGATGATGGCTTGTCCTAGGGTCAGCATGCACCGTCTTTTCATTTATCATCCTGGATGCACACCGGGTTGGTATAAATCGCCTCGCATTGAATGCGAGGCTTGATTGGGTCAATGCGTTGCTGCTACTCTGAGCGAGCCACGGGAGTCAACCTCAGGGATAGGTGGCAGATGTGCCCCAAGCATAGCCCACGGGGGCCGCACCCATGTGTAGAGTGGGCCGAGCATAGCCCATGAGGGGGCGTGCTCGTAATGGTGTTTCACCCTTAGTTTTGAACTCTCCATTTGCACAAAAGATATAGGGTCTGTTTGGGGCAGCTGGTTGGTAGCCATCTTCTGAGAATTTGGAATAGTGAGGTTTCCTAGCTTCTCGCTTCTAGTTCATTTTTTGAATTGTTCAACTATAGTTTCTCAGAATTTGGACAAAAAGCTGGACTGTTTGGGGGAGTTTCTGATTTTGGGAGAAGTTGCAGCTGCCAGAAGCTTCCCCAAACATGCCCATATTTAGAGGGAGGTATCAATAATATAAACAAGCAATAAATGCATGTTTGAATAATTGTTTTTTTTGAAAATTTAGATATCTATAGCAATTAATGTTTCCACTTCACTGCACGTCAATAGGTAACGATCTATGGACCCTTACTTGCAAGCTATCCTGGATTGCACCGTAGAAAATTTTGATTTATGCTATCGTAGTCTCCACGTTCTCTTTTATGACCATGATATCCAACATCTCCATGTTGCCTCTAAGGCATATCACTAACAATAATCTACTTCCGTGGGAATAGAAGATGTAAGAGTCTGACCCGGAGATGACAAGGTCTCCTCGGCCCATGACCCGAAGACACTTAGCCGTATAAATATATCGCCCCCTAGGAATGGAGGGCATGGAATCACAAGCATTAGCTAGAGCCACAATGAGAGACAACCAGAAGGAAGACAAGCCCTAGTCATCGGCATCAACTCGTCGAAATGTACTCGGCAGATCCTAGTCGACGGGTTAGAATAGCTAACTTGCTCCCTATTGTAACAAGTGTGGTACTTCCTAGAGATATACATATAAACTGAAGTATGGTTATTACTCATCTTGAGGACTCGAACTAGTATAAAAATCCTCGCCTCCCGTCTCCTTATTACAATCTCGTGTATACCTTGATACCAATGGTCCATATACTCTACAAATGCCATTGTCGGATATAGCTCGTCGACAGTGGGACAATACTCATGCCACCTCGGGAGATTGGGGTCATAGAAATTGTAGCTGACTCACGACTCAACATTGGTTTTTCTTATGCTCTCACAATAGTTCCGCAAACGCATGGAATTACCGATGTAGCACTTCACTAAGTATAGGGACCCAACCTATCTAGTTTAGGTGTTTCGGAGGAGACCACGGAATACAAATATTTTGGCATGAGGAAATCTCAGCATGACTAGTACTACTAGGGTACAAATGTTTACTTCGGGCACAAGTTCCCGCTATCGAGGAACTGCTATATCCTTGATCTCTAACACCAACGCACTAGAGCTAATATGGACTACTATAAAGGACGCCCAGGGCTATTACCCGAAATGTATGACTCGGAAAAGATACAAGCTAGAATTTTTACCGAACTTCTGAATATACTCCTATGGACTAAGGATGATTCCTGACTCGACTTCATTCCCGAGTGAACTTCTCGTACTCTTCTACGAACTATAATCGGCTATTTAGGATACTCTAGTGACTTAAAAATAACATAATGAAGCTGCTATGGCGAGTGTGGAGTGTGGTGGTGGGTGAAGTTAGTCCGCCAGCATATGATGACGACAACGAAGGGGCAGGGATCCCTCCAAATTCAGTGCTGCCCGGATATTCAATGTGGCAATGGATGGTCCCCCGTGACGGCTGAGATTTGTACACTAGGAGGCGTTTTTGTCCCTCAGATTCCTTCATGAGGTCGGTCGATAGGGGGTACATCCTGCGCCAGTCTGGTCGACCTATATGGGCTACGTGTTGGTTGGTTGGCCTCCTCGCTAGGTCGGTTCGCCTTCAGGCTAAGTGGGTGATGACGACCGACTTGGTGCCCCACATCAAACAAGCTAGATGGCCGGCCAGCCTGACCAGATTGGTCGGCCACCCAGTCCTAGCCTCACGTAGCCACGTAACTTCAATTAGCTTGATGGTTGGCCAACATATCAGAGGTGGCTGGCCGGCCACTCCTTAACTGACCGGCAAGGGCCTTTTAACTGGTCGGTACCAAATTCGTCCGAAAGTCTTGGATTTTACTTTCTTTGATTGATATATGCAACATAGCTAAGACACGATGAAACTAGTGGAAATATATTAGTCCTAGTCAAGTTGTTTTACCAATTTATTTTTTGAAAGATGGTGATCGAAATGGGGTTTTACATCCCTACAAGTGACCTTTTGTCCTTTTCTAGGCCCCATTGACCAGTTTCCCTTAGCAGTCGGCATAAAAGGACCGTACGTCTGTCTGTGTTGCTCACTCGGTCACTCCCTCTTTTAATCGGACCAAAATGTGGCTGCAGGGTTCTGGCAAGGTGTCCACGGCCGCGGAGATCCCGAGGAGCGAGAGGCGAGTGGGAGGGGGAGCACGGCCAGCGGCGCCACCGATGGCGGAGAGTGCCGCAGCCGAGGAGGAATCGCCGGCAGGCATGGCCCCGGCGAACGAGAGGAGGCGCCCGGTGGTGGGGTCTTCCTTGGCGGCCATGGCGGCGGCGGCGGGGATCCAGCCGAACCCGTACGCCCTAGGTGCGGCGGCAGAGCACCCTACTGATGACGGGGAACGAGACCTGCTCATGGTAAAACTTCTGCGGTCAACCGCCGCCGCCATGGCCGACGGGACGTGCCATCCGCGAGTCAACGATGGCCTGAGTTGCATCGCTGACCTCGCCGCGTCCCCCGGTGACGAAGGCGGCAGGTCGATGCAGCGGCTGGCGTTCGCCTTCGCCGAGGCGCTCGCGCTGCGCTTCATCCTGCCGTGCGACGGCGTGTGCCGCTCCCTCCAGCTCACGCATGCCCCGCCGCCGGAGGCCGTCTCCGCCGCGCGCCAGGGGTTCCGCGCGATGTGCCCCTTCGTCCGGCTTGCAGGCGCCGCGGCCAACCTGTCCATCGCCGAGGTGATGGAGGCCGAGCGGGCCGTCGTCCACGTCGTCGACCTCGGCGGCGGCGCCGACGCCAACCAGTGGGTGGAGCTCGTCCGCCTCCTAGCCGCGCGCCCCGACGGCCCGCCCCGCCTGCTCCGCCTGACCGTCGTGAACGAGGCGGAGGACTTCCTCTCCGCCGCCGCCGGGTACGTCGCCGCTGAGGCCCAGCGCCTGGACGTCAACTTGCAGTTCCATCCGGTGCAATCCAGCATCGAGGCGCTCTCCGGCATCGGAGCCCGCCTCGGCGTCATTGCCAGCCAAGCCCTCGCCGTCGTCGCCACCCTCCAGATCCACCGCCTCCTCGCCTTCCCCGACGACGACGGGGTCGGGAGGAGGCCGGCGGCGGAGCAATCCGGGTCCCGCCAGCATATGATGACGGCGACGAAGGCGGACGCGCTCCTCCGCACCATCCGCGGGCTGTCCCCGAAGCTGGTGGTCCTGACGGAGCACGAGGCCGACCACAACGTCGCGGAGCTCGCGCCGCGCGTCTGGAACGCGCTCAACTACTACGCGGCTCTGTTCGACGCCGTGGAGGCGAGCTCCCCGCCCGTGTCGCCGCACGAGCGCGCGTGCGTCGAGCGGTGGGTGCTCGGCGAGGAGATCAGGGATATCGTCGTCCGCGACGGCACCGCGCGGCGGGAGAGGCACGAGAAGCTGGAGCGGTGGGCCGCGCGGATGATCGCGGCCGGCTTCTCCCCCGTGACGGCGACCAAGGCGCTGGCGAGGACGGAGATGCTCGCGCACCAGATGGTGGCAGCGGGCGGCGCCGGCGCCGGCGCGGGGGTACTCAGGGCGGCGCATGGCGGCGGATGCTTCCCCGTGATCTGCTGGTGCGACGTGCCAGTCTTCTCGGTCTCGACGTGGAGCACGAGGAGGATCCTTGTGCCGGCGCCACCGCTGTGGCTCATGCTACGGCGATCGCCCGGCGAGCTCGGTGGCAATGTGGTGGATCGGATGAGGTGATATGATGCATGGATTGACGATTCCTGATGTGTGCTTTCGTGTGCTTGGCCTCATACTATTGTGAAGGAAGGGGATTCGCCATTATCATGATCCTATGTGATTGTGATCTGGATTTAATCATATTTGGAGCACTTTTTTAGTGATTTCATCGTTAATTCAGGTTGATCAACTCAACTAGTTATCCATGTGTTGCTGCCATTTGAGTTTTCATCAGTATGCTGTCAGACATTTCTAATGATCGAACAACAAGTTGAAAAACAATGCTTTTTTTCATGATGTGGTGAAGCCTATAACCTTATTTGGCTACAAAACATGGCTTATGCTGGTTTGATTAGGTCTGTGGGTTGCTTATGTTTGCTACAGGTGTTGACTGCAGAGTTGCTTGCAGGTGTTTTAGTATTAGCTTTAATGTGTGGTGTTCTTGAGGTATGGTACGTGCTTGTAGGTTTATGTTAGTTTGGTGTTTTCAGGGGAATTCCTAGGTTGTTTTTGCATTTCTCTTCTCTATCAAAGTATCAATGAAACGAGGCAGAGATCTTCTGTCAGTAGGATCACAAAACGGTTATCTTGTTAGTTAGTATGTATACATAGTAGCCTGATTTTATCCAGGGTGTTGTGTTTTGATGATTGGTATAATTTTGAGATAGAGAGGCGATCCTTTCCCAGTAATTATCAGAATGCAAACCAGTGGCATAGGTTACATATATAAAAGAGACTAGAACTGAACTACATGATCCGAGCTCAATTGCCAACTTATGATGCCATACAATCATCCTGCAATGTGCTCCATAACATGAATAATACTAAGGGCTTGTTTGGTTGACGGGGATTAAAATTAGTTTCCGTTACATCGAATGTTTAAATGTTATTTTGGAGTATTGAATGTTTACGAAACTCATTCATAATCGATGAATAATTCACGAGACGAGTCTAATGAACCTAATTACGATATGATTTGATGATGTGATGATACAGTAAACATTTTCAAATCATGGATTAATTAGCCTTGATAGATTCGTCTCACGAATTATCCTTCGATTCTACAATTCATAATTAGACGTTTAGTTTTTTAAATTGACGTGGAAACATTCAATATGACGAGGACTAATTTAATCCCCTCTAACCAAAAGACCCCCTAAAAACAGGCAAAGTCTGGGCTGAGCAAATTCCAAACAGACAGCCAAATACAGAAGGAGAAAAAAAGCCAAGAGCCCAAGACAGACAAACTTCATAGCTAGCTTCCAGAACATGTCGCCGCGCCAGAAATAATATATATACTGTTTCTTTTGGTCTTCGATCAGCATCAGCTTGTAGAAGAAAGTTTATTCCAATCTCCCTGTCCTCCTGTCTGCAATCTGCATCGCCAGCAGCCATATGGAGAACCCTAGTGATATCAGTATTTGGACCCTAGCTAGTCATATGAAAAACAAAATTATATCGATCACTGTGTCTTTTGATCATGCATGATTCTTACGAAACCAACCATTTCATGCTCTAGGACGAATGCTAGATGTGCTCACATGTTTTTGGTTGATGTACACTCACGTAATTTAGCAGCGCGATTCTTTTTGCAGGAAATTTAGCAGCCAATTATTGCTTTGCATAATTATATATGTCTTTCTATCACTTCAACTTCTTAGTTTAATTAGAATCTAATAACATTATTTTGCAGGCTAGCTTATATTTCCTCGTGATAGCTTCTGGATTTATGATCCGTTGTTTTTTTTCATCTAAAATTATGTACAAATCAGTGTTTCCATTATAATAGGTACAACACTAAAACCAGGGGCGGAGGCAAGCCTAGAGCAGCTTGGGTGCCCTAGGCTTGCCTGATCATGTTTAATTCCTCTGCTTATACCACGATGTATTTTTTAAAAAAATCAATATCTCATTATTTGCGTCCCACTCGAGCCCAGCCCTTGGCTTTGATAATTTCTGACTCCACCAACTTGCTTAATTATGTTTTCTCCTAGTCTGGTACTCTCAAATTAGACCAGATAAACATATATGCTCTTGCATAGCTAGTAGAGTTCAAGAAGTAGCATACACTCTAGATCTCGAGTTTTTTAGTTCCTTAATGCCAGATTTAAGTAAGAATTATGCTCAGCACCAGTTTAATTGTTCTAGGAAGAATTAGTGTATAGCACAGGATGATGACATATCTTATGAAAATTTAGGTTCTGTGCTGGTGTTGGTAACTAATCTCTCGCACACGTAAAACAAAACAACTCATTACCATATAATTAATTAAGTATTAGCTAATTTTTTTTAAAAATCGATTAGTATGATTTTTAAAGCGACATTCATATAGAATTTTTTTAAGAAATATATAGTTTGAAAAACGAGTGAGTTGAGTTGGTAATTTCAACAGAAGAACTCAGCCTTAGTGTGCTAGCTAGTCAAAACGGAGATAGATATGACTTGATTTTTTTTCCTTCGAGAACTACATTGCACAGAGTACCTTCGATCTTTTCAATGTAGAGAACTATACACCAGTAGCTGGACATATGCTAAAGTACAGCTTATGCATGGGAAAAAACTCTGGTAAAGATGAATTAGTGGTACTTATAAGGTGCGTGTTGATCTTCTTTTAATTTGCATCTGATATTTCGTTGTTTTTGCATCTAAAATCCCTTGGGTTTTTTTACCCTGTTTCTGGTTAATACTGTTAACCGTTTGTATGAGATTCAAATGATCTCTGTGCTCCCTATAAAAATCTACCATTGTATATTATTCTGTTTAATTTCTTTCTGAACTAAAAGGATAATTGCAAATAGATACACGAAGAACAATAGAATAGGAAGGTTTTAATTTATAAACCAGAAAGTTAGATTGCTCTGAGACTTCAGTAGCATAGAGTTGCTGATTTATGTTTTTGTTTGCAGTTGGTGCCACTGAATCAGGTGGTGCTAGGTTGTCGGTACTACAGGCCATGAGAATTGCTAGAAAAATTTAACCATAACCAGCACAAGTATTATGTGTATGCACATCGTCAGGAGATCAAACAATGATCTGCATTTTGTTCATGTAAATTTCTGGATTGAAGACCGCAGTTTAGCATGAATTTATATATACATCATATGAGAAACAAAAATTAGTACTGTTGGCTTTGATCATGCATGATTCTGAGGAAATCAACCATTTCATGCTCTAGGAATTGAGTGTAAGATGTGCTAACGTGTGTTTTTTGGTTGATGTGTTGCATAATTCAGCAACGATATTTTTGCAGGGAAACAGCAATTTATTTTGCAGAATTATATATGTTGTTCTATCAATTCAGCCAACTTAGTTTAGTGGTATATCTAGAATCATTATACAGGCTTATATGCCCTCATGATAGTTCTGGGCTTTAATTAGTTTGGTCCGTTGTTTTTTTTCAAAATTATGTGCAAGCCAATTAATGTTCATATAATAGCTACACATTGGACTTGGTTACATTTTCTCTTATTCTTAGACCTTCTACTTACTCCAGATAAAAACATATATATGTGCTTGCATACAGTTCAAGAAGTAGCACACTCCAAATCTTGGGTTTTAGTTCCACATATATAGTGCCAGATTTAAGTAAGAATTGTCCAGCACCCGTACGTCCAATTGTTCTTGAAAGAATATATAATTAATATTTAAGGTATAGAATGTTGACAAATCTTTAAATGATATATACAGTACATATCAGGTTGTGCAATGGTTCGATTTCAGCATTTGGATCCTAGCTAGTCATAGCAAAATTTACTGTAGTACTAGCTAGTGTGTTGACAATATAGAGATAGATATGACTTGTATTTTTCCTTCGAGAACTTCATTGCACAGAGTTCCTTCTCTTTTCAATCGAGAGAATACACCAGTTGCTGGACGTGAGAAAAAAAAATCTGCATATATATGATACTTGTATATGGGGAAAAACATCTGCTAGAGATGAATTAGTAGTACTTAAGGTGCATTCGTCTTCATTTAATCTGCATATGATACTTCGGTGTTCTTTTTCATCTAAAAGTCCCTTCGTTTTTTCATCCTGTATGCTTCTGGTAATTAGCACTGATATCGTTTGTACGAGATTTAAGAGATTTATGCATGCTAGCTCCCCCAGAAAAATCTACCACGGTTCTTTCTGAACTGAAAAGATGATTACAAAAGCATTTGTTTTCCATGTGTCAATATATAATACATGAGGAACAATAGAATAGGCATATGCTTAATTTATAAATCAGCAAGAGATTGATCTGCGTGTTGCTGATTTATGATTTTGTTTGCAGGCCACTCAAAATCTGCTAACTAGCTGTATATGTGCTACCTAGGTTGTCGGCTACGTAGCTGTATTTGTGCATACACGCCAAGAATATACCTGGAAAAAATCAACCATAACCAGCACCATATATATATATAATATAATATAACTATCTATAAATGTAGAGTTTCCACCCAAATTTTGTTTTGCCTGACTATTTTATAGAAAACCTCAGTTTTTCCGAAATTAACTCGCAGTCCGTCCGGCTGTTTAAAAAAAAGTTAAAGAAAAAAAGAGTTATTTTGCGTAAAACTTCTTGAGTGTTTATAAAATTAACCTACAGTCTTAATGCTGAAAAGAAAGGAAGGGCTTGGATGAAAAAAAGACCTCCCGCGTCCCTCTCTTCCGTCCCCATCCGTGCAGCGCCCCACGCTGCGCCTGCGTCCCTCCCTCCCGTCGCCGCTCGAAGCTCCCGCGTCGCCGGCTGGACCTTCGCCCTCCGCCTGCTTCCCTCTCTGCGTTATCATCCCGTTGCCACGCACGGGTTTATATATATATATATGTATATATGTATATATATATATATATATGTGTACACACACATACACACATATACATATATCTATATGTCTACCCCTCCTTCTTTAAATATATAACGTTAGTTAGTTTAAAATTGAACTAACCAACGCCATAAAAAACACGGAGGGAGTATATATGTATGCACACATCGCCAGAGATATCAAACAGTGATATGCATTTGTTTTAAGTAACTCAATCTTAATTGTACTTTAGCATGCATTTCATTAAAAGTATGAAGTCATGCATATACATCATAATGTATAATGTATGATGCACTAGTTTGTGAGATCCTTGAGGAGTACACGTTGATCATGCTCCTAGCAGATCAACATTACATGTTCTAGATCAACAGGATATATATGCTCTCTCTGGTGTTTTTGGTTTATCTGACTTCTTTTGGAAAATGAATACACTTGTATATATACAATTTTAGCAAAGTAGGCTTATAATAGTTATGATTGTTGTTTTAATTAAGCTCTCTACTGCAATTGATTAAGACACATTTAGAATGTAGTTATGTTTTTGTTTTCTAGAATTGGGTCAGAGTCAAAATTTTCGAGAAAGCTGCCATTGAAGCTTGTTTTGCTCTTATTAATTCTATAGACCAGCTAGACATAATCTAGTTGATGGGCTAGTTTTTTTAGTTTCTTTGATGTAGTGTAATTTAATTAGCAGCGGAATATTTTGCAGAATTATATATGTTTATATTAGAGAAAATTGTAGATTGTGTAGATTGTATAGCCGTTTTATTGTTTATAGCCATGTATATCTCCTTTTGAGGATCTTTCGTAACTATCGTATCTCGTGTGTATATATATATATATATATATATTAAATATGTCCGTATGATGTAACAATCGTCATTTTATTTATCATAATTATTTTAAAGTTGAAGTCTCATGTAATTTTTTCAGTATTGGGACTGTGGGTTAATTTTATAAACGTTTTTCTTTTTGGGTAGAAACACTACTTGCTCTTATATATATATATATATATATATATATATATATCAATCGCCCCCAACGGGTGTGAGGCGTTTCGCCTAATTCTATTTATTTACATGGTACCAGATTCCAAGTTCGTACCTTTTCCGTTGCCTTAGTGCCGCTACGTCCTCCCGGCCGCGCGATCCCACGTCGCAATTCCCTCGCTTCACACCCACCCTCACCCCGACATCGCGCCGTCCGCGCATGCTACGCCCTGCCTCGCGTATTATCCCCTTCCTCTCAGCGCTGTGCCTCTTCTCGCGCCACATTATGTCCACGGAATTGACGTAGGCGTCCACCATCTCCAGGACGATGGCGTCTACCTCCTCTGCCACCTCTGGCGAGTCTTTTGGCATCATCTTCATCAACTCATACACCACTGTCATTGTCAAGTCACATGTTCCGATCATACTGGAGATCAAGCACCCAAATTTCAACAAGTGGAAGGCGTTCTTTACCTCGATGCACGGAAAGTTTGGGCTTCTCCATCACATCGATGGTTCCGTTCCCTCCATGCCGTGACAATTCCGCTTGGGAGCAGCCGGATTGCTGCATCGACAGTTGGCTGTTCGAATCGGTCTCCGAAGACATCCTTGACCTCGCCATGGAGCCCGAGCAAACCGCCTGCAACCTCTGAGTCACCATCGACGACCTCTTCCAGGCGAACAAGGAACCACGGGCTATCTTTCTGAGCCACGAATTTCATTCGCTAAGTCAAGGGTGATTTGCCCGTCGCCGACTACTATCAACGAGTCAAGACCATCGTAGACGTCATCTGCGACATCCACAAAATTAATTTAGTATATAAGATTATTACTATTTTACAGTCTAATATGTTCTTTCATGATAACTTCTCGACTTCAGTTTGGTCCGTTAACATTGTTTTGTTTCAAAAATTAGGTGCAAATTGTGCAAGTCAATGTTCCCATATATATAAAAAAGACTTTCTAATTAATTAGACCAGATAATTCCGTTCAAAAAAAGACCAGATAAACATATATGTGCTTGCATATATACAAACCTAGCTGGAAGCACACTCTAGATATATATTTCTAGTTCCTTAATGCCAAATTTAAGAAAGAATTTATCCAACAGCAGTTTAATTGTTCTAAGAAGAATCGTATAGTAATATTTAGAGTAGGATGCATGGCAAAACTTTGAATGATACATATTAGGTTGGATTGGGCTATGAAATCATGGCGATGATTATACTATTATTAACAATTGGTCAAGATGTTGATGACAGCTAGCTAGCTAGGAATGAAGTTGTATTTGACAATGTAAAAGTACCTTTCTATTTACAGGTTATCTTCAGAGGAACCTATTGGACAAGACATTGGGCTCTACTACAGGAGGAGAATCATCTGTTCATGAAAACGAGTTGTAGGGCTATTGAATCGGCTGTGATGGAAGTGTTTGCTAGTTTTGGCTGGAGGTTTAGTAATTTAATTGATTTTTAATTGTGCCTGGTGTGTTTTTTTATTGTCTTGCTAGATTTATGAACTTGTTGTGTGAGGCTGTAATAATGAACTACCATATGCATTAATCGATGTAGAAGTTAGGATATTAATATATTGCCTTTTCTAAAAAAGATGTTGATGACAATGGTTTAGTGTCATGAGAGGTCGAGGTACGTATTTGGGAACTAGCGATCATACTGGTATGAAAAGGCTGGTCAAACAAGTGATAATGGCAGTTAAACCGTTGGAAAGCATAGCCGGACGGATGTAAGTCCACATTTAATAAGTCGACTTAATTGGAATATATGAGTTTTGAATTGTGTAGTAGTTAGAGTTGTTGGTCAAATCAAGGCCCTGTTTGGGGAGCTTAAGATTCTCGAGAATCTGCTGGTTGTGGTTGGTAGCAGTTTATGATAATATGGAGAACATGGGTTTTCAGATTTTGGCTTTTAGTTTATTTTTTAGATTTTACAAATATAAATTCTCAGAATGTGGATGAGACTGTTTGAGAGAGTTGCAGATTCTGTCTCAAATAGGAAGCAGGTGTAGTTTGCCAATATGATCGTTGGATGTGTAGGCTAGTTAATTAGACCGCCATTGATGGCATGGTTAGAACAGGCAGAAGAAGCGACTAGACCATCAGATGTGATAGATGTGATATAGGGCAAAGGCCCTATTGGTCTTGATTTCGGTTATACTTTTAGGAGTCCAAGTTAGGCATGTTTTTATATATGAGCATCACTACGGAGATCCTTGTTTGCCGAGTGCCCGGGGCACTCGGCAAAGGCAAGAAACGCTCGGCGAAGACTTCGTCGAGTGTTGCACTCAGCATAGCTCACACGACAATTTTTTCGTCGGCAAAGAGCTCTTTGCTGAGTGTTTTCCATCGGGCACTCGGCAAACACTTCGTCGAGTGTCCCTTCGACACTCGGCAAAAAAGGTATACGGTTGATGGGAAGACGGTGACGGACAATTTTGTCGAGTGTCTAAACTTCGCCGAGAGCTTTAGGAAAACACTCGGTGAAATTATGCCTTTTGCCGAGTGCCTCAACAAAAACACTCGGCAAAATTATGCTTCTTTGCCGAGTGCATTGTGAAATACACTTGGCAAAGTTCTCCTCTTCGCCGAGTGTTTTTCACAATGCATCGGTGAAGTTTTAGCACCAAGCGAAGCATGTTCCTAGAACCCCTGTTTACCCATGTTGCCGAGTGTTTAGGCTAATACACTCGGCAAAGAAGCATGCTATTTTTGCCCTTTTTAATTCGTTCGGTGGCATATTTCACAAAAATTCGAAACATACATCACAGCATCACATTTATATACCATAAGCATCAATCCGCAACCACAATACCACAACGACATCCACATGCAACCACAATCCCACAACGACATCAACAACCACAATCGCACAACAACATTCACAACCACAATCATAGCCACAATTCACAATTCACAATTCACAAAACATAAATATAATCCACATTTCGTTATCACAAGCATAATCCACAATAGCTAAATATAGATAGTCCACAATCCACATTGAGTTATTCTAGTTTTGACCACAATCACAAGCAAAACATAATTTACCAAGGTGGAAACGGCGGCGAACATCCATGGTCATTAGTGGGGTTATTCGATGTCGTCGATTGAGTCTGCACAAAAGAAAAAGAGAATAGTATTGATTGTCAAGATAATAACATTCGGTAATAAGAAAAGCAAATACGAGGTTGTCAAGTGACTCACCGGAGTGCCTACAATAGGCTGTGGAGGAGTGAATACCACAGGCTGTGGCGGTACCACAGGAATACCCATGTTCTGACTAAGTGTTTGCACGTAGGTGTACATCTCAGTCATCCTCACCTCAATCTCCCGTCGTTTCCTTTTCTCCTCTTGCAACTCGTCCTACAATATTCCATCCCAATGTTACAAAGCGAAGCCAACAATCGGCAAATATCAATGAATTGAGCATAAAACCAAAATTTCTAACCCAGAATTCCTGCACTTCGGACTGTGAAGCGGTCGGCCGTGGGCGTATGGCCAGGCTTGCCCTCGTGCTCCTTGCTCGAAGCTAGGACAGAGTGGGTGTAATGGCTATGTCGATGATGTTGTCGTCAATCCAGTACAGCCCATGCTTCTTGCCTCCTCCCACCCTCATGACGACTTCTCCATCAATATCCTAGGTGGAAGGATCGAACTCTGCCCCATGGACCTCCCTTGCCTTCATGGTGTAATCACTGAGGCGGCTGTAGACGGTCGCATTGGTGTATGCCAAGGGCCTGTCCTCTGGGTTACAGTCGACGTCGGACGTCACCTTGCCCTTGTGGGCCAAAGCCCATGCCTTGAACTGGGAGATAGGCTTCCCATCATGCGACACCGACTGCGAATAAAACAATAGTATGATTAGGAACTATCGGTAATTGGTCGTTGGAATGAAAAATAGAATTCACGTACCCATCTAGCTGCATATTGGTTGAGGCTAAGGCTGCCTTGGTGGTGTGGTGCACCTGGCATCATCAAACGTCGCTCCCGGCAAGCGGTGTACGTCTCTTGCCACTTGGCAGTGCACCACCTGTCCAACATGCACTCCCAGCAATTGAGAAGTTGGCCGCACCATCAAACAGGCACCTACACGTCATCAAGTATAAGATATATACTTAGATCAAATCAAATGTACTTAATCATTGAAAAATCCGATGTTATATATACCTGCATGTATTGTTCCTTTGTCATATTCATGGTTCTTGCTTTGGTTTTGGTGACCTTCAGGTTGTTGTAGGCAGCGTTGTATGCAATGATGGCCTGGATGCGTGCCTCGTAATGCATGTCAGTCACGAGTTTGCGATAGGCTTTGTCAGCTGTCGCAGCCGCTCTGGTCTCATATCCTTCCTGGCATCTAAAAAATCTTGCATATAGACATGATGTATTCAGTCATTGTTTCAATAATGTCCAATGAATTTGAAATAGATACAGTTAAAGATATGCAAGAAGCCACATATTTTCATCTGTATCTCTTTCAAACGGGAGACGCCTAAGGTTATGTTATACACATGCAAACGACGGTGAAGGCAACAACACCTGTAGAATAGGGAAGCACGGCTCGATGGCCGGCACACAAGCGATGGCATGGCTGTGTGATGCGACTCCGTTCCTCATCTCAAAGAAGGCTTCGAATACACGTGCATACAATAAACTTCAAAATATTTTTTCCCATATACACAATATCAATAAATAGGGAAACTATAATTGAGATGGATAGTTGGCCAGCTATAGCTAGCTAGCTCTTGCCGTATATGTGCATATAGCATAGATGATTTTTTAGTAGATGACTAGCAAAATGTCCAAGCTTTATTATGAGCAGTAGAAAATAATATCATAATATGTTATAGCAAAAAAATATTTTTATAAAATACCTTAATATCACTCGTTTGAACTAAATGTTGAACTATTTCACGATATTAAGAAATATCATAGGGATAATTTGTCAAAACTACATAAACGAATAGCATATTCATTTTCACAACCGTTTAAGGTTTTCAAAGGAGCATAGATATGTCACCCCAACACAACCAAACTCTTTACAACAAAATCTCTCATGAATGTATTTTGATAAAAAAATTAGTTTTCTTTTTGCCATAGATTTGTTTCTAATGTTGCACATGATATCATTTCGATGTTTCAATAAGTATTCTTTTTAGTTTTGTATGACCAAAAAAATGAGAAGGACATTACCTTGTGGCGGCGTTGGCAAGGGGGCGTCGGCCGGGGGGACGTCGGCGGAGGGCGTTGGCGGGGGAGGGCGTCGGCCGGCAAGGGCGTCGCCGGTGGGGTGGCGGCCGGTTGTGGAGGAGCCGCGGCGGGGTGGGGCCGACGCCGGCCACCCGCGGCAGTGGAAGGAGGCGGCGGGGGTGTCGGGGCGGCGGCAGGGAGGTGGGGCAGCGACGAGGCGACGGGACGGCGACAATACGGCACAGCGTGATAGATGGGCGCGGGAGGCGGCGGTGGCGGATGGACGCGGGGGAGGTGGTTTTTTCTAAGTGTTAAAATGACTGGGTGCGGGAGGAGGCAGCTTATAAAAATTTTTTGTCGTGTGTTTAATCTTTGTCGAGTGCCCCGATCGGGCACTCGGCAAAATGTCTTTCCCGAGTGCCGATCTCGGGCACTCGGCAAAGGCAAACTTCGCCGAGTGCCCGATAAATGCACTCGGCAAACATCTCCTTTGCGAGTGCCACGCCCTTGCACTCGGCAAAGTTTGTGCGCTAGACTTTTTTGGGTACTTTTTGCCATGTGTTATCTTTTGCCGAGTGTTACACTCGGCAAAAAAAACTTTACATTTTATGCTTCTAATAATTTGAAAATTATCAAACGGATACGAAAAATTACCAAATTTTTACATAAACCAATCTATGCTAATTATTTTCTAGGGAAAAAGATTTGAAATCAAACGACAAATCAGCCATCACTTTCTCTCCAAATCTAACCTATCCTTCTCAACACTTATAATCTTCTTCGAAGATTCTTCGGTTTTGTGAGCGTCGTACCTGATAAAATATTCAAAACCTTCTCGATTTTTTACCACAGCCTCAACGT
Source organism: Oryza australiensis (assembly GCA_019925245.2). NCBI lineage: Eukaryota > Viridiplantae > Streptophyta > Magnoliopsida > Poales > Poaceae > Oryza > Oryza australiensis. The sequence goes on along the minus strand of JAIFGZ020000265.1, from coordinate 71,296 downwards.
ATGATATCATGACATCTTGACAATTTTCATGATTTTCCGACTTTGTTTGCTATTTTTATAATTTTAAAATCATTCGGTCAATAGGTTCCTAATAATGTTCCGCAAGAAAATTTCAAAATTTCTTCTCATTTACCGATAATGACTCAAACGGGTCCAAATAACATGAATATAATTTTCCACTAATTTTATTTCAAACCAATCAAAAATTACCAAATTTTAAATTAGAGATTATATGTTGTATTTACATACTAGATAAAGTTTGGAGGGTGGAGGAGGAAAAATTTTCAAAAGTTTGCCGAGTGCCAGGGAAAGCACTCAGCAAAATTGCCATTTTTTCGAGAGCGTGGGTGAGACACTCGGCAAAGATATCATTTTGTCAAGTGCCTTGCTCTGACACTTGGCAAACATCTTGAGGAATGGCTGTTTGGATGGTTCGGTGACAGCCATTACAATTTTGCCTAGTGTCCCTCAGTGGCACTTGACAAAATTGCACTTTTGCCAAGTGCCTGACGAGGGCTCTCGGCAAAATACGCTCTTTGCCGAGTGTATCTCTTTGCCAAGTGTAAACACTCGGCAAACTGTTGATTTTGCCGAGTGTATTTGTTTGTCGAGTGCCTGCTCAGCAAATACATTGTTCGTCGAGTGCCCGAAGGAAAGTACTCGGCTAACAATAAGACATTTGGCATCCCTTGGCTTTCCCATAGTGCATGATGTCGGGGTCTGAGTGGTTTAGGGTTACAAAATAACAGAGTTACAGAATTAAGCATCCTGGGGGCGGCGATGGGCATTTTACACGGTCGGCAAACTTGTTGTCTATGGTGTTAATGCCATGCCACTTAACACTAGATGTGCAAATTGACAACCTGAAGAGTATTTCTAGTGGAAGTAGAGAAACTATATATATCATACTATTGGAGCGGCTCAACTGACAATTATAGTTCTCTAAAAACATTATGTATATATGTATGAACATTGCAAAAATCACCCTATGATAACACTACCTTTTAAGATACACATTTGGGTATTACGCTAGGATATCTAGATTTCCATTGTCGTTTTGTAAATGAGTGTGTCGATTTATTCCCTCGAAATTAAAGCATATAACACTACTACAAAAAAGGGGATAGATGCCGGTTGGGAAACCCCCTTAGGTGTCGGTTTTTCAAACCGGCTCCTATTGGTCGGCACCTATTTGAAAAGAAATAGGTGCTGGTCTAAGAGCCGACACCTTTTAAGGTGCAAGAAATAAAAAAATTCGGTCACAAATTCACAAATCCAATATTCACAAATCCACAGACCCAATATTCACAAATCCGGTCACCAATTCATAGATTCAATATTCACAAATTCACATATCCAATATTCACAAATCCGGTCACAAATTCACGATCTAATATTCACAAATCCACGATCCACCACATATCTTCACAAATCCATAGACCACATCCACATATATTCACAAATCCAATCACAATAACAGCACCGCAAATCCACATATATTCACGATTTATTCATACACATCAAACAAATCACAAAACAAAGATCCACAACGACAAAAACCTCGATCCGTCGTTGTCGCGCCGCTCCGCCGCCCTCCTTCGGCCGCCTCCCGCCGCCCCCGACCTCCCGTTGTCGTCCCCGCCCGAGAGAGAAAGAGGAGAGTGAGATCTGAGGGAGAGAGGGGCGAGAGAGAGAGGGAGACCGCCGCCTCCCGCACGGCCACGCCGCCTCCCGCGGCCGGCGCCGCCTCTCGCACGGCCTTCCGCCGCCTCGCCGCACGGCCTCCCGCGTCCGCGCCACCTCTCGCGTCCGGCGCGGCCTCCCGCAGGGCCGCGCGCCTCCGCGGCCGCGCGCGCGCCTCCCGCAAGGACGCGCCGCCCTCGCGGTCGGCGCCGCCTCCCCGTGGCCGGCGCCGCTTCCCGCATGGCCGCGCCGCTCCCGCACGGCCTCCCGCCGCCCGCCGCTTCCCGCCGCCCGGCCTGTGTGAGGGAATAGAGAGCGTGAGAGGCTTGTGTGAGGGAAGAGAGAGAGTGAGAGGAGAAAAGAGATAAGGATAGAGAATATAAAACGTGGTTGCGTCCAGAGAATATAAAAGCGCGGTTGCGTCCGACCGGTTGCGTGCGCGGGTCGATTCGGTTTTAGGTGTCGGTTTTATTAAAAAACCGACACCTATAATATATTATAGGTGTCGGTCTTTTAATAAAACCGATACCAATAGTATAGGTGTCGGTTTTTCTTTAGAACCGACACCTATACTATATTATAGCTGTCGTTTTTTAAAAAAACCGATACCTATAGTATAGGTGTCGGTTTTTTTAGATCCGCTACCTATTGTTTTAAAGGTGTCGGTTTTGTTGACCCGACACCTATGAGACCGATACGTATGCATGTTTTTGTAGTAGTGTAAGATGAAACGTGATAGGGGAAAATCAATTTGATTAATTTTTCACATATTTTTGCAGCATACATGTATAGGTGAAGGATTGGTAGTTTCTTTTCTGCATGGAAAATGACCACAACACAAGACACATCAAATAAACCACATACTCGTGATAATTAATTTGGACTATTTTCACACACCTCCAATTTGAGTTATGAATAAAATTTAATTGAAATTTGTATTAGGATGTACGGCAATTATAAATAAAAAGATTTACCCAATGGAAAAAAATGTTTGAACCTCGATCAAATGTTGGGAGTGCAATTAATCGCCACCACTGTAAGCTGTTATGGATGCATAAAAAGGAAAACCATATATGTACCCATAACGTTCCATTAGATGCATGTGTGAACCAGTACCGGAGGGAGTTGTTTACCGCGAGGCCACATAATTCCTTCTCATTTCATATACTCATCTAAAAATTTTCATTTATAAAAAAAATACATATGCTCATCTGCAAACATTGCATCAATTAAAATTAAGAAGAAAAGACTTGGATGTCCCTAATTAAATAAGAGGGATGGTTGGAGGTTGGGAGGGGTAAGATGAGAATAAATTTTAACGAGAGACAATCGATGGGACCAGCAGTATTTTAGGAATTCTTATATTTATATTTGTGAACAGAAAAAGTATGTATTAACATTCCAAAACACCCCCTTTTGTTAGTTCTCTAGTTTTTATGCCGATTGCTAAAAGAAGAACCCTAGTCAATGCAGTCGAGAAAGGACAAATAAGGAAGATATTTATGGTGCAAGTTGCTAGCACACAGTACTTCTTCAGATCAGATACATATTTGGGTACTAGCATATCGATCTTTTCCTTACCATGTTGTAAATGAACGTGTTATTCTCTAGAAGTTAAAGCATATATATGAGATGAAATGTGACAGGACTAATCAATTTGGCATGCTGCTAATATATATATATATCGTTTTGTTTTTCACGCATCTCTTCGCGCAGCATATTTGAAGCTTCACTAGTAAAAATGTGCGACCCAAATATACATTTTCCACCTCCAGTTTGTATTGTGAGCAAAACATTTTTGAATTCAAATTTCTCTTAGGACGACAAAATTGAACGAACTTTTTAAAAAATTTTAGGACGACAAAATTGGAATATAAAAATATTTAACTAGTAGAAAAATGGAATGCTAGCTTGAACCTTCCCTTAAATGTGGCAATACTAGCTAGCTTGAAATCTGTCATGCATGGATTGATGCTTAAAAATTAAGACCATATATATATGCACCCCTAACGTTCGATTAGGCGCATGCGTGAACAAGCACCGGAGGGGGAAGCTGCATCCCGCGCCCACAAAATTTCTTCAAATTTCAAATACTCTTTTGCAAATTTGGCATGCATTGATTTCCCTCTGCTACAAATAGGCACCCACACCTCACGTCCTCTCTCCCAAACTCATCTGCAAGCTAGCTCCGGCCGCCTCTCCAGCCATTTCTACGCAAGAGCTCCTCTGATCCGCTCGTCTCGATCTTCTCCTAGCCAGCAAGCTAGGTCGAGTTCTAGGTAAGACAGCGAGTTCTAGGCTCGATCAATCTGTTTGTCGTCTGATTCTATCTGTGTTGAGCTAGATAGAGAGGCAAGAGAATATACAATATTTCTTCTTTCTCTGCTATATCTCTAGATGTATAGATCTAATAGGGTTTCAAATTGATTTATATGTAAGGCAGAGGGAGCATCTCTGTTCGTCCTCTGATACTATATATCGATCTGTGTTTTGAGGTAGCTAGAGCATACACGAGATTTGTTCTTTATCTGCCATATATATCTAATGGGGTGATTCAGATTAATTTCTGTATGTTTTGATTGAAATTGTTGGGTCACATTGATTCATGCTGATTTCTTCACTGCTTTTTTTTTGAAAAAAACAAATCTGGATCTGCTGTGCTAGCTCTCTAACGGATGCATAATCTTTTTGGCAGGGTTTCTCCTCGTTGCAGATCTGTGTTAAGGTAAGCGAGCGACAACATGTACAACATTCTCTTTTATTTTTCTTCAATAGATCTGCTCAGGTAGAAAAATATCAGGAGGAACGTATCGTCCATAGGAGATATATATATATATATATATATATATATATATATATATATATATATATACAAGTAGCTAGGGTTTATGTGTTTCTCCACTGTAGATTTTCCCTAGCAGGAAAAATTTCAGGAGGAAACGTATAGTCCATATAGGATATATACAAGTAGCTAGGGTTTATGCGTTTCTCCATTGTAGATTTTCCCTAGCAAAAAAAATTCAGGAGGAAACGTATAGTCCATAGGATCATAAAAGTAGCTAGGGTTTCGGTGCTTCTTTTCATTGTAGATTTCACGAGCAGGAAATGGATAGAGTGTAGTGTCTCCATGCATAGGATCATAAAATGTAGCTAGGGTTTATGTGTTTCTTGAGTGTTTGTAATAATCAATCTTTTTCTCCCATCTGCTTAAATAAATGTGTTCTCCACTTATCATCTAAAGATTGTGTATGTGACACTTATTTATCTCACTCACTAGCTGTTATCAACATTGTGTACGTGACACTTGTTTAGTTTCATCTCTCCTTTTTATCAGATTTATTTAATTAGCAGTGATGGAGAAGGGCTCGTCGTCGTCGCCGTCCGCCGCGAACACCTCCGAGCCGATGCTAGGGCAAACTTCCGCCGCCGCCCCCGTGCCCATGACGAACTTCCAGCTCTTTGGATCCATGGTGCCGGTTCCGGTGGCGTCCATGGCGACGGCTACTGCTCCAGCAGCTGTGGCAGGCGATAATGGTGGCCATGGATCGTCGTCGACGGCATCACAGAACGCCTCTGGTTCAGCTCAAGGCCAAGGTGGCAACATGTCCATGTCCTTGCAACCGAGGCTGCTGGGCTCAACGTTGGCGGCGGTCTCGGTGCCACCCATGCCGGCGGCGCCGATTATGACGGGTCCAGCAGCAGCTCCGGCGCCGTTAGCGACGATGGCCGTTGCCGAGAACGCGTCGCTTGCGGCGGTGGCGAACGCGCTGGCGGCACACAGGAGGAACCAGGCCACGCATCGTTCTGCCGCTCTGCATGGCCACCTCCGGCGCTGCGCCGAGGCGCTGGTCGCATCGCGCTCGGTGGACGCGGACGCGGAGCTCGCCAGCATCGCGCGGCTGGCGTCCGCGGACGGCGACGCCGTGCAGCGGGTGGCCGCGGCGTTCGCCGAGGCGCTGGCCCGGGTGGTGATCCGCCCCTGGAGGGGCGTGTCCGCCGCGCTCTTCCCCTCCGACGTCAGCGCCGGCGGCGACGCCCTCAGCGCGTGGGAGGCCGACTTCGCGCGCCAGAGCTTCCTGAACCTGTGCCCGCTGCTCCACCTCGCCGCCGTCGCCGTCAACGAGATCATCCTCGAGACTACGAGGAACGACAAGTTCATCCAGATCATCGACCTCGGCGGCGTCCACCATGCCCACTGGGTGGAGCTCCTCCAGGCCTTCTCCACGCGCCGAGTGGTCCGGCCATGTCTCCGCCTCACCGTGGTCCACGAGCACAAGCACTTCCTCTCCCAGGCCGCGCAGATCCTTATCAGCGAGTCCGACCGCCATGGCGTGCCACTCGACCTCCACATCGTCGAGTCAAGCATAGAGGCGCTCAAGCTGGACGCCCTGGGAGTGAGGACTGACCACGCTGTGGTCATCGTCTCCGCGCTCCAGCTCCACCGCCTCGTCGGCACCGGCATCATCAACACGGCGACGGGCCAGAGGATCACGCCGGCGCCGGCGGTGGGCATCGCCTCCACGCTGCCGGCGGTGACGATGTCCTCAAAGGTGGACAGGCTCCTCCGCGGCTTCCACCTCCTGTCACCGAAGATCATCATTCTCACCGAGAACGAGGCCAACCATTTCGTGCCGTCGTTCATGGATCGCTTCGTGTCGGCGGTGCCATACTACGAGCAGCTGTTCAGCTCGATGGAGGAGGCGACGAACGTGGCGGCGGCGTTCTGCCAGCCGGCGGAGCGGAAGGCGGCGGAGAGGTACCTCCTCAAGGAGGAGATCAAGGACATTATCGCATGTGATCAGGAGGGGCCACGCTGGGCGCGGCACGAGCCGCTGGGGAGGTGGATTGTCCGCATGGGCGCCGCCGGGTTCGTGTTCTCTCCGGCAATCACCGTAACGGCGGCGGGGCGGGTCAGGGCGGTGGCGGCGCGATTGCCCGGAGGAGGGGATGAGAGGTATGGAGTGACGGAGGGCAGCGGGTGGCTCATCCTCAACAGGGAGAAGAAGCCCATGTTCTGCGTGTCCGCGTGGAGGAGGAAGTAAAATGGTGATTGCATGCAGGGGAGAAAGGGCAGGACACACAGCTTTGGTGATGATTGTGTCCTAGAGATGCTATGAATATTTTTCCTTGATATATATATATATATATATATATATATATATATATATGTTCTATTGATGAACATATGTTATTTATTCGTGTGCTTCCTTGTTGCTATATTTAATTTTTAAATTGTTTGCATTCTGAACACTACTATATATTCTCTTTTTTCGGTTAATCAGAAAACAATGTTGTGGTACTTATTTAAATTAATATATACATCGGTTGTGATTTAATTGTTCTTGTGGATTATTTTTATTTCTTTGTAGGTATCAAATATATATATTTCTCTTTGCTGAGGAAAATATGATAAAATTCCCTAGTCGAATCAAATAATGCATTATAACATTTAAACAGTGAGGTGAATAGATAAGATTTGGATAGATAGTGAATTTCAGATTGGTAAATTGCAATGGCAAATGGCACATGGTAATTAAGTTATATATAGTTGAACTGTCAAACCAAATTAAAGGGCTGACTTAATAATCCTTTACCAAAGCAATTAATTTAAGGGTTGCAGAAATGATTAGTAACAAAACATATTTAGTTGCTTTCTAATATTAAAAGCTGCTATGTCTTATTCACTCGAAACTAAAGAACATATATGAGAGGAATTGAAATGTGATATAGGACAAATCAATTTGAGTTCCCTAAATCGATTTAAAAGCTGCTGTAGGTTAGCACCACATATATTGTCACAATTCCAGACATAAAACCAAGTTAACTAGGTAGTTTTGTTTTAGCTTCAACAACTTCATTTGATGAGACGTGATGATGATTGGATGATTGGATCTCTATATTTTTAGAAGATCCAAGACATGCATCTTCGCAGAACACCAATTAACTGATATATTTTTCAAACCTTCTTTTTAGTTTGCAACATATTTAAACAAATTATCATTAGGTAGTTATTTAATTTGCGAAGCTTCACCAGTAAAAATTACCACAACACCTCATGGAAACCACAAACACGTGATAAATATTTTGGACTAAATTTCACTCTATTTTGTATTGTGAACAAAAGCATTTTTTAATTCAATTTGGTATTAGGATGCACAAATAGTTATAGAATTTTAAAAGATTAAACTAGTGGAAGAAAAATGCTTGAACCCTCTTTTCAAATGTTTCTTACGTTAACCCTCTTTTCAGTTGTGACAGTGCAATAAATCGCCGTTTGCTACTAAGTTGCAATCCATGTATTAAAAACAGAGTAGTCCCTCCTTCCCACATGGCACGAAGCGTATAGCCACCTTATAAAGTTTATATCGAATATGTGTACGTGGTCGGTTACAGTTTAAAACTTGAAGTTATACTAGGTGTAGGAATAGAGTAAGAGTCGGACACTATTCTAGAATCTCTCTTAAATAAGAAGATAGACATGTTGTAACCGCATATGACAACTTAGCATAGAGAGAGGAAGCTGTTGTCAGCAACGTTCGACCGAGGATCGTTGTAACTCTAATACGCTATAATATGTTGGATCAGGAAGGAGCGTCCATAATCAGTGTCTCAGAGATGTAGGTTTCGGCTGAACTCTATTATCAAATATTGTGTCTCGGTGTCATCATCATGTTTGGATCTTCTATAACGTTTCTTCCTTCCATATTTGATTTCCGATGATAATTTCGAACCGGTTTTATAACACCACCACTCCTCGATGAAACCAGAAAAACCAAGCCCCCATAAAACTAGAAAAACCAAGCAATTGGTTAATGAAAACACTTGTTAAATCCAATGCTTTATGTTCAATCCATATTCAGCCCATCTCCAGTCATATGGCCCCATTCAATCCATTCTTAATAGTATGGATCTGTTGCAATGCACGTTACTAGTGCACACATATATGTTCCACTAGTACCGGGACTGAGGGAGCTTTACACGGGGAGGCCACATAGTATCGCATATGGATGTCTTCTGCTACAAACATGCAACCTCTGTCTCAAGTCTCAACCACTACCAGACTTAGACTGTTTGTCGAGTGTCCGGGACACTCGGCGAAGCCCATAATCCACTCGGCAAAAGGTTTGTCGAGAGCAGCACTCGGCAAACCTCTCTCGGCAAACACAGAGTTGGCAAAAGCCTATTTGCCGAGAGCTAGGATACATACACTCGGCAAAAAGTAGAATCTTTGCCGAGTGTCGCGCAAAAAGTTAGCTGCTAGCTTGTTCCACATCTCTGGCCCTATTCTTGAGTCGTAATAAGGCCCTGTTTAGTTGCTGCAAAAATCTATAAAAAATTGAGATTTTGGTCACTTTTTAGGATTTTGGAACTAAACATGTAGGTGTAAACTTGAGGTGTAAAGATTTTGGATTTGGGAGGCTTAAAACAAAAAAAAGGTGTAAAATTTTCTCGGTAGAAGTGCTTACCCACCCTACCCCGCGCACAGTACTAAAAAAAATCGCGCAGAACACCTCGCACTAGCTCAAGCCCTCATTCACCGCAGCCCTCCTTCCCCTCGTCCACGGCCGCACATCACCGGAGCGGGCGGCAGCGCGCGCGGGGCTTGGCGGCGACGATCCCACGGACTCCGTCGTCGCCAATGACGACCGACCGGCATTCGGCGACGAGAGGAAGATGACGATGGCCGACTCCGCCCGCCGCCCCCGGATCTCCCTCGGCCGTGCCTCCCCCGGCTCTCCCCTGGCCGCGTCGCCCCCGACCTCCCTCGGTCGTGCCGTCCCCGGCTCTCCCCCTGTCAGTTCATCACCAGATTCGTCGTCGACGCAGAGTCGGTTCGGGTGGGTTCCGCCGTGGGGCGACGAGCCACCGTCACGGGTGGGCGGGACCCCGTACAGCGCGGTGACGACTCTCGGGAGGCATCGGGGGAAGTCGGCGGCGGCATCGGACGGTGGTGGTGGGTCGACGCAGAGCACGCCAACGAAGAGCGTGACGAAGCTGAGATCGATTAGATGGGTAGATGTCTTGCTCTTTTACATTTTTGTGGGTTGGGGTGTGGAATTGGTAAGTGTGGAGAAGGGCAGGTGGTGGAGAAGATGAGAAAGTCTCGGTAATGTATGTTCATTATGTGTTTTAGTGGAAATTGTGCTCGTCTAATTTGATCGATCCTTTCATTTTTTTCTCCATGCTTCTGTCACAGCATTGCATGATAATTTGGCTTTGAAGGAAAAAAAGGAATGCTCTAATTTTGGGGAATCAAGAACATGTGGTAAACCGCGCGTAAATATGTATAGACCAGAGTATCGAAATGGATAGAGGATAGGTATACCTGATTTACAAAAAAGAATCCTACATGTCACTACTGGACAAAGTCACATTAGTCCTGGTTTGTAACCCTCAGTAGTCCCGGTTGTCAAACCGAGACTATGAATCCGGCACTAGAGATGGGCGATCTCTAGTCCCGGTTAAATAACCGGGACTAGAGATGCATCTTTAGTCTCGGTTGAAGCCACCAACCGGGACTAAAGATGGCGGCACCACGTGGCTGGCTCGCCATCTTTAGTCCCGGTTGGTGGCTTTAACCGAGACTAAAGATTTTTTTATTTTTTTAATTCCTCCTCCCGTTGTTAGCTTGCGCCGTTTACACACACACACACAAATATATATATTTATACATATATAGATTTGCATATATATGTCTAAATACATAACACACACATATATAACACACATAACATACATATATATGCAAACAACATCGAAATCGAATACAATAAAATGCAACAACAAAATTTAAACATGTATACAACAAATTGTCCACAAATTTGTTCACACATATATACAACAAAATCCACTATATACAATAAAATACAACAACATCAATTTTCCGCTCGGCTCGCCGCTGCCGTCGGCTCCCGCTCGCCGCCGCCGTCGGCTCCCGCTCCCGCTCGTCGCTGGTGAGAAGATGGCGCCCCGCTACCGCCACCTCCTCCCCCGCCGCCGCCATTTCCTCCCCTCCCCTTGCTTGCCGAGGGGAGAGGGAGGGAGAGGGAGAGGGAGAGGGAGAGAGAGAGCTAGGGAGAGGGAGAGAGATCTGAAAAATGTGCTAAGTGTTGGATCGGTGGAGAAGACGATGCGAGCGGGGATATATATAGCCAATTCATCTTTAGTCCCGGTTGGTGTCAACAACTGGGACTAAAGATAATTTTCCACTATTTCTAATTCATCTTTAGTCCCGGTTAGTGGCACCAACCGGGACTAAAGATAATTTCCTCCTATTTCTAATTCATCTTTAGTCCGCTTGGTGCCACCAACCGGACTAAAGATAATTTCCGTAATTTTTCAAATTTATTTGGTCCCAGCTAGGGTTAACAATTAAATAATCCATTAAATAGGGCCAAATTAAATTCAAAAATATAGGTTTAAAACAATAATATTAAAATTAAATCAAATATAGATAATCCTAGACATTAATGTGCTCCTCTAGATATTGTTCCTCTTTTGCCCCTCGGTTTTCTTCATTTTCATCTCCCGTTGAGCAAGACAGAGAAATTTCACTTTTTCTTTTTAATTTTTTTATATTTTTTATGGACTTAGGAGCACACGAGAGGTGACTACATAAAATTTAAGCGTAAACAAGCTTCCTGAGTCGAAAAGGCAATCTTCTGAGGCTTTCTTGGGGAAAATAAAATCATTGAACGCAGCAAAGCTACGAACGAACGCATCCGAAATTTTTTCTGATCGATTTTCATATATGGAACATCTCGATCGGAGTCCGTATGCGAAAGTTATGGCCGTTTAAAACCGACTCCGAGTTATAGGACGAAACGGGAACAATGCGCGTAAAACTTGTTAAACGCGCATAAACTAGACGTGACGGCCAGGGTTTAAATGTTCTTATCAATATTGTACATCCCTCCGATTCGTATATTATCACCAAAATAATTTTACAAAATATTTTTTATATTGAGAATCATTAGTTAATAACAATATGATGATATGTAATAACAAAATTAAAGCTTCCTTATATCTTCAATCATCCACCTCCACACAACACCACACTCTTTAAAATTACGATCCCCTTAAATTAATTTTTGGCCATTTGAATCATGTAGCAAAATTTATATATTTTTATTAGGTTCAGTTAAAAAATAAGCACATTCACTTTTGTCCTGGTTGGTGTTACCAACCGGACAAAAATAACATCTCTAGTCCCGGGTTGGTGTTACCAACTAGGACTAAAGATGGTGTCGAGGTCGTCGAACTGTCGGCGTCAGCCTTTAGTCCCGGTTGGTAGCACCAACCGACTAAAGATAGCATCTCTAGTCCCGGTTGGTGTTACCAACCGGACTAAAGGTGCCCGGCGCTCCGAGACTCGACAACATTTGAATCGGGACTAGAGGTGACTAATGTTTCTAGAAATCCGTAGACTTTTTAAACCAAGACTAGAGATCATCTCTAGTCCCGGTGCAACTCAAACCGGGACTACTGTGATTTTTGCCACTTCAACCAATGATGGTTTCTCCAGTAGTGTGTCCAATAGTATCAGGGAATACTTACAAAGGAAAGCATGGAGATGGTTCGCTTGATCATTGGTTTGCTTGTATTCTTCGATACATTACAGTACTTTGTTTACTTCAGTACTTTTAGATTTTGATAGAAACTGGATAAAAATTAGCTTTTAAGTTCTTTCGTAGATGATACTTATGATTCTGCCGTAGATCTCAACAGCTACCTCAAGAGCATATGCTATAGTTCAGTTTTAGACCGAGGAACATGCTTCACTTGTAAAAAATGCGGCTCAAAGAAACAAACTCCGCAGTGGGTGTTATTATCTAAAAGTCCATCCTTCAGATGGTGACATTGTTCCAAGACCAAGAGTTTCAATGTTTGAGCTAGAGGATGTAAAACTGCATTTTGGTTGCTTGCTTAGGAAAACAATTTTCTCTACTCTGTGAAGTCAAACAGGAGTTTCTGTCGAGTTTGGTTATATTTCCACTTTAAAATGTTGATCCCCCAGTCACTTATCATGTATTTATTAGAGGCAAATCTGTCATTATTATAACAGCCCAAAAAATTTACACATGTAACTAAACATCTTCTCTTATGAAAAGTTTACACCCAAAATTTTTTAAATAAAAAGTTTACATCCAAATTTTGAAACTACCTTAGGGAGAAGATGGAACATTTAAAAGGCATCTTAAGAGTTGCGAAGGTAATTGTTACCTTTAATTTTATCTAATTTTATCCATGTCAGTTACTAATAATAGATTGTATAGGTCACCTCTTGAGCCACCACACGGATTAGGAGTGAGGGGAAATCCTCTGTCAGTGCCGGTTTTTAGCTAACCAGATGGGGTGGCACGGTTATATGTTTTGTAGTAGTAGTGCTTCATACCTAACCACCTATCACTACTGGAGAAAGCCACAATTGTCCCGGTTCGTAACCCTCAGTAGTCCCGGTTGTCAAACCGGGACTATGAATCCGGGACTAGAGATGGGCGATCTCTAGTCCCGGTTAAATAACCGGGACTAGAAATGATTTTAGTCCGGTTGAAGCCACCAACCGGGACTAAAGATGGCGGAGCCACGTGGCCGGCTCCGTCATCTTTAGTCCGCTGGTGGCTTCAACCGGGACTAAAGATTTTTTTAAAAAATTTAATTTGCCCTTTCTCCACCCACCGCCCTCAGCATTCTTTTGTTTTTTTCTTGTCAAAATCCTAAAATCATCACAGATACTGAAATCAAATATCACAGATTCACAAATAGCAATGAACAATACATATCCCGCTCGCCGCCGCCGTCGACTCCCGCTCGGCGCCGGCTCCCGCTCCCGCTCGCCGCTGGTGAGAAGATGACGCCCCGCTGCCGCCACCTCCTCCCCTGCTGCCGCCATTTCCTCCCCTCCCTTGCTTGCCGAGGGGAGAGGGAGAGAGAGGGAGAGGGAGAGGGAGAGGATGAGAGCTAGAGAGAGGGAAAGAGATCTGAAAATGTGCTTAGGTGTTGGATCTCGTGGAGAAGACGATGCGAGCCGGGATATATATAGCCAATTCATCTTTAGTCCCGGTTGGTGGCACCAACCGGACTAAAGATAATTTTCCACTATTTCAATTCATCTTTAGTCCCTTGGTGGCATCAACCGGACTAAAGATAATTTCCGCTATTTTCAATTCATCTTTACCAACCGGGACTAAAGATAATTTCTCGATATTTCTAATTCACCTTTAGTCCCTTGATGCCACCAACCGGAACAAAAGATAATTTTCCGCTATTTTTCTAATTTATTTGGTCCTGCTAGGGTTAAGAATTAAATAATTCATTAAATAGGGTCAAATTAAATTCATTAAATATAGGTTTAAAATAATAATATTAAAATTTAATCAAACATAGATAATCCTAGACATTAATGTGCTCCTCTAGATATTGTTCCTTTTTGCCCCTCGTTTTTCTTCATTTTCATTTGCTTTGTTGAGCAAGAGAGGAAAAATTTAACTTTTTTGTTTTATTTTTTTATATTTTTTATGAACTTAGGAGCACATGAGAGGTAACCACATAAAATTTGAGCGTAAACAAGCAAAAGACGTGGCTCGGGAAAATTCTCAAGACACGCTCAAAATCGAAAAACTTCCGGCTCGAAAAGGCAATCTTCTGAGGATTTTTGGGGAAAATAAAATCGCCAAACATGACAAAGCAGCGAACGAACGCATCTGAAATTTTTTCTGATCGATTTTCATATATGGAACGTCTCGATCGGAGTTCGTATGTGAAAGTTATGGCCATTTTAAAACCGACTCCGAGTTAGAGGACGAAACGGGAACAATGCGCGTAAAACTTGTTAAACGCGCATAAACTAGACGTGACGACCAGGGTTTAAATGTCTTTATCAATATTGTACATCCCTCCGATTCGTATATTATCACTAAAATAATTTTACAAAAGATTTTGTCTATTGAGAATCATTAGTTAATAACAATATGATGATATGTAATAAAAAAATTAAAGCTTCCTTCTATCTTCAATCACCCACCTCCACACAACACCACACTCTTTGAAATTACCGATACTTTAAATTAAATTTTGCCCATTTGAATCATGTAGCAAAATTTATATATTTTTATTAGGTTCAGTTAAAAATAAGCACATTCACTTTTGTCCGGTTGGTAACACCAACCGACAAAAATATGGTGTCGAGGTCGCAACCTATCGAGTGCCAAACATCTTCGCCCCGGTTTGTAGCACCAACCGGGACTAAAGATAGCATCTCTAGTCCCGGTTGGTGTTACCAACCGGGACTAAAGGTGTTCGGCGCTCGACAGCTTTGACAACATTTGAACCGGGACTAGAGGTGATCTTTAGTCCCGGTTCATGACACGAACCGGACTAATGTTCCTAGAAATCCGTAGACTTTTAAACCGAGACTAGAGATCATCTCTAGTCCCGGGTGCAACTTAAACCGGACTACCGTGGTTTTTGCCACTTCAACCAATGATGGTTTCTCCAAGAGCGTATGCACAATCCACTATGTTAATTAAAGATACATTTTATATTTTTTGAGAGGGTACTGGGAGTATTTCTAGTGTAAAATTTAGGAACTAGAAGGTGCCATATTTTTCTAAAAAAAATTGGTATTGCCCTGATGCAAGAGATGGCAATGAGGAATTTCCCGTTGGGGAATGCCTCTTCATCCCCGTCCTCGCATGGAGGAAAGTTCTCCGTCTCCGTCCTCGCCAATGCTCGTGAGGAGTTCTTTCCCCAGCTCTCCATCCTCGACGAGGATTTTGTACCCGACAGGAAAACACATTCCTGTGAACACGAGACTTTGTTACTCGTCACCAGTAGGCAGTAGCAATAACACAAGCAAATGAAAAGAAAATTCATAATAATACATCATCAAATTTAAACCCAGCATCAAACATTCATTAACACTTGTCCAACAAATTACAAATAAGAAATACAAATAAGAAATGAAAGGGCGTGGGGTGGGCACGTTGGCTGGACTGTCAATTTTCTATCCGCAACGCGTGAGGCTAATGAAGAGTCGGGTACACGGGTTCGCGGGACGGGAAATGGCTGCCCGTACCCGCCCCCGTCATACCCGACGGGGATAAAAAATTCCTCGTTTCAATCCCCGTGAAGATAAACTTTCCCCATCCCCGTCCCCTAATAGATAAATTCCTCACGGGGAATCAAGGATCGGGTCCCTATTGTCTGCTTAGATGCATACGAGAAGGACCATAAAATCCCTTTAAGACATGTTTTTATTTCTTCGATGAACGAAATAACTATTATAAAGTTAACCACAGATTTAAATTTATTTTTTAAAAAAATTATATATAGAATTTTTTCTTCGAAAATCACGCCATTGAGGATTGAGAGCTCGAGAAGCGTGTCACATTAATCAATATTTTTTATTGGAAGAGAACACACTCTCCTAAGAATTGACGTTAACTAGTTATTCTAACCGGCCGGAATCGATAGTTGCTAGCTTTTTTTTATCGAAATCAATGTGCAAATTCATTATCAGATTCCTCGCACTACTATTAGCAGTAAAGCGATACATACGTGTTCCTAAGGGCATTTCTAATGATGTATTTATGATGGTTTCTATCTTTATTAATTAGCTTGACACGTCATAGTAGTTTTGCTGATATGGTATAGCAGTTAATAAAGAGAGAGAAAAGAAAATGAAGAAACGATTTCTCCATAAGGGAACGGCGTCTTTGCGTGAATGGACGCAAAAGGGAACCAGCAAAACAACGCTGGGGAGAAACTACTCATTTCTATCAGATCCTTTGCTCCACTGACCTCCCCTACGATTCCTCCTGCATCCCGCGCTTCCCGCGATTCTAGCCCCCAGCACCCTCGCTGTCGCCGCTCGGCCTCCCGCCGCCGGCCTCCCGCCGCGGCACCATCCCTCGCGCGGGCCGAGGTGGCAGGACTGAAGGGTCACAGCCAACGTGCTGTGGCTTGGGATGCGGCAGAAGAAGGCGGTAGCGGCGAAAGACTTCGAGGCCGACTTCCGCGAGTTCAAGCGTGGCCTGAGTGAGGAATATGCGGAGGATGGCGACGAGGAGGAGGACGACGTGGTCGAGGAAGTCCCGCCGCCGCCGCCGAGGTTCGTCACACGAGCGCGAGCCCTCCCCCTCCTCACTGGCGGCCAAGCTTCAGGGCCCGGCTCCGTCCGCGCTTCCGACAGCGGAAGCAAGCGTAGCAGCAGTAGGCGGTGGCCGTGGCACGACGGGAGCACATCGGCGCAGGGGGTAGCGACGGCTAGGAATGGCACCCACCGGGTTCGGGTCACTACTGGAGAAAGCCACAACTGTCTCGGTTCGTAACCCTCAGTAGTCTCGGTTGTCAAACCGGGACTATGAATCCGGGACTAGAGATGCATCTTTAGTCCCGGTTGATGGTACCAACCGGGACTAAAGATGACGGAGCCATGTGGCGGATGCGCCATCTTTAGTCCCGGTTGGTGGATCCAACCGGGACTAAAGATGGCGCATCCGGCCACGTGGCTCCATCATCTTTAGTCCCGTTTGGTGCCATCAACCGGACTAAAGATTTTTTATATTTTTTTTTAATTTGCTACTTTCCCAGCGTTTATATACTTTGCACACATATATTATATATTACACATATACATATTTTACACATATATTTATACATATATATTATATAATATATGTGTATAAATATATAAGTTACACACATATAAATAAACTTAAGAAAGGAAATATATACATATAATATATTACCAAAACATATACACATATGTACAATATCCACATATATTTCGTATGTTACAAAACATTGTCTATTTTGTGGATCTGGTGGTTAAGTTACTTAAATTAAAATAGAACTCCCTCGTGGGATCTCGTTTATAAATCCCATTAATTATTTCTGAGCGGCTTGTATGAAAGTCTCGTGGGGGAGGTTGTCTCTTACTCGCATAAGTTGTCATTAATTCGATCAAACGAGAAATAAATATATGAAGTGAATAAGAAATCGAGACGTAATGTATAAATGGCTGTTATACATACATCTATATCGTCGATAGTTGTGACATTGGTCACAAAGCGGTGAATGTAGTCGCAGACGTAGTATCCACATAAGTTAGTGCCCTGCGACTATTTTGCACACTAAAGGAGTAATGACGACAGATTTAACATACATTTCATATTTTAGAACTGTTGATGAGAAATTTCTCTCACGCGCCGGCCTAGGAGATCCGCTAACTCCAAGCAGTGTCCTTCTCACGTCGCTATGCATGGCGTGCGCTGATTTGGTCTCGTTAATCAACAAGAAAACAAAGGAATATGCGTTAAGTGTTAGATCCCCACTGGATCGGCTAAGGGAATCCATAAACATATATATGCTATTCTAAGCTATATTTAAGCCAAGTGACAGCCAAGTGACTGGAATGGATTGGCTATACCGAGACAGCATCAGCCGCTTAACCCAAATACGGTAAAGAATAATAAATATATGAATCGATAACCTAGCCGATACTGGAAAGCTAACAATGAATCGACTAGTATTCCGATGAATCTTATAGGAAGATATCATTCTTGAAACAGATGCATAGCCTAGAAATCGGCCATCGGCTGTTGATGGTAGGCCGATTTCGGCTGGCAACGTCCGACCAAAATGCGATCTTAACATAAGAGACAGTCCTAATACAAATCTAATAATGAATATATTAAAAGAAACATATCAGGGCAGATAAGGCCGGCTTAAACCCCGGCACTGTCTCTAAATAATATAAATCTCAGCTGAACAAATCTTTGATAGTTCTAAAAACGACTTAATAGTTCGAATCCGATGCAACATTAAGTATAAAAAGAAAAACCTGATCTGTTTTAGCCAATTTATATCTCTCGAGAAGGTGGATACCGCACATAAACTAGCCAACCTTTAGACCTAGCCCTATTGGCTGTAAGTTTTTGCTAGAACTAGCCAATGGCAGGATAGATCTAAACATTAGTCTAATTTATATGCGCTATATGATAAATAGCGCAGTACAAACTCGTGAATCTAATGTGTCATTATGATGGAAGCACTAGAAACAATAGATCATACCACTAATGACAAGCATTTACCTAGATCTGGGGGTCGAAATGATGCAGCCCGTAGCCAAACAAAGTGCTCGTCGAAGAAAAGGTTGGCGATGCGAAGGGTTGATTGATTGTGATTTTTTTATTACGGGGTCCTCGGGTCCTATTTATACCCAAGATACAATTATCTGTACAAACCCGGACTCTATCTAAACTACCATTTAAAACACAACATTATCCCGAGCAGGACCCATGCCGTGTTACAACTAACAGTTTAAAGAAACTCCTAAATTACAGATACAATTGCTGTTACAGGACTCTATCCATAAGTGGTAATATCGTTTAACGCGCTACTAACAACCGAATCTTCTATTCATCTTCAAACTGCTGCATCAGAAACGGTTTCATCTCTTTTGGACCTGGAATCGGTTATCGGCTGCCCCTGTCCGATCCAACCTTTGCCGATTGGCCTCTTAGCCGATCACTCCTCAGCCGATGCGACCCCTGTCTCCAGCCGATCCGATTCTGCTTCACCTTCACAGACTTAGGGATTCGATTACCAAATTTCAGTGTTAACAAGTACAATGCAATAATTCAAAACAACTTTGGAGCATGTTACTCACTAGAAAGTTCATCATCACGGCGAGCTTATCTTTCCAATTTCCGCGAACATTAGCCCGAAGTTGTTCCCATGCCCTACGTGCAGTTGAAAGTTAGCTAGTAATTATCCGAGAACCGCATATATGCAATACCAAGTAAGATGGCATTACCTATTTAGCAGTTCAAATATCTTTGCGTACGTGGACTCTGGTTTATCCATTGAGTCAAAGACATGGATCCACGAGTGATCCATGTCAATTACTAATAGAACCCAGTGGAATCTGCAAATTGGTTTAGATGACACATATGAAAATTTATGTATGCACACGGGATTGAAATCGGTACGGAAGGAAGAAAATATTTACGCAGTGTTGTAGGGCAGAAGGATAAACGACCGGAAGTGGTTCATCACCAGCGCCTTGTAAATGTTGTCCAGTGTTGAATCAGGAAATTGATCAACCAATACGCCGTTGATTTTGCGTGGATCCATGAATCCATGTTTGGTACAGTCGTGCTTGTTGCAGTATTGGATCGCCATTCTACAATGGTTAAAAAGAATTTTAGTCAGCTAAATACAATAAGGTAAGAAACGAAATAACAGAACGATACTTACAGAGCCCACGTGGCTAGAAGTGAGACGTCGAGGGCATCAAGCTGGTACAGGTCAAATATGTCTTCGAATCAGATATAGAAGTCGTCACCTCCATCGACGAAATAGTCCAGTGAATATTTGCCCGTTACCATCTCTCCACCCTTGCTGGATTCTTGCATGTACCACTTGTGGAAGTGGTACATCTGTGAACTTGTATTTCAGTGGAGCCTTCGCTAGGGGAGCACGGCCGTGTAATTGATCCATTGAAATTCCAGCAGATTCCATAAATTGTCTTAAGTCTGATTTGACATTTGGAACTGTGAACTGGGGTACATCTTTTTCCGTTCTCTTCGCCTTGTCAGCAGTCTTCCGAATAGTCCTGTCATAGTCGGACTGCGGTTGAGGTTGTGGTTTAGGCTGTGGCGTTAGGTATGTCTTCTTGAAGAAGTCCTTGGTCTCCTGGGGGATTTCAGGAGGCTTCTCAGGAGACTTCTTTCTGAAGTGGGCCATGACTTGAGCTTGGACGGCCTCATGCAGCTCCTCTAGAGTCATGCCGTACGCCGTTTTCTTTGGGGCTGGCGGGAGCGGGTCAAGTTTAGGCCTCTTGCTTCTTTGTCCACTGCTGGTTGACCTTGACCGCGTGGCTCGAGATGTTGTCCGTTTAGGAGTCGGTGCTCGTTGTGGCGACGAAGGAGACTGAGAAGGCGGTGGAGTTGGAGAGGACCGTTTAGGAGTCGATGCTCGTGGAGGCGACGCAGAGGCGGAGGAGGCGGAGGCGGTGAAGGATGTTCAGGAGACGGCCCACATCCGGGGAATATTATGAAGATCTTCCTCCAGAGAAATATTCCGTGAGCTGTTTCTCCTAGCGTCAGCTCCCCGTCTCCTTCGGGGATATCCAGCTCGAGATCTTCATAGCCGCGTTCCACCTGTTCAATTTCACATTTCGAGTACGCAGGTGGAACGGGCCGGGAGTGGTAGGTGTCGTCTCGGTCTACTAGAATGGCCATGCCCGACGCGACCTGTTCGAGAATATTGTTTATTAGTTAGTAATGAACATTGATTGACAAGTTATTCAAGGAAATATATGTATAACATAAAAGTACGAACATACCTTTATTGTTATGTTCTTTAGCGGAATGTGCAGCTCACATGGGGTCCGATGTGTGATGTCATCAACGGGGCATGGCAGACCCGGTTCAGCTTGTGGGGCCAAATCGTCTTCATTTCTAGTTGAAGTGCAGCTGCTCCGCTGCTGCTGTAGTTGAGCAGCTGTTGCTGGATCCGGTTGTTGGCTATCCCAATGGCTCCGCTCCTCCGCCAACCTTAGGGTCGCCTTTCGTCCACAATCGATCAATCTGCGAGAGCTTCATTTCCATCTCGAACCTCGCATCCCCGCTCTCGCTTTGACCTCATTCGGCTCTTGTATGTGTCGACGTCAGCTTGGAACCCGTATTTCCAGGGGACGACGCCTTTTCCTCGTGTACGCCCCGGGTGCTCTGGGTTTTGGAGGGCGAGCGTTAGCTCGTCCTTCTCTCTGTCGGGCCTGAACGCGCCCGAGGAAGTGGCCTGCAGCGCCTCCTCTAACCTCTGTCCGGCTTCTTGAATTTCATCACCAAAGATAACTGTGCCATCGACGGGATTAAGTGAGCGCCGTGAGCATAAAATGAGTGCTTTGATCGTTCCGGCTAGTTCGCTGTGCCTGGAACGATACCTCGCGCTTCAAGGTCGGCTTTCATTTTCTCCCATTTCTCCATTGTTTTCTTATAGCCGCCTGACCCAAGCTTGTGATGGTATTTCTTTTTAGCTGCATTGGCCTTGTTATTTTCTATGATAGCTTGTGCTTCTTTCCCAGGCCTTGGAAACTTGTCAAAGTCAGGGGTCTGGCCCTTCAGGATATATTTCTTGTGTAACTCTTTCTTGTAGTTCCTGAAGAGCTCTGCCATTTTCTTTAACGTCCATTCCTTGACCCTTGCTTGTTGTGAGTCTGGGATGGTGAACGTCTGCAGCATTGTCGTCCAGAGCATCTCTTTCTCTATGTTTGGTAGATAGCTCTGCTCATCTCCTCCTGTCCTTGATCGCCTCCAGTTGGCAACGCTTACGGGCACGTGATCCCTCACCACCCATCCGCTGTGCGCCACAAACTTCCTTGCGGCGTCCTCTGGGGCAATTAGGCGACCGTCGATTCTACCTCCGTTATGACATATCGACCCTCTATGCGCTTGCCGAGGCCGCGTTGCCCGCGTGCCCTCTTCTGTCCAGCGGAGGCGGAGGCGGAGCCCTTATTCTCCTCATCGTTCCCCTGCTCGTCCCCCCCTCGTTCCCCTCCTCGTTGATGTATTGATTTGTATCTTTATTCCCCTCCTCGTTGTAAAACTCTGTTCCTCGTGCGATCTCATCAAGGAGAAGTTGTTCCTCGTCACGATCCGCAATTTGATTGTTGTGGGTTGAGCACTTAATCAAAGAATTCTGAAAAAAATTATTCGGTTAATACATGTATCAATTATTCAGGAAAATCATGTATGTCTACGTAAAAAAAGACAAAAAGAAGAAGATGGATTCAGAATCACAGATTATCTCCATCATAGAAAAGACTTGTGAAGAATATCATGTTCTATATTTTACTTCTTCTCTTTTGTTTCTCTTTGCTAGAACACGACCGACCGACCGTTCGTTCTATCATTCACGTCCGCTCGTTCGGACCCTTAACCCTAACCCTAACCCTAAACTATCGTCCGTTTGTTCTATCGTTCGTTCACGTCCGTGAGTACGATCATCTGGAGGAGAGGAGAGAAAGAGAGGAGAATGATGTGAGGGAGATAAGGAGGAGAGGAGTGGAAGTGGAGAGGAAAGGAGAGATAGAGGAAAGGAGGAGACGACCGAACGACCGACCGAACGAACGAACGAACGAACGAGTGTCCGTCCGTCCATTCGTCCACATCCGTTTGTTCGTCCGTTCGTTCCTCCGTCCATCGTCCGTTCGTCCATCCGTTCGTCCACGTCCGGTTCGTTCATCCACGTTCGTTCGTCCGTTCGTCCGTTCATCCACGTCCATTCGTCCACGAACGAATGAACGAACGAACACTCGTTCGTTCGTCCATCCGTCCATTCATTCGTTTACGACCGTTTGTTGATTTTATCGTTCTCGTTCGTTCGAAAATACAAAATTCACAATTCACATAAACATTCAAATTTCAAATTAAATACATATTCAAAATTCAAAATTCAAAATTCACATACACTTTCAACAGTCCATTTACATATAATAGTCCATTTACATACAAAATTCATATATTCAAAATA
The DNA here is from genome assembly GCA_019925245.2 of Oryza australiensis. NCBI lineage: Eukaryota > Viridiplantae > Streptophyta > Magnoliopsida > Poales > Poaceae > Oryza > Oryza australiensis. The sequence goes on along the minus strand of JAIFGZ020000265.1, from coordinate 48,070 downwards.
CACATACATACAACATTCATATATTCAAAATTCATATATTCAAAATACACATATATTAAAAATTCATATATTAACATTCACAGAGGCGGCGGCGGCGGCGGCGAGGATGCGAGGGCGGCGGTGGCAACGTGGAGTGGAGGGCGGCATGCGGCCGTTTAGGATTTAGTGACCGGCCGGCTCGGGGCCGTGGGGAGGGCCGCAAGGGAGTGGGCGGCGTGGGGAGGGGCGGCGGCGGCGCGGCACGGCATGCGGCGGCGTCGACCGCGACGATGGCGGCGATGGCGATGGCGTCGACGGCGGCCAAACACAAGCGCATAATGTCGGAAATTCTTTGGGGAGGCGGCGCTAACTGTGACGGCGACGAAGACGACGGCGCGGCGGTCCTCCGGCAACGAAGACGGCGGAGACGGCGTGCTGCGGCGGCGGCCCCGGGCTCGCGCGGCGGCGACAAGACGAAGACGATGAAGTTGCGAAGTGCGAAAACGGCTAAGTGTTGGATCCCAGTGAGGCCCTTGCTATATATAGTCACGGCATCTTTTGTCCCGGTTGAATCCAACAACCGGGACAAGATACTTTACTCCCGGTTGGTGGTTTCAACCGGGACAAAAGATATGATCATTAGTCCCATTGAAGCCACCAACCGGGACTAAAGATGTCTGTCCGTTGTTGGCTTCAACCGGACTAATGATCATATCTTTTGTCCCGTTGAAGCCACCAACCGGACTAAAGATGTTTTTCCGTCCACTGAAATTCACCTCTAGTCCGTTTGTTTTACAAACGGACTAATTATTACAATGCCCTATTATATTGTATTTTATATTCATATATAATTATAATGTTCATATATTGATATATTTTATATTCATATATGATTAACATATGTTCATATGTTCATATATAATAACATGGTGTTTCAAGAAAAGATGTATGCCCCCAATTCGAATGAAGTCAACCCATTGGCATCCGAAGGGAGTCTCTTCCGTGGATAACACCAAGGCTTTGGATGGGATCATAGATCTTGAAGGACAAGATCAGTGGATGGGGAACCTACTACTATGGATAGTACCAAGGTTCCGATGTAATTATAGATCTTGAAGAAGGTCAAGTGGAAGACATGGATCTTTCGGATGATGATGTGGTTGTCGTAAAAGATGAGCATTTCGACGATCAAGCACGGATATGCAGCTGCCGTTCGCCAATCAGTAACCAAAAGAAATCTCTCCTATGGTGAGCCGGCGGAGGCTGGTGGCGGTGATCAATAATAGATTCAATATATTTACAATAGATTCAATAATTTACAATAATTTGCAATAAATTCAAATGATAGCAATAATATTTAATGATTCAATTTAATTTACATCGTCCATACATAAATTTAGCTATGTAACATTTTCCTCACGTACTTTCTCCGCACAATTATTCCTCCGTTATGATCGTTGCGTGAGTAAGGGGTGTCCTCATTTGATAGGAGGATACTCGGGTCAACCACCACCGTGAACGGAGGTTGCCCGTCAAACAGATCGTAATCTTCGTCAGTTCTATCCTCGACTCTCACGATTTTCCTTTTGCCTGGGAGAACCACGTGGCGCTTTGGCTCGTCGGACCCTTTCCCCTTCTTTGATTTGCTAGCCATGTCCTTGACATAGAAAACTTGCCGCACATCATTGGCAAGGACGAAAGGTTCGTCTGAGTATCCAACCTTGCTCAGGTCGACCGTTGTCATCCCACTTGTATCAATGGTTACGCCTCCACCACTGAGCCTAACCCACTAGCACCGAAACAGAGGGACCTTCAGAGGTCCATAGTCCAGCTCCCATATGTCATCGATGTTGTCGTAATATGTGCTAGCCGTACCGTCGTATCCCACGGCATCAATGCGGACAGCGTTGTTCTGATTCGTGCTCTTTCATATGCCTAGAATGTGGTGATCGAGCAAGATGGTCCCCTCGCCAAGAAGGCTAGTTGTTGGTCAATGCTCGTGTTGCCCATGAGACATTGTCGCAGCCAAGCAGGGAATGCATCGATGTGATGACGTGTAATCCAGGCATCTGTCTTACCGATGTTTTCCGAGCGAACAATCGCCAAGTGCTCTTCGATGTAAGGAGCCACTAAGGAAGATTGTTGCAACACGGTCCAATGTGCTTTCATGTACAAGTCATTGTCTATGTTCATTATTGCCTTCCTTCCAAGAGTTCCCTTCCCCCATAGTCTACCTTCATGGCTTGATTCTGGCACCCCGATGGGATGGAGGTCTTCAATAAAGTCGACGTAAAACTCAATCACCTCCTCTGTTCCATATCCGTTGGCGATGCTGGCCTCCGAACGTTGAACGGTTACGAACGTACTTCTTTAGAATGCCCATATACCTCTCGAAGGGGAACATGTTGTGTAGGAATACCAGACCGAGGATACGGATCTCTTTGACAAGGTGGCATAGGAGATGCGTCATCATATTGAAGAAGGAAGGCGAAAAGATCATCTCAAAGCTGACAAGACATTGGACCACAACATTTTGAAAGTCTTCTAGTCCATGCGGATCAATGATCTTCGTGAAATTACGTTCAGAAAGCACATAGCTTTGTTATTATTGCCCGGACATTATCGAGAAGGATACCCCGAATTATAACGGGAAGCATGTGTCATCGCACGTGGCGTCATGGGACTTTAGATTTGTGAACTTCTTATCCTTCGTGCTTATTATTCCCTTTATATTCGAGGAGTATCCAGACGGTACCTTGATGCTCTCCGCATTCAAACATTATTTCCTTCTCCGCCCGCTCGAGTGTAGCCGGGCCGGACTTAGATATTGGGCTCCTTTTTCCTTTGGTTGCGGGTGAAGGCCGTCGCGTTGTGCCATATGTTTCAGATCGTTACGTGCCTCAAGTGTATCTTTTGATTTTCCGTATACACCTAGGAAGCCAAGCAGTTTACGCAAAGGTTCTTGGTGAGGTGCATCACGTCGATTGCGTGGCGGATGTCCAAGACTTCCCAGAGGGCAACTCCCAAAAATTGACTTCTTCTTCCACATCGCCGCGTGACCACCTTCACTTGCTATAGATTGGTTGCCGGGTCCCTTTCCAAATACTACTTTGAGGTCTTTCACCATGGCAAACACGGCCTTTCCGTTGCGATGCTTTGGTTTAGTACGATGGTCCGCCTTTTGATCAAAATGTTTGCCTCTTCTCCGGACAGGTGGCTTGCAAGAAGAAAGCGACGATGGCCCATGTACACTACTTTCTTACAAAGTTTCAGTACGTACACTCGCCTCATCCATACAAGGGTGCAAGCGTTGTACCCCTTGTTTGACTGTCCGGATATGTTGCCAAGTGCAGGCCAATCATTGATGCTAACAAATAGCAACCCTCGTAGGTTAAACTGCTCCTGTTTATCTTCATCCCACACGGGAACACCTTCTTTCTTCCACAACAGTTTTAGATCTTCGATCAGCGGTCTCAGGTACGATGTCGTTACCAGGTTGCTTCGGGCCTTGAATAATAACCGGCATCTGAATGTACTTTCGCTTCATGCATAGCCAAGGCGGAAGGTTGTAGATACACATCGTCACAGGCCAAGTGCTATGCCCGTTGTTCATCTCTCCAAAAGGATTCATGTCGTCCGTGCTTAAGCCGAACCTTAGGTTTCTTGCATCCTCGCCGAAGTCCTCAAATGTCCCGTCGATGTTTCGCCACTATGACCCATCGGCGAGATGTCTCAAGATGCCGTCTTGTAGGCGTTCTTCCGCGTGCCAACGCATCATTCTTGCATGCTCCTTGTTCCTGAACAGACGCTTCAGCCGTGGTATTATAGGAAAATACCACATCACCTTAGCAGGAACCCTTTTCTTCGAGGGTCGTCCGTCAACTTCGTCTGGATCATCTCGTCTGATCTTGTATCGAAATGCTTTACAAACCGGACATGCTTCTAGGTTCTCGTACTCCTCACCGCGGTAGAGGATACAATCGTTAGGACATGTGTGTATCTTCTGTACCTCCAGTCCTAGAGGGCAGACTAACTTCTTAGCCTCGTACGTTGATTTCGGCAATTCGTTTTCCTCTGGAAAAATGTTCTTCACGAGTTTTAGTAACTCGCCAAATGCCTTGTCACTGACACCATTTTTGGCCTTTCATTGCAAGAATTCCAGCGTGGTACCCAACTTTTTGTGCCCCTGTTCACAGCCTGGGTACAAGGACCTTTTGTGGTCCGCCAACATACGCTCCAATTTCTGCACCTCCTTTACGCCTTCGCAGTATCCCTGTACATCGTGTAACATCTGACCAAGGTCATCGGCACCGTTGTTTTCTTCAGCATTCCCGCCCGCCTCACCTGCTGTATTCTCTTCAAACCCACCGTATTGACCACAGTCCGAAATGTTGTCGTCGTCTTCTTCATCTTCTTCCATTGCAACCCTCACCTCTCCGTGCGATGTCCAGCAATTGTAGTGAGGCATGAATCCCGACTGAAACAAGTGGACATGAATAATTCTTAATGTAGAAAACTCCTTCTCGTTTTTGCACTTTTTACATGGACAACGTATGAAACCTTTATGCTTGTTGGCATCACCACACTCAAAAATAATGCACGCCTTGAATAAACTCTCTCGACCATCGATCCGCGTTGTACATCTATTGCCGATCCATCTACATGGAATGCACAAAAATCGTAAGAAAATTTTACGAAATTCAAATTATTTAAATATTATTACAATAATTATATATATATGTAATCAAACAATTATTATATACTAATCCAACATACGTAATGTGTTGTTCTAAAAATTAGAATTATTTTTAAAAGGCTTTTTAAAGTGATAAACATAAAATTAATTAATTATTTTGCATCTATTTTACAAGGTCCTTTGTCATCTATTTTATAAATTTTTTGTCCAAAAGATTCTCTCTCATCATTTTCCATAAATATTTGTTGAGATAAAATTGTACGGACTAAATTCCTAGAAATGTTACGTGCTAAGCATACTTTTTCTTCCTCTTTATTTTCCCTAACTTTTTTCTCAACACAATATAATGTGCTTAGCAAAATAATTAGTCCAAACAAATTTTCTCTCTTCTCATGTTTACAAAAAAATCTGGAGATGAAAATGTATAAAAAACAACCGTAAAATCCGAAGTGCTAAACATAGATCATAAGAGGAAAAAGTTGCTAACCTTGTAGATAGCAAAGATTTGTTTATTATCACCAAAACAAAATTACAAAAATTTTGGCAGCACCTCCCCTCTAGAGAAAAATGGCGAAGACAAGAGTAGCTGGCTCGGCCGGAGGAGGAAGGAGTTTAAAGGAACTCCATCTTTAGTCTCGGTTAGTGTTACAACCAGCACTAAAGATGGCGCCGGAGGCTGTCGGAACTCCGTCGAGCGCGGGCATCTTTAGTCCCGGTTGGTAACATCAACCGGGACAAAATATAGCATTCGTAGTCCCGTTGGTGTTACCAACCGGGACTAAAGATGCCCGGCGCTCCGACACGCTCCGACAACATTTGAACCAGGATTAGAGGTTATCTTTAGTCCCGGCTCGTGACACGAACCGGGACTAAAGTTCCTAGAGAGCCGTTGAATTTTTAAACCGGGACTAGAGATCATCTCTAGTCCCGGTGCAACTCAAACCGGACTACTGTGGTTTTTGCAATTTTAACCAATGATGGTTTCTTCAAGTGGGTGCGGGTACAAAGAAAACTCACCCATGGCTAAACCCATCAACCCAAGCAAAACCCACCCACAAAAAACCCACAGGCGCAAATTTAAACCCGAACCCAACCCCATGGGGTATCCATCGGGTTTCGGGTATCCACGGGTATCTACTCTTATTAGAGATATCATGATTCCTAAAGCACATTTTCTTTACAAATGATAGTACTTAAGATTAATCTCTTCATAGACATCAGTGCCAGATCAAAACCAACAAAGTAACAAACTGTCATAATGGTTGTAAGGGCACTGCATGATCGATTCACATTATATTTCACGTTAATCTGAGACAATGCAAAACCATATTCAGATTGGTATCAACAAATGCATGTTCCTACTTAGAGTTCGAGTATCTAGTAATGAATCAAGAAACATGTTTGCAAGTAAAAGTCGCATTTGGAGTAGTTTAGGAAATACAATAGTAAACACACTGCTCCTTTGAGGCATAATGGCATTTTAACTTGTACTCAGAGAAATGAAAATGGTATGCTAACCATATGGATGAGTGGAATTTTACCTTGTACTCTGAGTACTGAAAGGTGAGCGGGTCTGGAGGTTGCAGCTACGGGAGGGAGGGATGGAGGTTGCGGCCCATGGGCCGGCGCGGGAGGGAGGCCGAGGGGCGCCGGCGGCAGGAGGGAGCCGGCACGAGAGGGAGGCCGAGGGGGCGCCGGCACGGAGGGAGGCCGAGGAGAGCCGGCCGCCCACCGCCCGGAGCGCCTCTCGAGATTGCGCCGGCAGGGAGGGAGGCCGACGGCCGAGGGCGCGCCGGCCGGCTCGGAGCGCCTCTCGAGAGAGGAGCTAGCCGACACGGGAGGAAGGCCGAGGGGTCGGCCGCAGGGAAGTCCGAGGCGGCGCCGACGTGGGAGGGAGGCCGAGGGGGCGCCGACGCGGGAGGGACCAAGGGAGGCGTCCAGGCCCAAGTGCGCCGCCGCCGACCGTGGAGATTGGGAGAGGAACCACAAGCGCAAGGTTGGGTGCAGGAGTAGGGACAGATTTGGACTCACGTGTGCGGATTTGGAATTTAGGGCGCCGGCGCCTAGGGTTTTTAGGTTTTTTCCGGTGGGTTCGGGTATGCCCACGGGTTAAAAAACAGAACCCGTACCCACACCCGTGAATTTTGGGTTTGGGTTCGGGCATACCCACGGGCGGATTTTACTATCCATGCTCATGCCCGTCGGGTACGAAACCCGCGGTACCCGTATCGACGGGTAGGATTGCCACCCTAGCGATGGCGGATCAATGGGATTTTGGGGGAGAATCTTGCGGGAGAAGAGAATGAAGAGAGAGAGTGGTTTTAGTCTGTTTTAGTCTTGTCTGTTTTTCTGTTTTAGTTCTTGTCTGTTTTAGTTCTATTGTGCTATAAATATGTGCTATAAATATCTTTGGTACAACAGATCAAGCTCTATTTGTGAAGCATGCATGAGATTATTTATTTCTTTTAGAAACCACTTATAGAAACGTTTCTATGCACTAAAGAGGTTGAGTCTAAACTAGAATTTATTACTTTTGAAACAATCCATAAAAACTATACATTGAGAATGTCCTAACTCGCTAGACTGCACACGTCTGGAGCCGAGGAAAGATTCAGAAGAACTCATTAAGGAATCAGATGATCTATATATTTAGATGGATCAAAATGAGCAGAAAAATCGACACAAATCAAAACAATCACACAAGTAATTGATGAATTACATATATAGATACTTCACGCATGTCCATATTCATTATATTCCGCGCTATCGAAAATATATGAAGAAATCACGGGATGTATAATTATTTCTTCTCTATAACATTTCGATATATTCTCTGCTCCAAAGATCCTCTTATCAGCACACATGTATCCGCATATAATATCAAGGCATCTTTGATTATCTGCTTGTCTGTTCCTCTACTCGCAGCAAAGGTCACACAGCCAGCAGCAGCACAGTGCGGCGATGCTGAAAAGCACAATTATAAGTACATCATTATTTAGAACATATGGATTGGAGTGTATTTTAATTAGTTACCATCCATCGATGAATCTAGTCTTTCTCCCGCGTGCTGTCGTTCGTCCGCGGCGCGGTGAGCCGCCGCCGTGCTCTGAATCCACCGTCGGGTAGCCTGACGAAAACGAAACCAAATTGTTAACAAAAAAAAACCAAAAGTACATATATATATGATCGATACTAGTAGCAATTAATTAAGACCACAGAAGTGTACAGATATATACTTGGTTACTTAATTAATTGACCAATAATTAAATACCTGGTGGTGGTTGCAGGTTCTTGTTGTTGCTGTACATGTCCATGCTAGCTACACACTAGCTGCGTACTACTACGAATCTAGCTAGCTAGCTCGCACTACTAGATCAAGGAGAGGTTTCTTCGATCAAGTAGCTATATATTAGCTAGCTGCGTTTTCTTTGTCAAATCGTGTTGTTTGAATTGAGATGAAGAGAAAGGCTAGATCTCGCTGGGTTATATATAGCCGATCGAAAACGGGGGGGCACGTACGGTCGATGCGTGCACGTATGCAAAATCAATATTCTTTTCGGGGTTTCAAAGAGCTACAGCTTGCCGATCAAAGTTGGCAATCAAAGATTCCTCAAAAACCGAAGAAAGAAAAATGTTGAAATGAAATTAAAGGAGATATATGATGCTCTAGATCTCGATCAACATCGACTTTTGGTTGGTGCGTTGAGAAGGTTAGGGATGGACATTTGCAAAGCAGGCTGGTTGTCTTCCCAGACCAATCGAATCTTTCTTGCAGGGATGCTTCTTGGACTGAACTTGGAACAATACCAGATCAGCTAGCCGCGGTTTTGACAAAAAAGAAGTTCAGAGAGCGAAATCGATATGGCTGATTAATCGTCCTCGCTTGTCGGCAAACGGTGCTTATATTGGTGATGAAATGAGAATTATTAATTACTGAAAGAACAGTATATCGATCAGTTCCGGGCTTCTGAATTAGGGTCAGGTGCATGCATGCATTCATAAAGCAGTTCATTATAGCAAATTGAATGGCCTCTCAGCGCGGCAGTAAGAATGAATGAATATATATATATATATATATATAGAGTATATATATATATATATAGATTGATAGAGAGAGACAGACACCAAACACACAAATACACCCACTTATATTTATTAATATATCTTAGCTGTTGTGGAGATTATGGCAATCGGGTATCTACATAGCAAGCTTATCCGACTGGAGGTAGGGATAGATTGCGCATGCTATATCTGTAAGCCGAACTTGACTTGGGTGTTACGGTTGCCGAGAGAGATAAGGTAATCGGCCTATAGTCACGGTTTGGTAAGATTGAGGAAACCAACTTAGAATAAGATAGGGTTTCCGACTTGTAAACCCTTCCTCCCAAGACTATATAAGGGAGGTAAGGGGTGTCCTTGAGAGATATCGATTCTAGATCGAAAATTCCGATAGGAGATCGCTTTTAGCTCTCACTTTAGATCACGAGATCAATAAAGACACTCGGTGGATCAAATCCACCGAAACAGAGAGTAGGTATTACCTCACGAGAGGGTCCGAACCTGTCTAAATCTTCTTTTCCTCCTAACCCATTATGCTTGGTGATCTCGATTGCGACCCAAGAAGATATATTGCCGAAACCGAGTTTCGCAATGTAATATTAGCACCTATTGAAATTGATGGCTATTAGCATGGATAACTTAATTTATATTTGCACGTCCTTTTGAATTAATTATTTGTTTTAATTTTTTGGGATCTTGTGGTTGACGAGACCTAAGGGATCACCGATCTGCTGTAAACAACTGTGTGTAAAATCATACTCGGTACTCATCATATGTATAACTTATTCGCGTTTTACAAGCAACTTCTGTTTATATTCCTAGAGTATTCGTTCTAGCTGAAAGCTTATCATCACGAGATCAATAAAGACACTCGGCGGATCAAATCCACCGAAACAGGAGTAAGGTATTACCTCACGAGAGGGTCTGAACCTGTCTAAATCTTCTTTTCCTCCTAACCCATTGTGCTTGGCGATCTCGACTGCGACCCAAGAAGATATATTGCCAAAACCGAGTTTCGACAGTTGGCGCGCCAGGTAGGGGACGCGCGTCGAGACTTCCTCAACAAATCTCGCCGACAAGCGTGATGGGATCTCCTTCAAGACTCGGCGACTTTGTCGCCAACTTCGCCGACGACTCCTCCTTCGACTCGGATTCGAACCAGTCGAAGGGAAAAACCTACTCGGCGCCTTTCGGGCTCCCCAACAGCGCCGAGATCTTCGACAACATCTTGAAGACCAAGATGCGATCCACCTTCTCCGACGACGGACTTTACTCGGTACCATTCGGATTACCGAATATCGCCGAGATCTGCGCCAATCTTCTCGCCTCCCCGACGGAAGCAATCTACTCAGATGAAGACCTCTCGGCGCCGTTTGGGTTACCAGACGCCGCCAAGATCTACAACAAACTCCTCTCCTCCGAGTCGGCGACGATCCACTCGGAGGAGCCTACTCCCCCAAGCTCTGACTCGGACTGGAGCGATCCAGTTCCGGGTTACCCAGGATCAAGGGAGGTCGCTGTCATCCTCCCGTCATTCGGCTCCTGCTCATCTTCAGAACTTAATGGATACCTCAGCTCCGCCGGCTTCGACAACCTCTACGGCATCCCTTCTGACGAAGCCGACAACTCCGATTGCCGCATGGACTGTGAGCCGAAGTGTTTCGACGTCCTCATGGCCGAGCCGATGAGTCCGACTCAGCCATGGCCGAAGGCTTGCGAAGAGGAGCGAGCCAGTGTGGAGCTTGAGCGCAAACAGCCAGAGGAGGAGAAACAACGCAAGGACGAGGCCGACAAAAGAAGCGTGATCTACGTGCACCGGACGATCCGCCCGAGAGGCCATCCTCCAAACACGGGTTCGCAACACCAACATCTTCCGACGCCACACGAACGCGTCGCCGCGCACTCACGCTCTTGGACACCGTCATGGAGACGGCTCCAGCCAACGTGACTCCTATACTCGACAAGATCAAGACAATCGTCGCCGCTACGGCCAACGGCCATCCCACCACTTCGGCACGAAGGCCGACTGAATCCGTGGCCGAAACGCCAGACAAAAGCCGGCTTCCACCTCTAAAGTCAGGAGACTACAGGAGGCCCGAGCCGGCTCGCTCACAACCAGCCAAGAGGCCCACCTCGCGAGTCCACACCGAAGTACCAAGAGCGACGGCCGACTCCCGCGACAAACGACTCGGACGTCCACCCGTCCACCACCGAGTCCGCCGCAAGCCCAGCTACCCAACCAGCCAACCGAAGACCCCGCCGAGTGATCTCGCGGAAGTCCTCGATCGCCGCTACCAGAGCGCGACCGACGCACTCGGGAGGATCGAAGGGGATCACCCGATAGCGGCGACGATGGAGTACCGGCCTTCACTGGGAGCTCCGCCGAGTGCATTGGCCGAGTGGCTTTAAGCCTACAGGGATCGAAAGGTACGATGGCAAAACCGACCCCGAATCTTGGTTAATCCGTATATACCCTTGCCATCCGAGCCGCAGTGGCGACAATAAAGCCATGGCCATACTCGCCCGTGGCCCTCGCAAACTCAGCCGTAATTGGCTCACGAGCCTGCCAAGAGGCTCAATCGGCTCGTGGAGCGAGCTGAGGGACCACTTCATCGCCAACTTCCAAGGCACCTTCGAGAGGCCCGGCACACACTTCGACCTTTACAACGTCATCCGAGCTTCGACGAGCCCCGAAGGATTATATTCGTCGTTTCTCCGAGAAGCGCAACAAGATCCCGAACATCACCGATGACATCATCATCGCCGCCTTCCAAAAGGGAGTCCGTGACGAGCTTCTCATCGGCAAGTTCGGGCGCAAACCACCGAAGACGGTGAAGCAGATGTTTGAGACGGCGAACTCATACGCCAAATCAAACGACGCCATTAAAGCCGCCCGCCAAGACCGGCCCGACAGAAGGGAGGACAAGCAAGCAGGAGAAAGCCGAAATCCTAAGAAGGATGGCGGCAACAACGGCAACCAAGGCCGAAAGATCGCAAGCACCGATCTCAAGACCTAGTGGCCGCAACCTCCAACACTCAACGCCGTCCCCGAGTCGCCGCCTACGACGCCATCATGAACGCCAAAGGCACCCATCATCCGAATCATAAGCACGCGGCGAAGGATCGCTTTATCTATAAGCGCCGCCGAGCGACGCGGCGCAGCTCAACAAGAAGCGGCCGACGAGGCTGGCCCGTCTGGGTGCCAAAAAGAACAACGCGCCGAAAATGCCGAACCTTTTCAAGACCCAGTGGGGAGCTCAACCACATCTTCTGAGGCCCGCTAGCTTATTAATCCAAGAGGAAACAAAAGCTAACCGACCGAGAGGTCAACGCGGCTCAACCCGAAGTCCTCGCATTCGCGATGGTCGGAAGTGGCCATCACCTTTGACCGCTCGGATCATCCCGACCGAGTGGTTCACCCGGGCGCTATCCACTCGTCCCGGACCCCGTGGTTCGCAACATCGGCTTAAGCGCGTCCTCATCGATGGGGCGCGCCTCAACATCCTATTTGCCAAGACCATGGATGAGATGCAGATACCAAGGGCCGAACCGAAAGCAAGCTCACCCCTTCCACGGAGTCATCCTGTGGCTGTCTTCAACACCACTCGGCATATCTCCCTCCCAGCCACCTTCGGAGCCCGAGAGAACTTCCGAACAGAGAACGTCACCTTCGAGGTGGACGACTTCGAAACAGCGTATCACGCCATCATCGGAAGGCCTGCGCTTGCCAAGTTCATGGCAATCCCTCACTACACCTATCTTTGCATGAAGATGCCGGGTCCCAACGGCGTCATCACTCTTCGCAGCGATGTGAAGCAAGCCTTCACCTGTGATAAGGAGAGCTGCGACATGGCCCAATCTCGTGAGAGATTACGTGGCCAACAAGAAGTCCGATTGGCTGCATCAACTTCGGCAGAGGGCGAAGTCCCCGCGAAGAAGATAGCCAAATCAGGATCCGGCGACGCCAAGACCAAGAAGATCTCCCTTGATCCATCGGATCCCTCGAAAACTGCTGTAATCGGCGCTGACCTAGATCCCAAATGGAGGAAAGCGCGCTCGTCACCTTCCTCCAAAATAATAAAGATGTTTTTGCCTCGGAAACCATCCGATATGCCCGGAATTCCTAGGGAGGTGATCGAGCACTCTTTGCACGTCAAAGATGACGCCAAACCAATAAAACAACGATTACGCAGGTTCGCACAGGATCGAAAAGACGCGATCAAAGAAGAACTGGCAAAGCTCTTGGCCGCCGGCTTCATTAAAGAAGTCCTCCATCCCGACTGGTTAGCCAATCCAGTCCTGGTCCGCAAGAAGACGGGGCAATGGCGCATGTGTGTCGATTACACCGACCTCAACAAAGCCTGCCCCAAAGATCCGTTCGGGCTGCGTCGCATCGACCAAGTTGTCGACTCAACAGCCGGCTGCGAACTCCTAAGCTTCTTGGATTGTTACTCGGGCTATCACCAGATCAACTTGAAAGAATCCGACTGCTTGAAGACATCGTTCATCACGCCGTTCGGCGCCTACTGCTACATCACCATGCCCTTCGGCCTGAAGAACGCCGGAGCCACATACCAACGCATGATCCAAAGATGCTTCCACGCAGATCGGCAAAAACGTTGAAGCTTATGTCGACGATGTGGTCATCAAGACCAAGCAAAAGAAGACCTGATCGCCGACTTAGAGGAAACCTTCGCAAACATCCGGGCCTTCAGAATGAAGTTAAACCCGGAGAAGTGCACCTTCGGCGTCCCATCAGGCAAGCTACTCGGCTTTATGGTGTCACATCGCGGCATTGAAGCAAATCCAGAAAAGATCAACGCTATCTTAAACATGAAGCCCCCGAGTAATCAGAAAGACGTCCAGAAGCTCACTGGCTGCATGGCGGCACTAAGCCGTTTCATATCCCGACTCGGCGAACGAGGCATGCCCTTCTTCAGACTGCTAAAGAAGACAGACGACTTCTCTTGGACCACAGAAGCCGACAAGGCCTTTGAAGATTTCAAAGAATTCCTTACCACACCACCCGTCCTGGCTTCGCCTCAGCCCCAGGAACCCCTGTTGCTGTACGTTTCAGCCACTCACCTAGTGGTTAGTACGGTCCTTGTGGTTGAACGCGAAGAAGAAGGACGGGCCCAGAAGATTCAAAGGCCAATCTACTTTGTTAGCGAAGTATTGGCAGGAGCCAAAACCCGCTACCCCCAGGTACAAAAATTGCTTTATGGCGTTCTAATAACCGCGAGGAAATTGGCACACTACTTCCAGGGTCACTCGGTCACCGTCGTCACCTCTTTCCCACTCGGCGACGTCATCCACAACCGCGAGGCAACCGGGCGCATCGCCAAGTGGGCCCTAGAACTGATGCCGCTGGACTTGACTTTTAAGCCCAGGACGTCCATTAAGTCACAAGCCTTAGCGGACTTCCGGCCGAGTGGACGAACAGCAAGAACACGTGCCTCGGAAGACCTCCAACACTCGGACCATGCACTTCGACGGATCCAAGAGGATCACCGGCTTGGGAGCAGGAGTCGTGCTGATCTCCCCGACTGGGGAAAGGCTAAGATATGTCCTTCACCTCCACTTCTCCGCCTCACACAACGTCGTCGAGTACGAAGCTCTTCTACATGGACTGCGCCTCGCAGCTCACTCGGATACGACGGCTTATCGTGAAAGGTGACTCCCAGTGGTCGTCAATCAAGTGATGAAGGACTGGTCCGCTTAAATGACACTATGGAGGCCTACCGGTAAGAAGTCCGCAAGCTTGAAGACAGTTTGACGGGCTAGAACTCTCACATGTCCCGAGACATAACAACGAAGCCGCGACGAGCTAGCACGCTTCGGGTCTAAGCGGAAGCCGCCCAACGACGTCTTTGTCGAACATCTCTACGAACCAACCATCATGGCAAAGACGCCTCCCAACGAACAAACCACGAACGAAGTCGCCATGATCGATACCGACCGGAGGACGCCGCTCATCAAATTCTTAACCCAAGAAGAGCCGCCGGATGACCGGGATGAAGCGTAACGCGTCCGGCGTCGTTGCCAAGCGTACGTCATGGTCGACTCCGATCTATACAAGAGAAGCCCCTCCGGAATTCTAATGAGGTGCATCACACCCGAAGAAGGGAAACAATTACTCCAAGATATCCACTGGGCATATGCGGAAGCCACGCGGCAAGACGCACTCTAGTCGGCAAAGCTTACAGTGCAAGGATTCTTCGCTTACCGCGGTCTCCGACGCGGATAAAGTCGTAAGAACCCGCGAAGGCGCGCGCCGACAAAGCCATGTCCCAGCCCAGAGCTTCAAACAATCCCACTTTCCCGGCCGTTCGCGGTATGGGGGGGACATGGTTGGCCCTTTCAAGAAAGCCCCGTGAGGTTTCACACACCTCTTCGTCGCAATCGACAAGTTCTCCAAGTGGATTGAAGCCAAGCCGGTCGCCACAATCACCGCCGACAAAGCCCGAGACTTTTTCCTCAACATCGTGCACCGCTTCGGCGTCCCAAACAGAATCATAACTGATAATGGGACTCAATTCACGGGAGGCATCTTCAAGGAATTCTGCGAAGACTTCGGAATCAAAATCTGCTATGCATCAGTAGCTCACCCTAAAAGCAACGGGCAAGTCGAGCGAGCCAACGGCATGGTCCTTCAAGGCATCAAGGCTCGCGTTTTCGACCGACTAAGCCCTTACGCCGGCAAGTGGGTCCAAGAACTTTCCTCGGTTCTATGGTCACTACGAACCACACCCAGTCGAGCTACCGGCCAAACTCCTTTCTTTCTGGTCTATGGCGCAAAGGCCATGTTGCCAAATGAGATGGAGTACGAGTCCCTCCGGGTCCGCAGCTTCAACGATGAACGCTACGACCCTGACCGAGTGGATGACCTCACCCGATTGGAAGAGGCCCGCGAGGCAGCCCTCATCCAGTCGGCCAAATACCTTCAAGGGCTCAGAAGATACCACAGTCGCAACGTGCGAGCACGAGCTTTCATTGTTGGCGATTTGGTCCTACGCAAGATCCAGACCACCAAAGACCGACACAAGTTATCCCCCTTATGGGAAGGACCATACATAATCGCTGAAGTGACTCGGCCCGGTGCATACCGGCTAAAGCGCGAAGACGGGTCCATGGTGGAGAACTCTTGGAACATCGAGCATCTTCGACGATTTTATGCCTAATCTGGCTAAGGCCTCATCTTTTCCTTGATCGCCAACCTCAAGCAAGATGACTTCTTGAGCTAGCAATGGGGTCAGTACACATGTCAATAAAGCTCAAGTTTTCCTTGTCAACTTTTGTGCATAATTTGGTTTATCATTGTTTAATGTCCTTTGACTCGAGCTCGGTGTCTAAGGACGAGGGTTTTCCGATGACCTAATCGAGCCTAGGCTTGATGACAGCCAGACGAAAACTACTTAAGAAATTTCGCGCAAAAGCTCGAATCAAGGCATTGACATAAATAAACTAAAAGAGTCACGTAGTTCCACATCGAGTGTTACGGTTACATAACATTTACAAAGCAAAGTCGAATACAAATCGATCTTGAAGTTGTTTACTACATCCAGAGATATCTTCTTCGCCGCCTCCCGCGCCTCACTTAGCATGTCCAAGGCCTCGCTCGTCCGTTGTTCCGTCGCGAAGCCTTCCCCGACCGAGTGGATATCCACTGGGGTAGAGGGACTTGGTCTGCAAGAGCCGACCAGCCCCCATGTTGGCGCTTCGGTGATGTTGGCCGTACACGGTCGGGAGCCGCCCGCAGCTTGTCGAAGATCTCGATTGGCTCCCGAGCCGACCCCAACTCCTTGATCGAACAAGGACAAGCAAGATCGGCGTGGCGGCGTTGGCGACCTCTTCTCGTATCTCGTCGCTGGATTTGATCCGCCCAAGCAAGACGTCGTATTGGGCTCGGGTCTTCATCTTATAAGCTGCCAAAGGTCCCAGATCAATCAAAGCATTCGGATACAAAGCAGCACATGAAATTCGACTTCAAAGAAGATTACCTTCAAATTCGGCCTCCATCTCGGCCTTGTCAAGGCTGACCGCTTCTAGCTGGACTTGAAGCGAGTGGACCTCCGAAGAATTTTCTACAACAAAAGAAGATCATCAATAGCCAAGGTCAACATGAGAATCATAATGAAGCGGGAGAGGCGGACTTACTCCCGATTGATCCGCGGAGGTCGAGGTTCGCTTCCGAAGCTCCGCGATCTCCCTCCTTAAAGCCGCCTCCCTTGATGCGGCCTCCTCCCGAGTGGCCTTCACTGCCGCCGAACGTCCTCCAAGGAGTTTAAGTGGGGACCAGCTTCTCCAAAGACTTCGATTTTGCCATTGAGCGGCAATATTCCTTCGCACACAAAAGCAGAGGAGTGATCGACGAAAGATAACGATGATATAATCAAAGAGAAAGACAAAGGCTTACGTTGAGCAGTCGGGTCGCCTCATTCAGGCTCTCAACGAGGGCATCCCTTTCATCTTTTTCGGCTTGCCGGTCCAAGATGATGCCCGTCTCTCGCCTTCCGAATCCCGCCACTCGATTCGATCGGGGAACCTGTGTCTCGAAGACCGCAACCCGGGATCTCTTCTACCGTGGCGGCAAGCAAGAAAGACAAATGAAGACATGAAAGATTCGAAATTGAAAGAACGAAGGAATACTCCGAAGCAAATCTTACGGTTTCGGTGGCGCCCGCCTAGGTGGAGCGGCCGGATTTTCTTCTTCTTCGGGCTCTGCGCCGAGTGACCCCCGTCGGGGTGCTTGAGCCGCAGCCTCGGGTTTCCGGCTAATGATCGCTTTCCACCGGATATCCCGATTGGCGTCGGGGCTCCTCCCTAGGGCGTCCTCCTTCGGAGGCGAAAGTTGTTTCTCCGAACGCTCGCACTCGGCGGGCTCCGGTTTTGGCTCTACCGGCCTTGGCACTTCGGGAGCAACGGCCGGAGTCGGCCCTTCACCCTCCGCAGACCTATGTCCCGGGGCCTCCTGCGAAGTGAATACAAAGCGAAGATAAAGAAAAGTTTTCCGCGAAAGAGTTCAGGACTTCGGTTTCGAGCATACCGGATGATCTGCGGATCTTTGGTGCCATCCGCGGCGATCGCCTTAGAGGCGGGGTCTCGACTGGAGGAGCCGGGACGTCGTCATCCGAATCCTCGATGATCAGCCTCCTTTTGCTTGCGCGTTTGTTCGAGTCCTCACTCGGCGCCGCTCGCTTCCCGACCGGGTCACTCTGAATCTTGATCCCGCCAGTTGGCTTCTTAGCGGGGTGACGCGGCGCGTCATCATGAGCCACCTTGTATGGCTTGGAGGTGATAGAGGCGTTTTCCTGCAGAAGAAAGAAAGTGCAACATTAAGAGACAAGGTGTCAAAACTGAAAGATAATATAAAGTAACCAGTCGGCTTACCGGAGGAGTAGGTCGATGAATGCTGAAGGGAAGGACTGGCAGTATGAGGGCCCGCTCAACTGCGATCCCGGACGAGAAGAGTTTGTACATCCTAATCTTCAGGATCTCGTATGTGAGTGGATCCGGGTCTTCCCGATTGGGGTCCGTCCCGCCTTCATATTCGAAGGCCGGCTTTGACCGCTCCTTGATCGGCGCCGCCGGCACCCGATGAAGTGCCGAGTGATTTGTTCCCCGCGAAGACCCTCTTCTTCATCGCCGGGATCTTCGCGAGCGATCATTGGCTTCGTCCCGCCTTGAGCTACGGGACGGTGCTCCAAGATGGCTTGGGGACAGGAGGAAGACCGACAAAGGCGGGCAGGCTGGGTTCGAGATTACTGATGTAGAACCAGCCTGCGTGCCAGCCTTTGTTGGAAGATTTCAAAGGGAGAGAAAAGTAGTCTTTGCGGAGAGATCCGCGAAGCTGGAAGCCTGCCCCGCCAACAACGCAAGGTTGGTCCTTGTTTGGATGGGGTTTCAGATAGAACATACGACGGAATAGATTGAAGTGAGGAAGAATGCCAAGAAAGGCTTCACACACATGAATAAAGAGGGCTATGTGAAGCATCGAGTTGGGGTTCAGATGATAGAGATGAAGCCCGTAATAGTCCAGAAGTCCCCGGAAGAACTCGGAGGTGGGAAGGCTGAACCCGCAATAGAAAAAGGAAGTGAAGACAACGAGCTCACCGGTGTTTGGGGTCGGGAAGTCCTCCCCCGCCGCCGGGCGCCATCCCACAAGTTCCTTTGGCGGAAGCACGCCGTGCTTCACCATCTCCTTGAGGATGTATTCCCTCACATCTGAGGTGGCCCATTGGTCGAACGGAATCCTTTTTTCCTCCGCCATGAGAATGGGTTGATGGGAAGTGGATCCGGTGGAAAAAGTTGGATCTTTGGCGATGGAACGTGGGAGATTTGGCCGTGGAGGCTGGTTGTTGCAGAGAACGAGCTCCCGAGGGATGGATTTGGGAGTGCGCGAGTCTAGGGTTATCCGCGGTGAGCCGGTGAACAGTGCCGCGAAAAAGGGGAATCGTTTGGAAGACGAAGAGGCGGGGACGACCTCGCATCTTTATAGAAAGATTTGAGGGTTGCGCTAGGTTTTCTGGTGAGTGGGCCGAGCCCATAAGAAAATCTACGGCCCAGCTAAGGTGTGGTCCGATACGTGTCCTTAGGGACTTAAGCGGATGAGCTTAAGCGATTTGCCCCGGCAATATGCGCGTGTCCGAGTGCCCTATACCTTTAAAGATCCTTCCATACCGCGGTTTGCTTGACTTCATGAGAAGCTAGCACGATGCAACTTGGAAGGTGACCAACAGCTAAGTTTTTATAGCTGCCTTGGTGAACAAGGGTTGTTTGGTTTTTTGGCATTTGGTCGGGTAATCTTACCTAATGCTTTTTGTTTTCCACCTTGGTGAAGATCTTTATAGATTGAGACCAGATTATGGCAAAAGCTATTTAATAACTTGGTCATATTTTTCATATGATTGAAAGAGCTTGTTTTCCCATGAGGGATGATTAAAATATTTGTTCCGGATGACTCGTGCGATCTACTCGGATAAGCATGAGCTTACCGAGTGCTTTTACCCGCTAGGTTGATTGGAGTTATTTATTCCGAGATTACTCGGGCAAATCCACTCGGATAAGCAAGAGCTTACCGAGTGCTTTTTTCCATAAGGGTTGATTGAATTATTTGTTCTAAGATGACTCGAGCAAATTCACTCGGATAAGTATGAACTTGCCGGTAATGAGATTTCATGATTGCTTTAGCATGAGCTAGGCATCTACATGAGAATGATTTTTTATAGTTCTTGACTATATGCTTAGTCTATTTTTGACTAACCACATAGTCGGGGGCTACACCTAATTAGGTGCATCAGGAGATGCATCTATATATTTATTTTTGAGAATTTTTGAGATATTTTCCAGCCCTTCACGCCTTTGGAGCCACTCGGGAAGATTCAGGCGAGATGACGGAATCACTCGGCGCCAGAGCACTCGGCCAAAGAGGTTTTGGCTGAGTACTATTTTGGTTTGAAGCTGAGTTGTCTCGTCGACGAAAAGGACTCGGGGCTACTGTGGAGATTATGGCAATCGGGTATCTACATAGCAAGCTTATCCGACTGGAGGTAGGGATAGATTGCGCATGCTATATCTGTAAGCCGAACTTGACTTGGGTGTTACTGACTTGCAGAGAGAGATAAGGTAATCGGCCTATAGTCACGGTTTGGTAAGATTGAGGAAACCAACTTAGAATAAGATAGGGTTTCCGACTTGTAAACCCTTCCTCCCAAGACTATATAAGGGAGGTAAGGGGTGTCCCTTGAGGGATATCAGATTCTAGATCAGAAATTCCGATAGGAGATCAGCTTTTAGCTCTCAGCTTTAGATCACGAGATCAATAAAGACACTCGGTGGATCAAATCCACCGAAACAGGAGTAAGGTATTACCTCACGAGAGGGTCTGAACCTGTCTAAATCTTCTTTTCCTCCTAACCCATTATGCTTGGTGATCTCGACTGCGACCCAAGAAGATATATTGCCGAAACCGAGTTTCGACAGCTGTAATATTAGCAGCCTATTGAAATTGATGGCTATTAGCATGGATAACTTAATTTATATTTGCACGTCCTTTTGAATTAATTATTTGTTTTAATTTTTTGGGATCTTGTGGTTGACGAGACCTAAGGGATCAGCCGATCTGCTGTAAACAACTGTGTGTAAAATCATACTCGGTACTCATCATATGTATAACTTATTCGCGTTTTACAAGCAACTTCTGTTTATATTCCTAGAGTATTCGTTCTAGCTGAAAGCTTATCATCTCCCCAGGCAGTTCCACCCGAAGGGAACACTTCTCTACGGGCAACGGTCCTCCTGATGCCTAGATGCAGGCTAAAGATGAGAACTACCGTAGAGTTTTCTCCTACAGGATCCCTTGCATAAACACTCAACTGAACAAATAAACTAGGGTGCATAAAGAAATTACTTCATAAAACTAGAACAAGTTTACATATAGTTTTCCCTTTCGGGAACCCTGAGATTTACAAAAAGCGCTGAAGTATTACCTTCAAGCCAGAACAAAGATGGATCAATTTATAGCTATATTACAGGTGGTTTTTTAGTAGTAGTACTAAAGGAGTGGAAGAGAGCTCTGAGGACGTCTGCTCGAGTGCTTCCTGTTGTGTTCTCCTGTATCCTCTACAGGCAGATGCGGGGTCCTTTTATAGCTGCACTGAGGAACCCTCTTGCCGCTTTATTTAGTCTGCAGATAGACATGCAGCCACATATAGGCAAAACTGTATGGAGCAATTCTGCTATGCGGTGCCTAGTACTTTGTACAATCAACCTAGTACTTTGTACAATCAAGCCTTGTTTGTCTAGACTTGAATGATATTTCTATTTCTTTGACTCTTCTCTTTGTTTGTTTGTCGATTGCAGCAAACTCTCTTTTTGTCACGTAGTGCCATGTCCACCACGCAGCACCGCTGATTACATCTTCATTGACATCTGTCTTAAAGTATGTCCACCACGCAGCATCGCTGATTACATATTCGTTAACATCTGTCACTTATATATATGTGTGTGTGTAGCATCATGGTGATCAGACACCAAGATATGAAATCACAAATTAATCCAAATTTTTAAAATTTTTCAAATTAAGAGTATATACCTGGATATAAGAATTTAATTCCTATACCTAACAACAAAACAACTCAAATTTAACTTTATTTCACAATCCATTATTACATACCTATATGTTTCAATGATATATACCTAAAGTCAAAATATAATAAAAAAGTTATTCAAATTTAAAATCAAAATCTAATAAAAAGTTATTCAAATTCAGTTCAAACTGGTTTGAACTGAAGAAGTTAATATTTATACCTAACCATTTAAAAAGTTTTGTACTCATTTAAATTTGGTATATACTCAATTTGCATCTTGATATAGGCACCATAATGCCTCAGTTAATTTAATATATATTGTTTTTAATAGGATGGACGATTCGCCAAAACAAAGTGCCATGGAATTTGTCCTCCATAAATTATAGTGGTTTGCTACTTGCATTTGCTAAGCTAGTACTACCAGATATCGCAATATATACTCTTTTTATTTCAATAATATTCTTTGGAAATGGTAATTTGTTCTGTACACACACTGCAACTGCAATTCAATGTCCCGGCTGGCCGAATGAACAAAATGCCGGTTGTTTTGATTTCTTGTTTCAGTACTATAATAGAGTAACATTTTGTGTATTCTAGGGAGTTGATCTAGCTATGTGTAGTTCCAACTGTTGTCAAAAATAGAACTTTTGTTAAAACTTGAACAATTGAAACTCTAGATTTTAACAAGATTATATATGGTAAAAGAACACCACAACCACTTCTTAGAGCCTCTATCTTAGATGTTGTGCATGAGAATCTTTAGAAACATATGACTAATGCCGACGTAAGCCCACTTCAAATTTTGCGAGATAGCTAGGACAATAAAAAGATTTTATGTATGGCATCGATAATTTCTTGGAAAAATACGAGATTTGGAGGAAGAAACGTCCCTTCAAACATTTTTAAAAAGAAATTATGATAAAGTAAGATATTGAAAAAAACCTTAGCATCAATTATTAAGAGATAAGAGAGAAGGAATGATAGCTATGTGTAGCTAGGGGAGTTGATCTAGCTATGTGTAGTTCCAACTGTTGTCAAAAATAGAACTTTTGTTAAAACTTGAACAATTGAAACTCTAGATTTTAACAAGATTATATATGGTAAAAGAACACCACAACCACTTCTTAGAGCCTCTATCTTAGATGTTGTGCATGAGAATCTTTAGAAACATATGACTAATGCCGACGTAAGCCCACTTCAAATTTAGCAGATAGCTAGGACAATAAAAGATTTTATGTATGGCATCGATAATTTCTTGGAAAAATACGAGATTTGGAGGAAGAAACGTCCCTTCAAACATTTTTTAAAAGAAATTATGATAAAGTAAGATATTGAAAAAAAACCTTAGCATCAATTATTAAGAGATAAGAGAGAAGGAATGATAGCATCAATTATTATTAAGAGAGAAGGAATGATAGGTGAGAAAACCAGAGGTGAGAAGGAGTCGAACTCTGGCCAGCAAGAGCAGCTAGTAGCTCCCCTACCACCGGGCTACAATGTCGTTCTCTCAATAATTTTTGAAATACCAACCTTTCATACACTTATATATAATGTTTCATATAATTAAGGAATTGAATTCACAACTTGTACTTTAGCTAAAGAATCACTTCATACGCCAGGAATTAATTTGTATTGATCATTTTTGTACGGATATAGATAGGAAGTCACGTATGCTAACCGTACAAACAGTTGCATCAATGGTGTATAGTGGTAGAATCTGTGGGTGTATGATTCCAACCATCACGGTTAAAATCTGGTGATCATTAAGTAGTATGCATATGGGGTTATACTTTCAACAATATCTTAGTAAGGTGTTAGAAAGTTGCTGTTGGTCATCATCTCCTCCAAGGGGAAGATGCATTCGGAGGTGTGTGAATATGGTGAATCTCTTCCATGTAGTAAAAAAGGTACACATCAAAAAGAAAAAGGAAAAAGTCTAACATAATATCAAAGGCAGTTCTATATATCTCATCTGAGATCCAATTATCATAAATGTTTTTAGGTTTTCTATTTTGTAACCGTTAATTTAATGTAGCGTTATTAACTAGGTAGAACCCTTAGTGATTATCCATAGACAGTCAAAAAGAACTATGCGAGAACCGTAATGTTTCAAC
Source organism: Oryza australiensis (assembly GCA_019925245.2). Classification (NCBI taxonomy): domain Eukaryota; kingdom Viridiplantae; phylum Streptophyta; class Magnoliopsida; order Poales; family Poaceae; genus Oryza; species Oryza australiensis. The sequence goes on along the minus strand of JAIFGZ020000265.1, from coordinate 24,134 downwards.
TTTCCCATCCTTGCAAAATTTTTAGTTTCTATATGTCTAGCCGAAGTCGTCCTTTAAAATAGAAGATCATTTCATCGTGTCTCCTCAATCTCCTATTTTCTCTCTTCTCTTGTCTCACATCTCCTAGTAGCTAGCTTCTGTGACCACCCCACTCCCAATACGCACACACACCTCACAAAAAGGTCTTATCATGAAGGTAGCATCTTTGGTGACTTTTATGGCTTCTTCACAAAGGTAGGAACATTGGCTTTGTGTCAAACTTATGGACTTCCTGACCATGATATAGTGATGGTGGGATTGAGATCCTCGACGTAACGTCCTTCTAACATGGTGACTGATATGTGAGCCCAAGAGTGATAGGGTTTACATGTCAGTCATGGTGAACAATAACATCAAATAATCCACTTTCGTAGTGGAGGAGGCATCCAATGGTTAATTTCCAAGGTTTCGTTGCGGTTGCATATCTTGAGTGAGTGGGGCAAGAGGGGATTTTGCTATAGCTGGATGGTGAAAACAAATTTTATGTATATAGACAAATTTTGGGCTTCCAAGCAAAGCCTAAGCTAGGAATAATAAAAAAGTATCCCATTTTTATTCACGGTCGCACCCATCACCGACAGTTCTAGCTAGCGAGTAAATAATTAGTGACAAAGAGCATCTTAGATGTTACGGTTCTTAGGACATTTACAATGAAAACCTATCCTATTAGTAGCCTCATGGAGAAAAGTGTGGCATGTGGCATGTGGCATGAGGCCACACATCTAGAAATTTCTCTTGCCTCAGTGGTGCAAGGTAGTCTCAACTGACATCTTTAGTTTTGGAAGTTAGTCCGATCCTTTTTCAACAAACTTTTGATCCTAACAATTCATCATACGTGTATTTGGTTTAGGTCAATCCCTGTTTTTTGAGATAGTATGGTCCTTTCTATATATGTTTGGCATAAGAAATATGGGTTGGATTGTTCTGACAGTTTTTAGATATTAAGCTAACCCAAATCTAAAAGGGATATTTCCTTTTAGGGATCATTTCATCCTATCTATCCTCAAAACAAACAACCCTAACAAATGAGTTCATCCCAACTGACCCATCATGTCTCTTCATCCAAATATATATCAATACAAATATAAATAAAACTCTAAAGAAAGAGACTATCTCAAGTCTATAATGGTATATGGTTTAGGCCCAAGTAGCCAAAAAGTACTGTGGCAGTGATAGTTTAGTATTTGAGTGGTGGATTTTTTTAGACGGGGTGTGTTTAGGAGGGACCGTATGCGTCATGGGGCATACTCTTCTCTATGTGGTTCTCTTGCTGACTCAGCCTCAGCACTGATGAGGCAATCGCCAACCGTGCCCTCCCGAAGACTCGAGGAGCCTCACGAGGACGTGGCACAGGCTAATTAAGGTGAAATAGCTGCTCCGACATGATGAGCCAAAGCCAATTACCACATCGATGCCCTATAAATGTCCTTACCAGATTTATTTATGACTAGTAAAAATGCTCATACATCGAACGTTGTTTTTCATTTAAACTTTTCTTTTTTTTTACGTTAGAATTATGGGTTAATTTTATAAATATTCAAAAGGTTTTCATTTAAATTTTTCTTTTTTACGTTGGAATTACGGGTTAATTTTATAAATATTCAAAAGGTTTTCTGTGAAATAGTTAGACGGACGAAAATTTTAAATAGAAAACTCCTTATGCTTTATAGATAGTCATAGATAAGCCTCTCATCTGTGAAGCATTCTCAAACTATACTAGAGATCATCCAAGACACCCCTATATTATTTGTGAACCTTCTTAATGTCCCTTCTGTACCTACATATATAGTGTGAATATAATGTGGTATATGCTTTGGGGGTTATTCTGGCGAAACAAAAAGCAGAAAAATGCAGCCCAAGATAGCCACCAAAATTAAAAGACTATATATGTATGCGCTATTTAAATAAGTACCAATGAGTAAAATTAAGACAACAGGAAGAACCATACTTGGCTAAAAACAAGGTTTGCAAAGCTAATTAAAGACCCATATATATATATATATATATATATATATATATATATATATATATATATATATATATATATAGCTCTTTGTGACCGCGCACGCCCATCCCATGTGACGTGGCCGAATCTCTAATTTGAAAACTCAAATTGAAAATCCGAACCGTTCAAATTGTTCTACATATTAATATTGCCTTGTATACCAAATTTTACATTTTTAATTTTTTTACTATTTTATCAGATAGGTAAAAAACAATAATCCAACGATTTCTGGAGTATCTATTTTATTGCATTTTTGACCTATCTCGATAAAATAGTAAAAAAATTAAAAAATATATAAAATTTGGTATACAAGGCAATAATAATATAGAACAATTTGAATTTCAATTGAGTTTTCAAATTAGAGATTCCGGCATGACGCAACGGATGAAAATGCCACCTATAGCATATATATATATATATATATATATATATATATATACGCCCCAAAAGGCCTTTTTGTTTCACTCTTGCTGCTTTTCTCGGCCATCAACTGTCCATGTGGATTCATATTCTACAAGCAGAGCAAGCACGATTGAGATTCGTGCGGTCTCTGGCATTGAAATATTTATAATTACTAGATTTCTACCGCGTCCATCAGTTTCTTCCCTTTCACTTTCAGCGACATCTCGTATATCATGCTTTATATGGTTGAGAATTTCTTTTAGTAATGAAATCAATAGCATTCCGGCCGCTGCATCTCTAAGAATGTACTCTCTTTCCTTTTTAAATGCATAATGTTGTTAATATTTAGACATAACGTTTGATCATTTTTTTATGAAAAACTTAGTGCAAAAATATATAAAACTGTAAGACATGCTTAAAGTATTTTTAATGATATAAAACAAGTAAAACACGATACTTACAAAGTTTTATTGAATAAGTCAAATGGCCAACCGTGATAAAAAGAATTAATAACATCATACATTTTAAAAACGGATCATGATACCAAGCATATCATCGATAAGAGAGATCTCAAGCGCACAGAGCACAGAGGGTACTATATAAGATCAGGTGCATATATAGGTGTTCAGTATCCCTATATCCTTTATGGATAGAGAAAATGCTTATTTTGAGTACGACAGTCATATAATCAACAATAATAACATGGAGGAAAAATGATTAGTAGATGTCTCAAAAATCACTATAGAGGTACTGCATGAGAGAAGTATGATATATTATACTTCTTTTATCCTAAAATATAAAAGATTTTGATTGGATGAGATACATGTAAATATAATATAAATCTAGATAGGATCTTATCCAGATTTGTTGTATTATGACATCCAACCAGAATCCTCGTACCAAATTAACATTGAAAACAAACTCATCTAAAACAAGTATAAATGCGTCACATCTAACAGAATCCTTTATATTTTAGAACGGAGTACCAAATTAACATCGGAAATAAACCCATCTATAAGGACAAACATATCCATGCATATATATCAACCCTCGATTCGCATAGCTAGTAATCTATATGTGATACATATATATAAGCAGTTTCTTAGATGATGGAATAGTGTTTTTATATATATGCTATATATCTAAAAACTGCGAATATATAAACTCGATCGTTTCCTTCTTCAGTCGCAGCACAGCTCGCAGAGCCAACAGCAACAGAGCGCAGCAATGCTGAAAAAGAAAGACGCATATAAATCAGAAGTTGATTAATAGCAAATAAACCGGAAAAATGATAAATCATGCTGCATAAATGCATATATCAATAATTAAATACTACTAGCCAAGTGACATATATATTCTCACTTGAAGATGGAAAAGAAAACTAGCCAGGATGAGAAGAAACAGAGATTATAAATTAACTTGAATACATGGCGATGACATTAAATATATATAATGTGCTGGTGTATATACGCGTACCATCCTTCAATAAAGCTCGTCTCCCCACGTTTAGTCGAACGGCGGCATGATGATCCACAGCAGCGTCCCTTCTTCTTCTTCCCTGCCTCCTGTTCCGAATCCAATCTCGGGTAACCTACGTATATATACACACACGCACATGATTACTACTGTAATTTAAGCGAGCTAAGCATATAAATCGGCCAGCTAGTTTAGATATCAGAGATTCAGAGATCGCCGAACAAAAAGTAAATTAAACGATAAAGAGAGGATCGCGGTTAACTACTATATATGTATATATATACATGGAGGTTAATTGAGGAGTATAGAAAGAGAGCAATAGATCGATGGTAGACCTGGAGGAGGCTGCAGCTGGCTGTTCTTGTTGTTCTCCATCTATATATGTAAGCTGAATTACGCCGGCACGAGCTAGTTATCTAGGGAGATCAGATAATTGTTGTTACTACCTACTTTCTGAAAACTGCTAATTAGCTTATTGAGCTGCAGCTAGCTTCACGTTGTCGATCGGTTGCTTGGTGTTGGTGTGTTATTGAGATCGACCCTCCATGTGTATATATATATATATAACATCGACGCACACGCGCACTACTCACCAGAACAAACTAATTAATTAACAAAGCAGATATGCTTTTCTGTTTCTGAATTACTTGCCATATATTAACTTTTCAGATGGTTGCTGGTTTTGAAGTCCAAAGGCTAGCAAAAGGCTGACATGCCTTCGAAAGGGAAAAGAAAGAAGATGTGGCCCTGCGACTAATGTTGTAACGTAAGAGTTCATCAGCTATATAGTGCTAAGGCACTCGGAGACGGGCGACGCGACGGCGACAGCGGCGGAGGTGAAGGCAGAGACGGTGGCGCTCGGCGACGGGGACGGTGTGAGACGGATGGCGGCGCGAGGGAGGAGACGGAGGCGAAGCTCGGCGGCGGCAGTAGGAAGGAGCGAACGTGAGGCTAGGGTTTGGATGAGGATTTTTTTAATTTTTATACTAGACGGAGGTAAATGAAAAAGAAAATTACTGTTTCTCCGACGTGGGTGCACACGGCAGGCAGCCGTACAACCTGTCACCCTAGGCTGTTTGCCTAGTATCCGGGACACTCGCCAAAGCTTATTTTCACTTGGTAAAAGGTTTGCGAGAACAGCACTCGACAAACCTCTCTCGGCAAATACGAAGTCGGCAAAGCCTATTTGCTTGAGAGCTAAACTATGAGCACTCGGCAAACTCTTTCTGAGTGCGCGGCACTCGGCAAAATAGTAAAAGTTTGCCGAGAGCCGGACACTCGACAAAGTCTCTTACGTTTGCCGATTGCCGGCCACTGGCAAACAATTACTATTTTGTCGAGTATCGCGCACTCGGCAAAGTCTTTTCTTTTACGAGTGCCGGGCACTCGGCAAAAGAGAAAAGACTTTGCCGAGAGCGCACAGCACTTAAAAATATGGCAGCACTCGGCGAAAAATGGCAGGCACTCGGCAAATAGGCTCCATGAATAGCTTTGGAAAGCCTCTTTGCCGAGTGCTTCACTAGGCAAATCCCTTTTGCCGAGTGCTACACTATGCAAACATGCATCCTGAACCCCTAATGTATTTAATCCTTTCCGTAACTCATCATAAATACACAATCATCACAGTCATTTCACAATCATCATCACAGGCATTTCACAATCATCATCATAGGCATAACTCGCAGTAGTCATCACAGGCATAACAAATATATCACAAAAAGCATCACGGGACCATCACAGATAAATATATCACAACAATCATCGAGAACCATAATTTAACTCCGGGGCGACAAGTACACAACATCCAGAACCACAAATTGAGATATGGTGCTTTGTTTCACATGCAAGTACAACTTGTTCTCTAGTAGTTTCACAACATCCGAACCACAAATCGAGATAGGGTGCTTACATAGTTGGTGGCCTACAGTGTGTCGGCGACAAATCCACATCCTGAGGCCCAACATTCGATTGAAAAAATCCCATAACTTGGCATGGTGTCATGTATGTTATATATTACGTGCACAAAAAATTTTGGAGCCAATTTATAAAGTCAATCATCATTATGGCTCTAAATGTGTGAGCTGAGTATAAACTCTAATATTCTTATTCGAGAGATGCTTCGGTTTATAAGTGTCGTATGTGACAAAATATACGAAACCTTTTTAATTTTTACCACAACCTCAATGTCTCATTTCATGATACTCTGACAAATCTCGTGATTTTCAGACTTTACTTGTTTTTTAATAATTTAAAAACCAAGCGGACTTTATTTGACTCACGGTCTTCTGAATAAGATCTTTGAAATTACTTTATATTTCCAAGATATGGCCTCAAAATAGACTCAATAACATGAATCTCATTTTTTAACACATTTTATTCCATTATTCGAATCACTTATAGTTCAAATGTGACACTATTAAAGAAATTTTTATATATACAAAAATTATTTAAATATAGTGAACAATTAGAAAATATATTAAATTTTAACATGTAGTAATTTATGTTGTATATGGGGGCATGGAAAAGTTTGGAGGGTGTTATACAACAAAATCTTAAAATTTTACCGAGTGCAATGGTGAAACACTCGGCAAACTATAATCTTTGCCGAGTGCATTGGCGAGACACTCGGCAAAGACCACCTTTTGCCGAGTGCCTCCTTGTGACACTTGGCAAAATTAAAGGTAAAGGTAAAGTTTTGCCGAGTGCCTTGGAGAGACACTCGGTAAAGGTAAAGTTTTGCGGAGTGCCTGCTTTGCCGAGAGTAACCCTCGTCAAACAAGGATGTTTGCCAAGTGTTAGGCTTTGTCGAGAGGCGCTCGGCAAACATCTTATTTGTCGAGTGTTCGAGATTATGCACTCGACAAACTTTTGGGTACTAGGCAAACGTCAGAATTTCAGTAGTGAGTACCAGTGATTATATATACCTCTGTATAAACAAATCTATTTTTTCCTCAATCCAATTCATGTTATCTACGTGGTATGATGTAGATTTTTTTCCACTTCAATTAACATGCAAGGTAATAAATTTAAACCCTCGGGTTGTAATGAAACATTCTAAGAGTTTGGAGGCTGGTTTTAATATCTAACATCGCAGCCAATAACATTTCACAATTATTTTTCTAATAATGTGTACGTATTCATGAAAGTTATTAAAAATATAATGCACAAAAAGTAGTTTTTGACCCTACCATTATTTTAATTTCCTACATATAACTTGTCCTTAATAAAATTCTCATGCATTTAATTGTCCTTAATTTATATTGCATACGTCATCACTTGTTTCTACAACAAACAAAAGCTCGGGCTCAGGGACGACGGCGCTCGGACTCGGGACGACCGTGCTCGGGCTCGAGCACGAGGGACGGCGATGGGCTAGGAAAAATTTAAATTTTTATTTTTTTATATTTTTGACTTAGGAGCACACGAGAGGTAACCATAGAAAATTTGAGTTTAAACAAGTGAAAGACGTGATCGGTAAAAATTCGAAGACGTGCTTAGAATCGACAAAAAGATAATTTTCTGACCAGTTTTGGGGGAAAATAAAAACGCCAAACCCGGCAAAGCTGGGGACGAACGCATTCGAAATTTTTTCTGATCGATTTTTATATATGAAACGTCTCAATCAGAGTCTGTATGCGAAAGTTATGGCTGTTTTAAAAACCGACTCTAAATTAAAGGACAAAGGTTTGATGGAAACAAAGGGAAAACACACGAACTGGACTATAACACGATCTAACCAATAACAAGACATCGACCCAAACACAAACTCGACATGACAGACTCTAAAACTGAAATATGCAAAGTTGTTGGCATGAAAGGTTCCAGTGACACACTGATCCAGCTTCAGATCAAAAGATTCGTGCCTGCAATCTAAGCACCACAACTTCTCAGTTATCAACCCAAACACAAACCGGTTAATCTCGTCAAGAAGGCTAATCCTGTAGTGATTAGACCTTGCATGTCGAGTGAAGGAATGTTGTGTGTATTTGAAGAAGTGATGTTCTTATCAATATTGTAGATCCTTTTGGTTTGTATATTACCACCAAAACAATTTCAAAAAAATTTTTGTTGTTGAGAATTATTAGTTAATAACAATATGATAGTTTGTAATTACAATGTAATGATTAAAACTTCCTTTTATCTTTAATCACCCACCTCCACACAACACCATCCCTTTTCAATTATAGATCCTCTCAAATTAATTTCAGTCCATTTGAATACACACCTTCACTTTAACCCGCTTAGTGTTATCAGCCAAGACTAAAGATTATTTAGATCTTTAGTCCCAGCTTTGTAACATCAACCAGGATAAAAGATAAGATCTTTAGTCCTAATTGATGTTACGAACCAGGACTAAAAATTACCGCCGATCGATAGATTCGACAAAAATCTAATCGGTAAAGATCATCTTTAATACCGGAGTTGATGACTTAAGGACTAAAGATCTTAAAGAACCGTTGAATTTTTTAACTGAGATTGAAAATGTTTTCTAATTTTAATTTTTATTGTAACCGAGACTATTATAATTTTTATCAGTAAAACCAAGATCATCTCTTCATTAATGAAATAGTCATGTTGTCCCCGGACCTTTGCTGTGTACGTGCTTACGTGCACCCAGCTGCTTTGCTTGGGAACAGGGAATCGATTCCTCTCTGTTGGTTCCTCTCTCTGACCACGTGTTTGCATCCGATCGGTTTCGACGACATCCTTCTCGATCTCTTCTGCCATGTGATCTCGCGGGCACGTGAAATTAAAGCTAGCATCAAATGATTCCAATCTTGCATTGTGATCTACGTGAAAGAAACTTGCTACACACTTGTGAACTTTCTCGACATTTATATATATCAATACCGGAATCCCAATATTTACCTAATATCCACCATACTCAGTGAAGCAAACATTATAGTCGACAAGCACTCAGTAAACCTCTATCGACAAACACAAAATCAACAAAAGCCTATTTACCGAATGCTCAATTACGGACACAGGGCAAATATTTTGTTTGTCGAGTGCCCAAGATTATACATTCGATAAACTTTTGGTATTAGGCAAACGTCGAGATTATGGCAGTGTATAGAGAGAGAAAGAAGGAGAGAGAGTTAATTAAGCTCCTTATGAAAGGACCAACCAACCGTGGGCAACACACATAGTTCACAAACATCCATAAAGATATCTCTGTACTCCTCTAATTTTTATTCCTTTATTTCAATTGGTTTATCGTTATAAAATTACAAATTAAAATAAAAGTATAGCAAATTACACGTCATCCTAGTTAATTACATCCTAATCATTTTTATAAAAACAAGCATTATAATTAATTATGAGGAGTAATACTAAGATGGTTCATCTTATTGTTGGTTTTTAGACCCTCGTTTTTTTAGGACGGGAATCATTCGTGTTCATAGTACCTTATCCCTGAATCGAGTAGTTTGGTACCCACGAATACGCTTCGAATTACCAGTGCAAAGTATACGAATAGTCTTACAACGAAATTATTACAATAATAGGCCCGAAGGCAATATCCAATACATATAGGACCTACCAGTCCGGATACATCCAAAAAGAAATTAGATAAGATAGCGTACGGAAGGCAATAGCATGCCGATTGCCACGAGCAAACGGCGGGGACTAAGACCTATTGCGCTCCATTGTCTTCATTCCTCCTAGTAATATGTGTACGGGTCTTCCTCATCTCCTTCATCCTGGAGGTTTGTGCGTATAGCAAGGGTGAGTACCCAACATACTCAGCAAGCCAACACGGAATGATGCACATGATGGGGCCATTCAAAGGATGGCTATGGTTTATTTGTGCAAAGCCAATTTTCACAAATCATTTCACAAACCTAACATCTAGCCAGTCAAGTTTTAGGTCCATAGTATATTAAGTCGGCGACGGTTCGTCCACCGTCCATTGTGATCCCAAGGATAGCTTCCCGCCTCCGATTCGTCATGGTTTTACTGGGGTATCTTCCCTTCTCTCGATAGAAAAGTTGGCTTCCCAAGCACATAAAGTCATTATGCAATCCCACCCATCATTTTAAAATTTATGAGTCTAGCCACGGAAGAAACTTGTCATGTCGCTCATTAACCGCGAGCACGGCTATCCGAATAGATTGATTGACTCACACTGCAGTGGATGTACACTTTACCTGTACTCCGCAACTACTCATTGAATGAGCTTACATCCCCCAATATGGGACTAGTCACGGCAAAGCCTTTCGATAACCTCACTTTGCGCACTCCGCTCCATGAACTTAAGCCCTCATGCACTCTAGCCGTCATTTCCTAGAAGTGAGAGGAGTTCAGCGTTCCTGTAAGAGAAAGAATTGCTCTATCCTTGAACTTTCCATCTTCATGTCCTTTTCTTCATGTCTTCATTTCTTCATGTTGATCGCATGCCCGATCTCGCAGAAGTACCGTACACCCCATGCCCCGGAAGGCCCTTAACTATCGTCCGAGCACCCACCGGTGATACACCCCCACAAGCAAGCCCTTTCCTCAACGCCAACACCGAACCTACTATGCAAGGATACGCCTCCGCTCGGATATTTAATCGGCTAGGTCTATACCCATTCGAGAAGTACGGTTGTACTGGCTCGTTCTAAGTTGTAGTCTCATGGCTCGGTCCTTAATTGACCAGGGACGGTACTATCCTTTCCCGGAATCCACCCAAATCCATCCATCCGCCCCGTCTAAAAACATTGGTTTGTATTTTTATTTTTCATCAAAGCCATTTCCAACATGATCGAGGCAACGTGGCGCTCATGTCTCCACTTGCCGTGTCTCAACCATCTTCCCAAGATAGTTGCCCAAGCACGAGGCTTATTTGTAAAATCATGAGTATGCAAGAATCTAGTATAAACGTGGCTAAGCATTTTACCGAAGATAACCTCCGGTTGTATCACATCGAAGGTTACAAAGAATATTTCTAAGGGTATTCAATATCAAGGCAGGATATATCAAGAATAGGTACTCATTTGTGTATAGCATGCAATTTGTAATTGAAAACAACATCATTTCACAAAGTAGGATCAATATGTTCAAAGGGATGTGTTGACTTGCCTTGCTTGCACACTTGTTGGTTGGGGTCTTCTCGTGTACTCAACGCCTTCCTCGGACGCTAATCGTACGTGCGAGAAACCAAATTTGAATTCGATTAGAATTCAAGTAGAATCCATAAGATCCAAAATAAAACAAGGTAAATCGCAATAGCGGCTCCTAACACTAGGCTATGACTCTATGCGAACCTAGGCTCGAGTTTCGACGAAATCCGGGTTAGAGCGAAAAGGGTTATAAGGATTCGAAGTTTTGTATTGAATCCATTTTGTTAAGAAGGATGTGATATTTATTTTAATATGCTTAAAGTTTGAGAAATACTAGAGTTGATGATTCAATTAAAAAAGAAGTGATTACCTTTCAATTTTATCAAGTTATTTCTGGGTCGAAGTCCTAGGGTTAATAATAACCGATCTCGAAATATTTGATAAACCTCGAAGCTTAGATGCCAAATAACTAACGTGGATTTTTGAGTTTAGAAACTCCACGTATCTATATATATATATATATAATAATATTTAGGTGAATAATGGATTTCACAAAAGATAGGAATTTTCTTTGGAGAGGGAATATGTTAAGAAGTTTGACTATAAGTTTATAATTATTTGCAAAAGAAATTTTGAAAAAGAATAAATAATAATCTCTTGGTAAAGATGTAAAATTCATTGTAAATAGGATTTAGAAATTAAAAGGATAAATATAATTTTGTTATGATTTTACTAGGCTTATCCTTGCTTTTAAATCCTCATAGAAAAATAAAAAAATTCAGAAAATGTTGCCCAAGCGAGGATCGAACTAGCAACCTCACACACTGCCAACTCGACCCTCTCCACTAGGCTATCGCCCATTCTCGTTTTCTCTCCCCTTTCGTTTGTTTTCCGCTTGTTCCCTCTCTTCCTGGCAAAGGAAAGCAGAGAGAAAAGCAAAATAAAATGGCACGGGGAGGGAGTTCGAACCGGCGACCTTCCTCTCTCGGCTCAGCTCTCTCTCCAGGGCTAGCAGGCGGATCACGTCCAACTCCCGTTTCTTCCTTTTTTTAACTTTCTTCTTTCCTTTCTTCTTCATCCTCGCGAGTCCACGACCGCGCACAGCCGAACAATGGCGAGCCGGGGCTCGGCATCCTAATCGATCCTACTCCCTCAGGCGACATAAGGAACTCTCCCGAGGCATAGACGAACCGAGGAGGCGGCGGAACGAGCCGGCGACGGCGGCCTTGCCGCAGCGGCGGTGGTGCACGGTGCCGGCGTGCTCCGGTCAAGTTTCGGCCGAACTAGCGGGTCTCAGAGCAACTTCGGGACATGGGGAAGCTAGCTAGGGGCTTGGATCGCGGAAAGGGCGGTGGTGTCCTAGCGACGTGCGCGGCGGCGGCAAAAAAGGAAATGCAGCGGCTCGTCGGCGACGGGTCTCCGGCGGCTAATCGGTCCGGTAAACTTAGGGAAACGAAGCTTATACCATGGAGATCGTGGAAGTACCTTCAATTTGGGAAGAAATCGGGGGACGGCGAATTTTGGACTTTGCTCCGGTCGCGCTAGGATTCTTCGGCTCCTCGTCGGTTCGCTTCAAAATTCGAGCGATGCGGTGGGGAACCTTGGGGAAACTTAGGGAAATGGAGAGGTGATTCACGAAGAAATCTTGTATAGGGAACTTGATACGCCCTGGACTTTTTATAGGTGTTCCATGCCGGTTAGCTCGGGCGAGGCGATCGGCCATGGCGCGCGCGGGGGGCATGGCGACGTGTGGCGGCGCCCAGGAGGCTCGGCGCGGCAGCAACACGTGGCGCGAGCGGCAGCGGGTCCGGACGAGAGCGCAGCGCGTGGTGGCGCTCGGGCGGGGTCGGCGCGGCGCGCGGGCGCGGGCGTGGCGGCGCACGGCGCGACGTGGGCAGTGTGCGCGACGTAACGGCGTGGTACGGCGCGCGGCATGGGCATGGTACGGCGGCGTGGGCGCGGTGCTGCAAGCGGCGCGCGGCGCGCGGTGGCGAGCGGTCCGGGTTCGGGGTAAGGCGTCGAACAGGTGGCGCGCAATGAATTGACTTTTCCAATTTTCCGAATTAAATTTCCTATTTTCCCAATTTTATTTCCTTTCACCCCTAAAATTCAAAATAAAATATAACACATCTAAAAATATATGTCCAACCTTTTTACCCACTTTTATTATTTTAAAAATATATTTTACATAATTAATTTAATCCTTTTCCTCAATTCTACAAAATATGATTTTGATTCAAATAAATTTCTAGATTTCATATATATACCCTAAAATATTTTATTACTCATTTTTTTTTTCACTAATTAATATTACTCAATCACCTAAATAATGTTTTGCTCCCAATTCTAAACTCCAAAAATTTTCTCCCGGAGAAATTCGAATCGTTTGGTTTTCACAAACACCAAGATGAATCGCTCGCGTATAAATTTATGCAACCAAGTGGCAAATAAGAAGCGAAAACTTGATCAAGAAGCAACAATCAAAAGGTTTTTGTAAGTTCGATATTTGATTCCCGATTTTAAATTCCTCGCATTTTCAGGATGTTACGGTTTTATAGATAAAACATACCTTATACGTAGATTTTTACTATACGAAAATATCACATACCTAATGTTACATGGAAAGGCGTTCTTAGATATGGTAATAAAATTGAGTCCGGAAGGAAATTATTTTCATTTGGGTAGAATGTGTCGAGTCCTATTCGGGAGAAGATAAGTTTTTCTCGACTCGTTTCCTATTCGGGATCTTCGAGAAGATAAGAAGAAGAGACTTCAAGAAGATAAGAAGAAGAGAACTATTGATATAAATACAAGGCCCTCATGAGAGAAAAAGGATTATCGAATTTACAAGCCATAACAAAGTTATATAGAGACACAATTTGGAGGAAGCCGAAGCCCTAGTCGTCTATAATATATCACCGGTCGTACTCAACGGTATTCTTCGGGCGAGAGTCCGAGAAGCTATACTGTTTTCCCATTATAAGTCGTGTGATGTTTTTCTCAGATATACATATAAGCTGAGTTTGGACTATTACTTTTCGGAAGGTCAGTCCCAACTAGTCTAAATCTTTGTTTTTCTGTTTTCTAAGATCCAATCTCGTGCATATCCTAGTATCAATGTCCTCTTTACATTATAGATATTGTTGTCGGATATAACTCATCGACGGCTATATTTATGAATAGTAGGAAAGGAAAACATCTTTAAAATGTTTTGGAATATGAAAACGATAAGTATGTTGACAAAATTTTGAATACTAGAATAACAAGTAAATTAAAACAAGAAGTAAAATTAAAACTGAGGGAGTAGACAGTATTGAGACCGTGGAAAAACAACAGGAAGGCGGACTGTAAAATTCGTAACAATGCTGACAAGTGGCAACATTATATTGTTTGTACTAATACATAAGAATACATGGGGCATATGCATCGGCCAGTAGCAGGAGTCGTAGTCTTTTTACGGCGTGAGGGTGTAAAGTTTTGGATGTCACATCGGATGATATATATAGAGGTGTTACATGGAGTATTTGGATACTAGTAAAAAGAATTTGTACGGAAACGACAGACGCAATTTATTAAGCTAAGTGTCAGATTATTAGCACATCGTTAGCACAAGTTACTGTGACTTTATTATCAAATCGTAATTTAATTGAAACTTAAAAGATTAGGTAAGTAAATTACCTTAATCTGTGTAATTAGTTTTTTTAATCTATATTTAATACTTTATTTATATTTTTAAATTTTTGATGTGACAGTATAAAGTTTTGGAGTTGATGCCAATGTTTATGTGCGGAAGTGAGGAAGGTGGGGTCTGCTTAAAAAAATCAATCGATCGCTAGTTTCCCATGCCGCGAGAACTTCCAAAAGAAAATCATCGATATGCTTTCCTCCTATTTTTTATCTCGGCGTGACAGAAACGTTGTATACGTAACATTGTTCATTTATTTTCTTGCTTTTGGTAGTAGCAGTGTGTGACGGTGACCCAATATTTATAATGGTTGTTACCCGATAATAAGGTGGCATTTAACGCGTTTTCTAATTTCTAATGCGTTGCGCATGCTCTTACATTCATTCAAGTAAAAAAAGACAAATTAAACGATAAATATATACTATGTACGCCATTGTTTGTAACGTCTTATTTAATTTTTCAGATATAAAAATAAGTCGTACTTAAAAATATTGACAATAAATTAAGTCACTTAATAAAATAAAAAACAATTATATAAATTTTTAAATACCCAAGGTCGACCCTCCAACTGTTTAATTGCATTGCACAGAAAATAGGTTCCCGGTCATTCTCATCGATACTGTTTTGTCTGTTCTCTCCTTCTTCTTTTTTCATCTTAATTAATTTACCGTGCCATCGCTGTGGACTTGCGGCAAATTTTTCCGACCATTCCGATCACTGTCGTGCCTGCAATTAATTATTTAACGTGCAGTACTTATCACAGCCACAAGATCAAGAATGAATTAATCTCTCTTTTCACAGTGACAAGATCAATTATATTAATATCTACAAGATAAGTGTGGTCATTAATGCACGTTTAAATTAGCTGCCAGGAGTTATAATATGTATGAGTTTTGCTACGTACATTCATACCTTTGAGCAGGAAAATATATATAGTATAAATCACACATAGGAATGGAAATCCAACAAATACTATTAGATAAAAATACACGTATAAAATTTATTGCTTAGTGACATGGACAAATAGCATACGTTTATTTTGATTCATCGATAGTTTTGTTTTTAGTTTTCATACAAATGTAATTTGTGATACATATTTTCTCCTTTGGGCAGCGTGTCGTATCAAAGATAATAAAAATTACCGAATTAATATCTGGAAGCAAGGCATAGAGATCGTGTTTTTGACGCGTTCGTATATCTGGAAATTAACAGCGTAATGGGAATGGTTTCTATGGTATATATTTTAATTACCGAATGTGGAGACTTGGTTTGGCTTATTCAAAAAAGGACATATTTGTTGATGAAGGAACCCCCTTCATACCAGATTGTGCTTGATTGATTACAAAGTTTATAATATACAAGTTTGTTTTCTTTTGTTTTCTGCTCTTCTCTCCACTGTATCTCATTTTCTTTTTACAGTTTATCTTTTCTTATATAAGAAAATTGCTAGGCATTAGAAATCCTGTCTCTAAGGAATTTCATTGAGCTCCAGCCATTTATTTTAAAGGGCCAAATAGAACAATATTCTATAGGATTAGAATACTCTAAAATTTCTCCATAAATATTTGTTTCAAAGAGGCGTTTTGCCAATTAGTGGACAACATTATGTCAAAATTCTCTGACTAACTGTCAGGTTAGTGCTATTTAGTTTTTTCATGGTTTGGTTGGACTGAAATTTAGAGCATATAGTATGTCACTTTTTTTCATTGTTCATAAACTTATGTTATTTTAGAATATGTGCGGTGAAACTATAGGACTATTTGCACAAATATGTATACATGCATAAAAGCCTTTTAACCCCAATTTGTGATGTGAAAATCTTATTAGTAGATTCATCGTTAAAAATTTCATGGTTCATCATATTCATATGAAATCAACACCCTTTGTGTAGATGGTCCATATCTTTCAGGCATTCTGTTAGAAGCTTTAAATATGATTTTTTTAGTAGTGTAGGTAGGTAAGTGTCGGAGAAATAGGACTAGGATCTCTATCATCGGTTGCTCAAGAGATTTGAGCACGGCTTCCCACGGGTTATGTTCGAGACACCGTTTATAGCTTATCAGGGACACGGCCTCTCGCGGGCTATATCCGAGGCACATCTACAGCTTACCTAAGACATGGTTCCTCGTGGGTTGTGCTCGGGCCACCATTACAGTTTTTCCGAATCACGGCCTCTCGTGGGCTATGCACTGGGCATATTTACAGTCCACCTGGTGCGGCCCTACGGAGGCTATACAGGGACACATTTATAGCTCGCCCCTAGGCACGCCTTATGGATTGTGCTCGGGGCACATTTATCATCTACGCCGGGGCTCGAGCCCCACACGGGCTGTGTTAAGCTCGGGGGAACAACGACACATTAACTCCGCCAAGCCTCGCATTCAATGCAATGTGACATATACCAACCCGGCGACCAACCGGGAGAACACACAATGTTAACAAGATGGAGCGTGTGCTGTCAGGAGGTGTTGACGGGTAGGTCGGCAGTCCTTCGAGAGGGGTGCCCAAGGAGGTGAGTGAGTGGTCGAGAATGCGCTTCCTCTCGAGATCTGATGGTCGACTCGAGTCACTAAGACGAGGCCAAGAAACAAAAGACACGAGATTTATCTGGCTCATTCCCAGAAGGATAATAGGCTACGTCCAATGTTCTTTGTTGGGGTGGATGATGAATAAGGTTTACAAGTGAGAATTCTTGGGGCTTAGAGCTAGCTAGCCAAGAACAAGCTAAGAACTGAGCGAGATCTGTTTGTGTGTTCCTCTCTGTCCCCTCCCCCTTGGATCATAGCTCAAGGGGGGCAGTTACAAGAGACTTGGGGGCCAAGAAAGTTAAGATTAAAGATCTAAAAAAGGTACAAATAACATCTAAAAGGTACACGGAGATGCTCTCAGTGGGCCACGCGTCGTGGGTGTCTTGTACCTTATCTTGCCTTGGGATCCCTCCTCTACGAATACCACCTGTACTATGTTGTTGGGTGATGTCATTACTTGTGGGTTGTCCTCTCTCTCGCCTCCTTGCAAGCCAAGTCTTGTCTCGAGGAAGGCGGGAAGTCGGGTCAAGGAGTCAAGGTCGAGAAAGGAGTGTCGAGGTCGGATGGGGGAGGTCGGGCGGCCGACCCGGAGGAGGGTCGGGCTCCGACCATGTGAAGACTCGCAATCCGACTTTGGCTTGACTTCAACTCGGAGTGCAGTGCTACCCCGGTGACACCATCCATAGAAGGCATGGTCCACGTCTCTACTCAAGCCACACGTCAAAGGAAGAAACAGAGAAGTCGCTCGTCCAGCCAACATGGTAGCGCACGCAAATTTAGGGCGATAGTGGGCCCCACTAACCGTTGTCGACAAGACCTAACATACCTAACCTCTGTATTGGGACTTATTTGTAAAATGTCCAGACACTATGATATCTCTTTACATCTATAAAAAGACCAAGGCCACGACCAAGGAGAAAGAAAGGAGGCTGGATCGGTTTGGCTTCCGGAGGATCCCGATTAGATCGAGCTCCCAGACCGCTAAGTTAGCTACATTCATCTCCCTCTTGAAAAAGATATCAAAAATCTCACCCCAATCTTCACCACCATCATCCACCAGACCACAGAGTAAGATATACGCCTCCCTGAGTGATCCAAATTTATCTAAAAATTATATGTTCTTATTCACGAAGGCTCGTCCATTTTTACACACCCGCTCCCTAGTAGAATTTTCAAAGTGGTACTCGCTTTCTCGCTAGAAGAGTTTCATACTCTGACAGTAAAAATATAGTTTTGTTTTTTTCTACCGTGTTCAAGCGGCAAAAATACTACTTAATTCGATTTCTATATAGATCCTTTGCCAACTGCGTTGCTGCTCTCTGCCTCGAAAGCTGTTTTCAGCCCTCAATTAATCACACAATCATATAAGACTAATCACTACATGTCTATATTTATATTTCCTCTGTTTCAAAATAGAGTATAGTTCATTCGGATCGATATGCTTTTATTCTTAGAAATATATTTTATCGTTTAAAAATTCAGTCCTAGCTATAAACTGCTTATTCATTATTCAAATGCATAGCTAGTATTTTTTTACGAATGGTGTATTATTTTTGGATTTGTTTTTTTACGAACAGTGTACTCTTTTTGGATGAAGGTAGTACTTCAGCTACGGGCAGGCGGAAGGGTCCTCACGCTGTTGACTGTGCAGGTTTTATTTATATTTAGAGGTTTACAGCGGTATCGTAAAAACAGAATTTTTTCCTTCTTTGCATTAAATTATATAAAAGTATAAGGGTTTTTAAGTAAAATATACGAGTTGTAAGGACTGTTTGGTATAGAGGGCCTTTCTTAAAGAAATGTAAAGAGATACATATGACGTGCATGCACGACGAACCACTCACTTTCGGTTAGGGCTGGGCATTCGGTTAAAACTACATTTTAACCACATGTTTGGTTTGTTTTTTCTGCGTTTGGTTTGACATGAATGAACAACCGATAAGTTCTCTCGTAAATACTAGATACCATAAAATTTGAGTTTGATTTTGACTCTCGGTTTTTAAAAACCGAAGAACCGAGAAGCGACACCCTAAGACCCTAGCAGAGGCAGCAAAGAAGGCGGCTGCGAGGAGGGAGGCCCGGCAAGGTGGGGCACGGTGATAGGGCGCCGAGGCGTAGGCGATGCAGGAAGAAGGCGACGACGAGGAGCGCGGCGAAGAGGGCGTCTGAGATGGAGGAGGCACGATGCTACTAGCTAGGGTTTCTTCTTCTCTCGCCGCTTGATTGGATTGGATCGGCCGGGCGGGTTAGGATATGGCCACCGGGTTGGAAATCGGTTTTCGAGGGTTCGATTTTCATACATCAAAATTAAAGCCACACCGAATTATTCGGTTTAAACAACGTCACAACCGAAAAGAAATCAAAACGACTTTAGTTTAGTTCAATGGAGTTCGGGTTTTAGGTTTCGGTGCAAAGCGTCTGCCTACTTTCTTGGTCAAAGAAATCGGACACGATGCAATATCTAGGAATATATGTGTCGATGTCGTAGGTCGACACGCGAGAGATCTGGGACCCCTTTTGGTTCGGCACGGGGAGCGATGTATCTGGCTCAAAACTCGTATAGAAGATGAAATAATGCGGATGAGGCGGGAATTTATACGGAGTTCGGGCCACCGGCACGGTGTAATACCCTACTCCCGTGTGTATGTAGTATAGGGCGGAGTCGCCAAGAACAATGAGAGGGTTCCTCTCCACTAGACTTTTGATGGACGGGAGATTTGCCGGGCTAATCGGAGGACTTAGCCTATTTTTCGGAACGTGAACCTCTTTTCTTGGATCGGAACCTTCTATCTATATGAAGGAGCGAACCCCTTTTGAAGGACTTGGGTCTCCTTTTATAGAACAAGGAAACACCACAGCGAGTCCCTACCCTTTTTCTACTTCTTCACTCCACGTGAGAGAGTGGTTTTTGCTTTGCCTTGTCGGAGAAGCCATTCCATTCCTACTCCTCCTGTTCGCCGCATCATAGAAGGTGGAAAAAGTGCGGTCATCGTGATGGCCATGCCGTACGTGATGATGGTTTGCCTACCCCTCCGATGGGTCCCATCGGCCTGCGGTGGCAAGTTCCATAGGGAGGTGTGGCGCCGTGCTTCTGTCACGTGCACTCTCTCCCACGCCAGCCCGCCCAATGTGTTAAATGCGATCGGACGGAGCGTGAGAGGGCGTGCGCGGAGTGGGTGCGCGGTCATGCCACGGTCTTAGTCAAGAACTTACAGCCCCTTTTGCCTCGTAATAGGCAAAATGGGGTGATGATGGGAGCAACTGACAGCCGCGCCTCACATCGCATTGAATGCGGCGTAAGCCGACCCTTCCCCGGCTCCCTGTTGAGCATTAAATGAGTTGGTTGGCGGTTGGGTTGCCTCTCTCCGAGAGGTGCGGGATGGAAGATGAGGGTCCCGTGATCCCCGGACCGTTGACTAGGTCGGAAACCCCGACCTCGCCGTTTGGAAATATGATGGCCTCGGGCAGCCGGGCCGGCCCCTTCGGGGGCGGCCACGTGGCTTCGCCGTGGCCGAGATTTGCCTTAGCCTTTCAGGGCATAACTTAGCGCTCCTTGGTGGGCAAGGGCACCTTCCTTTTTCTTAAATGCCATGCCCACGACATACCCCCGAGCCCATATCACCGAAGCCGGTAGCCCCCGGCGTTGACCAAGGCCGAGTCGGGCTCGGGCGCGGTTGACGCCATTTCCTTGAGCGTGTGGGCGGGTATTTGGGTGTTTTGCTATGGCAGGTGGCTGGATGCACAAGCGACGGCGACGTCGCGCCCGGCCAAGCCTTTACTTAGGACGGGGCGAGCTTGCCGGGCGCGGCGCACGGGGCCCATTCAAACCGCCTAGCACTCTCAGTCCGTCTCGCGTAGTGCGCCATGCGGGCGCGGAGCCCCAGGCGGCACGAAACCCGAATGGCGCGGGAATCCAGGGGATGCGAAAATCGAAGGGCGCGGAGATGAAAGGGCGCGGAGACGGGCGCTTCATGCGGTAGTGGGGCGAATTTAATGCCATAGAATGCGAGGCGGCGGCAGCAAAAACCCGGAGATTCGCATGGAAGGGGGTGGTTTCGGCTCCCTGCCATCTCCTCTCATCGTCATTCGCCCTTCGTCTACCTAGCCTCCTCCCTTCCGCTTCTTTTCTTCCACCTTGACTTTTCCCCTCCTGGCTTCCGCATCCACCCCGCAATGGGCCGCGATTCACCTCTGGGCGGGAAGTGTGCTCCCCAAGTCCTTGGTGCGCACCGCGAGGCTCGCAGACTCTTCAACAAATTCTTGCCGAACGGCACGCGTAGCGGCGGCGACATCCGAGGAGCGGCCTCCCCATGGATGGTGTTCTTCGCCTCATTCGCCATGGTCGGGCTAGTACCGCCCTTCTCCCTTCTTCCTCGACGTCCCGGAGTTGTATGACCTCCATTGCACCACCTTACCCCCAACGCCGTCTTCTACCTCGCCGTGTTCGCCCACACTGCGAGATGTTAGTAGGGGTGAGGCCTTCTCTCCACCTCTTCCGGCAATTCTTGGGATGTGCCGGGTTGGCTCCTCAGGCGCGGTGGGGTACGTGGCGATCCCGGCGCGGAACGACAGGCGGTCGGGACTCCTTCATCGACATCCACCCTCGCTCGAGTGGGAGAACTAGAGGGCGTTGGGTTCTACACCGGCAGGCGATCACCCCGCCTCCCTGCCGGCGGGGATCGGTGAACCGGAGGGAACGGGCGCCATCACGCCGGAGGAGGCGGACGGGGGTGTTGGACCGGATCTGCTACCTCCCGTGGGGGCTGTCCAGCCACGCGGTCTTCCGCGACCTCGTGAGGCGTATAGCAGTTGCGGGAGAGGCCCGCCCGCCTACATGTACACGAGCCCCACGACGACATGCGGACCTTCGGCCGCCGTCTTCGGCTCGGGCGAGAGGACCTCTCGGACCACCAGTCGCCGTGCCTCGGCATTACGGAGATGGACTTGGCGCAGCTCCCGCCCGGGTTGGTGCCGCCGTGTCGTGAGACTCCGCGCGCCCGAGATCACCGCACTGCGGGTGGTGGGTGGCGGTGTGGGCTCCTCGTCGGCGCGCCGAGCTGCACCGGGGCTGCTCAGAGGGCCGTTCCGAGGGCGGAGGCGGAGGCGATGACGACGACCCCGACGACCATATCCCGACGGGCGGTTGAGCCGCCGAGGCCGGCGAGGCGATCCGGGGCCCGGATCCCAAAGGGAAGAGGAAGAGGCTAGAGGACCCCTCTCCTCCTTCTCCACCACGGCGCGGAGCGGAGCGCGCGCGCGCCCCGCCGACCGGGGCTCGCGGGCGACGGGCCTACGAAGGGTTATGCGGAAGCTACGCTAGCGAAAACAAAAATTTCTACCGCGCAAACCAGGAACACTTGCAAGTAAGGCCGATAGATCGTTACCGATTAGAGTAGAGTGCGGCGGGAATAGCCAATCGGGCAATCCGATCCGGAGCAGTGTAGCCTATTCCCGGAGACGACCCGATTCGCCAATCGGCCGATCGAGTCGTCCGGCCGCGTTCTCACGCCTCGCTCCGATGCGCCCGAGCCGCGGCGAGTCAAGAGCGCGCAACGCAGCGCCTCTACAGTATCCACACGTCCGGGGACGGAACGCCGTACACCCGTGTGCTAGCACGCGATGCAAGGCTAGGGTTTGGCTCGAAAGTGGGAGGGTTTCGCGTGGGGGTTGATCTCGGCGACCGTTGCCACGCGATCCAATTGGCGTCTCAGGCTCTCCACCCTCCTCCTTATATAGAGTTGGCCCGGCGGGACTAGTGGCCGATTAGGATCTATTTTGAATCGGATCTCATCAAGTATCTCATAGAGTTGGCATTCACATTACGAGTAAGCCCCATAGGACTCTATCAGATCGGATTCCTATCCGATCGGAGCCGTATCCGAGGAGTCCAACTCGAATATCTATTCTATCCCCTTAAGGCGTCGACCACAGCCAGGTTCGGGTAATACTCGGTTTCGGCTATAGTCTAACTTAGCCGATCGTCATCTCCGAGAGTCCAACTCGTGAGCACAGTCAATAGCGGCGCCTAGCGGCTTATATTGACACCATAGTATACAAGAACATAATATCGACTCCCCGAACTTTGTGTTGTGTACTACAAATCCCTTTGCCTCACGATACCGGTTAAGCTATAGGCAAGATGTGTGCCATCCGTCCAATAGCTTAACCATTGAACATAGAACCGTATTGGATTATACGTCATTGATTGACTCCTCAATCAACTTAGCATGGCCGTGCATTTCCATAATCAATTACTGCTCGGGGGCAGAGATATCTCTCAAAGGAGGGGCAAATTCCATCTTGATCACTCATCCCACTCCATGTTTCATAGCAAAATCCGAAAACTACCTTTATAACTATCCGATTCTGAATAGCGTTTGGTAGTCCCAAAGTAGGCTACTACACATGTTGGAATCTATGGTGATCTCGAGTCTAAGGACTTTGTACCAACACTACACGAGACCAACTAATGGCACATTAATTCCTGTAGTGTCTCATGGTGGGTCTATCCAACAATGTGTTCTCTAACACATATGTCCATGTTTATTGATTTGGTATCTCCATACCCATGATCTATGAGACATGATCATCAATCAATAAACATGCCGATCTTAGAATCATATTTGTTCCAACAATATGACATATGATCAGGATCGTTTAGAAATAGATTCATACATATCGAGTCTCATAAATAGTCACGTACTTATTGATCAATACAAGATGTCTATTTCATGGGAATAACACTTTATTCATTTATACATAAACATTGACGTGATATCCAACATCTCCATGTTGCCTCTAGTGCATATCACTAACGGGCCCATCCCAGGGGGCCACTTCTTGGCAGAGGGCCAGTGCCGACCGCAACCGGCGGCGACAACGCGATGTGAGAGGCCGGTGTGTCCCCGGTGAGTGCGCGGCGTGGCGGAGGCCCAGGCGCATCCCGGCGAGCACAC